>JBCNJP010000027.1:106663070-107052845 GCA_039602395.1 Deinandra increscens subsp. villosa
TCATGACAGCAATACATAAAATATTTAGAGTGTTTACAGGTTATTCTTGAACATGTTCGTGTGAAAGAACTCAGAAATGAAGTAAACGAGATTGCAGCTCGTACTTCACATCAGTTTTTCTGCCCATTTTCGATTGAAAGATAGTGACGCAGGTTATAAAGACTCGAGGATACTAGGGTCATCAATGGTTCAAGGGTTTAATTCGAAGAAGATCATGATGGTCGATATTAGGATTTCGAGCATGAAGATGTCGATAACATACTGTGCTTTGGGTTCACGTACGTTAAAGGTGATGGATACGGATTGACATTTGGGCGTTCGTTAAAGATGATGGATTATTCATCAAAGTTTATGGAGGTGGTTGCAACTTCATAATATCAAACTTCAGCAAGTTGGATGTAGATGACAGATGTCATGCTTCTATTTAGACAACAAAGTGTTTCTCCTTTGTGATAAAAGTGGTTGCTACAACCCTATTTATTTGTTGTCAAGTAGAGTTATAGATGGAAGAGGACAAGAGGTTAACTTGTCCTTTCTGATCAAAGGATAAAGTGCTACAGTGTATTCGATGTATGGTCCCCTCTTGTACCCATCTGCATGGACGCCACAGAATCCCAAATCCGTATAAACTCGCTCCGCTCCATCTTCAAGCGGAAGACCATCCGCTTCAATGAACTTCAAGCGGAAGTGTGGAGATCAACCGGAAAAGTGATGTTCCGCTCCAACTTTCAACCGGAAATTCGAGGGTTCCGGTTCAAGTGAGTTCAGACGGCAATCCAAAGTTCAAGGGAAACCTATCTTAAAGTGGAAAATTCAACCGGAGTTCTAACTCCAACCGGAAAAACATTTGTCCCGCTCCAACTTTGTTCTAGTCCAAGTATGTTCAGACGAAAAAATGAAGCTCGGCCGGAAAAGTGACTCAAACCGGAGAACCCACATCAAGCGGAAACTCGAAGTTCAACCGGAACTTGATGGGTTCAAACGGAAGTTATCCTCGTTCAACCGGATGACCACTACTCGATGCTCACACCGCCAGAATTTGCTTCTAAGTCGCCGAATCATGCTTCTGATCAGACTTGGCTCGCTGGAAAATCGCCTCTGATTCAGTGATGTTACTATTTCAGCTCACCGAATATCTTCCAGACCGTCGGAGATGATTTAGTCGTCGGAAAACCTCACCTTGGCGGAGTTAATGCTTAGGTCAGTATGTTGTTGCCGTTTTTTCACGGCTCGAAACCAGGTTTATCGGGTTTAGCTCATTGTTAACTAATGGTTTATGCTCTCGGTTCGGGTACGATGATTTGCGGGTTGAACATTATTACATTGTTTGCGGATGAAGCTTTGGTTCAACAGAACATATCAAAATGTTGAAGTTATTATATATAATGCATATGATTTAGTGCACATGAAGCTCCTGTTCGAAATCTTATGACGGGTTAAGTGTCCGTTTGAGATTTCGATTACGGGTTCGGGTCCGGTTATTTACTACTGTTGTCAAACCCAAAATAAAAATAGTCCTTTGAATTCGTGAATCTTGTAGCATACATCTCTTCATCAGTTTGGGGTATTCTGGTTAATAAGAGATGATAATTGGTTACTCTGCCTTCATAGAAATATTATTGCAAAGGTTGTTTTATAGGTTTTGAGTACAACAGAACATGCTTATTTATTTTGCTACAGGTTGCAAAACTCTAGGGGGAGAAGATGTGATAAATTATGATGAGACTTTTCACAACGGTTTTAGCAAAAGAAAGCAACGTGAATTTTAATCTTCAAAGCGTCCTCAAGCCGTAACAGTTGCATCAATGCCATTGTGATAAAAATCGAGGGCAAGATTAATAGCACAAAAGAAGTGGTTTATCTATGTTCAAAACATTGATTTGGTATTCGACCAAGTGTTTCAAGACGGTTGAATTGTGGAATTAATTCTCGAGTTTTTCATAGATCCTTAACTTTGTTTACTTTCAACAATATTGCCACCTTGATTTATGACTGAGTCCTCAAGTAGCTAGCCATTGTGTTAAGTTTTGTAAACACCCTATGCATTTATAGCCTTTGCGGAATTTCGGGCTAGAAGATGTTTATTGTAGGGAGAGCTTCACATGAAGATTATCTTGAAGTCAAGTTGCAAGAATACAAAAATCAATGTCACAAGTGTTGAGTATTCCATCTACCAAATAGGGAGCGATTGTTGGGAATCGAGATACCGAGCCAACAAGATTTGGATAGATGTGATTAATATCAACGACCACTTATTACATACCGTCCTTACAACACGGTGAAGAACATGACAACTCAAGACAACACGACTCAACAAATAAGAGGCTCTAGTGAATATTATTTATTGTTTAAATACTGTCACTAGTTAGTATTTTACTATTATGCCCTTAGTGAGTCTTGTAGCATATATAGTAAGTCTTTCATTGTGAAAGACTTGATGATGTATGTCTTGTGAGAGAGAGTTAAGCATGGTTCTTTGAAGCTTCTAAGGGTTCATGAACTCGCCTAGTAAGTTCATGATAACCGGGATGTGTGGGGTAGGTAAAATGTAATCATTCGATTGTCTTTATTTATCTATCATTCTATCTTGTTTATATATCTATGTTGTTCTTCATCTATCCATGTTTTTCTAGCTTTTCTCATCATCATCATCACATCTCAAACAGCATGTTTTTCATATCCGGGTGTTTATTGATTTCTACAAAAACAAGTTACACAAAGACTCGATCCGCTTCCGCAACCAAGGTATTTGCCCACCACCTCGGTTTTTCAAAAAGTAAATACAAATGAGATTAGTATTGGTTCAAGCTTGAGAGCACACACACAGAATGTAGATGAATGACCAGTAGTTCTAGAAGTCTATTAATAGGTGACATTAAACTGCCCGGCATACCATCTATCCAACGTACAATTGGTACGTTGGTCAGCATACCAATATGGTACGGACCTTGGTACGTTGCCCTAGACTTACACATATGCTCTCACATAGATGAGACACACTGTAGCATAGGAATATGTTATAACAATGGCCTTATTATTTGGTTTAATATGTTCAGTTCTCCTGCTTAAAAGTGAAGAACTATTATTTACAAGGCCAGGTAAATACCTTAACGGTAGCATATATCATGAGGACGCATACGTGTTGACCAGAACCTTACCACCCTAATTTCGGTCGAAAGTGCTGTACCTTCAAAATTAAGAAGTGTAACCTTCTCTATTTCCATTGTCTACCCTTTGTAAAAGGGTAAAAGTCATATATATATATATATATATATACAAACAAATTGTAAAGTAAGAGATTGTTTAATAATAAAAGTATAATGGCGTAGATAATTTTGAAAAAGGTATTGAATTAATAAAAATGTGACATATCGCTGGTGCACAGGCAGATAAAGCATTAAATAAAATTAAGGACACTGCATATAAATTTAAGATGTATAAATGCATTAGTATATAATGGGATGTTATAAAACAAACAAAAAAACAATGCAACAAAGAAAAAGAGCAGTTTGGTATGAAATACATGAAAGCATTAATGTGTCCAAACATGCCCTTTTGGACTGCAAACAAATAAACTAAAAGTTTAAATTATTTGACCTTTAATGTTTAACCTCAGTTGAGATGCATACTATTAGGCAATATAAACCTAAGATAAAAATGCATTAAAAATTAAAGTCGTATACTCCAAAAAACATGTTATTTGTAACGCAACATATCAAACCATAACCTAATTATATTGAAGCCTGCTATTTGTGTAATCTTTTTAAACATTTCATATACCTATTACCTACTAAGTTCTTATTAAAAGGTATTACAAATAAAGGTAATTATAAAAACAAATATCATAAAGCAACTGCGCATCATCTTTAAAATTCAAGTCTATTGTTTCATTAAGAATTGGACATCATGCACCTGTAATTACAATAAGACACTAAAAGGATAGAGTAAATTACATCAGAGGTCCCTGTGGTTTCGCAAAGTAATGAAAGAGGTCCCCGAGGTTTTGAAATTATAGAAAAGGTCCCCGTGGTTTGTATAATTGTAACGCCGTAGGTCCCTCGGTTAATTCTCAGTTAGTTTTCTAGTTAAGTTACATCATGTGAGAATCACATGATGGGCAATTGTGTATTTCCACTTATTAATTTTAAAATCATAAACCTTAAATTCCCTTACGTACGTATGAGGTTGCTTCAAAACGTGAAAATCACAAAATCACGTAACAAAGCAGGAGCATTCCCTTATCAACGACGCTGCCTGATTCAAACCCTTCTACGAAAGCAGTTTTATGATCGACGTCTATTATTTAGGTTGATGGGTTTTGTTCAAGGCTGGTGTAAATGGTGACCATGGCTGGAACTCTAGAGGCACATGTGTTTTTTAGTGTAAAAGTGCATGGGGGTTGTTCCAGTGGATCAGAGAACACTTTGAGATCTAAAGTGACTTGTTATTTTAATTAGTGATTCTAAATGGGGGTTGATGGGCCTTGTTGGATGAGATGAATTTTGGTTTTACGGTCCTGATGGAAAAAAATTCAATAAAAGAGAGAGATGGTTTCGTGAGGATTGGATCAAGACTCTAAGGCACCGCATGCTGAAGCGGTTATTGGAATGGGCTTTTTTTGCTGGGTGCTGACCCTCGAATGGCGTGATGTTCGGTAAGATTTGGGGGTATCGTTCCCGTCATTTTTTAGGGTTTGGGTGGGAACTATGGTGCTGAAAGGGAGGAATGAAAACGCAGGTGGGGGTGGGGACTTTATGTTCTCATGAATATCGTTAAAGGGAAGCGAAATTACTATTATGCCCTTCTCTTTAATTCTAAATGTCTAGTTAACGTCAAAACTTAATGGGGTTAGTGAACAGGGACCTACGGTGTTACAATTGTACAAACCATGGGGACCTTTTTCATAATTTCAAAACCCCGGGGACCTCTTTCATTACTTTGCGAAACCACAGGGACCTCTGATGTAATTTACTCAAAAGGATATGTGAGGGTTAAACACTAACCTTTTTAACGTAACAGAACCAACAAAAAAAATTATGGACCCATAGGTACCTAAGCCGATGAATCAAAAGAAGTTAACCTTTTGAGAATTATAAAAACTGCCTCACAGTTAGGGTAAGCCTTCTTCACAGCAGATTCACTATATGCTCCTACAAGTCCCTGCCAACAACATACCTTGTGGATTACAAACTAAGAACGCAAAAAATAGCAACAAAACATTGACCGAAGAACTTTCTGACATTAGACAATTATATCTAACTTGATAAGCAACTAATTCGAGAATTCTGCCAGCATTTTCTATATAAACACACTCACACTCTGCTCCAGTCGACCAGAGGCTGTTCCAGGTGTCTGAGAAATCCAAGGAACAAGATTCTAAGAGTGTTAATCTTGTGGTAAGTCTCTAAACTCATTCTAATAAAAAATATGATGAATGTACTGTATGAGAAGCTGATTATGGTTGGAATCTGGTACAGAAATGGAGTAGAGATCATCAGGGACCAGTAGATTGCTTCAGAGGTTGAGATAATTCAAGGTATGAGCTTGATTTGCACATGCATGTACAAAGTAACCGAATTTGGAAAGTTTGCAAATTGAGTCTTGATAATCAAATGCAGAGGTAATCTGGAGGATCTAAGATCATCAAGAGGATGTACTTGATCATTTAAAACCAAGAGAATCATCCATAAGAGGTTAGATCACGAATTTGATACATTTTATATAAATGTGTTCATGTGACATTCTTGGTCATTAGAATGGGTTAACTGATGTTTTTGAGTGGTATGGGTTGTCCAAATTACTGGGTGAGTGATCACAAGAGTTTTGGTAATCAAATCGGTAGCTAAAACCAAGTAAATTAACAAAATGAGCAAGTATGCATTTTGTTCCAAGTAATACGGCCGTATTCACTAAGGGTAATACGACCGTATCGCGGATCGTATGGCCAAAAAGGGGAAGAATAGTATGAATACGACCGTATCGTGGGTCGGATGGCCAACGAAGGGAAGAACAGTATGAATACGACCGTATGGCATTTAAGTAATTATGACCGTATTCATGTTAAAGGTATGAACATCTTGAATACACTTGTATGAAGTTAAGGTAATACGCCCGTATTCAAGTAGCCAACTGTAACATTAGTCTTGGGACACGCCGTATTACATATAACAAGAAAGTTAGTATTCATAACATATGAATACGACCGTATCACTTAAGATGGATACGCCCGTATTCTTTCTCAGTTTACAAACTTATCAATTTTTTTACATCTGAATCAATGATATGTTGAATGGATAAACAGAACAATGTTATTCAGATAATAACTCGGTTCAATTTATAAAAATTTATATCATCTTAACTTTAAGAGTTATGATGATCTGGTTAGAACAAGAATTGGATTATTGGACTAAATAACTAACAAGTTAATATAACACTACAAATTCAGAATCTTAGGATTTAATTATATGTGTTAGGTCATTTGCATCTGTGACGAGGAACAAGTTAGTGACCTTTGCTCAATTCCCAATATATGTGAGTTCCGTTAGCTTCCCCTATTTTAACTTACGTTTTGGGCTAGATATGAAGTGTTTTAAATTATTTATTCTCAATATGCTATGTTAGTATTTACATTTATTTGTTGTGAATTGTGTGGCTAGTTAATGTTGGGTAATATTCATTCAAGGGGATATTACTTGGGTCATTAGGGTCCTTAAATCGTGGCCGCGATGCATATATTGGAACCTTACAACTGTATAGGGAGTCGGTACTGGCTTATACCCACGTGATACCTAGTATTAAATTACGATGGTATGTCATATATATTTTAGACATGAAGGAGATACAGGGGCACGCGCCTGTGTTGTCTGGATTGAGTTTTGACCTTAGGCAGGACCCAGGATTCACAACAGGCATACATATATTTGAGAATGAGTTAAATAATTTTGTTTGGAGTCACTAGCTGCGGCTCACTAACAACTTTTGTTGTTGACATGTTTTAGGTCATATTGCAGGTAATTAGCTGGCGGTTGGGACAGGGGATCTTGAGAAGGGTAGTTTGGGGGACAGTTGGATAGGCTTCACAATTGAAGTTCGTTTTACTCTCTGTTTGTGTTCTTCCTGTTTCGTTGGATTGTCTTAGAGTTAACATGGGACCGAGTTAGACACTTTATTCAACTGTTTGTATATATTTAAATAAGTGGTCTATTGTGTATGTTAGTGGACAGTTGTCTGTGTTTGTTAGTTTTATGTTGTGCACTCTAACTTAATCTGAAGCTTCCACGAGATACTGATACAGGAAACCATCCCACACTCGCTCTCCCCTTCCCTGGCAGGGGCCGACGGGGGAGGGTGTGATAGGTTGATATTAGAGCTCAGGGTTCCAACAGATTAGGTGCTTCCATAGAGCCCCTACGTTTGAAGCTTAACAGCTCTAAGACTAAGTACAGAACCCAATTCTAGACTTAGGCTAATATCTGTATGAAGAAGGGTAAGAGAGCAGATCTGAAGAAAACACTAGATGTCATTTCATCGATTTGAAAAGGAAGAAAGAGACTAAAGATATTCAAGATTTGAATTTCAAATTTTCGATCTATGGTTCTTTTGGCGTAAAATGAAGAAAGAGAGAGAGCAGGTGTATAAAGGTGTGCGTTTGTTCAGGACGTGTAAGTTCAGGAGCTTTTTAGGAGCTCTACGGTTGACCCATTTAGTTGAGATAAAGAATTTGGTTGAATCCATTTAGTTGGTTGCTTTAGGTAGTTGTAAATCATGCTTCTTTGGTTGTAAAGTCTTAAAATTAAGAGTTTAGGTTTAGACCAAAAGAGATGCATTATAATGTAGTAAAGATATAAACTTAATGCTTGCCTAATAATAGTGATAAAACATCATGACGGATACTAAGTGATATTGGCATGAAATAGAAAAATCAAAAATAGAATAAGAGATGTTCTGGTGTCTGCATGCGTTCATTTTGTAAGACTTTCAAATTGTTTGATTTTCTTTATTTTCTCAAGTGATCGGCCTTTCTTTACATATCGAAAGATCGACCTGATTGGTGTTCACTTGAGGTTCTGCGTTATTTTCTTGGTGGTTCGTATAACTCATCGGACTTTCTCTGTGTGTATGGACGTACCGAACTGATTGTTGTTGGGTTACACAATTTTTGCTTTATTTGTTATTTCTTATTTTCCTATACAATTGGACTTTCTCTGTGTGCCTGCAAGCTGACCTGATTGTTGTTTGTTTAGGGGTCTGGTTTGTTTTTGCATGAAACACCCTGAACGATAAATATTTGTGGAAAATCAAATTCTGTGAAAAAAAATGAATGAAAAAGTCATATTGCCAAGTATTCTTGATTGTGTGGGTTTCACGTTATCTGTGCTTGATAAATATACCCATAATATATATCAGAAAGTGAAAGTGCGTGAGCACCGGATCGTCTACTCGATTTAGCTATATTGGATGAGAAACGTAATTAAAATGATTGTTTTATTGATCACGGAAGAACAACAGTACAATCAGAGAAACTCAGAAAAACATCATACAAAACACATACTTAAGCTCATTGATCTCACAACTCGTCGTTGAATTACAAAGCAATTTATCTATTTATACACAACCGTCCAAACTCAAAAAAACTGGTAGTTCATCTGACACCGAACCCATCCGAACAACCAGTTCGGATGACACAGGTTCGTGCCAGTTCAGACCTGGTTCGTGTAACAACAATCTAATACTTTGTATTGTTTAGATCTTCACACTGTCTGGCGTCTTGTTCAGGTACTTCACACTATGCACATATTATGTATCTACAAACTCCCTCGACGTGTGCAATATCTTTTTAACTCTTTTCGCAATATCTGGAATCATTTGTGCAGTATCTGTTCATCCAACCAAAACAACGTATCTTTCGAACAAACTGTCCCGCAACTTGATGGTAGCTTGATCTTGAATACTTGGACGAAATATAGTGTGTTTTCATCTTTATCAGCAACTTCAGAAGACTTGAAGTTATGATATCTTATTCACTCAGCAATTTGATCAATTATAAATAATCTTGGCGCAAAACGTCTCTTCGAGACTCCAAGATATAATTTTGAAAATTCGAATTGTATCACGTGTCGAACTGTAGGTCCTCACTGATCTTAATTAGTGTCTATGAGATTGTTTGTGATGAAAAACCAATAGAGATTAATAACAATTTGGATCCAAATGCTAGAAATGGGTTTTCTAGTATTGAACAATAAATAACCAATACAAAATCAAGTAAGAATCATGGAAAACAGCTACAATAATCAGAAATATGCTCCTAGCCGACACCACAACTCACCAATAATCAGCACCTTGTATTAGGGTTATCAAAAGTTAGCCAAAAGTGGCTGAAAGTTACAAATATATAGATCAGGTGCTAGATTCGCTGGCAGTTTCGTTGGCCAAGCGAAACTACCCCTGAATACATGTAAATCACATGTCTAGCTATCGAGCGAATCTACAGTTTCGCTCGGTAGTTTCGCTGACAACAAGAGGGGCCAAACTACGATCTAAGCAAGATAAGCACGATTCATGAATTTCTCCCTACATTGATCTTCAATATTCCCCCTAGGGAGAGATTCATGAATTCTTCCCTTCAATAATCTTCAATTTTTTTTAAGGGAGGGGTTCAGCCTTCAGATCATTACTCGTCGGTTCCGGCTTTTCTTGGGTTCTTTTCTTGATTATGACCATAGTAAGCTCCTGCCTTTGATTCTCAATCGGCCAAATGATTTGTTGTAATGACAGATCCGCCTATTTTCTCATACAACAACGATCTTCTCTTCATCACCCTTTTTGGATAAATCCAAAGTAGCTTGACAGTTCCTCGGGCCTTGAGTTCCTGCAGTGTCAATTCATGCCCTTTCCTGATATGATGTTCACTTATCCTGAAATCAAAATTAATCTTCAATATTCCCCCTAGGGAGGGATTCATCCTCTGGATTTTAATTTTTCCGCATCGGCTTCATTTGCGCCTCGGCTCTTTGTTCAATTCTGTTGGATCAGATTCCCCCAAAATAATAGTCTCATCAGCAGCGGGGATATCAGCCGGCTTCACAACCTGCTCAGACGATTCACCAAGTCCGCCCCAAGCAGTGTTCATCAGGTTTACCATCTCTCTGTCTTCTGAACACTTCAGCAAGCCAATCGAAAACACAACTCTTTATACTTTGATCATGTTCCATCAAGCAAATAAGATTTTGAAATTCTGGAAATGCCGACTAAATTACACACATCAGGAATCTATTACGCAAGCATCATACTCTTCATAAATTTATCGATCTTATCAAAAATGAAGCAGAAAGAAAATCATTTCGGCTTTTCTAACTTTAAATTAAAACACACCAAAAATCTTTTTGAGTTTTCTAAAAAGAAATGTAAAACGACTATACAAACAAACTCTATTTTAATTTTGAGAAAGATCCAGACGTGAGATCATATCAACCAATACGCATCATACACATTTCAATTTCAAACTTAATCAGCATGCAAGTCAAGCAGATCCCGAATGCATCACATTGATTTTAAGCATGCACTAATAGTATTTATCATTTTTGGATATGCTTAAGGTGTATTAATCATGCACTGATCACTCAGCCTTACTCTATCAAAGAAGTTAACAAATCATCATATTTATCTTGATTTTTTCTTTTATCCTTTTTCAAAATGAGATATACGTTCATGATGTTTCATGCAAAAAATAAAGCAGAACCCTAAGTGAACAGCAATCAGGTCGGCCGCAAAGCACGCAGAGAGAGCCCGATGCACTTAGGAAAATAAAAAATAAAAATAAAGCAGAAGACGTATATATCAACAACAATCAGGTCGGCCTTATCAGCACACAGAGAAATTCCGATGATATATACTAAACACCAAGAAAATAAAGCAGAAACTCAATCAGCAGGTGATCAGGTCGGCTTCATAAGCACGCAAAGAAGACCCACTGAGTTGAGTGTAAAAATGGCATAAAGCCTTATTGCATAAAGCATGCGTATATCAGAACATCTCTTAATATCAGAATCATTGCAACACTTATCAAGAAATGAAAACTAGAGTATATCAGGCAAGCTTTATGTTTATATCCTATTCATAGATATCATATTAGTCATGCACACCCAAAGATCATACAAGCACAGTACAACTTTTATTTCTACTCTATCCATGGCAGATAACGCATGTTGATGTACTATCATTTCTCCCTTGGTCGGATCAATTTCTCATTTTTGAAATTTTAAAGTTTTTATTTTCTGATTTATTCTTCCCCCAAAATCCACAAATACTTTATTTTTGGATTTTCAATAAGGAAAACTAAAAACAAAACAATAAAAAACAAAACAAAATTGATTCGATCGATACTTGACATAATTTTGAAAATCAACCGAAGGGGTTACCGATATGATGCATGCAATTTATCCATCATCCGATAGTATCATTAAGTCAGGCATTCCAATCATACAGTTTTTTTTTTAATCCATTTATTATAAAATTTGGATTAAAAAAAATAAATATTGAAAGTCATAAAACCAGCATGCGAAAGAGGTGACGACTGCAAAATAAGCATAAAACATCATCCAAAGATCAGATATTCGTCCGCCAGTCCGTCAGCTCCAACAAGTGCCGAGAACGCCCCGAAACAGCATGTTAATCACTATCTACTTAGTCCTGCGGGAGTTCCTGACAAACAAAACAAAATTGATCATTTAACCACAGGGACCCAAACACTTACAAATTTGGGAGATTGATCATTCGGTTTTCGTCCAAATATATTGTTTAGAAAACTTCTGACGTTGTTCCCGAAAGATCTATCATGGTTTGTGCTTCCAACTCGTTCTTTGCAGTTTTTAACCACGTGATCATCCTTACCGCATCTGAAACAATGAGATTTGTGACCTGATTTCTTAGATTTTGTGCCGGATTTGAGTCAGAGTCACTATATGTTTCATAATCCACTTTTGTTTTACCATTTGAAGTCCGTGGATTATCAATTTTTATAACATTTGCGACAGGGGTGTTTTTCAAAACTGATTCCTTCTCAATAGGTTTTGAAACACGTATTGGAGTGCAAGAAGGAATTTTTCGAGAAAGAAATTTGTTAAAACAATTTGTGGAAGTACTAGGTTGACATGAATCATTTTCAACAACTTCTTGATTATCAGAAGCAGACTTCCTGTTGCAAGATTCTACAGTAGATGAACTGTTGACCGTACAGCTTTCTGAATTGGAATCAGAATCCTTGGAATTGAGATTTCTGTTTTCGACTGATTTCATTGAGTCCGAACTACCACAACCAAGCCCACTTGTGTTACCATATCCATTATCAAAATCCTCCCTGATCTCCTTATGGTTAACTCCTTCTAGACCTGCATGCAAACTGTTAGCATCACTGGGAATTAAATCATTTAGAGGATGAGGTTTCGGAGTAGGTGAAAAACAGTGCGTGCTTGGAGGAGGGTAGACTTTAGGAAGCACCTTTTTCTTTTCCTCCAAACTCACCCCGGTTTTTATTCTAGCTCCTCGTTGTTTAACGAGCATCTCATTAACTTTCATTTGAGAAACGGTCCATCTATCTAACTTAGTCTAAAGTTGAGAGGCTTCGAATTGGGCTAATGTAACTCTTTCAGAAAGCATGTTTATTTCAACATTTTTTGCAAGAAGAGTTTGTTTTAAATGTTCATTTTCATTCATTGCCGCATTTAATTTCACAAAATATTTTGATTCATTTTCCTTTAGTTGGGTGTTCATAGTTTTTAATTCATCGTTGTTGTTGATTAACAACTTGTTGGCCTTATAAATACCAAAAAGACGAGTTTGACATGGAAGAGAACACATGTCCTGAACGGTCTCATACGGAAGACCCATAACAACATTTTCTGCGGCAAGGGCCTTTTCGCAGTTGCAAGCCGGTGTGGACATCCTGCTTTTGCTTTCTTTCTTCTCAATTCTCTCAGTTTCATCATCCGAAACCTTCTTCTCTTTACTAATCTCAACAGTATTACCTACAGCAGCCATATTGTTTTTATCTTCCTTATCAAGGCTTTGTTCATAGGTTTGTGCAGTAGCAATTCCTTTAGGAATGTCGGGAGCCGCAGTGATGGGAACGGCAGTTTGAGAGCATGATTCGGCAAGACCCATTGCCCGATTGTATACTTGTCTTTTATTATCCAATTCAAACGAATTAAGCTTGTTGATGACATCCATGATCTTATAATCTGGGAACCTCCTTTCTTGTTTCAACTGACGGACCTGATTACTCCACTCAGATGGTACGGATTCCAGCAACTTCTTGATCTGTTCAGCATTTGTAAGTTGTGGATCAAATTTCTTGAGTTTGCTGGAGACAGTGAGAAATCGGTTCGTGAGATCAGTTAACTTTTCATTCTTAAAGCTTGAGAAAGTCTCGAACTCCTTGACAGCTTGTGCTTCGGTGTTATTAACAAAATCTCCATTTCGGTCATAAAACTCACATAGCGCATCATAAAGGCTCTTAGCATCAGAGTGTTTGGCGAAGCGGTTATAGATTTCATGAGACAGACAAAGCTTGAGGGTCTCAAAAGCCTTTTTATCGCGATGCATGAGTTTTAGATCACCTTTAGTGTATGTAGCCGGGTTTCTGTTTATGATGTTCCAATCGTTAACAGTAATTAACGGGATGTGAGGTCCATACACAATTGAGTGCCACAGATTCTTGTCCGTATCAAGAAAGAAGGACTCCAGATCGTATTTCCAATCTTTAAAAACATAATCCTTGGACAACAGAGGAATTCGGTTTGATGCAACACCGACGGAATCATCGATGGCCGAAGTGGTAAACATGGTCATTCTTAATCAGCCTGAAATGAAACAATCAAAGACAAACAAAAGATAACAAGATAAAATGAGGTTAGTTTCGCTGAAAATGGCAGTTTCGCCAGCAATTTCGCTCGGAAATCCTGACCGAGATTCAGTTTCGCCAATCAGTTTCGCTGTGTGCACGGGCAGCACTTTGACTCAGAGTCGCTGTATACACACAGTTTCGCTAGCTAGTTTCGCTGGAAACTGGTTTGAACTTTCGTTCAAGAAAAATGAGAATAGTTTCGCTTCCCTGGATTTAGGGCGAAAGAATAGTTTCGCTAAGTAGTTTCTCGGCGAAACTACAAATTCGCTTGATAGTTTCGCTGTTTGAAGGCACAGTTTCGCTGGATAATCAGCAATTTCGCCCCGAACAGAAAACCTATTTTTCGAGAAGACTACAGCCTCAAATCAGCCCAAATCACAATGCATGGATGATCAGGTGAGTACAATAGCTTTGGTATGACAAAATGCACCAAAACAATCAAAATCAGCAACAAATTCAATGAAATCAGAATCCAATAGTGATTTTTCAAAAGAAAACCTTCAAAATACCCAAAAACTCAAAAAATCACACAACAATCAAGAGCACTTGGGCTCTGATACAATATTGTAGGTCCTCACTGATCTTAATCAGTGTCTATGAGATCGTTTGTGATGAAAAACCAATAGAGATTAATAACAATTTGGATCCAAATGCTAGAAATGGGTTTTCTAGTATTGAACAATCAATAACCAATACAAAATCAAGTAAGAATAATGGAAAACAGCTACAATAATCAGAAATATGCTCCTAGCCGACACCACAACTCACCAATAATCAGCACCTTGTATTAGGGTTATCAAAAGTTAGCCAAAAGTGGCTGAAAGTTACAAATATATAGATCAGGTGCTAGATTCGCTGGCAATTTCGCTGGCCAAGCGAAACTACCCCTGAATACATGTAAATCACATGTCTAGCTATCGAGCGAATCTACAGTTTCGCTCGGTAGTTTCGCTGACAACAAGAGGGGCCAAACTACGATCTAAGCAAGATAAGCACGATTCATGAATTTCTCCCTACATTGATCTTCACGAACAGATCAAAAATAACGCAGAAACAAAATCTTTTTGGCTTTTAGAAAGTTTATATCAAAACAAGCCTAAAATCTTTTTAAATTTTTAAACTTATGCTAAAACACACTTCAAATGTTTTTGGATTTTCTGAAATGAAATGAAACTGCAATACAGAATCAGACTATATTTTTGACAAAACTCGTTTTCACTTTCTTTTTCAAATCAACAGCATCAAAAAAGTTAAAAGCATAATAAATTATCAGTTGATCATTTTTACTTTTCGTTTTTTGTTTTTACATTAGTTTTTCAATTTGTTTGTTTTTGTTCAGAAAAATGTAAAATCCAAAAATAGAGTTTTTCTTTTTAGGGGGAGCAATGGAAAAGATAAAAAAATTGAAGAATGCAAAAAGTAAAAAAAAAAATAGAAAAATGAAAAGAGAAATTGATCCAACCTAGTGAGATATGATAGTACATCAGCTTACGTTATCTATCATGGATAAAGTAGAGATAAAGGCTATAGGTACTAGCCTAACTTGTGGAATGTGCTTAAGAAAATCTGATATAAACAAGTATGATATAAACTTAATGCTTGCCTGATAATAGTGATAAAACATCATGCCGGATACTAAGTGATATTGGCATGAAATAGAAAAATCAAAAATAGAATAAGAGATGTTCTGGTGTCTGCATGCGTTCATTTTGCAAGAATTTCAAATTGTTTGATTTTCATTATTTTCTCAAGTGATCAGCCTTTCTTTACATATCGAAAGATCGACCTCATTGGTGTTCACTTGAGGTTCTACGTTATTTTCTTGGTGTTTCGTATAACTCATCGGACTTTCTCTATGTGTATGGACGTACTGACCTAATTGTTGTTGGGTTATACAGTTTATGCTTTATTTGCTATTTCTTATTTTCCTAAACAATCGGACTTTCTCTTCGTGCCTGCAAGCTGACCTGATTGTTGTTTGTTTAGGGTTCTAATTTGTTTTTGCATGAATCACCGTGAACGATAAATCACTGTGGAATATCAAATTATATGAAAAAAAAATGTATGAAAAAGTCATATTGCCAAGTATTCTTGATTGTGTGGGTTTCACGTTAACTGTGCTTGATAAATATACCCGTAATAGATATCAGAAAGTGAAAGTGTGTGAGCATCGGATCGTCTACTCGATCTAGCTATTTTGGATGAGAAACGTAATTAAAATGATTGTTTTATTGATCACGGAAGACAACAGTACAATCAGAGACACTCAGAAAAACATCGTACAAAACACACAGTTAAGCTTATTGATCTCACAACTCGTCGTTGAATTACAAAGCAATTTATCTATTTATACACAACCGTCCAAACTCAAACAAACTGGTAATTCGTCTGACACCAAACCCATCCGAACAGCCAGTTTGGATGACACAGGTTCGTGCCAGTTCGGACTTGATTCGTGTAACAACAATCTTATAGCTTTGTATTGTTCAGATCTTCACACCGTCTGGCGTCTTGTTTAGATACTTTACACGATGCACAGATTTTGTATCTACAAACTCCTCGATTTGTGCAATACCTTTTTAACTGTTTTCGCAATATCTGGAATCATTTGTGCAGTATCTGTTCATCCAATAAAAACAACGTATCTTTCGAACAAACTCTCCCTCAACTTAATGGTAGCTTGATCTTGAATACTTGGACGAAATATAGTGTGTTTTCATGTTTATCAACAGCTTCAGAAGATTTGAAGTTATGATATCTTCTTCACTCAACAACCTGATCAAGTATAAATAATCTTGGCGTAAAACGTCTCTTCGAGACTCCAAGATATAATTTTGAAAACTTGATTTGTATCATGTGTCGATTAGATCGAAAATAACGCAGAAACAAAATATGTTTGGCTTTTAGAAAGTTTATATCAAAACAAGCCTTAAATCTTTTTGAATTTTAAAACTTATGCTAAAACACACTTAAAATCTTTTTGGATTTTATGAAATGAAACGAAACTGCAATACAGAATCAGACTCTATTTTTGACAAAACTCGTTTTCACTTTCTTTTGCAATCAACGGCATCAAAAAGTTACAAGCAGAATAAATTATCTGTTCATCAATTTTGCTTTTTGTTTTTGTTTTTACATTAGTTTATCTATTTGTTTGTTTTTGTTCAGAAAAATGAAAAATCCAAAAATAGAGTTTTTTATTTTAGGGGGAGCAATGGAAAAGAAAAAAAAATTGAAGAATGCAAAAAGTAATAAAAAATAGAAAAATGAAAAGAGAAATTGATCCAACCTAGTGAGATATGATAGTATATCAGCTTACCTTATCGATAATGGATAAAGTAGAGATAAAGGTTGTAGGTACTTGCTTGACTTGTGGAATGTGCTTAAGCAAATCTGATATATACAAGTATGATATAAACTTAATGCTTGCCTGATAATAGTGATGAAACATCATGACGGGTACTAAGTGATATTAGCATGAAATAGAAAAATCAAAAACAGAATAAGAGATGTTCTCGTGTCTGCATGCGTTCATTTTGCAAGAATTTCAAATTGTTTGATTTCTTTATTTTCTCAAGTGATCGGCATTTCTTTACGTATAGAAAGATCGATCCGATTGGTGTTCACTTAAGGTTCTGCGTTATTTTCTTGGTGTTTCGTATAACTCATCGGACTTTCTCTGTGTGTATGGACGTACCGAACTGATTGTTGTTGGGTTATAAATTTATGCTTTATTTGCTATTTCTTACTTTCCTAAACAATCGGACTTTCTCTGTGTGCCTGCAAGCCGACCTTATTGTTGTTTATTTTGGGTTCTAATTTGTTTTTGCATGAAACACCGTGAACGATAAATCTCTGTGGAAAATCAGATTCTGTGAAAAAAAAAATCTATGAAAAAGTCATATTGCCAAGTATTCTTGATTGTGTAGGTTTCACTTTAACTGTGCTTGATAAATATACCCGTAATAGATATCAGAAAGTGAAAGTGCGTGAGCATCGGATCATCTATTCGATCTAGCTATTTTGGATGAGAAACGTAATTAAAATGATTGTTTTATTAATCATGGAAGAACAACGGTACAATCAAAGACACTAAGAAAAACGTCGTACAAAACGCACACTTTAGCTCATTGATCTGACAACTCGTCGTTGAGTTACAAATAATTTATCTATTTATACACAACCGTCCGAACTCTAACAAACTGGTAGTTCTTCTAACACCGAACCCATCCGAAAAGCCAGTTCATATGACACAGGTTCGTGCCAGTTTGGACTTGGTTCGTGTAACAGCAATCTTATAGCTTTGTATTGTTCAGATCTTCACACCATCTGGCGTCTTGTTTAGAAACTTTACACGATGCACAAATTATGTATCTACAAACTCCCCCTCGATGTGTGCAATATCTTTTTAACTGTTTTCGTAAAATTTGGAATCATTTGTGCAGTATCTGTTCATCCAATCAAAACAACGTATCTTTCGAACAAACTCTCCCTCAACTTAATGGTAGCTTGATCTTGAATACTTGGATGAAATATAGTGTGTTTTCATCTTTATCAGCAACTTCAGAAGACTTGAAGTTATGGTATCTTCTTCACTCAGCAACTTGATCAATTATAAATAATCTTGGCGCAAAACGTCTATTCGAGACTCCAAGATATAATTTTGAAAATTCGAATTGTATCATGTGTCGATCAGATCGAAAATAACGCAGAAACAAAATCTTTTTGGCTTTTAGAAATTTTATATCAAAACAAGCCTAAAATCTTTTTGAATTTTAAAACTTATGCTAAAACACACTTAAAATCTTTTGGATTTTATGAAATGAAACGAAACTGCAATACAGAATCAGACTCTATTTTTGACAAAACTCGTTTTCACTTTCTTTTGCAATCAACGGCATCAAAAAGTTACAAGCAGAATAAATTATCTGTTCATCAATTTTGCTTTTTGTTTTTGTTTTTACATTAGTTTATCTATTTGTTTGTTTTTGTTCAGAAAAATGAAAAATCCAAAAATAGAGTTTTTTATTTTAGGGGGAGCAATGGAAAAGAAAAAAAAATTGAAGAATGCAAAAAGTAATAAAAAATAGAAAAATGAAAAGAGAAATTGATCCAACCTAGTGAGATATGATAGTATATCAGCTTACCTTATCGATAATGGATAAAGTAGAGATAAAGGTTGTAGGTACTTGCTTGACTTGTGGAATGTGCTTAAGCCAATCTGATATATACAAGTATGATATAAACTTAATGCTTGCCTGATAATAGTGATGAAACATCATGACGGGTACTAAGTGATATTAGCATGAAATAGAAAAATAAAAAACAGAATAAGAGATGTTCTCGTGTCTGCATGCGTTCATTTTGCAAGAATTTCAAATTGTTTGATTTCTTTATTTTCTCAAGTGATCGGCATTTCTTTACGTATAGAAAGATCGATCCGATTGGTGTTCACTTAAGGTTCTGCGTTATTTTCTTGGTGTTTCGTATAACTCATCGGACTTTCTCTGTGTGTATGGACGTACCGAACTGATTGTTGTTGGGTTATAAATTTATGCTTTATTTGCTATTTCTTACTTTCCTAAACAATCGGACTTTCTCTGTGTGCCTGCAAGCCGACCTTATTGTTGTTTATTTTGGGTTCTAATTTGTTTTTGCATGAAACACCGTGAACGATAAATCTCTGTGGAAAATCAGATTCTGTGAAAAAAAAAATCTATGAAAAAGTCATATTGCCAAGTATTCTTGATTGTGTAGGTTTCACTTTAACTGTGCTTGATAAATATACCCGTAATAGATATCAGAAAGTGAAAGTGCGTGAGCATCGGATCATCTATTCGATCTAGCTATTTTGGATGAGAAACGTAATTAAAATGATTGTTTTATTAATCATGGAAGAACAACGGTACAATCAAAGACACTAAGAAAAACGTCGTACAAAACGCACACTTTAGCTCATTGATCTGACAACTCGTCGTTGAGTTACAAATAATTTATCTATTTATACACAACCGTCCGAACTCTAACAAACTGGTAGTTCTTCTAACACCGAACCCATCCGAAAAGCCAGTTCATATGACACAGGTTCGTGCCAGTTTGGACTTGGTTCGTGTAACAGCAATCTTATAGCTTTGTATTGTTCAGATCTTCACACCATCTGGCGTCTTGTTTAGAAACTTTACACGATGCACAAATTATGTATCTACAAACTCCCCCTCGATGTGTGCAATATCTTTTTAACTGTTTTCGTAAAATTTGGAATCATTTGTGCAGTATCTGTTCATCCAATCAAAACAACGTATCTTTCGAACAAACTCTCCCTCAACTTAATGGTAGCTTGATCTTGAATACTTGGATGAAATATAGTGTGTTTTCATCTTTATCAGCAACTTCAGAAGACTTGAAGTTATGGTATCTTCTTCACTCAGCAACTTGATCAATTATAAATAATCTTGGCGCAAAACGTCTATTCGAGACTCCAAGATATAATTTTGAAAATTCGAATTGTATCATGTGTCGATCAGATCGAAAATAACGCAGAAACAAAATCTTTTTGGCTTTTAGAAATTTTATATCAAAACAAGCCTAAAATCTTTTTGAATTTTAAAACTTATGCTAAAACACACTTAAAATCTTTTGGATTTTATGAAATGAAACGAAACTGCAATACAGAATCAGACTCTATTTTTGACAAAACTCGTTTTCACTTTCTTTTGCAATCAACGGCATCAAAAAGTTACAAGCAGAATAAATTATCTGTTCATCAATTTTGCTTTTTGTTTTTGTTTTTACATTAGTTTATCTATTTGTTTGTTTTTGTTCAGAAAAATGAAAAATCCAAAAATAGAGTTTTTTATTTTAGGGGGAGCAATGGAAAAGAAAAAAAAATTGAAGAATGCAAAAAGTAATAAAAAATAGAAAAATGAAAAGAGAAATTGATCCAACCTAGTGAGATATGATAGTATATCAGCTTACCTTATCGATAATGGATAAAGTAGAGATAAAGGTTGTAGGTACTTGCTTGACTTGTGGAATGTGCTTAAGCCAATCTGATATATACAAGTATGATATAAACTTAATGCTTGCCTGATAATAGTGATGAAACATCATGACGGGTACTAAGTGATATTAGCATGAAATAGAAAAATCAAAAACAGAATAAGAGATGTTCTCGTGTCTGCATGCGTTCATTTTGCAAGAATTTCAAATTGTTTGATTTCTTTATTTTCTCAAGTGATCGGCATTTCTTTACGTATAGAAAGATCGATCCGATTGGTGTTCACTTAAGGTTCTGCGTTATTTTCTTGGTGTTTCGTATAACTCATCGGACTTTCTCTGTGTGTATGGACGTACCGAACTGATTGTTGTTGGGTTATAAATTTATGCTTTATTTGCTATTTCTTACTTTCCTAAACAATCGGACTTTCTCTGTGTGTCTGCAAGCCGACCTTATTGTTGTTTATTTTGGGTTCTAATTTGTTTTTGCATGAAACACCGTGAACGATAAATCTCTGTGGAAAATCAGATTCTGTGAAAAAAAAATCTATGAAAAAGTCATATTGCCAAGTATTCTTGATTGTGTAGGTTTCACTTTAACTGTGCTTGATAAATATACCCGTAATAGATATCAGAAAGTGAAAGTGCGTGAGCATCGGATCATCTATTCGATCTAGCTATTTTGGATGAGAAACGTAATTAAAATGATTGTTTTATTAATCATGGAAGAACAACGGTACAATCAAAGACACTAAGAAAAACGTCGTACAAAACGCACACTTTAGCTCATTGATCTGACAACTCGTCGTTGAGTTACAAATAATTTATCTATTTATACACAACCGTCCGAACTCTAACAAACTGGTAGTTCTTCTAACACCGAACCCATCCGAAAAGCCAGTTCATATGACACAGGTTCGTGCCAGTTTGGACTTGGTTCGTGTAACAGCAATCTTATAGCTTTGTATTGTTCAGATCTTCACACCATCTGGCGTCTTGTTTAGAAACTTTACACGATGCACAAATTATGTATCTACAAACTCCCCCTCGATGTGTGCAATATCTTTTTAACTGTTTTCGTAAAATTTGGAATCATTTGTGCAGTATCTGTTCATCCAATCAAAACAACGTATCTTTCGAACAAACTCTCCCTCAACTTAATGGTAGCTTGATCTTGAATACTTGGATGAAATATAGTGTGTTTTCATCTTTATCAGCAACTTCAGAAGACTTGAAGTTATGGTATCTTCTTCACTCAGCAACTTGATCAATTATAAATAATCTTGGCGCAAAACGTCTATTCGAGACTCCAAGATATAATTTTGAAAATTCGAATTGTATCATGTGTCGATCAGATCGAAAATAACGCAGAAACAAAATCTTTTTGGCTTTTAGAAATTTTATATCAAAACAAGCCTAAAATCTTTTTGAATTTTAAAACTTATGCTAAAACACACTTAAAATCTTTTGGATTTTATGAAATGAAACGAAACTGCAATACAGAATCAGACTCTATTTTTGACAAAACTCGTTTTCACTTTCTTTTGCAATCAACGGCATCAAAAAGTTACAAGCAGAATAAATTATCTGTTCATCAATTTTGCTTTTTGTTTTTGTTTTTACATTAGTTTATCTATTTGTTTGTTTTTGTTCAGAAAAATGAAAAATCCAAAAATAGAGTTTTTTATTTTAGGGGGAGCAATGGAAAAGAAAAAAAAATTGAAGAATGCAAAAAGTAATAAAAAATAGAAAAATGAAAAGAGAAATTGATCCAACCTAGTGAGATATGATAGTATATCAGCTTACCTTATCGATAATGGATAAAGTAGAGATAAAGGTTGTAGGTACTTGCTTGACTTGTGGAATGTGCTTAAGCCAATCTGATATATACAAGTATGATATAAACTTAATGCTTGCCTGATAATAGTGATGAAACATCATGACGGGTACTAAGTGATATTAGCATGAAATAGAAAAATCAAAAACAGAATAAGAGATGTTCTCGTGTCTGCATGCGTTCATTTTGCAAGAATTTCAAATTGTTTGATTTCTTTATTTTCTCAAGTGATCGGCATTTCTTTACGTATAGAAAGATCGATCCGATTGGTGTTCACTTAAGGTTCTGCGTTATTTTCTTGGTGTTTCGTATAACTCATCGGACTTTCTCTGTGTGTATGGACGTACCGAACTGATTGTTGTTGGGTTATAAATTTATGCTTTATTTGCTATTTCTTACTTTCCTAAACAATCGGACTTTCTCTGTGTGCCTGCAAGCCGACCTTATTGTTGTTTATTTTGGGTTCTAATTTGTTTTTGCATGAAACACCGTGAACGATAAATCTCTGTGGAAAATCAGATTCTGTGAAAAAAAAAATCTATGAAAAAGTCATATTGCCAAGTATTCTTGATTGTGTAGGTTTCACTTTAACTGTGCTTGATAAATATACCCGTAATAGATATCAGAAAGTGAAAGTGCGTGAGCATCGGATCATCTATTCGATCTAGCTATTTTGGATGAGAAACGTAATTAAAATGATTGTTTTATTAATCATGGAAGAACAACGGTACAATCAAAGACACTAAGAAAAACGTCGTACAAAACGCACACTTTAGCTCATTGATCTGACAACTCGTCGTTGAGTTACAAATAATTTATCTATTTATACACAACCGTCCGAACTCTAACAAACTGGTAGTTCTTCTAACACCGAACCCATCCGAAAAGCCAGTTCATATGACACAGGTTCGTGCCAGTTTGGACTTGGTTCGTGTAACAGCAATCTTATAGCTTTGTATTGTTCAGATCTTCACACCATCTGGCGTCTTGTTTAGAAACTTTACACGATGCACAAATTATGTATCTACAAACTCCCCCTCGATGTGTGCAATATCTTTTTAACTGTTTTCGTAAAATTTGGAATCATTTGTGCAGTATCTGTTCATCCAATCAAAACAACGTATCTTTCGAACAAACTCTCCCTCAACTTAATGGTAGCTTGATCTTGAATACTTGGATGAAATATAGTGTGTTTTCATCTTTATCAGCAACTTCAGAAGACTTGAAGTTATGGTATCTTCTTCACTCAGCAACTTGATCAATTATAAATAATCTTGGCGCAAAACGTCTATTCGAGACTCCAAGATATAATTTTGAAAATTCGAATTGTATCATGTGTCGATCAGATCGAAAATAACGCAGAAACAAAATCTTTTTGGCTTTTAGAAATTTTATATCAAAACAAGCCTAAAATCTTTTTGAATTTTAAAACTTATGCTAAAACACACTTAAAATCTTTTGGATTTTATGAAATGAAACGAAACTGCAATACAGAATCAGACTCTATTTTTGACAAAACTCGTTTTCACTTTCTTTTGCAATCAACGGCATCAAAAAGTTACAAGCAGAATAAATTATCTGTTCATCAATTTTGCTTTTTGTTTTTGTTTTTACATTAGTTTATCTATTTGTTTGTTTTTGTTCAGAAAAATGAAAAATCCAAAAATAGAGTTTTTTATTTTAGGGGGAGCAATGGAAAAGAAAAAAAAATTGAAGAATGCAAAAAGTAATAAAAAATAGAAAAATGAAAAGAGAAATTGATCCAACCTAGTGAGATATGATAGTATATCAGCTTACCTTATCGATAATGGATAAAGTAGAGATAAAGGTTGTAGGTACTTGCTTGACTTGTGGAATGTGCTTAAGCCAATCTGATATATACAAGTATGATATAAACTTAATGCTTGCCTGATAATAGTGATGAAACATCATGACGGGTACTAAGTGATATTAGCATGAAATAGAAAAATCAAAAACAGAATAAGAGATGTTCTCGTGTCTGCATGCGTTCATTTTGCAAGAATTTCAAATTGTTTGATTTCTTTATTTTCTCAAGTGATCGGCATTTCTTTACGTATAGAAAGATCGATCCGATTGGTGTTCACTTAAGGTTCTGCGTTATTTTCTTGGTGTTTCGTATAACTCATCGGACTTTCTCTGTGTGTATGGACGTACCGAACTGATTGTTGTTGGGTTATAAATTTATGCTTTATTTGCTATTTCTTACTTTCCTAAACAATCGGACTTTCTCTGTGTGCCTGCAAGCCGACCTTATTGTTGTTTATTTTGGGTTCTAATTTGTTTTTGCATGAAACACCGTGAACGATAAATCTCTGTGGAAAATCAGATTCTGTGAAAAAAAAAATCTATGAAAAAGTCATATTGCCAAGTATTCTTGATTGTGTAGGTTTCACTTTAACTGTGCTTGATAAATATACCCGTAATAGATATCAGAAAGTGAAAGTGCGTGAGCATCGGATCATCTATTCGATCTAGCTATTTTGGATGAGAAACGTAATTAAAATGATTGTTTTATTAATCATGGAAGAACAACGGTACAATCAAAGACACTAAGAAAAACGTCGTACAAAACGCACACTTTAGCTCATTGATCTGACAACTCGTCGTTGAGTTACAAATAATTTATCTATTTATACACAACCGTCCGAACTCTAACAAACTGGTAGTTCTTCTAACACCGAACCCATCCGAAAAGCCAGTTCATATGACACAGGTTCGTGCCAGTTTGGACTTGGTTCGTGTAACAGCAATCTTATAGCTTTGTATTGTTCAGATCTTCACACCATCTGGCGTCTTGTTTAGAAACTTTACACGATGCACAAATTATGTATCTACAAACTCCCCCTCGATGTGTGCAATATCTTTTTAACTGTTTTCGTAAAATTTGGAATCATTTGTGCAGTATCTGTTCATCCAATCAAAACAACGTATCTTTCGAACAAACTCTCCCTCAACTTAATGGTAGCTTGATCTTGAATACTTGGATGAAATATAGTGTGTTTTCATCTTTATCAGCAACTTCAGAAGACTTGAAGTTATGGTATCTTCTTCACTCAGCAACTTGATCAATTATAAATAATCTTGGCGCAAAACGTCTATTCGAGACTCCAAGATATAATTTTGAAAATTCGAATTGTATCATGTGTCGATCAGATCGAAAATAACGCAGAAACAAAATCTTTTTGGCTTTTAGAAATTTTATATCAAAACAAGCCTAAAATCTTTTTGAATTTTAAAACTTATGCTAAAACACACTTAAAATCTTTTGGATTTTATGAAATGAAACGAAACTGCAATACAGAATCAGACTCTATTTTTGACAAAACTCGTTTTCACTTTCTTTTGCAATCAACGGCATCAAAAAGTTACAAGCAGAATAAATTATCTGTTCATCAATTTTGCTTTTTGTTTTTGTTTTTACATTAGTTTATCTATTTGTTTGTTTTTGTTCAGAAAAATGAAAAATCCAAAAATAGAGTTTTTTATTTTAGGGGGAGCAATGGAAAAGAAAAAAAAATTGAAGAATGCAAAAAGTAATAAAAAATAGAAAAATGAAAAGAGAAATTGATCCAACCTAGTGAGATATGATAGTATATCAGCTTACCTTATCGATAATGGATAAAGTAGAGATAAAGGTTGTAGGTACTTGCTTGACTTGTGGAATGTGCTTAAGCCAATCTGATATATACAAGTATGATATAAACTTAATGCTTGCCTGATAATAGTGATGAAACATCATGACGGGTACTAAGTGATATTAGCATGAAATAGAAAAATCAAAAACAGAATAAGAGATGTTCTCGTGTCTGCATGCGTTCATTTTGCAAGAATTTCAAATTGTTTGATTTCTTTATTTTCTCAAGTGATCGGCATTTCTTTACGTATAGAAAGATCGATCCGATTGGTGTTCACTTAAGGTTCTGCGTTATTTTCTTGGTGTTTCGTATAACTCATCGGACTTTCTCTGTGTGTATGGACGTACCGAACTGATTGTTGTTGGGTTATAAATTTATGCTTTATTTGCTATTTCTTACTTTCCTAAACAATCGGACTTTCTCTGTGTGCCTGCAAGCCGACCTTATTGTTGTTTATTTTGGGTTCTAATTTGTTTTTGCATGAAACACCGTGAACGATAAATCTCTGTGGAAAATCAGATTCTGTGAAAAAAAAAATCTATGAAAAAGTCATATTGCCAAGTATTCTTGATTGTGTAGGTTTCACTTTAACTGTGCTTGATAAATATACCCGTAATAGATATCAGAAAGTGAAAGTGCGTGAGCATCGGATCATCTATTCGATCTAGCTATTTTGGATGAGAAACGTAATTAAAATGATTGTTTTATTAATCATGGAAGAACAACGGTACAATCAAAGACACTAAGAAAAACGTCGTACAAAACGCACACTTTAGCTCATTGATCTGACAACTCGTCGTTGAGTTACAAATAATTTATCTATTTATACACAACCGTCCGAACTCTAACAAACTGGTAGTTCTTCTAACACCGAACCCATCCGAAAAGCCAGTTCATATGACACAGGTTCGTGCCAGTTTGGACTTGGTTCGTGTAACAGCAATCTTATAGCTTTGTATTGTTCAGATCTTCACACCATCTGGCGTCTTGTTTAGATACTTTACACGATGCACAAATTATGTATCTACAAACTCCCCCTCGATGTGTGCAATATCTTTTTAACTGTTTTCGTAAAATTTGGAATCATTTGTGTAGTATCTGTTCATCCAATCAAAACAACGTATCTTTCGAACAAACTCTCCCTCAACTTAATGGTAGCTTGATCTTGAATACTTGGATGAAATATAGTGTGTTTTCATCTTTATCAGCAACTTCAGAAGACTTGAAGTTATGGTATCTTCTTCACTCAGCAACTTGATCAATTATAAATAATCTTGGCGCAAAACGTCTATTCGAGACTCCAAGATATAATTTTGAAAATTCGAATTGTATCATGTGTCGATCAGATCGAAAATAACGCAGAAACAAAATCTTTTTGGCTTTTAGAAATTTTATATCAAAACAAGCCTAAAATCTTTTTGAATTTCAAAACTTATGCTAAAACACACTTAAAATCTTTTGGATTTTCTGAAATGAAACGAAACTGCAATACAGAATCAGACTCTATTTTTGACAAAACTCGTTTTCAGTTTCTTTTGCAATCAACGGCATCAAAAAGTTACAAGCAGAATAAATTATTAGTTGATCAATTTTGCTTTTTGTTTTTATTTTTACATTAGTTTTTCTATTTGTTTGTTTTTGTTCAGAAAAATGAAAAATCCAAAAATTTAGTTTTTCATTTTAGGGGGAGCAATGGAAAAGATAAAAAAATTGAAGAATGCAAAAAGTAAAAAAAATAGAAAAATGAAAAGAGATTGATCCAACCTAGTGAGATATGATAATACATCAGCTTACGTTATCGATCATGGATAAAGTAGAGATAAAGGCTGTAGGTACTTGCCTGACTTGTGGAATGTGCTTAAGCAAATCTGATATATACAAGTATGATATAAACTTAATTCTTGCCTGATAATAGTGATGAAACATCATGACGGATAATAAGTGATATTGGCTTGAAATAGAAAAATATAAAACGGAATAAGAGATGTTCTGGTGTCTGCATGCGTTCATTTTGCAAGAATTTCAAATTGTTTGATTTTCTTTATTTTCTCAAGTGATCGGCCTTTCTTTACGTATCGAAAGATCGACCTGATTGGTGTTCACTTGAGGTTCTGCGTTATTTTCTTGGTTTTTCGTATTACTCATCGGACTTTCTCTGTGTATATGGACGTACCGACCTGATTGTTGTTGGGTTATACAATTTATGCTTAATTTGATATTTCTTATTTTCCTGAACAATCGGACTTTCTCTGCGTAACTGCAAGCCGACCTGATTGTTGTTTGTTTAGGGTTCTGATTTGTTTTTTCATGAAATAGCGTGAACGATAAATCTCTGTGAATAATCAAATTCTATGAAAAAAAACGAATGAAAAAGTCATATTGCCAAGTATTCTTGATTGTGTGGGTTTCACGTTAACTATGCTTGATAAATATACCCATAATAGATAAGAGAAAGTGAAAGTTCCTGAGCATCGGATCTTCTACTCGATCTAGCTATTTTGTATGCGAATCGTAATTAAAATGGTTGTTTAATTGATCACGGAAGAACAACAGTACAATCAGAGACACTTAGAAAAACATCGTACAAAACACAAACTTATGCTTTTTGATCTCACAACTCTTCATTGAATTAAAAAGAAATTTATCTATTTATACACAACCGTCCGAACTCTAACAAACTGGTAGTTCGTCTGACACTGAACCCATCCGAACAGCGAGTTCAAATGACACAGGTTCGTACCTGTTCGGACTTGGTTCGTGTAACAACAATCATATAGCTTTGTCTTGTTCAGATCTTCAGACCGTCTTGTTCAGATACTTCACACGATGCAAATATAATGTATATACAAACTCCCACTCGACGTGTGCAATATCTTTTTAGCTCTTTTCGCAATATCTGGAATCATATGTGCAGTATCTATTCATCCAATCAAAACAACGTATCTTTCGAACAAACTCTCCCTCAAATTGATGGTAGCTTGATCTTAAATACTTGGACGAAATATAGTGTGTTTTCATCTTTATCAGCAGCTTCAGAAGACTTAAAGTTATGATATCTTCTTCACTCAGCAATCTGATCAATTATAAATAACTTGACGCAAAACGTCTCTTCAGGACTCCAAGATATAATTTTGAAAATTTGATTTGTATCACGTGTCGATCAGATCGAAAATAACGCAGTAACAAATTTTTTTTGGCTTTTAGAAAGTTTATATAAAAACAAGCCTAAAATCTTTTTGAATTTTCAAACTTATGCTAAAACACACTTAAAATCTCTTTGGATTTTCGGAAATGAAATGAATCTGCAATACAGAATCAGACTCTATTTTTCACAAAAATCGTTTTCACTTTCTTTTGCAAATCAACGGCATCAAAAAGTTACAAGCAGAATAAATTATCAGGTGATCATTTTTACTATTCGTTTTTGTTTTTACATTTGTTTTTCTATTTGTTTGTTTTTGTTCAGAAAAATGAAAAATCCAAAAATAGAGTTCTTCATATTAGGGGGAGCAATGGAATAGATAACAAAATTCAAGAATGCAAAAAGTAAAGAAAATAGAAAAATGAAAAGAGAAATTGATCCAACCTAGTGAAATATGATAGTATATCAGCTTACATTATCGATTACGGATAAAGTAGAGATAAAGGCTGTAGGTACTTGCCTGACTTGTGGAATGTGCTTAAGCAAATCTAATATATACAAGTATGATATAAACTTAATGCTTGCCTGATAATAATGATGAAACATCATGACGGATACTAAGTGATAATGGCATGAAATAGAGAAATCAAAAACAAAATAAGAGATGTTCTGGTGTCTGCAAGCATTCATTTTGCAAGAATTTCAAATTGTTTGATTTTCTTTACTTTCTCAAGTGATCGCCCTTTCTTTACGTATCGAAAGATCGACCTGATTGGTGTTCATTTGAGGTTCGGCGTTATTTTCTTGGTGTTTCGTATAACTCATCGAACTTTCTCTGCGTGTATGGACGTACCTACCTAATTGTTGTTGGGTTATACAATTTATGCTTTATTTTCTATTTCTTATGTTCCTAAACAATCGGACTTTCTCTACGTGCCTGCAAGCCGACCTGATTGTTGTTTGTTTAGGGTTCTGATTTGTTTTTGCATGAAACACCATGAACGATAAATCTCTGTGGAAAATCAAATTCTGTGAAAAAAAAACGAATGAAAAAGTCATATTGCCAAGTATTCTTGATTGTGTGGTTTTCACGTTAACTATGCTTGGTAAATATACCCATAATAGATAACAGAAAGTGAAAGTGCGTGAGCATCGGATCGTCTACTCGATCTAGCTCTTTTGTATGAGAATCGTAATCAAAATGATTGTTTAATTGATCACGGAAGAACAACAGTACAATCAGAGACAATCAGAAAAACATCGTACAAAACACAAACTTATGCTCTTTGATCTCACAACACTTCGTTGAATTACAAAGAAATTTATCTATTTATACACAACCGTCCGAACTCTAACAAACTGGTAGTTCGTCTGACACCGAACCCATCCGAACAGCCAGTTCGGATGACACAGGTTCGTACCTGTTCAGACTTGGTTCGTGTAATAACAATCTTATAGCTTTGTCTTGTTCAGATCTTCAGATCGTCTTGTTCAGATACTTCACATGATGCAAATATAATGTATGTACAAACTCCCCCTCGACGTGTGCAATATCTTTTTAGCTCTTTTCGCAATATCTGCAATCATTTGTGCAGTATCGGTTCATCCAATCAAAACAACGTATCTTTCGAACAAACTCTCCCTCTACTTGATGGTAGCTTGATCTTAAATACTTGGACGAAATATAGTGTGTTTTCATCTTTATCAGCAGCTTCAGAAGACTTAAAGTTATGATATCTTCTTCACTCAGCAATCTGATCAATTATAAATAACTTGACGCAAAACGTCTCTTCAGGACTCCAAGATATAATTTTGAAATTTTGATTTGTATCACGTGTCGATCAGATCGAAAATAACGCAGTAACAAATTTTTTTTGGCTTTTAGAAAGTTTATATAAAAACAAGCCTAAAATCTTTTTGAATTTTCAAACTTATGCTAAAACACACTTAAAATCTCTTTGGATTTTCGGAAATGAAATGAATCTGCAATACAGAATCAGACTCTATTTTTCACAAAAATCGTTTTCACTTTCTTTTGCAAATCAACAGCATCAAAAAGTTACAAGCAGAATAAATTATCAGGTGATCATTTTTACTATTCGTTTTTGTTTTTACATTTGTTTTTCTATTTGTTTGTTTTTGTTCATAAAAATGAAAAATCCAAAAATAGAGTTCTTCATATTAGGGGGAGCAATGGAATAGATAACAAAATTCAAGAATGCAAAAAGTAAAGAAAATAGAAAAATGAAAAGAGAAATTGATCCAACCTAGTGAAATATGATAGTATATCAGCTTACATTATCGATTACGGATAAAGTAGAGATAAAGGCTGTAGGTACTTGCCTGACTTGTGGAATGTGCTTAAGCAAATCTAATATATACAAGTATGATATAAACTTAATGCTTGCCTGATAATAATGATGAAACATCATGACGGATACTAAGTGATAATGGCATGAAATAGAGAAATCAAAAACAAAATAAGAGATGTTCTGGTGTCTGCAAGCATTCATTTTGCAAGAATTTCAAATTGTTTGATTTTCTTTACTTTCTCAAGTGATCGCCCTTTCTTTACGTATCGAAAGATCGACCTGATTGGTGTTCATTTGAGGTTCGGCGTTATTTTCTTGGTGTTTCGTATAACTCATCGAACTTTCTCTGCGTGTATGGACGTACCTACCTAATTGTTGTTGGGTTATACAATTTATGCTTTATTTTCTATTTCTTATGTTCCTAAACAATCGGACTTTCTCTACGTGCCTGCAAGCCGACCTGATTGTTGTTTGTTTAGGGTTCTGATTTGTTTTTGCATGAGACACCATGAACGATAAATCTCTGTGGAAAATCAAATTCTGTGAAAAAAAAAACGAATGAAAAAGTCATATTGCCAAGTATTCTTGATTGTGTGGTTTTCACGTTAACTATGCTTGGTAAATATACCCATAATAGATAACAGAAAGTGAAAGTGCGTGAGCATCGGATCGTCTACTCGATCTAGCTCTTTTGTATGAGAATCGTAATCAAAATGATTGTTTAATTGATCACGGAAGAACAACAGTACAATCAGAGACAATCAGAAAAACATCGTACAAAACACAAACTTATGCTCTTTGATCTCACAACTCTTCGTTGAATTACAAAGAAATTTATCTATTTATACACAACCGTCCGAACTCTAACAAACTGGTAGTTCGTCTGACACCGAACCCATCCGAACAGCCAGTTCGGATGACACAGGTTCGTACCTGTTCAGACTTGGTTCGTGTAATAACAATCTTATAGCTTTGTCTTGTTCAGATCTTCAGATCGTCTTGTTCAGATACTTCACATGATGCAAATATAATGTATGTACAAACTCCCCCTCGACGTGTGCAATATCTTTTTAGCTCTTTTCGCAATATCTGCAATCATTTGTGCAGTATCGGTTCATCCAATCAAAACAACGTATCTTTCGAACAAACTCTCCCTCTACTTGATGGTAGCTTGATCTTAAATACTTGGACGAAATATAGTGTGTTTTCATCTTTATCAGCAGCTTCAGAAGACTTAAAGTTATGATATCTTCTTCACTCAGCAATCTGATCAATTATAAATAACTTGACGCAAAACGTCTCTTCAGGACTCCAAGATATAATTTTGAAAATTTGATTTGTATCACGTGTCGATCAGATCGAAAATAACGCAGTAACAAATTTTTTTTGGCTTTTAGAAAGTTTATATAAAAACAAGCCTAAAATCTTTTTGAATTTTCAAACTTATGCTAAAACACACTTAAAATCTCTTTGGATTTTCGGAAATGAAATGAATCTGCAATACAGAATCAGACTCTATTTTTCACAAAAATCGTTTTCACTTTCTTTTGCAAATCAACGGCATCAAAAAGTTACAAGCAGAATAAATTATCAGGTGATCATTTTTACTATTCGTTTTTGTTTTTACATTTGTTTTTCTATTTGTTTGTTTTTGTTCAGAAAAATGAAAAATCCAAAAATAGAGTTCTTCATATTAGGGGGAGCAATGGAATAGATAACAAAATTCAAGAATGCAAAAAGTAAAGAAAATAGAAAAATGAAAAGAGAAATTGATCCAACCTAGTGAAATATGATAGTATATCAGCTTACATTATCGATTACGGATAAAGTAGAGATAAAGGATGTAGGTACTTGCCTGACTTGTGGAATGTGCTTAAGCAAATCTAATATATACAAGTATGATATAAACTTAATGCTTGCCTGATAATAATGATGAAACATCATGACGGATACTAAGTGATAATGGCATGAAATAGAGAAATCAAAAACAAAATTAGAGATGTTCTGGTGTCTGCAAGCGTTCATTTTGCAAGAATTTCAAATTGTTTGATTTTCTTTACTTTCTCAAGTGATCGCCCTTTCTTTACGTATCGAAAGATCGACCTGATTGGTGTTCATTTGAGGTTCGGCGTTATTTTCTTGGTGTTTCATATAACTCATCGAACTTTCTCTGTGTGTATGGACGTACCGACCTAATTGTTGTTGGGTTATACAATTTATGCTTTATTTGCTATTTCTTATGTTCCTAAACAATTGGACTTTCTCTACGTGCCTGCAAGCCGACCTGATTGTTGTTTGTTTAGGGTTCTGATTTGTTTTTGCATGAAACACCATGAACGATAAATCTCTGTGGAAAATCAAATTCTGTGAAAAAAAATGAATGAAAAAGTCATATTGCCAAGTATTCTTGATTGTGTGGTTTTCACGTTAACTATGCTTGGTAAATATACCCAAAATAGATAACAGAAAGTGAAAGTGCGTGAGCATCGGATCGTCTACTCGATCTAGCTCTTTTGTATGAGAATCGTAATCAAAATGATTGTTTAATTAATCACGGAAGAACAACAGTACAATCAGAGACAATAAAAAAAATCGTACAAAACACAAACTTATGCTCTTTGATCTCACAACTCTTCGTTGAATTACAAAGAAATATATCTATTTATACACAACCGTCCGAACTCTAACAAACTGGTAGTTCATCTGACACCGAACCCATCCGAACAGCCAGTTCGGATGACACAGGTTCATACCTATTCAGACTTGGTTCGTGTAACAACAATCTTATAGCTTTGTCTTGTTCAGATCTTCAGACCGTCTTGTTCAGATACTTCACATGATGCAAATATAATGTATGTACAAACTCCCCCACGACGTGTGCAATATCTTTTTAGCTCTTTTCGCAATATCTGCAATCATTTGTGCAGTATCGATTCATCCAATCAAAACAACGTATCTTTCGAACAAACTCTCCCTCTACTTGATGGTAGCTTGATCTTGAATACTTGGACGAAATATAGTGTGTTTTCATCTTTATCAGCAGCTTCAGATGACTTAAAGTTATGATATCTTCTTCACTCAGCAATCTGATCAATTATAAATAATCTTGACGCAAAATGTCTCTTCGAGACTCCAAGATATAATTTCGAAAATTTGATTTGTATCACGTGTCGATCAGATCGAAAATAACGTAGTAACAAAATCTTTTTGGCTTTTAGAAAGTTTATATAAAAGCAAGCTTAAAATCTTTTTGAATTTTCAAACTTATGCTAAAACACACTTAAAATCTCTTTGGATTTTCTGAAATGAAATGAATCTGCAATACGGAATCAGACTCTATTTTTGATAAAACTCGTTTTCACTTTCTTTTGCAAATCAACGGCATCAAAAAGTTACAAGCAGAATAAGTTATCAGTTGATCATTTTTACTTTTCGTTTTTGTTTTTACATTAGTTTTTCTGTTTGTTTGTTTTTGTTCAGAAAAATGAAAAATCCAAAAATAGAGTTATTCATATTAGGGGGAGCAATGGAAAAGATAACAAAATTCAAGAATGCAAAAAGTAAAGAAAATAGAAAAATGAAAAAGAGAAATTGATCCAACCTAGTGAAATATGATAGTATATCAGCTTACATTTTTGATCATGGATAAAGTAGAGATAAAGGTTGTAGGTACTTGCCTGACTTGTGGAATGTGCTTAAGCAAATCTAATATATACAAGTATGATATAAACTGCTTGCCTGATAATAATGATGAAACATCATGACGGATACCAAGTGATAATGGCATGAAATAGAGAAATCAAAAACAAAATAAGAGATGTTCTGGTGTCTGCAAGCGTTCATTTTGCAAGAATTTCAAATTGTTTGATATTCTTTACTTTCTCAAGTGATCGCCCTTTCTTTACGTATCGAAAGATCGACCTGATTGGTGTTCATTTGAGGTTCGGCGTTATTTTCTTGGTGTTTCGTATAACTCATCGAACTTTCTCTGCGTGTATGGACGTACCGACCTAACTGTTGTTGGGTTATACAATTTATGCTTTATTTGCTATTTCTTATGTTCCTAAACAATCGGACTTTCTCTACGTGCCTGCAAGCCGACCTGATTGTTGTTTGTTTAGGGTTCTGATTTGTTTTTGCATGAAACACCATGAACGATAAATCTCTGTGGAAAATCAAATTCTATGAAAAAAAACGAATGAAAAAGTCATATTGCCAAGTATTCTTGATTGTGTGGTTTTCACGTTAACTATGCTTGATAAATATACCTATAATATATATCAGAAAGTGAAAGTGCATGAGCATCGGATCGTCTACTCGATATAGCTATATTGGATGAGAAACGTAATTAAAATGATTGTTTTATTGATCTCGGAAGAACAACAGTACAATCAGAGACACTTAGAAAAACATCATACAAAACACACACTTAAGCTCATTGATCTCACAACACGTTGTTGAATTACAAAGCAATTCATCTATTTATACACAACCGTCGAAACTCAAACAAACTGGTAGTTCATCTGACACCGAACCCATCCGAACAGCCAGTTCGGATGACACAGGATCGTGCCAGTTCGGACTTGGTTCGTTTAACAGCAATCCTATAGTTTTGTCTTGTTCAGATCTTCAGACCGTCTTGTTCAGATACTTCACACGATGCACATATTATGTATCTACAAACTTCCCCTCGACATGTGCAATATCTTTTTAACTCTTTTCGCAATATCTGGAATCATTTCTGCAGTATCTGTTCATCCAATCAAAACAACGTTTCTTTCGAACAAACTCTCCCTCAACTTGATGGTAGCTTGATCTTGAATACTTGGATGAAATATAGTGTATTTTAATCTTTATAACTAGCTTCAGAAGACTTGAAGTTATGATATCTTCTTCACTCAGCAACCTGATCAATTATAAATAATCTTGGCGCAAAACGTCTCTTCGAGACTCCAAGATATAATTTTGAAAATTTGACTTGTATCACGTGTCGATCAGATCGAAAATAACGTTGAAAGAAAATCTTTTTGGCTTTTAGAAAGTTTATATCAAAACAAGCCTAAAATCTTTTTAAATTTTCAAACTTATGCTAAAACACACTTAAAATTTTTTGGATTTTCTGAAATGAAATGAAACTGCATTACAGAATCAGACTCTATTTTTTATATGAGAAAGATCACTATCTGGGATCATATTGGTCATAATGCACTTAACCACACTTCAATTTTAACTAATTGTAGCACTCAAGCCATGTTGATTGCTGATATAATTTGTCCATCTTAAACTCAGGCAGAATCATACTCATAACATCTGGATATGTTAAGGTATTGATTATATTTGCTTTGACTAGTGTACCCCACACTATCACACATATTCAGACATTTTTCTTTTTCTCGTGTGATTACACTAGTGATTATCACATAATGAAATAAATCATGATATCGTCAACTGTGTTTCATGCAAAAAGAAATAAGAACGTTAAATCATCTACCTTAAGGTCGATCTTTGGATACACAGATAAGGCCTCGGATTTAACAAAATAAGAAAGATAAAACAAGTTGAGATTGTATAATTCAACTAAAATCAGGTCGGTCTTGTAGACACGTAGAGAAATTCCGATGAATTATACGAAACATCAAGAAAATAAAGCAGAACCTCAAACGAAGAACAATCAGGTCGGCCTTGTGAGCACGCAGAGAAAGTACGATCGTTTATGAAAATAAAAAAAATCAAACAAGTTTAAATATTTGCAAAATGAACACATGTATACACAGTGACTTCTCATTTTCTTTTCCACACTTATTTTTATTTTTGTCATGAAATACACTTCAAGATGTTGTCCACTTGATCAAGCATGAGTATTTAATGTATATCACATCAGTATACTTTCTGATTTTCCGAGCCTACCAAACACATCAAACAATGATATTATGGCTTTTTCATCTACTCTATCTATGTGTCAGATACGTAAGCCAATTTATCATCATTTCCCAATGATCAATTTCTCAAAATTTTATATATTTTGCATGTATTCACCTTCACCATCTTTTGCATTCTTCCATAACATGCTATTTCTCCTCCTTACATGCAATTCTCCCCCTTAAAATGAAAACTCTATTTTTGGATTTTTCATTTTATAAAAATAAGACACTATTATTGACCTTTTTTCAATTTTCTCCCCCTAAACTACAAACAAAATGTAAAGAAAGAAAATGGATCCATCAACACGGATACCTGTCTGTTTTAAGTTTTAGAAAATTTTCAGATTAGAAAGAGGAATCATGAAATTTAAGTTAAGCAGAATACTCCTCCATAAAAAATTCTTCAATAGTCGATAGGTCTTCTAGAAGTACCTGCACACTGGTCAAACTTATAGTTTATAAATGACCCGGAGTGGATCACTTCTGGTCGACCAGTGTCCTGGTTTTGTTTTGAAACCACCTTAGGTCTCCATTTTTGTTGTTGGTTTCGTAATTCAGTTTTTAGTAAATCAATCACAGGTGACTGTGACGAACAACCTACATTTTGAACTTTTGAAAATTTTGGAATAAATCTTTTTTGCTTTTTAAAGAATGTAGGCTGAAATTCATGTTCATCAATGAACCTTGGTTTGGCAGGTTTACCAAAAACAAGAACTTTTTGTTTAGTGTAAGTATAAGCAGCAGGAAACGGACAGTCGTGTGCCATATGCTCTTTTTGTTGGCAATTATAACACAAACGATTGTTTATGTTCCTTCATTTCGGAACCTTCAAAGCTTCACAAACATGATAACCTCCAAAATGATCATAAAAGGAATCATATACCTGATGGCGATGATCATGAACCCATTGAGATGTAGGACTCTTTGGAGTAGAACCACCAGAAGAAAATTTTTCATTTTGATTCTTCTTGTTCTTTGAAAAAGCATCTTGCATAAAAACTTTAGCAATTTTTTGAGCATCCACGTAATGAAGTGGAAAGTCTTTGTCAGAAAATATTTGTTCCGAACCCTTGAGTTTGTAAAACCTCTCGGGTTGAACTTTTTCAGCCTCGAAAACTTCCTTTTTGACTTACTTCAGTTTCATTTTCTATAGATTTTGTGTTTTTGGACCTTGAACCCCACAATCTTCAACAATCTTGCTCTTAAAACCCAAACCAATGCTTTTTCCAGAAATCTTTTCTTCAGAATTAGACGATTTATGTCCATTCTTTGCGAAACGAGAAAACTTAGCTTTGACTTCATTGACATTTTTCTACGCATAGAAAATCGTCTCATCAATATCAGGTTGAGTACGAATCTTCTCGGTAGAAGTAGCTGATTGTTCATGATCTGTTGACGTCGAACCAGACACGTATTTTGAAAATGTAGGCATTTTAGATTTTTTCTCATTCTTTGTACCAGCCTTCTTGTTTTTTCTTTTGCTACACCACTTCGTCTTCTGAATTTGATGATGAAAACTTTGACTTTTCCTTCATCTCATTAACAGCTTCTTTGACTCTTCCTGGGGGTGACACAGTCTTGTCAAACATTCTTTCAAAATTTTCATCGTTTGCTAAAAAGCTTGTGAAAGATTATGAATTGGTGAGATTTGCATCAATCACATGGATCTTCAAATCAGAAATCTTATGTTGTGCTTCCGCCAACTCCTTTTTTGTAGCTACCAACCTTTTAGCAACCTTGTGAGTTTCATACTTTTGCAATCTTAGATTTTCTAGCTCAGCGAACAACTCTTTCTTCCACTTATATTCATTCATTTTCTGCATATCAAGATTTGCATTTTGCAATTTATTCACTCTTGCTAACTCTCTCTTTTCATCAAGTAGCTTCTCCATATTAGTATGATATGCATCAAATTTGGCATCATACTGAAGTCTTGTTAAGCGTATCAAGCTTAATCTTTGACTTTTCGAAAAAATCATTGAAATCTTTTTCAATGTCTTTCGCTTCAGCTTTCCATTTTTCAACTTCTTGAACTAACTCAGCATTCGTTTCAGGTAATTAGACATATATCTACTCAAACTCTTTGAATTCTTCCTTGGATTCCTTCAGATCTGATTTCTCTAATTTCAATGCTTCGGTAAGCAAACTTATTTCTCTTACTAAACCAGCATTCTCCTTCAACAAACTTTCAATCTTTGATTCAGAATTTTCATTCTCAGAAGATTCATAAGAACTTGAATCAAAATAATAATCATCTTGTTCATGTTGAATTATCAAGAAACACTTTTCCCCAATTATAACATCCATCATCAATAACAGTCAAAGCTTGATTAGTGGACTTACTTGATGATGGTTGATAGCAATTTGTAGCTTTTAAATCAGACTTTTGAACATGAGTTGGCTGACACTCTCTTGCAAAATGTCCAAGATTTGAACATTTGTAACATTTCATTTTAGATTTGTCAAAGCCCAATCTTTCATCTCCATCAAAAGCACGTCTTCCAGTTTTCTTGTAAAACCGTTGGGACCTCTAAGTCAACATAATGCCATGCCATATCCATTTCATTTAGTTGATCATCATTCATTTCATTAAGATCTTTTCAGTCAACCGAGCATTGTTGACATCATTGATAATCATTCTAAAAGATGATGAAATGAGAGCAGAGATCAATTTAGCACAATCATCAACAAATTTGATAGAAAATGCATTTTGATTTGATGATTCTGGAATTGTAAAACTGCAACCTCTTGATGAACTAGTATTATTAGAAATTCCAGACAAATTACCAATAAAAGTAGTAGCTGGTGCAGAACTAAGACCTGGTTTAGCCTTAGCAGTTATGCTTGCAGCATTCTCACTATGATATAATTCTGGATTTGCAATTTAGCAGTTGACTTGTTGGAATTCATCATTTCCATTTCTCAAGCATGAAGTTTACCAGTTAGGTCATGAAATGATAATGTGGAATATTCTTTGTCATGTGTAAGTAACAACGCATAATTTTCCAATTTTTCTGGTAAAGCTTCCATTATCTTTTCTTTCAACTCTTCATCGGTTTTCTCAGTCCCAACAATCTTCAATTCACTAATAAGATGTGAAAATCTTGATACAAGAGCCGTGATGTTTTCATTTTCATAATGCTGAAAGTTATCAAACTCTTTGTTCAACACCTTTCTTCGACTCTTCTTGTATTGATCATTGCCTTCATATCTTACCAATAATGCATCCCATAACTGTTTACTTTTCTTACAAGTGCTGAATTGATGTAGCAATTTGGTAGGTAAAGCCAAAGTAAGATAACCAAACACTTTTTGCTCAAGCTCATAGCTTTCCCTTTCAGCAGCATCAAAATTATAAATTTCTTTAAAATCTCCTTAATCAGTTGGGTGCATGTAAAGCTTTCGAATTAAAATCCAACTTTAATAACTTGGGAACTTTCTGGCTTGTCCCAACATTTTGAAAAATTTATGCATTGAATCGATATCATTCGTGCTAATGTAATGGAAAAAGCTTAGAAATCTGACATTTTGAAATTTTTTCTAAATCTGCCAACCGAACTGAATCCAAACCCAAACAGAATGATCTGAACCCAAACGAACTAACACGAACCAAAAGTAGCTAAACTAAACACTATCTCGAACTTAACCGAACATAAAGATTATATGAACCCGTCCGAACCGAGATAAACCCGAACTGAAACAAACGAGTGCTTCCGAACTGATACTTCACGTGTGAACCGAATAGTACCCTAACTCGTCCGAATCGTGACTTCGTTCACCTGAATTGAACCCGAACTTGTCCGAATAAAACTCAAACGACCCCGAGAACGAGTGAAGGTGTCCGAACCTAGACTTTGGATGTACGAATTCAAACGAACCTAAACGAACTGGTTGTTTGGATGACGGTTATTTTTCAGACCTCAGACCCTCACACGAACAGAAAAAACTAGACATGTTTCGATCAAAATTTCACGATTTTGGACAGATTTGAACGAGATTTTTAGCAGTAGACCAGAAAAAGTGATAAGGAATGATTTAGAAACAAATTTTTCACAAAATTCTCGACTGAAACAATCAAAAACTTGTAAAAACGCTCAAATTTTGTGAAAAATGACACTTTTTGAATAAAAAACTCCAAAAATAGCAACCACAGATTAGTAGAATGAATCAGAAAGCTCTGATATCACTTGAAAGTGCGTGAGCATCGGATCGTCTACTCGATCTAGCTATTTCGGATGAGAAACGTAATAAAATGATTGTTTTATTGATCACGGAAGAACAACAGTACAATCAGAGTGAAAGTGCGTGAGTAGTAGATCGTCTACTTAGTCATATCGAAATCAATGTAAACGAGTAAGAACACTAGAGTAAATACAAAAGGATTTGTATTAGACCACAGAGAAACACCACAGAGTACACGTACAAGATATAACCAGAAGCTCAAGTGCCACCAATTACAACACAAGACAAACTATATATACTAGAACTAAACCCGCTTGGCCGAACCTCAGGTTCGGACCAGTTCGCACCAATCCAAACTTGGAGTTCGCCAAGGGTTCAGTCAGCAACAAACTTCCATGACTTGTCTTGTATTCGATACTTCACATGACGATCAGGAACTAGGTACTAACAAACTCCCTCTCGGCATGTGCAGTATCACCTTCCGCTAAAAAACTTGTATCATGTATCTTCAATCAAACTCGTCCTCTTCTTTGATGATGAGTTCAATCATGAATACTTGATATTGCATCGTGTGTAATCTCTTTATCAGCAATCTTCAGAAGACTTGAAGTTGTGATGTTCTCTTTCCACTTTGAAACCTGCCAACATAAATCATCTTGCCGCAAAACGTCTCTTCGAGACTCCAAGATATTTTGATTTTGAAAATTTATTTCGTATTCCGTGTTGATCAATCGAAAATAAATCAGAAACAAAATCTTTTTGGCTTTTAGAAACTTTACATCAAAACACACCTAAAATCTTTTTGGTACTTTCTGATAATGAAAAATAAATGCAATACAGAATCAGACACTATTTTGTCTTTTGCGAGAAAGATCACAACTTGGGATCATATTGGACATAACATGCTGAACTACACTTCAATTTCGATTATTGTAACACATAAACCATGTCGATTGCAGATATAATTTGTCCAACTTTAAACTCAGACAGAATCATACTCATAAAATCTGAATATGTTAAAGTATTGATTAGATTTGCATTGACCAGTGCACCCCACACTATCAGACATACTCAGATATGTTTTGCTTATCACACTTTGTGATTTCATTTGTGATTAAATCACATAATGATTATATTCATGATATAGTCAACTGTGTTCCATTAAAAAATATATAAGAACGTTAAATCGTCTACCTTAAGGTCGATCTTTCGATACGCAAATAAGGCCTCGGATTTAAAAAATAAGAAAATAAAACAAGTTAAAATTGTATAACTCAACAACAATCAGGTCGGTCTTGTGGACACGCATAGAAAGTCCGATGAGTTATTGTTGGAACTAAAACCTATGTGACTGACGCCATCAAATATGTTTACCGAAGCATTCAACTGAAGAATCCATGTGAATTGATTCAGAGACTGGGTTGTGATGATCGAGGCTAGCAAAATTGGACCGAAGACCGTTTTCTGGAAAAGTCAACCGTTCGGGTCAACGGTCAACGTAAAAGTCAACGGAAGATCGGTTCGAGCGAGTCAAGCTTCGGATTAATTAAATAAACTTTGATTTAATTAATATTTTATGTTTATTTGACTTTACTTGTAATTTTGTTTATTTTGTTATTTTTTCTATTTGTCAGGACCGATTTCACTACAAGAATCCCGATATTGAGCAAGAACGAGGTTCGGATTTGAAAAACCCGAAGGAGATGATGATGAAAAAGAAGATGAATCTAGGAAATCATACAAGAAAGATGATGAACTAGTTGAATGATTTCATTGAACCGAATGATTAGTTACAAGAAATCATGACAAACACTCTCTCTCTAGAAATCCATGACTCACTCTACAAGAAAATCATCATCTCCACATTTGGAGACTCGTTTTTCTTGTAATGGGCACCCTCACTATATATAGTGAGGGTGACTAACAAGTGAAAAACATAAAAAGAACAAAATACAGATAAATCAAATAAACATAAAATATTAATTAAATCAAGGTTGATTTAATTAATCTGAAGCTTGACACGCTCGAACCGATCTTCCGTTGACTTTTACGTTGACCGTTGACCCGAATGGTTGACTTTTCCAGAAAACGGTCTTCGGTCCAATCTCGCAAGCCTCGATCATCACAACCCAGTATCTGAATCAATTCACATGGATTCTTCAGTTGAATGCTTCGGTAAACAGATTTGATGGCGTCCGTCAAATATATTTTAGTTCCAACATATTCCCCCTTGACTGATGCTTTCAAATATGTTTAATTGCTGAAGAACCGCTCTGTCATACATCTTCAATGAGAAACTGATAAACCGGAGACAATCTATTGGAGAGATTCCCCCTCTGAATAAGCTTCTTCTGTTCTCGTTTCTCCAGTCGAGAGCCAAGTGTTCTGCTCACTCGGTTCACACGATCGGGTACAATACTAAGAAAATGTTGAACATGGGAGCCACAACCGCAACAAACTGAATCAGATAAACCAGTCAATCATCGAACATGCTCCAACTTCAGATAATCGACCCGATAATCCAGTTCCATAATAATTCGTCCTATTTCTCTAAATTTCTCCAAAAACATCCAATGCGGAAGCGAAAAATCAGATGCAGAGAGTCAAACCGTCACGATCGGTTGCCTAGAGAAGCCGGATAAACAATCTTGAAGTCGGACAATCTTGCGAAAAAACAGAAGCCGGATGCTAACAGTTGTGAATGATCTGCGTAACTGGGTTGGATGTGAAAATTAAATAAAGTGTCAAATCTGTGAAAAACTTAGATCCCGAGCGAAAAATGATCATGACCGGAGTCTTCATAATTTGGGCGAAGAAAAAGGAGCTCGGAATAAATTTCCGTGAAGATTTCAGAGTCAAACGGTGCACTCTGAGAAAAATCTGAGAAAACCGTTAATTTTCATCAAGGAACGGCTTCGCGAGAGATTTAACCGGATAATTCCAATAATAAACTGAGATTCCAGTTAATCCGGTTAGTTGACATCCGTGCTGCATCTGCTTAAAATAAACCGTGAGACATAACGAGTAAGCAGAATAATTAACCGGATAATAAACCTAACCCGTCAGTGGTCGATAGCAAACGTACGCGTGACGTCAATAAACTAGAACCCCAATAAATAAAATGGAATAAATCCATGACCAACAGAAAATTTTCTGATTCGTCAGGCATCATCTCCGTTAATCTCGTTAAAGACTGATATAAAAAGCCCGCGAATAATACTGAAAAATCCCTTAGATTAATTAAATCTCAAAGAAAGTCCATGATCCTTGTCAAATAAATCTGACCAATCAGATTTGAGATTCTATTAAATCTAACGGCTAAAAATATGCAGATATGGTGGCTGAGATTAGCTATCTACGTGAAGGGGGCTGGACCAATCACAGTCCAGCTCAGAAAGCACACTCTAACAATCCTACAGCTGAGATTAGTGCAATCCAACCGCTGGGAAGCAAGATCCGTGTGTGAGGGGCGGCTGCCAATCAGGTGGCGACAACCCACAGCCTTTCAACGGCTCCTTTCTTCAGCTGGGGGCCCACCGGAATGAAACAACCAATCAGCTTTTAACATCGGAGGAGATTCAATAGTTCCTTAAAAAAGCTGGGACCCACTTGCTTTCCTTTCCATCAATGGAATTTAGTCAGCCAAAAAGGGAATGATGGGTTGACTTGTCTTGGTCCGAAAATAGGAGAGAGAGAATTCTACAACAGCCAATGACTAACGGCCACGTCATCATCTTCTACAAATCCATCAGCCACCCCGAAACCCTAAGTTAGCTCGCCGGAAAAGCGCATGCATCACCGGAAAAGCGTATTTTGCTTGTATCTCCATGAATACTGATTTGTTTTCGACAATTTTTGTACCCACGAACTCGTAGCGTCGTGCTCTATAACCCTGGATGAACAAAATCCACCGAAACGAACTTGAACGAAGATGCACAAACAAGTTCGCTATGGCACTTCTCAAGTCCGCTAAGGACAAGTTCGCTAAAGCACAACAAGTTCGCTAAGAATCGGATGAAGTTCGCTAAGCCTTGAACAAGTCCGCTAAGAGCATTGGAAGTCCGCTAAGGCAATCTTCATACGTTCAAACAACTTGAACAAAATCTGAAAAAAAATCATGAAGAACACCCACTTGAACATCTTCCTGATGAAAATTTGATGTTCCAAAATGAGTTTAGATCACAGATTCGTGATCGATATGATGTGATGAACCATTCACGAGATAGTTCTGGCCACAAACAATCCATAAACAGCTACAAATCAGATCAAATCAGTCCCAAATCTGGAAATCTCTCAAGAACACAAAGAACACCATGAAACACGCACTAGTGTGTGTTTTTCCAGATATGCCCAAACGGTTGAGATTTAGACAAAACGGATGCTTCCAATAGATCTGGAACGCGATTTGTCAGGACCAATTTTCACATCAAGAATCCAGATCTTGAGCTCGAACGAGGATCGGATTCAAAAACACCGAGAAGAGACGATGATGAACGAGAAGAGGAATCTAGGATAAAACACAAGAAAGATGATGAACTAGTCGAATGATTTCATTAGTCGAATGATTATAACAACGAAATCATGACAACACTCTCTCTCTAGAAATCCATGACTCACTCTCTCTCTCTACAAGAAAATCATCATCTCCATATTTGGAGACTCCTTTACTTGTAATGGGCACCCTCACTATATATAGTGAGGGTAACTGACTACAGAAAACATAAATAAATGAACGAAATTACAAGTAAATAAAATAACATGAAATATTAATTAAATCAAAGTTGATTTAATTAATCCGAAGCTTGACTCGCTCGAACCGATCTTCCGTTGACTTTTACGTTGACCATTGACCCGAACGGTTGACTTTTCCAGAAAACAGTCTCCGGTCCAATCTCGTAAGCTTCGATCATCACAACCCAGTCTCTGAATCAATTCACATGGATGATTCAGTCGAATGCTTTGGTAAACAGAGTTGATGGCGTCAGTCACATAGATTTTTGTTCCAACATATTCCCCCTTGACTGATGCTTTCAAATCTGTTCAACTGCTGAATAACCGCTCTGTCGTACATCTTCAATGAATAACTGATAAACCGGAGACAATCTGATGTAGAAATTCCCCCTCTGAATAAGCCTCTTCTTTTCTTGTTTCTCCAGTAGAGAGCCAAGTGCTGCAATTCACTTGGTTCATGCGGTCGGGTACAATACTGAGAAAATGCTACATCTCGGAGTTCAAACCGCAACAAGCTGAATCAGGTAAACCAGTCAATCATCGAACATGCTCCAACTTCGGATAATCGACCCGATAATCCAGTTCCATTTTAATTCGTCCTATTTCTCTAAATCTCTCCAAAAACATCCAGTCGGAAGCGTAAAATCTGATGCGGAGAGTCGAACCGTCGCGATCGGTTGCTTAGAGAAACCAAATAAAAAATTTTGAAATCGAACAATCTCGCGAAAAACCGAAAGTCAGATGCTGACAGTTGTGAATAATCCGCGCGATTTTGGGCGAAGAAAAATGAGCTCGAAAAAATATTCCGTGAAGATTTTGAGAAATGCTGGTGAAAACGGCTCAATCCGAAAAATTCCATCGATTTTCGTTAAGTAACGGCTCTCTGAGAGATTTAACGGACAAATTCCAATAATTAACTAAGATTCCAGTTAATCCGGTTAGTTGACATCCGCGCTGCATCAGCTAAAAATAAAACCGTGAGACATAACGAGAAAGCTTCATAATTAACCGGATAATAAAGCTAACCCGTCAGTGGTCGATAGCAAACGTGCGTGTGACGCCAATAAACGAGAACCCCAATAATAATCAGAATAAATCCAATACTAATAAAAATTTTCTGCAATTTCGTTGTTGCGTCATCTCCGTTAATCTCGTAAAAGATTGATAGAAAAAAAAAACGCAATTAACTAAAAATGCTGGAAATTTAATTAGTTAATTAAATCCTTCAAGAAAACCATAATCCTTGTTATATATCAACAACCAATCAGATTTCAGCCAAGAGAAAGCACAATCCGTGTGCTAAGCTGTCCACCAATCAGGAAAAAGCACAAAAATGATCTGACGGATGAGAAAAATAAGATCCAGCGGCACAAAAATGACGATCCGTGTGAGGAGGGGTAGTGCCAATCAGAAGCTGCCAACCACAGCCTTTCAACGGATACTTGTTCACTAGTGGGACCACTGACATTCCCTTTCCACCAATGAGAAATCGACAGCACATTTGGGAGGGACTAGGTTGACCAAATTGAGAGAGAATGAAATTCTCTAGCAGCTAACCAGATTCCGCCACGTATGCGAGTCATTCATCTTCAACCTCCGAAAACTCTAATAACTGGAAATACATCAGAAATATGGGACCTCACCGGTAAACCGTAAAAGTGCCATATCTCCTATAATACTTGACGGTTTTTTACTATTTTTATACCAATGAACTCGTAGCTTCGTCCTCTGTCATCCTAGACGAACAAAAACCTCTAATACGATCTCGAATGAAAACCCAGATTCTAGTTCGCTAACCCAATAAGTTTGCTAAAGCCACCAGAAGTTCGCTAGGACGAACGTGAAGTCCGCTAAGGACTTAAGTTCGCTAAGACTTAACCAAGTCCGCTAAGGCAAGCTTCAAGTCCGCTAAAAACTGATGAAGTTCGCTAAGGAGAGAACAAGTTCGCTAATAACAGTGGAAGTTCGCTAAAGCCATCTTCAAATCTTCAAAAACACTTAGAGAAATCTGGAAAATGATGAACACAAGTGAAGAACACATACCCTTCGATTCTTAAAACAGTCTCGAAAATGAAAGGAAACGAATGATTCTTGTCATAAATCTGTTGTAGAACGTGTTATGGCCACTCACACATCCAAAATAGCAGCAAAAACCAATCGATTCAACCCCCAAAATCTGGAAATCTTCAAGAACATGAAGAACACTGTAAAACACGCACTAGTGTGTGTTTTTCTAGATCTGCCCAAACGGTTGAGATTCAGAAGAAACCTATGCTTCCAATGGATCCGGAATGCGTTTTCCACTGAGAATCATACCTCGTTTCATCCGAAAACATGAAGAATAGCCCAGAAAACTCAGAATCAAAGTGTAAAATCATCAAAAACCCCCAAAAGACGGGAAAAACTCAACAGTTACGTTTTTCAGCTCTGATCTTCAATTTTCTCACTGATTCGAACATATAGAAGATAAACAATCATCAAGATAGACTCCATGAACAATAACCTAACATCTAACAACATCAGATCTGTCCAGAATCCATCAATAATGAAAAATAAAAAAGGTCTCCAAAATGGGTTTTCATCATCTTTCACCCATTCAAGCTCAAAATTAAGATCCGAGTGACCAGATTCATCGTGAAATTAAATCTGATCGGTACCTAAGCTATGATACCATTTGTCAAGACCGATTTCACATCAAGAATCTTGACTTTGAGCGAGAATGAGGGTCGGATTCGAAAACCCCGAGACGATGATATGATGGAGATGAATCTAGGAAATCATACAAGAAAGATGATAATCAAATTAAATGATTTCATTGAACCGAATGATTACAAGAACAAGAAATCATGACAAACACACAATCTCTCTCTAGAATCCATGACTCACTCTCTCTCTCTCTCTAGAATGGAAATCTCACACTCTACAAGAAGATCATCGTCTCAATATTTGGAGACTCCTTTACTTGTAATGGGCACCCTCACTATATATAGTGAGGGTGATTGACTACAGAAAACATAAATAAATGAACGAAGTTACAAGTAAATAAAATAACATGAAATATTAATTAAATCAAAGTTGATTTAATTAATCTGAAGCTTGACTCGCTCGAACCGATCTTCCGTTGACTTTTACGTTGACCATTGACCTAAACGGTTGACTTTTCCAGAAAACGGTCTTCGGTCTAATCTCGCAAGCCTCGATCATCACAACCCAGTCTCTGAATCAATTCACATGGATTCTTCAGTCGAATGCTTCGGTAAACAGATTTGATGGCATCAGTCACATAGATTTTAGTTCTAACAGTTATACGAAACACCAAAGAAAATAAAGCAGAACGTCAAACGAACAACAATCAGGTCGACCTTGTGAGCACACAGAGAACGTCCGATCGTTTGACAAAATAAAGAAAATCAAACAAGTTTAAATCTTTGCAAAATGAACACATGTATACACAGTGACTTCTCATTTAATTTTTCACCTATCTTTTTTTTGATATTTTCACATATCTTTTTCTTGATATATCGTGAGATATGCATCAAGATGTTGTCCACTAGGTCAAGCATCAGATTTAGTGTATATCACATTTGAATACTTTCTGATTTGCTGAGCCTACCTTACACATTGATCAAATGGACTTATGGCTTTTTCATCTATTTTATCCATGAGCCAGACGATATCAGCCAATGTACCATCATTTCCCAATCATGTCGGATACATTTTCTCGTTTTTTAATGTTTTTGGAATTTTGCATTTTTCAATGCTTTTGTCATTTCAAATTTCTCCCCCTAAAAAGGACAACTCTATTTTATAGATTTTCAGTTTTACGATTTGAAAACAACACACTATTTTTGTATTTATGAAAAAATAAACTCCCCTTTAAAATGAGACAGAGTGAAAAACAAAACAGAAATTGATCAACCAACACGAATACATGTCGACTAGCATTTTGAAAAACCGGTTTGATTTGGAAATTCCATTTAAATAAACACATATATTCCACAATCAGTAATTTTCTAATCACCAGTATGTCTTCCTGAAATACCTAATGACACCAAAGAAACACATTAGTCGCTTTAGGATCGACCCGATTCAACAGCGTCGGGTCGCCCGGTGTCTTCCACATAGTCATTGTTGGCCTTGGAAACAACTTTGGGTTTCCATATTTGAAATTTTTTTTTATTTTTGATCAGAACAAGAATCAGATTCAACCGGCGTACTTGGTTTAGACCATGACGACTTACGAGTTGAGTTGACTTTTGGAAACCAAGGTTCATCAAAAATTTGACATTTGTTATTCACATACGTAGCAGTATTGTGAATATATGCAGTCGTTGGACAATTAGCAGCAAGATGTCCTGGTTGACGACATGCATAACAGAGTCTTTCTCGAAAATATTTGAAAAATTCTTTGATATTTTTAAACCAGATGAATGTTCAGAATCAAAAGTATCTAAGAAATCATAGGAAGAATCATACCTAGGAGATGGACTCCTTGAAGATGAAGACCTTCCAGAATAATAAGATTGTTCTTTCATAGGAGGTTATTTCTTTGAAACTTTAACTTTTGAAACGTTTTCAACTTTTACTGGCTTCTTTGCTTGAACAGGTGCTTCCTTCATCTTATAACCCAATCCTTTGTGCTTGAAGCCTGGGGACTTTGAAGAACTTGAAGAAGAACCAGAAGCATCTCTCATCTTAGCATCTCTAGTGAATTTGGCTTTTATGTCTTTCAGTTTGTTCTTCTCCACCAAAACTTTGTCGTATTCAGTTGCAGATGAAGCACTTGCACCACTATTGTCAAAAACTTTTTCATTTTCAAGAAAAATAGACTTTGAGCTAAACTTCACAGCTTCACCCAAAGACGTTATCTTTTTAGACTTTGCCTTCTTCTTCTTGGATGGAGTGGCAAATTTGAATAATCATGCAATTTGGCTTTAGGATCAAGCGGAGCAGATGTAACCTCAGATAAATCCACTGGTTGAGGAACCATGTGAATATCATCTTTCTTAGAATTATCTTCACCCCGACCTTGCTTGTATAAGAAATTCAGCAATGTCGGTGACAAATTGCAATTCTTTACTTGTCGTTGCAACTCCAAAATTTTCAATTTCAATTCACATATTTGCTGTTGAGCATCAAATACCTCCTTTTGTGACTTGATGAATTTTGCATTGATATCATCATAGTCATAAGTTTGTAACTTCCTGATCTCACATTCAGCAAATAATTCTTCAAGAACACTTTCTCTTTTCTTATTGTAAATTTCAACATCTTTTGTTAAAACTTCATTTTTTCTCGATAAAGAACATTTTCATCTTAAAGCATAGAGATCTTGTTCTGAAGTTTCTCAATAGTAGCTGCCGATTCAATCACAAGAGCATTAGCCTTCTCATACTTTTGTTGGATCGGACAACTTCTTTCAAACAGATGCTCAAAATCTTGAGCTGCATCTAAAGCTTCAACTTTGGCTTTCTCACATTCTTCAGCCAATCTAGTCTTTTCTTGCAAAACATCTTCATGAACATGAACCAATGCATAATATTTTTTTTAAAGTTCATCCAATTCTTTCTTAAGCACAACAATTTCTTCAGTTAATAATTGAGAATTTTTCTCAAAACTTGCAATTTTCTTACTTAGCCTTATATATTCAAGACATTTTGATTCTTCGACTTTAACTTCTTTGATCATTGATATTGTCGAATTGGAATCAGAATCAGTCAGAATGCTATCATCATCATGCCGAGCAGTCAATGCAACAGTAAATGGAGCATGTTTCATTTGTGCTGCATAATCTGCATTCCAAGAAAATTTGTTTGTATGCCAAAATGTATCTGTCAATTTCTCATCAAAAGAAACAAATTTCTCTTCAACCTTAGAAGTTTCACTTGGTGAATGAAAAACTACATGAGCATGTTGACCAGAGTTCAGCTTGTTGTCAATAGAACTTGGACATTCTCGTACAAAATGTCCATAAACAGAACACTTATAACACTTTACCTTAGATTTGTCCAATCCAATTTTTCTATCCTGATTCAATCTTCTCTTGCCAGTTCTATTGAAAATTTTCTTCGTTCGTCGAACTAATATAGCATATTGTCAGTTCAAATCCATCTCTTCCAAAATATCATAATCTATCTGATCGTAATCTTCATTTGTCAACTTAGCATTATTAACAGCACCAGTAATAACCCCGAAATATGAAGATACCAACGCAGACATTAAAGCATTATAATCATCGGTAGTCTGAGCAGACAATGCATTTTGAGTTGAAGAACTAGGAACAGAAATGAAAATGCGTGAGCATCGGATCGTCTACTCGATCTAGCTATCCGAACATCGAAACGTAATTAACCGATTGATATATTGATCAAAACGAACAATTACAATCAGTAACACTCAGATACAGACTCAGAGAATACACATTCAGAAATACACACTTAAGATTTGCTCACACGCTCAGAACTACTTATTACAAAGACCAAACTTATATTTATACCCAGCTGGCTGAGCTTCGGCCAAACCTCAGGTTCGGCCAGTCCGAACTTCAGGTTCGGACCTAGTTCGGCCAGACCTAGTTTGACATGATCTTGTACATTGCTTGATACTTCACACGACGCACATATCCGGTATCAACAAGAAACATTACAACCAACAGAGTAACTTGAAGTTTCAGATTTACATGAAATAAATGCTATAGGAGGTGCGGAACTAAGAATATTAGATTTACCAGCATTCATGGTTGAATCATTATCACCAAAATACACAGCAGGATTCTGAACTTGTGTAGGAAGTGATTTATTAACCATTAACTCCATATCCCTCGCTTGGATTCTCTGAATCAAATCATTAAAAGATAATCCTGGATACTCTTTATCATGAGTGATCATCATCACATGATTCTCCCATTTCTCAGGTAAATCCTCCAAAATCTTTTCTTTCATATCAGCTTCTTCTTTTGTAAGACTCACCAAACACATTTCACTCATCAAATGAGTGAATCTTGCAATCAGATTTGGAATTGATTCATTTTGGTAATGCTTGAAGCTATCAAATTCCTTCTTCAAAACCTTTTGTCGACTTTTCTTATATTGGTCATTGCCTTCACATCTCTTTTCCAGTGCATCCCACAAACTCTTCGAAGTATAATTACCAGAAAATTGATGAAGTAACTCTTTAGGCAAGGCCATTGTCAAAGTACCATATGCTTTCTTTTCAGCTTGATATGCTTTCTTTTGTTCAGATGACATCTTCCTTTGAAGAATGGGTTCACCAGTTTCATTCTTAGGATAGATAAATTGATCAGTAAACGCCAACCATATATCAATGTCATTTGTATCAACGTACGCTTCAAATCTTTTAACCTAACTATGATAATCTTCCAATATGAGCAATTTGGGAACTTTCTGACTTGTTCCAATTTCATTATCATAATTCATCATCATTTGCATTGTTGCTTGAACCGAATTTTGAATAGCCACGAACGCTTGAAAATCAGACATTTTGAAAATTATGTCAGTGTTCACTCCGAACCCATTCCGAACCTTGTCCGAACTACCTCCGAACTTAGGCCGAACTATATCAGAACTTAAACTATCCGAAGTCCCTCCAAACCTAACCTTCAGAAGGCTCAACCGAACTTGGACCGAAATCGTGCCGAACGTCGTCCGAACCTAAACCGAACTATTACCGAACGATTCCGAATTCTCACCGAACCAAGAAATGACCGAACTTCGCCCGAACCTAGAGTTCGGAGCGGTTATTTTCAGCTTAGTATGAACCTCAAACGAACTCTAACTCACTCGACACCATTTTTGTGATTCTGAGAGATTTTGGATGAAATTTTTGACAAGAAGTCAAGCAAACTCAATAAAAACAAACACAAAGAAGATTTTTCACGTAAAGCACACTCGAGAAGATCAAACGAACTCAAAAATGATACTCATTTTTGTAACACATGAAATTTTGACTCAAAACTCCAAAAAACGGAGATTTCCGACTAGTAGAACAAATCAAATGCTCTGATACCACTTGAAAGTGCGTGAGCAGTAGATCGTCTACTTAGTCGTATCGAACTCAATGTAAACGAGTAAGAACACGAGAGTAAATACAAAAGGATTTGTATTAGACCATAGAGAAACACCACAGAGTACACGTACAAGATATAACCAAAAGCTCAAGTGCCACCAATTACAACACAAGACAAACTATATATACTAGAACTAAACCCGCTTGGCCAAACCTCAGGTTCAGACCAGTTCGGACCAGTACGAACTTGGAGTTCGCCAAGGGTTCGACCATCAGCAAACTTCCATGACTTGTCTTGTATTCGATACTTCACATGAGGATCAGGAACTAGGTACTAACACAGAGACACTCAGAAAAACACCATACAAGAGACACACTTAAGCTCACTAATCTCACAATTCGTCGTTAAATTACAAAGCAATTTATCTATTTATACACAACCATCCGAACTCAAACGAACTGGTAGTTCTTCTGACACCGAACTATTGATACCTGATCTATGCGTCGTGTGAAGTATCAAGTTGCATCAAGTCAAGAACAAGTTCAAGCCAAAGTGTGACTAGCCGAACCTGGTCCGAACTCGGAGTTCAGATCAGGGCGAACCTCAGGTTCAGCTGAGGTTCGGCGGATCAGTATATATACATGTTTGTTCTTTGTGTTAGATGGTCCTGAGCATGAAAGATATTCTTAAGTGTGTGTTTCTGTGGTGTATTCTGTGTGTCAGTTCTCTGTGATTCTGATTATAAGTGTTCTTCTTTAGATCAATAAAACAATCATTATAATTACTCGTTTCGTATCCGAATAGCTAGATTAAAGTAGACGATCCGTTGCTCACGACTTTTCAAGTGGTATCAGAGCTTTCTGGTTCATTCTACTGATCTGTGGTTGCTATTTTCGGAGTTTTGAAACGGTTTGGTGTTTTTCGAGTGTGTTTTCACAAGTTCAATCAAATCTGTCAATTTTTCTGGGTCGATTTTGTTCCTAAATCGTTCCTTATCACTTTTTCTGATTAACTGCTGCGAATCACGTCAAAATTCGTCCAAATTCGAATTGTTTGAGAAAACTATGTTGATGTTCGGACTAACTGTCATCCGAACTTGAGGTTCGGAAAAATAACTGCTCCGAACTTAGAGTTCCTCTAGGGTTCATTGAGAGTTTGGAGTTTCTTCTGGTTCGGAAAAGGTTCGTTCGAAGTTAGGCTTATTTTCTTGTTCGGTGAGAGTTTGTTGAGAATTTGTTGAGGGTTCGGTGGTATTACATTCGGAAAGGGTTCGTTCGAGGTTCGGTTAAGGTTCGGTACATTGTTAAGGTTCGGGAAGAGTTCGGCCAAATTAGATTTTTGAAATTTTCTACGATGTCGGAATCTCAAGCTTTTGCCGCTATGCAGAGTGCGATGCAGACCATGATGAATTTTGATAACGAAATTGGAACAAGTCAGAAAGTTCCCAAGTTATTGAAATTGGAAGATTATTAGAATTGGAAGCAATGATTTTCTGCTTACATAAGCACGAATGATATTGATTTGTGGATTCCAATCAAGAAGCTTTATCAACATCCGACTGATCAGGGAGATTTCAAGGAAGTTCGTACCTTCGACATTGCTGAAAGGAAATCATACGAGATTGAACAAAAGGATTTTGGTTATCTTACAATGGCATTACCCACTGAGTTGTTACATCAATTTAGTACATGCAAGAAATCAAAACAATTGTGGGATGCTCTATCAGCAAGATGTGAGGGGAATGATGAATACAAGAAGAGTCGAGGAAAGGTGATGAATAAAGAATTTGACAATTTTTAACATTATGACAATGAAAACATTACTGCTCTTGTTTCACGGTTTTCACATCTGATTAGTGAATTAAAGGTAGTTGGAATTGAGAAAATCGATGCAGATTTGAAAGAAAAGATTATGGAAGCTTTTCCTGAAAAGTGGAAAACTATGTTTTGTTACTCACTCATGATAAAGAATACTCTACATTGACATTTCATGAGCTTACTGGGAAACTTCATGCTCGGGAAATGGAAATGTTAAACTCAAAGAAGTCAACAGCAACGTTACAAAATCTTGAGTTGTATCATGGAGAGAATACTGCTAGCATGAATGCTAAAGCTAATCCAAATCTGAGTTCTGCACCAAGTGTTGCTTTTATGGCTGGAGCTTCTGGAAACTCTGATTCTTCAAATGGTTGCACTTTTACAATTCCCGATTCATCAAGTCAAAGTGCGTTTTCTGTTCAATCGGTGGATGAATGTGCCAAACTAATTGCTGCTCTCATTTCTTCATCTTTTGGACTGATTATAAATGATGTTGGGAAGGCACAATTGATTAAAGAAGATTTGAATTAGCTTGATGATGATCAATTAAATGAGTTAGATATGGCCTGGCAACTTTCTATGTTAACTCAAAGGTCATAGCGATATTATAAGAAGACTGGAAAACAAGCTTTTAGTGGCAAATTGGGTTTTGATCAATCGAATATCAAGTGTTACAAGTGTTCGAGAATGTCAACAAGCTCATGTTAGCAAACCTGGTTTTACTTAACCATCGTCAAGTAATGCAAACAAGACAACTTTAACAAGTCAGAGTGATGGTGTTTATGATTAGGGTAAACATTTTGACTCATCTGCTTTGATTGTCACTCATGATCAACAAGCAGGTTATAGTTCAGATACAAATTCAGCACCAAGTTCCTATGAATCTGCTGAAAACCTGGAAAGTTTGTTGAAAGAAAATGCTTCGTTATTGAATAAAATTCAAAAGATTTATGAGGAATTCAAGTTGGTTAGTTCAGATTTGGAGGTGTCTAGGAAACATGAGAAGGATTTAGTTTTCAAAAATGAATGTTTGATTACAGAGATCAAGTTGCTGAATGAAGTTTTAGAGCTATCTAAACAAGATAAAAAAAATGTTGAAGCTACAAATGTAAAGATTTGTGAAGAAAAGGATGAGTTGATTAATGAAGTCAAGAAATGGAAGGAAGAAGCAGAGGATGCTGCTAATGATTTTCAAAATTTGTTTGAAAAGTCAAAAATCAAGCTTGATTTGCTTACAAAGAATGCTGAAGAATCTGCCGCTAAGATTGAAAGTTATCAAGCTGTTATGGAAAGGTATTTGGATGAGAAACGTGAGTTGGTAAGTGTGAATAAAGTTCAAACAACAAATTTGGAAATTCAAAAGCGCAACGAAGATAAATTGAATAAGGAGTTATTTGAAGGACTGGAAAATCTTCGAATGCAGAAATTTGAAACACATAAAGTTGCAAAAAGGTTGATAGCTACTCAGAAGGAGTTGGCTGAAGCTCAACAGCAAATTTCAGATTTAAAGATTCAAGTAATTGATGCCAATCGATTGCTGAATAATGTTACCAATTCTCAATTGTTCACAAGCTTTCTAGCTAAAGATGGAAATTTTGAAAAAATGTTTGATAGAAAAACTTCACCCTCTGCTCATATCAAAGAAGCATTCAAAGAAGTGAAAGAAAAGATTGAAGAAGTTGATTATTCAAAGTTTTCATCTACTACTGAAGAAGAAAAGATTGTTAAGAAGAAGAAATCCAAGAAGACTAAAAAGAAGAAAGGAAAGAAATCTGAGATTCCTCCAGCTCCACAATTTATATCGGGTTCATCTTCTGCTGATAATGAGAAATCGGCTACTTCAAATGAAAAGATTTGTTCTCAACCTGAATTTGATGAGACGATCTTCTTTGAACAGAAAAATATTAAAGATTTTAACACTGAGTTTTCAATGTTAGCAAAGGTTGGACACCAGAATTCCAATTCTAAGGAAACAGTTTTTGGAAAAAAATGTTGGTTTGGGTTTTAGAGCACATCATGATAAAGCTGAGGAGGTTCCAGCATCGACATCACATGATTTGAAGAAGCTTAAAATGAAGCAAGTGAAGAAGAAAGTTTTCAAGGCAGAGAAGTTTCAACCTGAGCGTTTTTACAAACTCAAGGGTTCGAAACAGATATTTTCTGACAAAGAGTTTCCTCTTCATTGCTGATCGGCGTCGAAGGTACCGATCAAAGATAAGAGAATTGTGATCCTATTTACCTTATTAGATAGGGTAAGCAGGGTGTCGAACCACGAAGAGTTTGTGGTTGGTGATGTTGTTCAATTGATTGTATTACTACTAGATTAAAAACTACGAAGTGAAAAAAATTGATTCTTTGGTTTGATTTGAATTTTGAAAAGACTAAAACTAGAAATTGTGTAAAAATGTAAATTTGAGTTGAAATTAGGTTTTAGAAACTCATAAAGAGAAGATGATCCTCTCCGGGTTCAAGCTCATGAAATCTGGCTAGCACTCGATTGATTACTAGGAAGTCCTTAAGGGGGACTGTGCGAAGGTTTAATCTTGTGAAAATGTGAGAACTAACTTAATTGGTCAGATCGTGCACATCAACAAATCCATTATTAGTTAAACGCTATGACGTGTGAATTCTTTACAATGAGAAAACCAGACTTGAATTACCAACTAAAACAATCCTAGAATGTTAAACAATCAAGAAACAATCCTTCATTCAATAAACTCTACACCCGGAGAGAATCACGGGTGGTTTAGCTACTCATATTCATGATGCAAACAAAATCTCTAATTGAAACAAAGAATTGAAACATGAAAACCTGGTAATCCGGAAGTGTTCTGAGTGCCAAAATCGCCTTCTAAAACCCCAAAAACGGCTGGAATAAAAAGTATTTTCGAAAACCTAAAAGTATGGCTAATATACCAACAAAAAAGGAAAAAATCCGGAACTGCGTTGAGGAGGGCGCACGGTGCGCCCTATAGGGCGCACAGTGCGCTGTGCCTGAAAATTCTAAAGTTTAGCTCGCTGATTGGTGCCCCTGTCTTGCTTGTTTTCATACAGTGGAGGGCGCCCTGATGGCCTCAGGGGGCGCCCTGTCTTGAACTTTTTCCAATTGCTTTCAAACTTTGTTCCGAGCATCAATCCTAACGTTTGAACATCCGTTTAACTCTCATAAATCATTCAAAATGCTTCCTTTATGCATACGGGACCTAAAATCAATCACAAACTCAAAGTACCCATATTCCATATGCTAAAACACATAAAAACAAAGTATTAATCACATTTAAACGCTCTCGCTCAACCTCTCATCACATTCCCCAACTTAAACCTTTTTCATCCTGAAAAAGAGATGCAATGGAATCATAATCGGTAGACTAATCTTATCGCAATTCATTTCAAGAAGGAACACGACTCTACATTAACTGTGATTGCCAATATATTGATCCACTTTAAACTCAACCCCTCTAATCCCAAACAATGCATTGTGCTTAAAAATATACAAAATTACCAGTATGTTTAACCGTCCCCACGCCAAGCATACATAGAAAAACCTACCCAACCTCATGGTTTCTTGAGGATTCACTAACCCACAACTTGAGGAGACCCATGCACCACCATTATGACACAATAGAGATTAAGTCCATTTATTTGTCCTTCTACGTGATATCCGGGACTTACCTCCCATTATTTTCTCAATATTTTTTCTTTTCTTCTTTTTTCATCTTTTTTTTTCTTTCTTTTTCATTTTTTTCTTTCTTTTTCATTTTTTCTCCATAATTTTTTTTCATTTTTCATTTTTTTTCAAATATAGAACTACCAATTTTATTAGGTTGTGGTGTCATAAGAGCAGAAGCATGGTGTGTGAGAAAAGAATACTAGGTATAAATACCACTCGCAACCCGTTTTTGCTGGGACTCAGTTTTTGTTAAACCATGCATACTGGGATGGGAAACTAAACACATATATTTATTTAAGGTTATTGCACACACATTGGTGTTCATAAGTTTAGGTCGAGCCTACCAACATATCACAAGTTAGATGCATTTTCCGTCCTAGAAATCCACTTCATGTATAAGCATCAACCTACCAATTTTTCTATCATTTTCCATATATGCAAAACCTCTTTTTTTCAGGACACCAATCTTTTTCAGCACCAATCACACAACCGACTTTTTCACACTACAGAATGCAAGAATCTACAAATGGCTTATCTAAACTAAACTAAGATTCAAACATATAAATTAATAATTTTTAACAAAACTTAGAAAAGGAACGAGTTTACCTGATTTCATAGCCGTGGTGAGATCTTGAAGTGTTGTGTTAATCTTCAAAGTCCATCTCAACAACCTGCAAAACTTAGCAAAATTTGTGTAGAAGCAAGCTTCTCACAACGATTAGCACACAAAAAATTCAAAATTTTGCATTTTTTATCTTTTAAACACGACTTAAAAACCACGACTTTGAACAAAAAACTAGTAACCCCTTTCCCCATCTTAAAACATTGCATTGTCCCCAATGCAACACTTAAGTTCTAATTCAATTAAAAATAAATAATTTAAAAAAAAAAATTAAAAATCCTAAAACTCACTTTCGTAGGAATCACGGTTGCATTTAGCGTATGCAACAAGCCTTTTAAACCCCTCGGTAGCCCGAGTGGACGAGTGAAGTCTCGTGAGGGTTTCTAGTGAACATACCCTCAAAGTTCTTGGGTTGCCTCCCGGAAGCGCTAAGTTTTAGGTCTTCAGCCAGACCGTACCTGATTTAACTCTTATGGTGGCTTGAATGCATACTCACTTCCAAATGTACCATTACCAGTTGGGTTGTTGATAAACCGTTGTGTGTCTTGACATGTCCAACAATTCCCTTTAGAGTCATCAACACCTTCCTTCATCTTCACTGATCCTTCACTCTCATATGAATGCCTTCTACACTTAGGTGGTTTCTTCACCTCAGCCCGGGGTTGTGATTCTTTCGTCCCCAACTTATGACCACTTTTGGAAATGTCTGCTTGCTTGTTCAATGTGGTTTTTACCTCTGAAGCTCCTGCATCCCCACACTTATCCTCTTTGCAATCTACCAGTTTTAACCTGTCAAACAAACAACCTTTATCTTTGGTGTCCCTCTCATTTACACAAGGAGGACACCTGTTAGTAGCAACTGACTTTGAAAACTTAGTTTGAACATAATAAGTAATAGAATTTGAAATCATATCTAAATTTAACTTACGGTTCCCAAATACCATGCTCACTGTGTTATCTCTGCAGTTGATCTGAGCATTTGTTGTTGCCAAGAACGGTCTTCCCAATACGACTCTCGGTTGCCTTTGCTTCACCGTAGGTGCATAGTCAAGCACCAGAAAATCTTCAGGGTAGTAAAACTCTCCAACTTTGACTGCTACCCCCATCAAAATCCCTCGAGGCCGTTTACGTGTAAAATCCGCTAACACCACAGTGATGTTAGTTTCTTGTAAAGGCCCAAAATCATATTGGTCATATATGCTTCCCGGTAAAATACTAATGCTAGCTCCACAATCTAACATCGCTTGATCAGTTATAAATTCCCCGATTTCAATTGGGATGAGGGGTGACCTAAACTCGCCATCCTCTTCTACGTCACTCATTTCATCATCTTCGGATGTACTCACCGCACCAATTTGCACATTTCTTGTATTTTTCATACTCTGATGGGACGGGTTGGTCACTGTGTCACTAGGAAGCTTACCTTTATTTTCTTCACCATTAAGCCTTGCTACCTCTTCAGCCAATTGAGACATCTGTTTTGCATAAACTGTCCGGTCTTTATCTGCTTGTTGTTTAAAATCTCTCATCATCTCCACCATCTCATCCATTTTAGATTTCGTTATTTCACCCCTGACTACAACTCCAGTTTGATTATGGGATTGAGATAAACCTTGACCTTGCTGAGACTGGTAATTTCTTGGGGCACCCTGTTGTTGGCCTTGTTGGAACTTACCCTGATTGAATCCACCTTTTTGATAGCCACCTTGATTATAATTCTGTTGATAATTTTGGTATGATTGATTACTAGCATTGCCATATAAGAGAGGTTGTTGATTTTTGAGGCCCGCTTGATAACCATAGGCGTACGTCTCTTCATCGATGCTTGACATTTTGACATCCTCTATTCGAGCCGGTTGTGATGGACAATTAGCAAATGAATGCCCAAGCTCGTGACAACATTCACACACCTCATATTTCTGAGCAACTTGAGCAACCTCCTTCACACCTTGGTTGGTTAAGCTAGCCAATTTTCGTTCCAGTGCAGCCACTCTACCTGCTGCATCCGACTCACTTGTTGATTTTACTGAAGCTGACCTTGCTTTTCTACTTGCTGAAGCTTGAGCCTTAGAACTCTTGCTCAACCGTTCCAACTGAGCCCAATCTGCGTCTGCATGATTTGTTAGAAATGTACCATTACTTATTGAATTAACATACCTCATTTCTTCTGGAGTCAACCCGTGATAAAAGCTTTCACGAGCTCCCATCTGTCTATTCCATGGTGCGGACATGATCTTAAAAGCTCCTTAAATCTGGTGAATGCATCATATAATGTTTCACCCATTTGCTGCTGAAATGTGCGTATAGCAGTACGCAACTCACTCGTCTTCTCCCTTGGGAAGTACTCATTTAAGAAAAGTTGTTGCATTTCCTGCCATTTTCGGATGCTTGTAGACGGTAGAGAATTGAACCATTGTTTTGCTCGATCCTTCAGTGAAAAGCTGAAAACTTGCAACTTGACTTCATCCAATATAAATCCTTGTCCTCCCATTGTACTACATATCGTGTTAAATTCTGTGAGGTGCTCATACGGCTCTTCAGTAGCTCCTCCTCTAAAAGTAGGAATAGATGCAAAGTATGCTGGTCTAACTTCGAATGACCGACCATTTCTATGAGGAGTCACTATGGGAGACGGGTTATCCATGATTATCGGCCTAAAGTGAATGTCAACCCCTCCTACAACTGGTGCTTGCGGATTATAGTACCCCTCGCCATAATTGTTGAATGGCAGGTGACCTGCTCCATACCCTCCTTGACCATATTGCTGATGTGGTGGATATTGAGGGTATTGTGGGTATTGTTGAGGTGGGTAGGGTTGATAAGGTGGATAGGGTGGATATAGTTGTTGGTAGCCAAAGTTGTATCCTTGTTGTCCATCCCCATAACCTCCTTGAAAGTTATGATGAACTTGATTCTCAAACCCCGGTGGACCAAAATCATCTTGATCTCGCTCACTCCCATCTACTGTACCCGGTTCACTGAAATGACTGCCATCATCAGAATAGTTATCATTGTGTCTCTATCTAAACTGTGGCTCACCGTAGATTCGAGCATATTGGTTAACGGGCATTTGAAAGTGTGGTTGTTGTGGAGGTGGAATCTTTCTGTTGAGGTGGGATAAACTGTGGTGCTCCTCCAGCTTGATTATCCTGCGGGTTACCCTGATTTTGGTTGTTGGGTACATAAAATTCGCCTGCAAGTGGCGGGATTTGGTTTTGAGGTGGTTGCTGAGCTGCACCACCTTGGTTTACCGGGGCTTCGTTGTTTTGGTTTTGATTATCCTGAACCCCCTGATTGTCTACCCCGTGGTAGTGATCATCTTGATTAAGTTGGTCATCCATTGCAAATGATTGTGCTGGAGATGAGCTTCTAGCCGCTTCTTCAATATCTTGAGAAATAGAGGTTACCAGCAACCCCGCACGATGTAAAACTCTGTTCTGCCTTGTTGTCTTCTCGATTTCCAGATCGTACAAAAGTGGTGACTTTTCACTCAAGAATCGAGTATGTATACAGTACCTGTCACATGCACACTGAAACACACCACGTATAGCATGAAAAAGAAAACAATAACAATAAGATTCTTTAAACAATCAATTATACTACACCAAGCGCACAATCTCCCCGGCAACGGCGCCAAAATTTGATCGGCGTCGAAGGTACCGATCAAAGATAAGAGAATTGTGATCCTATTTACCTTATTAGATAGGGTAAGCAGGGTGTCGAACCACGAAGAGTTTGTGGTTGGTGATGTTGTTCAATTGATTGTATTACTACTAGATTAAAAACTACAAAGTGAAAAAAATGGATTCTTTGGTTTGATTTGAATTTTGAAAAGACTAAAAGTAGAAATTGTGTAAAAATGTAAATTTGAGTTGAAATTAGGTTTTAGAAACTTATAAAGAGAAGATGATCTTCTCCGGGTTCAAGCTCATGAAATCTGGCTAGCACTCGATTGATTACTAGGAAGTCCTTAAGGGGGACTGTGCGAAGGTTTAATCTTGTGAAAATGTGAGAACTAACTTAATTGGTCAGAGCGTGCACATCAACAAATCCATTCATAGTTAAAGGCTATGACGTGTGAATTCTTTACAATGAGAAAACCAGACTTGAATTACCAACTAAAACAATCCTAGAATGTTAAACAATCAAGAAACAATCCTTCAATCAATAAACTCTACACCCGGAGAGAATCACGGGTGGTTTAGCTACTCATATTCATGATGCAAACAAAATCTCTAATTGAAACAAAGAATTGAAACATGAAAACCTGGTAATCCGGAAGTGTTCTGAGTGCCAAAATCGCCTTCTAAAACCCCAAAAACGGCTGGAATAAAAAGTATTTTCGAAAACCTAAAAGTATGGCTTAAATACCAACAAAAAAGAAAAAAATCCGGAATTGCGTCGAGGAGGGCGCACAGTGCGTTGTGCCTGAAAATTCTAAAGTTTAGCTTGCTGATTGGCACCCCTGTCTTGCTTGTTTTCACACAGTGGAGGGTGCCCTGGGCGCCCTGATGGCCTCAGGGGGCGCCATGTCTTGAACTTTTTCCAATTGCTTTCAAACTTTGTTCCGAGCATCAATCCTAACTTTTGAACATCCGTTTAGCTCTCATAAATCATTCAAAATGCTTCCTTTATGCATACAGGACCTAATATCAATCACAAACTGAAAGTACCCATATTCCATATGTTAAAACACATAAAAACAACGTATTAATCACATTTAAACGCTCTCGCTCAACCTCTCATCAATTGCGTGGATGCTAGGAAAATTTTTGACGTTTTTGCGAAGAAGGATGCATCAAGAACCTTGAAGAATCAAACCGCCAAATTTTCTTCTGATGGTTCTCATTCTCGAAGCCCAACATCTAAATGGGTTCATGATCATCGCCGATAGGTATATAATTCTTTTTCTGATCATGTTCGAGATATTCATGTTTGTTATTCTGTGCAGGCACCTAAAAGATGGGATAAATCTGAGCGTATATGCTATGTTTGCCGCCAAAAAGGGCATATGGCAAAAGATTTTCCACTTCCTGCTGAATCAAACCAAAGATTTCAACAGAAACCAGTTTTTGGTAATCCTGCCAAACCAAAGTTCGTTAATGAACAAGACAAAGGTTTTGATGAGAACCTACATTCTTTCTAAAACAAAAACGTTTTGTTCCTATGTTTCAAAAGGTTCAAAATGTAGGTTCTTCATCACAGTCACCTGTGATTGATTCATCAAAAACTGAGTTACCAAAACAATCACAATTCTGGAAACCAAAGGTGGTTTCAAAGCAAAACCAGGACACTGGTCGACCAGAAGCGATTCGCTTCGGGTCATTTATGAACTAATCTGTTTGACCAGTGTGCAGGTACTTCTAGAAGATCTATCGACGATTGAAAATTTTAATTGCTTGCAATATATTTTTTCTAACCTACAAACATTTCTGAAATTCTAAACTGCAAGGTATCAGTGTTGATTGATCAATTTTTCTTTCTTTATGCATTTTCAATTAATAAAAAATCTAAAAATAGATTCTTGTTTATTGTAAAATGAAAATCCAAAACTAGAGTTTTCATTTTAAGGGGGAGAATGCATGTAAGGAGGAAAAATTGTGAAAATGCATGATATGGGAAGAAGGTGAATACATACAAAATATATAAGGAAGGTGATACATGCACAATATATAAAATTTTGAGAAATTGATCATTGGGAAATGATGGTACATTGGCTTACATATCTGACTCATGAATAGAGTAGATGAAAGAGCCATAATATCATTGTTTGATATGTTTGGTAGGCTTGGCAAATTAGAAAGTATTCAGATGTGATATACACTAAATACTAAAGCTTGACCACGTGGATAACATCTTGATGCGTATTTCATGACAAAAAGAAAAATAAGTGTGAAAATCAAAATGAGAAGTCACTGTGTATACATATGTTCATTTTGCAAAGATTTCAACTTGTTTGATTTTCTTTATTTTGTTAAATGATCGGACTTTCTCTGCGTGCTCACAAGGCCGACCTGATTGTTGTTCGTTTGACATTCTGCTTTATTTTCTTTGGTGTTTCGTATAACTCATCGGACTTTTTCTGCGTGTACGGGAGTACCGACCTGATTGTTGTTGGGTTATACAATTTCAACTTGTCTTATTTTCTTTATTTTGTTAAATCCGAGGCCTTATCTGCGTATCGAAAGATCGACCTTAAGGTAGATGATTTAACGTTCTTATTTCCTTTAGCATGGAACACAGTTGACGATATCATGAAAATACTAGACTTTGTGAAAATTTACAAGTGTAATCACACAAAAATAAAGAAAAAGAAAATGTCTGAATATGTCTGATAGTATGAGATACACTGGTTAAAGCAAAATCTAATCAATACTTCAACATATTCAGATGTTATGAGTATGATTATGCCTGAGTTTAAGATGGAAAAATTATACCGGCAATCAGCATGACTTATGTGCTTCAATTAGTTGAAATTGAAGTGTAGTTCAGTGCATCATGATCAATATGATCCCATATAGTGATCTTTCTCATACCAAAAATAGAGTTTGATTCTGCATTGAAATTTCATTTCATTTCAACAAAAGTACAAAAAGATTTTTGATGTGTTTTAGCATAAGTTTGAAAAATCAAAAAGATTTTAGGTTTGTTTTGATATAAACTTTTCTAAAAGCTAAAAAGATTTTGTTTCTGCTTTATTTTCGATCTGATCAACACGTGATACAAATTCAATTTTCAAAGTCATATCTTGGAGTTTCGAAGAGACGTTTTGCGCCAAGATTATTTAGATTTTGAGCAGGTTGCTTAAGTGAAAGAAATCACAACTTCAAGTCTTCTGAAGCTATTGATTAAGACTAGAGATACACCAGACATTGTCAAGTATTCAAGATCGAGCTACGATCAAGTTGAGGAGGAGTTTATTCGAAGATTCATTTCATTAGATGAACGGATTCTACACTTGAGGGGAGTTTGATTGAAGATACTTTTGTGATGATATTGAAGAGATACTGCACACGACGAATGGGAGTTTGTTGATACCTTATATGTGCGTCGTGTGAAGTATCAAGTTGTTCTTTCTTCAGAGTGGTCTCTGAAGCATATACCAGGGATTTGGTCTAGAAATGTTGTTCCAGATCCTCTCCATGAGACTCCAGGAGGAATATTTTCGTTTGGCTTTGTTAAGAACAGTAAAGGGATGTCAGAGTCTTTTGCCAATTCGACATCCACTGGTACTTGTCTTCTGAACATTCTTTTCCAGCTTCAATTCCTTGGTATAAGGTAGTGCTTACTCTTTCAGTTTTGAGGGTTGATTTAAAAAGTACCTTATAAATGAAACCAATTGAATCGATATTAACTGCTCCAGATCTTTATCAGTGAATTCATTTATGCTTCCATCATGTGTCTTAACTCTGTACCAGTTGAAGTGATCTACCCATAGATGTCTTGGTATTGATTGGGCTTATATCTTTATGAACTCAGGGATTATAGGCATTGTATAGGTTGGGTTTTCTTCAACTTGATTTCGGGTGGTCCTGTCAAATGCCTTTCTTGAGAGATGACTCATTGAAGGTCTTTCTTCTTCCTTCTTGAGTAGTCTCTCATGCAGCTCCCTAACTTCCTCCCAGATAACTTTTTGCATGCTCTATTTTTCAGTGCAATCATCTTCAAAGGCGGATCCGGATATGAAAGATCTAGCTAATGAAGATGATTGTTTTAAGTCTGTTTTGCTAGGGTTTTCTTTGTTGTTCCGGGGGAGAGCGGTTGAGAAGTACTTGTTTTGTTAGCTGTTTTTTATGGTGATTTAGGGGAAGGAGGAGGAGGAGGTGGAAGCATACCTTCAGAAGTTTGAGGTGGAGGTATGCATTTCTTTGAATTTTTTATGTTGAGTTGTTCTTCCTCCTCTTCTTGTTCATATGAGTTCTCACTTTGGACATTTATCTTCTTTGTTGGAGGTTGAACAAAGATTTTTCTTTTTTAACATGTGCCATTTATCTTCTGTCTCCGCCCTCTTTCAATTTCCCTTATCTCATCTTCTTGGAAAGAGTGTTTGATTTCCAGATTTACTGAAGTCATTTGATTTCTTGTCAGGTTGCTTCTCACCATCTTTATCTCTAGTGCCTCCTTTGCTTGATTTATGCCTATTTCTTCCATAGACATTTTATTGTTCATTAGTTCTGCAGACATGTTTTTGATCGTTGATTCATCAGCACTTGTGTCTGCAAATGGTAGTTTTTGGAGACTTGTGTTGATCTATTCTGATATCTGGTTAGCCTTTTCTTTGTTCTTCTTTCCAAGTCTTTAGCTCATCCACCAGTGTTGTTAGTTGAATAGTGCTTTGACCTGTGTTTCTTTCCACTTTCTTAAGCTTTTCTGAGTTTAAGGAATTTAGTTTTCCTAGCTCATGAAGGTTAATTTTCTGATCTCTTTTAAAATTAAATATTTTCTCTCTGATTGTCTAAGAAAAGTTTAAGAGATCAGTTTTGAGTAGAGCACTGGGCAAATTTGGAGAGGGATCAACAAATGATTTTTCTCCTTCTAACACACCAGTGGACAACACATGTCCAGCTGTTATACTAACAAATTCTTTGTTGAGAGTTTTGTTAGTGTCAAGAGAACTAGGGATATTCGGTGTTCCTAAGTCTTCCACATTCATTGTCTTCATCTTAGATGATTCAGAATCATGTGTTGTTTGAATGTTCTTTTCAGAATATTCATGTGTCAAATCCTTAGGGAATCAATCCCTGTGAATTCTTTCCAAGCTTTCTTGACTCATTGAGTCTCCACTTGTTGGTGCTTGTTGATGACTTTCAGAATCATCAGACAGGCTAGGCATGGTGGCTATTTCGGGGATATGGATGTGAGGTGGTGAGTTTACTGGACTGAGGTTGAAGTCTCTGTAGGCTGGGGTGGAGGAGTTGGATGTGGGAGAGTCTGGTGAGTTTCTCTTCAGATTAACTGACTTAGAAAATGGGATGTTTGTAGGCTATGTTCGGGGATTGGTTGTTCTGGCTCAGATGGGTTCAGCTCTTGTAGTTCTATCCCTTCTTTGTATTTTATCAGAACTGGGGATTCATCTGGTATATTTGATAGCAAGGAAGAGGGTACAGAGGATATATAATGGATTGTACCTGATTCAAATTTCTTCAGAATTTCCAGAATGATTGAGTTGTGTTTAGCTCCTGTCATAGCTATTGATTCTTCCAGAGACTTCTTGAAGATAAGTAGAGAAAGGAAATATGATAAATGGAATGTGAGCAGTTTCTTTCTTTTCCTTGTCTTTGTCTTCAATTCTTTTTATCAAATTTCTCCAGAGTGTTGCCCCATAGTCTACTCTTTTATTTAGAATTAGAGCAACCATTATGGAGTATACGGACTCACTAGCCTAATCTGATGATCCAACTTTTGCAGTCAGGATGTAAATGAGGGTGTGCATCATCAACTTCCATTTTCTTTCCAGATGGTTGATGTTTATTCCTGAGATTGTATTTAAGCTTGTCCTTTATTCAGAGAATTGATGATTTTAAGAATTTCTGCTTTGTTTGGGGGCTGTACAGGATTTTCTGGCGTCTTGAGATCGACAACTTGATGGAAATCTTCTTCTGAAAACAGTAGCGTTGTTTTAGACCAATCTTCATTCTCGATTAGTGCTTCAATCCATTCCCTTTTACACACAGTCCTAGTTTTTACATTGATGGATGACCAGACGTTCATGAGGGTTTCTTTGGTGACCTCTTCATCTTCAGTGAGAGTTATCCTGAGTGGTGAAAATCTTAGGGCTTCAATTACGATTTGTACATCGTCGGAGTAAGCCAATGGATTTAGGTTTGCACGCATATTGTTTGGCTCGATGTTGAAAGTTTTGAATGGGGAGTTTTTAGAAGATGAGGCCATTTTGATTGTTCGAGGGGATGCTTTTTTTGGTGATGATGGTGGTTCAAGGAACTGTGTCTAATTTGGAGAGAGAGTGAGGATCTTATAATTGGTGAGAGATTTTAGGGTTTTAACGGCTCTTTTTCACCGATTGGATTGATTGGGTGGTGAAACGGATATCCGTTGGATCGTTGCTTTCTTTGTAACTTCAAAAGTTATCGTTCTTTTTAAATTGGGAGTTTCATCGTTCTCATTAAAGTTTGGGATCGTTGATGATCTTGATGTGAGATCGTTTCAATCTCTGAATTTCGAGACAACTTTCTTGGCAGTGAATATTTATTAGGTCCAACTTAGACCCGAGGATCTCACAAGTACGAGACCGATCAGGTGCGGAAAACGGATCGATCAAGAAGCTCAAACGAATCAAACCAAGAACACGAAGAACAATCTTTAAATCTCAATTTTTATTGCTATATCAAGAACACTGGATTACAAGTGTTGAGAGAAAAGGAGATTACACCATGGAAAACACACACTTAGCAGCTTCACTCTCTTCTCTATTTACAAAATATCCTAAGTGTTCTATTTATAGCAACAACAAGGAGTGAAACAAAATTAAATCAAATAAGCTTCGTTTGAGGAAAACGATCCGGTTGAGTTGTCTCGGCTAAAACCAACTCGCGTGTCGTCTTGAGTGTTGTTGAAGTTGTCTTGACGTTGTCTCGAAGGTATTGGCACGTTTACAGATCATATCCGAGTGTTGAATTGCTCCAAATCACCAAACAACTCCACTAGATCGCCAAGAACAATGTCCAAGTTGCCAAGCCTTAGTGAGGTCTCCAAGCTTGGTGAGTTCGCCAAGGTTAAGTTCCAGATCACCAAGAACACAACCAAGTCGCCAAGAACAGTGAAATTGCTTGAGCGTATGGATCTTCTACTTAGTCGTAATGAAATCAACGTAAACAAGTAAACACGAAGAGTAAATACAAATGACTTGTATTAACCACAGAGATGACCACAAAGTACACAGAGAAGATATGACTCCGAAGCCCCATGAATTCTATACAAGACGACATATTTATACTAGCTAAACCACGACCGGCCGAACCTGAGGTTCGGCCACACGATCGGACCTGTCCGAACTCCAGGTTCGCTGGGAGTTCGGACCTCAACTACTTTGTATATTTTGTCTTGTATTCGATACTTCACATGACGATCAGGACCATGTATCAACAAACTCCCCCTCGACATGTGCAGTATCATCTCCTCCATCAATACTTGTATCATGTATCCTCAAACAAACTCTTCCTCGACCTTGACGATGAGTTCAATCTTGAATACTTGATATTGCATCATGTGTACTCTCTCTTTATGAACAATCTTCAGAAGACTTGAAGTTGTGATGTTCTCTTTCCACTTAGAAACCTGCCAACATAAATAATCTTGGCGCAAAACGTTTCTTAGAGACTCCAAGATATTTTGATTTTGAATGTTGATTTTGTATTTCGTGTTGATCACTCGAAAACAAACAAGAAACAAAATCTTTTTGGCATTTAGAAACTTTATATCAAAACACACTTAAAATCTTTTTGGAATTTTCTGATAAGAAAAGTAAAAGCATTACAGAATCAGACACTATTTTTGTCTTTTGAGAGAAAGATCACAACTTGGGATCATATTGGACATAACATGCTGAGCTACACTTCAATTTCGATTATTGAAGCACACAAACCATGCCGATTGCAGATATAATTTGTCCAACTTTAAACTCTGGCACAATCATACTCATAACATCTGGATATGTTAAGATATTGATTAGTTTTGCATTGACCAGTGTACCCCACACTAATCAGGCATACTCAGATATGCTTTTGCTTATCACATTTTGTGATTTCATTTGTGATTTTAATCACATAATGATTGTAACCATGATATAGTTAACTTTGTTCCATGCAAAAAGAAATAAGAACGTTAAATCGTCTACCTTAAGGTCAATCTTTCGATACGCAGATAAGGCCTCGGATTTAACAAAATAAGAAAATAAAACAAGTTGAAGTTGTATAAGTCAACAACAATCAGGTCGATACTCCCGTACACGCAAAGAAAGTCCGATGAGTTATACGAAACACCAAAGAAAATAAAGCAGAACGTCAAACGAACAACGATCGGGTCGATCTTTCGATACGCAGAGAAAGTCCGATCGTTTGACAAAATAAAGAAAATCAAACAAGTTTAAATCTTTGCAAAATGAACACATGTATACACAGTGACTTCTCATTTTTATTTTTCACATATCTTTTTCTTGATATATCATGAGATATGCATCAAAATGTTGTCCACTAGGTCAAGCATCAGATTTAGTGTATATCACATTTGTATACTTTCCGATTTGCCAAGCCTACCTTACACATCGATCAAATGGTCTTATGGCTTTTTCACTTACTTTATCCATGAGCCAGATGCATAACAATCTCTTCAGTTTAAAAATTGTTTAAAAATTGTTTTGATTTTGAAAAACCAGATGAATGTCAGAACTAAAATTATCAAAGAAACCATCAAAAGAATAATACCTAGGAGATGGACTCCTTAAAGATGACGATCTTCCAGAAGAATAAGATAATTCTTTCTGAGATGGTGATTTCTTTACAACCTTTGTTTTAGAAACCTTCTCAGCTTTCACTGGTTTCTTAGCTTGAACAGGTTCTTCCTTCACTTTGTAACCCAAACCTTTGTGTTTAGATCCTTGATTCTCTGAAGAATTGGAAGAAAAACTTGAAGCTTCTTGTGACTTAGCGTCACTAGTGAATTTAGCTTTGATATCTTTCAGCTTGTTCTTCTCAATTAACCAATTGTCTTCGTCAGTTGCGGGTGAAGAACTTGAAGCAACCTTATCAAAAACCGTTTCATTTTCCAAAAACACAGACTTTGAAACAAATTTTGGAGCTTCACCCAAAGACTTTGCTGTCTTCTTAGATTTGGACTTGTTCTTTTTGGGTGGAGTAGCAAATTTTGAATAATCATGTAATTCTGCTTTTTGGATCAATTTGAGCAGAAGTAACTTCAATCAAATCCACTGGTTGAGGAACCGAGTGAACATCCTCCTTCTGAGAACTTTCTGAACTCTGATCTTGTTTGTATAAGAAGTTTAGCAATGTCGGAGACAAATTGCAATTCTTCACTTGTCTTTTTAGCTCTAAAACTTCCAATTTCAAATCATTGATCTTTTGTTGAGCCTCAAACACCTCTTTGTGTGACTTGATAAACTTTTCATTGAGATCATCATATTCATAAGTTTGTAACTTTCGAATCTCACATTCGGCATATAATTCCTCAAGAACATTTTCTCTCTTTTGCTTATAAATCTCAACATCCTTAGATAAGACTTCATTCTTGTCTCTATAAAGAACATTCTCATCTTGAAGCATAGAAAGCTTATTTTGAAGCTTCTCAACAGTAACAGCAGTTTTAGCAATAAGAGCAGTAGCTTCCTCATACTTTGCTGAACTGGATAACTTTTCTAAAACAAATTCTCAAAATCTTGAGCTGCATCTAAAGCTTCAGCTTTAGCTTTTTCACATTCGTCAGCCAATTGAGCCTTTTCCTTCAAAGTAGCTTCATGAACATGAACCAACTCATAATACTTCTTTTGAAAATCTTCTAACTCTTTCTTGAGCACCGCAATCTCTTCAGTTGATAGTTGACAACGTTGTTCAAAACTAGCAACCGTCTGGAGCTATTTCTTACATTTAAGACATTCAAACTCGTTAACTTTTGAACTAGTAGAAACTTTGGGCAAATCATCTTGAACCAAAGATGCACTCGAATATGAATCAGAATCAATCAGAAAACTGTCATCATCAGCATGACGAGCAGTCAAAGCAACAGTAATTGGGGCATGATTTTTTGTAACTTTTGAATCTGCATTCCATGCAAATTCATTTGAATGCAAAAATGTATTGGTCCAATCATGAGCAAAAGTAACAGATTTCTTCTCAACCTTTTCAGCTTCATTTGATGGATGAAAAACTAAATGTGCATGTTAACCAGTCTTCAATTTATTTTCTGTAGAACTTGGACATTCTCGAGCAAAATGACCATAAACTGAACACTTATAACATTTCACCTTTGACTTGTCCAAACCAATCTTCCCTTCCTGATTCAGTCTCTTCTTACCAGTTCTATTGAAAAATTTCTTTGTACTTCGAACCAACGTAGCATATTGCCATTTCAGATCCATTTCCTCCAAATGATCATAATCAATTTGATCATAATCTTCATTTGCTAATTCCGCATTATTCACAGCACCAGTGACAACACCAAAATATGAAGACACTAATGTAGACATCAAGGCATTATAATCATCGATAGTTTGAACAGACAATGCACTTTGAGTTAAAGAACTAGGAGTCGAAACAGTACAACCAGCAGAAGAATAACTTGGAATTTCAGATTTACCTGCAATAAATGTTGTAGGAGGTGCAGAACTAAGAATATTCGATTTCCCAGCATTCAAAGTTGAATCATTAGTACCATAATACCCTGCAGGATTTTGAACTTGCTCAGGAAGTGACTTGTTCACCGTTAACTCCATATCCCTTGCTTGGATTCGTTGAATCAGATCATTAAAAGACATTTTTGAATAATCATTATCATGAGAAACCATCATCACATAATTCTCCCATTTCTCTGGTAGGGCTTCCATGATCTTGTCTTTCTTATCAGCTTCATCTTTTGTAAGATTCACCAATTTTATTTCACTCATTAAATGAGCAAAACGTGCAATCAAATTTGGAATCAATTCATTGTGATAATGTTTGAAGCTATCAAATTCCTTCTTCAGCACCTTTTGTCGACTTTTCTTGTATTGGTCATTACCTTCACATCTCTTTTCTAAAGCATCCCACAAACTCTTTGTCGTGTAGTTACTTGAAAATTGATGTAATAACTCTATCGGCGGTGCCATCTATAATGTACCATATGCTTTCTTCTCAGCTTGATATGCTTTCTTTTGTTCACCGGAAAGCTTCCTTTGAAGAATTGGTTCCCCATCTTCACCCTTAGGATAGACATATTGATCAGAATATGATAACCACATATCAATATCATTCACCAAGACATATGCTTCAAACCGTATAACCCAACTATGATAATCTTCCAATTTAATCAATTTAGGAACTTTCTGATTTGTTCCGATTTCATTATCATAATTCATCATCGATTGCATCGTAGCTTGAACCGAATTTTGAATAGCCGCGAACGCTTGAAAATCAGACATTTTGAAAAATCTGGTTACTGTTCACTCCGAACTTCCTCCGAACTCTCACCGAACTTCCTCCGAACATACTCCGAACCTAGTCCGAGAATAAAACTCACCGAACTTCGTCCGAACCTAACCTTTGGACACTTAAAAACAATACCTAGACCAAACGAGCGCCGAACTATCACCGAACTTTGTCCGAACGTGGACCGATCTCTCACTGAACCGATATAACGACTGAACGCCGTCCGAACCTCAAGTTCGGAGCGGTTACACCGAACGTGTCCGAACCTCAAACGAGACAAACTTCACTTGACACCATTTTCTCGATTTTCAGTGTTTTAGACTGGAATTTTCGACAGGAATTCAGATAAACTCAAAATGAATAATCTAGAAATGAATTTTTGATGAGAAGCACACTGGAGAATATCAAACGAACTCAAAAATGATTGATATTCTAGCAAAAACAAGAATTTTGAATCATTACTCCGAAAAACAATGATTTCCGACTAGTAGAGCAAACCAAATGCTCAGATACCACTTGAAACTGCTTGAGCGTATGGATCTTCTACTTAGTCGTAATGAAATCAACGTAAACGAGTAAGCACGAAGAGTAAATACAAATGACTTGTATTAACCACAGAGATGACCACAAAGTACATAGAGAAGATATGACTCCGAAGCCCCATGAATTCTATACAAGACGACATATTTATACTAGCTAAACCACGACTGGCCGAACCTCACGCTCGGACCTGTCTTCGGACCTTAACTACTTTGTATATTTTGTCTTGTATTCGATACTTCACATGACGATCAAGACCATGTATCAACAAACAGTCTCCAAGTCGCCAATGCTAAGGCCAGATCACCAAGGCTAAGGCCAGATCGCCAAGGCTTAAGGCCAGATCACCAAGGCTAAGGTCAGATCGCCAAATTAGGACTTGATATGAGATCATATCCACCTGCAACGCAGAAGTGACTCCAATTTTTTGATTTTCTTGAAATTTTCCAATTTTTAGTGATTTTTGTGAAAATTACTTGATATGAGATCATATCCACCTGCAACGCGAGACACACTTCATATTTCAGACAGGTACAATATAGCCTAACATGATCATCAGTATTGTTTAGCCACCTAAGCTCAAACAAGGTAATTTTCAACAAAATCACTCTGATGCCTTTTATCATGTTTTAGTTCAATTTAGTGAAAGATGTGGTGACCTTTTATTCAACCAAGTCAACAGTTATCCTACCTAAGGTCAAATGTTGCACTTCAGACTTGTCCTACACACAAATGTAAAAGAATTTTACATATGCCTCTATTTCTTTAGTGTTAAGTACTGATTTCAATATGGATGTATGTTTTTAGATTCGCATGAACACAAGGTCAGAGTTTCCTTAGCACGTGTGTCATGGAACATGTACGATGGACGCGTAAACACAAGGTCAGAGTTTCCTTAACAGATGTGTTCACGGTCAATGGATGGATGTGAGATTTATCTCACTTATTGATGGTTGTGTGATGTTTCACACTTATTAGTGGATTTGAAATCAACACTTACCGCTAGAGAAATACTCGAGTGTGTTGGTTGACTTACTTAGCTCAGACTTAGGCGAATTTAAAGAATTTTCAACTAATTTGACTTAAGGTCCACATTTTCATACAATTAAGTGTGTAATCACAGGATTTTCCTTACTTCTAAGTTTGTTGAGCCTACCGATACATCATATGATAGTACTATTTGTCCTAATACAAGCAAATCCATGGTCAGGCATGTACATGTAGATGTACTATCATTTCCTATCGTACCACAAGACTTTTCAAATTTTAAGAGAATTAAAACAAGATTGAGAAACACATATTTTTGTGACTTTTGTAATTTTTCAAATTTTGTATTTTGTTTTCGAATCTTCCCACTAATCGTCCAAATTACCTTATCAAAGTATCTTCCTTCACTCTGATTTGACATTGCCACTAGGATGTTCATTGTGATGACTTTTGAGAATCTTGAAGATTTGTGCATATGGAACTGTTCCGCTTGTAGACACTGTGATTATGCAGACAATAGAAGATGTAGAGTGTGATAAGACTTCATGAGATCAACAAAATCTGTAGCTGAGATAATTCAGGATCAGTTGGAGAAATCTTCAACACTTTGAACTTCATTTGATCAGTAACATAATTCTGTAAGGCTTCAAACGACATGGTCATAGAGAACGTAGTTCCCCCTTGTTCGATGCTTCACAAGAATTCAGTGAAAACTGGAACTATTCCTGCACTTATCAAGACAAACACAATAAACCTCACCGGATATATCAAATCGAGTGACTAGAATTCAACGAATTCCCCCTCAAACCATGCTTAAATTTGATGAATTTTAGTTTCGGGGTTTTTAGATTTTTCACTTTTTTTGTAAAAAATGGAGAACTTCCTCAGATCGACTTACGTCTCACATATTGGTGTCTCCTGAAAAATGAACATTTTTATTCAAATATGGACACAACTCATGGAGTTGGACCCTTGGCGATGAGGGTTGATTCATTTGAAACAACTTTGGGCTCAACTGATGGTATTTTGGGAACCCAAACTTGTTTGTATTTCTTACTTTTAGAACGAGTCATCCTTTGAGCGTTTATTAAATTGGTTTGTGCTCGCTCAAATGATGACGGTTCAGGGGCAGTGTCCTTCAAGTATGGTCTCCACACTCTAGATGGCGATGGATCATAAAATCCATAAACACTATCATAGTGATCATAACCATACAAAGGATTATGAGTGAAATCCCATCCCATGTGTTGACCGAATGTTGGTTGGTGATAGTACTGGTAGTAGGGATTGTAGCTGCAAACCCAACCAGTATGTCCAAGTTGCCCACAGAAATGACAACCAACAAGTCTATATTGATTTTAAAAACCATAATATTGAGCATGAGTTTGATTTTCAAATCTGGCTGAAGTGGAGGCAGCATAATGCATTATTCATATTCAGCTCCTTCACTTGCAAGTCAATGTCTTCAGCATTAAATCTCTTCAGATTCTCAATCAAGTGATGCTCATCAGATTGAGGAGTCCTGTAAGTGTTTGATCCTTCAGACTCTACATTCTGGTTCATTTGAGATTTCTTTGAGATTTTCTTATATTGTTTGGAAAATTTGATCGAAGTGTTAACTTTAACATTTCCTTTCACAACCTCTTTTTTACAAATTGGAAGTTTCCTTCATATCTGCAGTAGCTTGACAATGCTTTGACAAAGTGATTGTGCAAACTACGTGGATCAGGCACAGTGCCTTTATCATCAAACTTTGAAGAGGAGTGTTTATTCTTCTTTTTCCTTTTCTTTTTCTTGTTGGCTTTTTCAGCTTTGACTTCAAATGAGATACCCGCTTTCTCATCTTCTATCTTAGCCAATAAGTCTGTTTTATTCTTTATGACATGTTCGGAATTCCTGTCAATGGGAAAAATAGTAGACTTGCATGAGGCATCAGTAACAACAGATGTATCAATCAACTGGTTATCACAAGCAGATATGAGATGAGATATGACAGCACTTGGTATGTTTTTCTTAATGATTCCTGGGACCGAGTCAGGAATGTGACTTAAGGGAGGCTTAGGGTTACTTGAGCAATTAAACATGCTTCTAAAGTACCCCTTAGGCGTTCCTAACCTATCAATCTCATTCTTGACTTGTTTGTAACCATTCCAAGCATTGGTCAATTCGTGTTTAAGATCATTTATTTGAGCATTCCAAACACTTCGATTATTTCTCATTTTCCTCCTCTAGTGACTTGATTTTAGTTAAGTAGCCATCTTCCTTTTGGTCGAAAGCAGTAAACCTATCAGTTAAAGCTTGATTATGTTGTCTATAGGAGTTAACAAGTTCAAGACAATCATTGGTGCAAGCTTGAGTTTTCACATGAGGTGGCAAATCAGGAGCTTTAGCTATTCGATCATAGACATATCTAGCAATGATTACATGAGGATCCTTAATGGTCCAATCAATTATTTCTCCAACCTTAATCAACTCATGACCAATATTCTGATTATTAGAATCAGAAATGAGTGATTGAGGCTAATCAACACTTAAAAATCCATTATTTGACTTAACTTTAAAATATTAGCAAATTAGCAAATTTGATGAAAATGGAGTTTGCTTGTATCCAAAAGCTTTAGAATGTATCTAGAATGCTTCACAAACCTAAAACATACTCAAAACACGCACAAATTCAGTCAAATAAGCAAAACATGAGAATTATTGAAAATCACAACTTGTTCTTAAACTTAGAATTTTTTGTGAAAATCAAATTTGTTCAATTTGATGTTATGAAAGCAAAACATGAGAATTATTGAAAATCACAACATCCAAATCTGAGCCTAACACCTCCAATTCAACCAAAAAGTGAGTTTAAGAAAAGTTTCAAAAATTCACTAATTTTACTCTAACGGATTCCAAACTTGATGAAAATGATAATGGATTGCTTTAATGATTATAGTTTTAGGTCACTAACATGCGTGAATCATCAATTTTAATCAAAACAATCTCAAAAAAAGATTCAATTTTCAAACCTGTGTACAGACCTTAGATGTAGGAGATGATGAACAACCAAATTTCACCAAATGATGATTTGAATGCACCAATAGCTTCGTGTTATGATGAGAATCAATACTCAAAACTGTAGCAACTTCCAAATCTCAGCAAATCAACCCTAAAAAATGAAGAATAATGACTTTATGTTCTTGAAGTGTTCTTCCCGTTTTTTGAACAAATATGCCCAAAAACTGATGTAAATGATCCCTGATGATGAATCTGAGGATGAAATCAGCTTCCAAATGATGTTTCCACTCAAGAAGCAACCTTCGATCTTTAAAAACTTCACCAAATCAAGCTAAATCTTGCAAAATCCTCAAGAACAAAAAATGGGTTTTTGTTCAGACCAACAGCTCTGATACCAATTGTTAGGTCCAACTTAGACCCAAGGATCTCATAAGTATGAGACCGATCAGGTGCGGAAAATGGATCAATCAAGAAGCTCAAACGAATCAAACCAAGAACACGAAGAACAATCTTTAAATCTCAATGTTTATTTCTATATCAAGAACAATGGATTACAAGTGTTGAGAGAAAAGGAGATTACACCATGGAAAACACACACTTAGCAGCTTCACTCTCTTCTCTATTTACAAAATATCCTAAGTGTTCTATTTATAGCAACAACAAGGAGTGAAACAAAATTAAATCAAATAAGCTTCGTTTGAGGTAAACGATCCAGTTGAGTTGTCTCGGCTAAAACCAACTCGCGTGTCGTCTTGAGTGTTGTTGAAGTTGACTTGACGTTGTCTCGAAGGTATTGGTGAGGTCGCCAAGCTTGTTGAGGTCAAGAACAATGTCCAAGTTGCCAAGCCTTAGTGAGGTCACCAAGCTTGGTGAGGTCGCCAAGGTTAAGTTCCAGATCACCAAGAACACAACCAAGTCGCCAAGAACAGTCTCCAGGTCGCCAAGGCTAAGGCCAGATCACCAAGGCTAAGGCCAGATCGCCAAGGCTTAAGGCCAGATCGCCAAGGCTAAGGCCAGATCGCCAAGGCTTAAGGCCAGATCACCAAGGCTAAGGCCAGATCGCCAAGGCTTAAGTCCAGATCGCCGACAACAGCAGTGAAGTCGCCAACAACAGTTTTGAGGCTGAAAATACACGAACTCGGAATGGCCAATGATGAACACCGCCAATTTACTTATGTATCGTCAAGACGTTAACTCCGAACTCAGGAAATAAGATAAATCCTTGAAATCTTCGCGTTTCATAGACTTGACCCGTTTTGACCCATTTGGAGAAAAATACATTGAATGTCTTCATCTTTACTCATCTTGGATGTTCTAACAATATTGTTCTTTCTTCATCCTTCTTTCCCTTCCTTCTATATCCTTTTTTTTTTGTGTGATTTTGTGTGTGCAAAATGTTTTCCCCTGTTTTTTTGTTTGGTTCAGACTAACACTGACAGACCAAATACAGAACTACTTCGGAAATTCCGGAGTGGTTCTGTATGACTTTATTTTCAGAAGAAAAATATAGAAATAACTTGAATTTTTTGCTATGAAGTCCTAAATTAACATAATTTTAGTTTTTCTTGATACACCCCCCAAAAGATTCTTTTTCAACAATTTTTACAAACAACAAAAAAATCCACCTAGTACAGAACTATTTAAACATTAAGTTTAAGTGAATGCATGCGGTTCTAAAGGTACAGGGTTTGATTGTTCTGATAGGTACAGGTGGATGTGCTCTGGCTTCGAGTTGGAGAGGGATGTTGTTGTAAGAAATAGGTCTCAGGCCCTCACTTTCTTCCTCTATTATATCGTTTGGAAGACCAGTGAGATGAAGGCCAATATACCTTTGAGAGGGTAGGAGTTAGGTACGATAGCCACAAGGAATTCCCTCCCATTGCTTGGCCTGGCATATCATGCTTGTAACAAATCGGGGATACAGCATTACTCTCTCTTCAACAGGGATATAGCAATTATTATTCATGTTCTGAAGAAGATAGTGAGAGAAGTTCATGTCTAGTCCCTGAATCAGAATGCATGACCATTTAGGTATCATGGTCAGCAAGATGATGATTGTTGACACGAGAGGAGAAGCAGAGTTGGATTTGTGAGAAGAAGAATTTCCAGATGGGGGGAAGGTGGAATATATTGGCTTGTTCTTCAAAAAAGATCTCCAGCATACCCAATGTCAATGAATGTCTCAATGACTTGGGCCCAGTTGAAGTGGCTTGCTCCATTTTTGTCATTTAGATGGAGAGATGAGCGGATGGTGTCTTTAGTGACTTCAAAGGAGAGATGGTTCACTCGAGTTCTGATTGAGCTTCCAGGTAGGTTGGGGTCAGACCTGGCATTGACCCAGAATTCCCTCAGAAATTCATATCTAAAGGGAGTGTTTTGAGTGAGGGCGAAACTAATGGTGCAGGTTTGCAAGAACCTCATCATTCTTGTGAATGTTTGTTGGTGGTTAGATGTATGAAGACATAGATTGTGGGTGAGGTGGAGTGGAATTTGGAAGGCTTGTCTTTCCATAAGAGCTCAAAGATCATGTTGATACATAATGTGGCAACATGTTGGATAAGACAAAGACTTGGAAGAAATCAATAAAAACAAGAAAGACCTAGACTAGGTGAACCCTGTCCAAACCTTGGGCGAACTGGCAGGCGTACTGCAGTTCGGATTAAGGCTCAGTTCGGACAGTCGGGCTCTTATATATAGTTGATAGGTTTGTAATTTTTGTAACAATTTTGCTAGTGTGTGTGAACCTGAAGGTGTTTTCTCTGAGTCTTGTAACCTCTAAAATTGAGTGCAATACAAGATTGAGTTATTTACCTTTGCGTTTGATTACTTTGTTTACACAATTGATATGAGTTGATCACGATTCACGCGTCCCACGCTCTTTCAAGTGGTATCAGAGATATCTGGTGATTGATCAGATCGATACTCATCTTTTGTGTCGATAAACAAAGTGTTTTGTGTTTTCTTGGTGTTTTTCATCTCAAAAACATCTGTTTTTCAAACTTCTGATCATTTATATACACTATACACTTCAAAATGTTCATATTCCTGTTCAGCAGTTTCGGTTGAGTCGATTTTTGCTCATAAACGTCATTTTCTGAAAGTTTGCACGTTTGCCAAATAACCGTCATCCGAACCTAGATTTCGCCTCAGTAACCACTCCGAACCTGAGTTCGCCTGAGTTCGCCTGAGTTCGTTACAGTTCGATTTTAAAGTTCTAGTTCGTTTCTGTTCGGATAGAGTTCAGAACAAGTTCGGATAGTGTTCATAGGTTAAGTTCGAAAGTTGATCGGTTGGTTTTGAGTTCGGAAGACGTTCGGGTAAGGTTTGGAAAAACTATAGTTCGGAAGAGTTCGGTTGCTGTTCGCCTCATTTTCTGTGTTCGCATCTGGTTCGGAAACATTTCGGACAACTGTTCAGAGTTCAAATATAGTTTGGATAAACAGTGTTTTTAAGAAATTCAAAATGTCGGATTTACACGTATTTGCCACGATTCGATCATAAATGCAGACATTATTGAACTATGACAACGAAATTGGGATAAGTCAAAAGGTTCCCAAGTTGTTCAAACTTGAGGACTATCATAACTGGATGAAAAGATTTGAAGCCTATGTCGGGACTACGGATTGTGATCTATGGAGTGCAATGGATGCACTATACCTCTATCCTATTGACAAAAATAATGTACCTATTTTGCAAAGGAACCTGGATCTGCTACAAAAGGCAGATTACACAAGAGAACAGAAAGCTTATGAAATTCTTACACAAGCTTTACTAAAGGAACTGCTACATCAATTTAAAATGTGCAACATTCTCATGATTTGTGGACTGCTTTGAAAGAAAGGTGTGAAGGAAATGATCAGTATAAGAAGAGTAAAAAGAAGGTTTTGAAGAAGGAGTTTGATAATTTCAAACACTTTGATGGAGAAGGTGTTCCTAAGTTAATTTCAAGATATTGTCATCTTCTATCTGAAATGGATACCGTTCAAATCAAAAAGGACAATGAAGAATTAAAAGAAAAATTAATCGAAGGACTTCCATCAAAGTGGGAACCTTATGTCTTGATGCTTACAAATGATAAAGAGTACTCGACATTGACTTTTGTTAAGTTATTGGGAAAATTGCAAGCTAGAGATTTAGAGATGAAGAATGTTAACAATACACCTGCTGAGGTTCAAAATCCTGATGTTTACTATGGTTCAAATGCTGAAACTATATCAGGAAAGTTTAGGAAAGCTACAAGTTCTGCTCCGAAAACTGCTTTTGTGGCTGGAAATGTTTCTGGAAATATGTCAAATTCGGGAAATATGTCAAATTCGGGAAATATGTCAAATTCAGAGAGTTTTGAATCAAGCTATGGATCTTCAGGATGTAATGTGTGAATACCAGCAAGCAATATGGTCAATGCTAGCAAGATGGCTATGTCTGTTACAACAACGGAAGATTATATGGATTTGGTATCGGCATTGATTTCATCATACTATGGAGTCATAACAAGAAAAGTAAGTAATGCTGAATTGATTGAAGAAGACTATGATCAAGTCGACCCGGATGACTTGGAGCTTATGGATATTAATTGGCAATTTGCAATGCTAGCTCGACGAGTGAAGAGATTTCTTAAGAAAACTGGCCGGAAAGATCTCAATTCGGGTGGTCTCATCGGTTTTGATAAATCAAAAGTGAGGTGTTATAACCGATCGAATTTTGGCCATTTCGCAAGAGAATGTTCTCAATCCAAGAAGCAAGAGTATCAAAAATATACTTGAAAGACAAATGATTCTGGAAACAACATTGTCAAAAATTCAGGGAATTCTTCTCACTCAAACCCTAAATCTGATCATAAGAAAGATTTAGTGTCTCAAGAAGACAAAACTTATAATTGGGGTAATCAATTTGCTGATTCATCTACCTTGATTGTGAAACATGTGCAGGACGAAGACGCTATGACTGAATCTACCATGGAAAGAGATGAAGCAAATGATGTCACCAAACCAGTCCAGGATGTTCAAAAGTTGCTCAAATAAAAGTTTGCTTTTATGGCAAACAACATACATGAGCATGATGATTCTGATGAGATCTTGCTTTTAAAGAAGGACAAAACAAAATATGGTTTTGATGAAAGAATGTGAAACTGCAAAAGCTGAAGCGTAAGACACTGCAAACGACTTTGAAGCTCTATTTCAAAAGAGTTATCCACTTCAGCAGAAATATGAGAAAGCACACAAGTCTGCTTTGGATGCAAGTGATAAAATTATTGCATTACAAGAAGAAATGAAGAAATTATGTGACGAGAACAACAGTCTCAAGCTAGAGACTAGAGCATTGAAAAGAAATAATCTTAAGGAATCTGTTGTTGCACTGATGCCTGATACTCTGAAGGTATCTTCTTCCACTTTTTGTAATAATTGTGATTCATTTGCTAAGATCAAAGGTGGTCTCTTAGATGAAAAAAACAAGTTGTCAGATCAACTTTTTGTGTCTAGGACTGATATGGAAATTTACAAAACTAGATGGGAGAGTACCACGAAGGAACTATTGTCTACTCATGAGCAATTGCGCATACAAAAGTATGAGTTTACTCAGCAATCAGAGATGCTCATGACAGCACAAAAAGATTTGGTAAATCATCAAAAGATTGTTTCTGACCTAAAAATTGAAAATTTTGAATTGACAAATAAGATTGATATCTTTAAAATTCCATTGTCATTCACAAATTTTCTTTACAATTCTGAAAAAGCAAATGGGTCGGATAATCTTAAACAAGTTCCTGCTCCCGTGGTAATAACAAACAGTCCATCATGTGTTCTAATTGATGAAAATTGTGATTATACTGCGTATAAAAAGAAAGTATATGTTACATCACAATCACCCACCACAACTGATAAGCAATCAAAAGATACATATGCTCTTCATCTTGATGTTAAAGATATGTTTTATAATGTGTCTGAATTTGACAAAATAGATGATTTAGTTTCTGAAACCGAGCCTGAGTCGGTCAAAACTGTTTCCAAACCTACTCAGAATGAGCTTATCTTAAAATACAAATTCGGAGAAATTAAATTTGAGCTTTTCCAAATTAAGCACATATGAGCAGAAAAAGATTGCTCGTGAAAAATTAGTTGTTGGTAAGAAGCCAAAGAATGGTGGTGTTAGCTTTGATACAAAAGCTTGGACATTTGAACAGAGTTCTAGTTCAAAATCACCACATGGTCAATCTGAGAAACCCGTTATCAAAAACAAGTTTACTGTTTTTGATAAAAATGCCAAATGGACCACTTATCGCTTAAAAGGTTCCTACAAGATGTACAACGATAAGGATTTCCCGTTTGACATGGTTAATCCGAGTCTGATTGATAAAATTATCATGGGTGGTTATGGTCCTAAGTTTGATCCGAAAGCTCCTAGTGTGCCAATTAGGAGGGGAAATGGTAAAATTATCATCCCAAGTGACACACTAGATTCGGATCAATCATAAAAGTCTGATCATAGTTCTGATAAGTTGGTAAATAGAGTGTAAAAATCTGTGAAAAACTCACCAAGTGTTTTCCAACCACCAAAGGTTCAAAAAAAAATTTTCATGAGCATGTCAAACCAAATTTCTGAAAACCAAATTCGTTTTTTAAGAAATCTCAATCTTATCCTGATGATGGTTTTTATGATAATTTTGGATATGGGCTGAATCAACCAGTTTATGGGAGGGGTCCAAGATGGTTTAATGATGGATTCAGAAATTATGTTGGTCCATCAGGTTTTGGTGGTAGAAGGGGAAGACATCAGAATTTTGATGATCGATACTATGCTGGAAATTATGATGACCGATACTATGCTGGAAATCCATAATTTTATGATGGCTATTTTCATGGTGATGATTTTCCAGATAGCTTGAATGGTTATGACTCTGGGTTTTATGATGACTTCAGTGATCATCGTGTTTCTAAACAAAAATTTTCAAAATCAAAGAAACAAAAACCAGTCGTTGAAACCATTATGGATGATGACACGGTCAAAGAGGTTGTCAATGACAAACGAAAATGCTTTAAGTGCAAAAAACATAGTCATTCATGTAAAGTTTGTCCTTTTAAGAAGAACAAATCTGAAAATTCTGGTTGTGTATCAGATGGATATACTTCTAATAAACTAGTATTTGCTGACACGAAGAAACACGTTAAATTTGTTGATCCTAAGGGTTTTGTGCATAATGATTTGAAACCACCCGTGTCTGAAAAACATAATAAGGCATTTGATGGTAAACATATAAACGCTAAATCAATTTCTAAAACTTCTGATGGGTCAACGAGTCCGTGATAAGTGGAAACCAATAGGTAGTTCCACTGTTGGAACCGATTTTTATCAAAGATGACAGTTGACCCAAAGCTTCAAGTTTGGGTTCTTCCCGACCTAATTAATTTGTTTCTGTGTGCAGGGTGCTTCACGAAAGCCCTTGAACAATTTGTGGGTAGTTGATAGTGGGGCGTCCAGGCACATGACGGGTGATATTTCTCCACTTCACGATGTTAAACCATTCAACAGAGGAAGTGTCACCTTTGTTGGAGATAAAGGCGGTAAAGTAACGGGTATTGGTAAGTTAAGCAATGGTGCTGTTACCTTTGACCGAGTGGAATATGTACGAGAACTTGAATACAATCTTCTCAGCGTCTCCTAAATATGTGATAAGCAGTATACAACAACTTTCACATGGAGTGAATGTTTGATTCTGAAGCCAGGGTACAAGATTCCTGATGATTGCATTATCATGAGAGCACCTCGTTTGTCCAATTTGTATGTTCTAGACATGAATTCAGCAAAGGCTAGTGTTGTGTTCAATGTTTCTTGTCAAATGAATCTGAGAGAGAATCTATTTTGTGGCATCGACGTATAGGTCATATTCACGATCAAAAGATGAATGAGTTGGTGAGGAAGAATCTTGTTGAAGGGGTGCTGAAGCATCAATTCAATTTTAATAATGTCTGCGTCAGCTGTAAGAAAGGGAAACAGAAAAGAAAGTCTCATCCATTAAAAAAGTACGATTCCATAGATGTTGTGACAACCAGCAATTTCCCAGGTTAATCCCGTTAATAACTTGTGTTATATTTCAATAACGTCCGTTACCTCCGTTAACTAGAATAGTTACACGAACATTGCACATGAGTCTAGACGTCGGTTAACCTACCTGAATAATTATATTTTGTGATTTTATGTAAATCATATTTTATGATTTCACGAAAACGTTTTGTCATTTTATGTGGCAACTATATTTATTATTTTTACGTGGTATATATGTATATATATACGCACGTCGTTTTATGATTTTATGTGATGACGCGTCACGAAATCGTACGAAGTGTTTCTATAATTTTATAGAAATTTAAATATATAGTTATGGATTTATAACTATGATATTACGTGAAGATCTAAGGTTCATATTTTTATATAAACGTCAAACGTTAGAGATGTGTTGGTATATATACTCGTTTGATCATTGCTTACGTTCCTTCCGTAATCATTTTGTAATCTTGAAGGACCCTTTCCGCCAATTCCTAAACTCATCCTAACTAATAAAATTGTGCGGGACTGCTTCTGTAATTATCTATAACTTGCATCCACCTTTGAAACTCTTGGAGGGGCTAACTGTGGCAATGTCCAATAGTTGATTTTAAATGACATTTACGTGAATTTAAGATTCCCGACCGATCATCATCATCGTTCCGGCGGTTTCAGTTTGTGCCATCAAGTTCGTTTTCATTGATTATGCGGATATCATTCACATCACTAAACACAACTCTCACATCATTTGCCTCAATCGCTCCCTCTCGTTTCTAGTTTTCCGGCGACGCAACCATCATAGACACCACCATCCGGTCACTGTTTCAACACCATTCGACCATGTTAGAGCATATTCCTATGCTATGAATGTCTCGTGTATTGTATCTATGTGAGCGTGTCTAAGTGATAGTTGTAGTGACTATTTGGTTATGGGCGTACCACATGGTCCGGCGGACCATGTGGTCCGGCGTATCAGTTTGATACGCTGGGCATTTAGTCACTTACTATAAATAGGTGTGTGTTAGAATGTTAGTTAAACTAGTTGAACACTTCTGTCATTCTACATCTTTCTGTGTGTGTTTCTAGAGAGAGAAACTAGAGAGAACTTCATTGTATCTTCAAGTGATCAATAAGAATTCTCTTATTTACATCTCGTGTTCGTTACATTGATCAAAGCATGCAGTAGTAAGATCGTTTTCTCGTTTCTACAAGTGGTATCAGAGCATTTGGTTGCTCTATTGCTGTGTTTTTGATCAATTTTCGGATTTTTAGAGAGAGAAAGTTTGGGTTTCTTCACGTTTTCATCAAATTCTTTCAATTCTGAGTGTTTCAACGATGGAAAATGATTTCTGAGTGTTTCTGGAGGGTTTTCGCGCTATACTGAATCAAATTCCAGCTACAAACATCAAAATTCGCGAAAATCAGTGAAATCAGTCTCGAAGTCAGCTGGTCCGCCGGATGAAAATTCTGATCCGCCGGATGAGTTTTCTGATCCGCTAGGCAATCTTCATCAGTCTGATCCGCAGCAGTTACAGCGTATCAGTGTGATCCGCTGAAAGTTCTGGTCCGCCGTACCAAAATTTGGTCCGCCGTATCAAAATCTGATCCGCTGAAGATATCTGGTCCGCATCTGGTCCGCTAGTTCATTTGATCCGGAATCTGATCCGCTAGTACAAATCTGATCCGCCTGAATGTTTTGATTCGGAACTGGTCCGTTCGTTTTGTTTTGGTCCGCTGACAGAAAAGTGACTTTCACTAAAACTGACGTAACTTGCAAACCGTTTGGAGTTACGGAACCCAATACCAGCCAAAACGTTCGTCTTTCCGAGATCTAGGACGTGTACCAGCCTACGGCCAGTACCGAGCAGTTTTGACCCCCAAAATCCGCTTGGAAGACCTTCGTTTTTGAGTTCGAAGTTTTGAAGTATCATTTTACGTTGAAAAATGTCCGATTTTCAAGCATTTGCGGCTATGCAAAGCACGGTACAAGCTATGCTCAATTTTGATAATGAAATAGGAACAAGTCAGAAAGTTCCCAAGTTGTTAAAATTGGAAGATTATCAAAATTGGAAGCAACGTTTCTCTGCATACATCAGCACAAATGATATTGATTTGTGGATTCCGATTCGAACGCTGTATGTGCGTCCAACTGACAATGGGGAATATAAAGAGATTCAAGATTTTGATAAGGATGAACGAAGAAGTTATGAACTTGAACAAAAAGTTTATGGTTATCTTACCATGGCTTTACCTACTGAGTTGTTACATCAATTCAGTACTTGCAAGAAGGCTAAACAGTTATGGGATGCTTTATCTGCTCGATGTGAAGGCAATGATCAGTATAAGAAGAGTCGAAGGAAAGTGTTGAACAAAGAATTTGAAAATTTTCAACAATACGACAAAGAAAATATTTCTGCTCTTGTTTCAAGATTTTCACATCTAATTAGTGAGATGAAAGTGGTCAAGATTGAGAAGACTGAGGAAGAATTGAAAGAGAAATTGATGGAAGCATTACCAGAGAAATGGGAAAATTATGTGTTGTTGCTTACTCATGATAAAGATTATTCCACATTATCATTTCATGATTTGACGGGAAAGCTTCATGCTCGAGAAATGGAAATGATGAATTCAAACAAGTCCACTGCTCAATTACAAAATCCTGAGTTGTATCATGGACAAAATTCTGCAAGTATCAATGCAAAGTCTAAATCATCTGGTTATGATACAACAAATCCACCTCAGACAGCATTTGTTGCTGATCATGGATCAGGAAAGTATGAAAGTTCATCAAGGAGGTGCAGTTTCACTACTCCTGATAGATCATCTGCTAGTTCGATTAATGGGAAGTCAGCTGAAGATTTAGTTGCGTTGTTATCTGGATTCATATCATCTTCTTCTGGCGATATATTTAGTCAAATTGGTAACTCTTGTTTATATAGAGAGGATTTGGATCATATGGATGAAGATCAGTTGAACAAATTAGATTTGGAGTGGCAGTTTGCTATGCTAACTGAAAGAGGTAGAAGGTTTATTAAGAAACATGGAACGACATCTATTTTTCAAGGAGACAAACTTGGTTTGAATAAGTCCCAGATCAAATGTTTCAAATGTTCCAAATATGGTCATTTTGCTCGTGAGTGTCCCGCAAAAGAAAAGGTGGTTCAGACAGCTGATAAAACTGTTTCACCTCAAATTGCTTTGACTGCTATTTCTTCTGCGTCAAAAGAACAAACATCGAATGAAGGATATGATTGGGATGCTGATTTTCCTGATGAGTCTTGTTTTGTTGCTCAGATTGTTCACAGTGATGACGAAGAAGAGATAACAGATTCTGATTCAGATGTTAGTAGTTATGGAAATAGTGGTTATTAATCTGTCTGTGAGTTTTGTTCTCAAAAAGATAAAATGATTCAAGGTTTAGTTAAGGAAAAAGAAGATTTGGTTGCTGATAGAGAAAAGTTGGAAGGTATGATCCAAGAGTTAGAATCTCAAAAAGAAAAGTTTTCAGTTTTTCAGACAGAGTTAATTGAAAAAGAGTTGCAGATTCAAGGTGTTGAGCAGGAATTTGAAAAGAAATTTACAAAATTGTCTGAAGAAAAGGCTGACTTAGTCAAGGAAGTTGCGAAATGGAAGGCAGAAGCTGAGGATGCTGCCAATGATTTTAATAATTTGTTTGAAAAGTCCAAGATTAAACTTGATTTACTTACCAAGGCTTCTGATGATTCGGTTGCTAAAATTGAAGCATATCAGCTTGATATGGAGAAGTTGTTAGATGAGAAGCGAGAACTGGCAAGAGTAAACAAGTTGCAAAATGCAAATTTGGATATCCAGAAAAGAAATGAAGATAAACTCGAGAAGGAATTGTTGGCCGCTCTAGATGAGTTGCGATTGCAAAAGTATGAAACTAACAAAGTGGCAAAGAAGCTCATTGCAACAGAAAAAGAGTTGGCTGAAGCTAATCAACGAATTTCTGAATTAAAGATTGAAGTCATTGATTCAAAACGTCTTTTGAACAATGTTACTAACTCACAATCTTTTACAAGTTTTCTGGCTAAAGATGAAAATTTTGAGAAGATGTTTAACAAGACAGTCTCACCACCAGGAAGTCTCAAAGAAGGCGTTCATGATTTGAAAGACAAGGGTGAGATTGGTGATTATTCTGAGTTTGTTGGTTCCAAATCTGCTGAAGAAACGCAAAAGGAAAAAGGCAAAAGTATTGAAGCTTCAAAAGCTGACATTGATGAAACAATCATCAATGCTCCAAAAGATATCAAGAAAGTTAAAGCTGAATTTTCTCGTCTTGCAAAGACCGGGCATAAATCATCTGATTCAGAAGAGAAAGTTTCTGGAAAGTATACAGGTTTGGGATTTCAAAAGAAACAGGTTGGTGTGAATGTTTCAAAGGTTCAACCGCAACAGAATTTGAAGAAAGTTAATCTGAAGCAAGTAAAGAAAGAAGTTTTTAAAGCTGACAAAGTTCAACCCGAGAGGTTCTACAAACTCAAGGGTTCGGAACAAATATTTTCTGATAAAGAATTTCCGCTACATTGTGTAGATGCTCGGAAAGTTGCTGAAGTTTTTGTGACGAATGTTGATTCAAAGACCAAGAAGCAATATTCTTCTGGAGGATCCAATTCTACTCCAAAGAGCCCGACATCCAAATGGGTTCATGATCATCGATTTCAGGTATATGATAATTTTTATGATCATTTTGGAGATGAATATGTTTGTGAAGCTATGCAGGTTCCAAAACGAAGAAATGTACACAATCGCTTGTGTTACAATTGCCGACAAAAAGGGCATCTGGCACAAGATTGTCCGGTTTCTGCTGCTTCTAGTTCAAGGAAAGGAAAGGTTCCATTTGTTGGTAAAGCTGCCAAACAACGATTCATTGATGAAAATGGCAGAGTATTTGATGAATACCCACAACCTACATTTTTCAAAACTCAAGGAAGATTTATTCCACGTTTTCAAAATGTTCCATATGTAGGTTGTTCGTCACAATCAACTGTGACAGGTTCATCAGATATCGATTTACCAAAACAACAAATCTGGAAACCTAAAGTGGTTTCAAAAGGAAATCAAGATACTGGTCGACCAGAAGCAATTCGCTTCGGGTCATTTATAAACTGATGTGTTTGATCAGAGTGCAGGTACTTCTAGAAGACCTATCGGTGATTGAAAAGTTGCTGATGGTGAAGTATTCTGCTGATTTAACTTAAATTACATGTGATATCAAATTTCAAAACTGAAATTTTTCTGAAAGCTAAACTTGAAAGGTATCCATGTCGAAAGGTCAATTTTCTTTCTTTTACATTTCGTATGTAGCTTAGGGGGAGAAAATTGAAAACCAAAAATAGCGTCTTTGTGTTTTTGTTGGTATTAAAATGAAACTCCAAAACTAGAGTTTTCATTTTAAGGGGGAGAAAAACAGAAAATACAAAAACATTAAAAAAAAAAATATAGAAAAATACAAAAACATTGAAAAATGAGAAATTGTATCCAACATGATTGGGAAATGATGGTACATTGGCTTACGTGTCTGACTCATGGATAAAATAGATGAAAAAGCCATAAGATCATTGTTTGATGTACTTGGTAGGCTCGGCAGTAAATCAGAAAGTATACAGATGTGATAAACACATTAAATACTAATGCTTGACCAAGTGGACAACATCTTGATGCATGTCTCATGATATCAAGAGAAGATATGTGAAAAAGAAAATGAGAAGTCACTATGTATACATGTGTTCATTTTGCAAAGATTTAAACTTGTTTATTTTTCTTTATTTTGTCAAACGATCGGACTTTCTCTGCGTGTCGAAAGACCGACCTGATTGTTGTTCGTTTGACGTTCTGCTTTATTTTCTTTGGTGTTTCGTATAACTCATCGGACTTTCTCTGCGTGTACGGGAGTACCGACCTGATTGTTGTTGGGTTATACAATTTCAATTTGTTTTATTTTCTTATTTTGTTAAATCCGAGGCCTTATCTGCGTATCGAAAGATCGACCTTAAGGTAGACGATTTAACGTTCTTATTTCTTTTTGCATGGAACACAGTTGACTGAATCATGATTACAATCATTATGTGATTAAATCACAAATGAAATCACAAAGTGTGATATAAAAAGCAAAAACATATCTGAGTATGTCTGATAGTGTGGGGTACACTGGTCAAAGCAATTCTAATCAATTCAATAACATATCCAGATGTTATGAGTATGATTGTGCCTGAGTTTAAGATGGATAAATTATACCAGTAATCGACATGACTTGTGTGCTGAAGTAATTGAAATTGAAGTGTAGTTCAGCATGATATGACCAATATGATCCCAAGTTGTGATCTTTCTTGCAAAAGACAAAAATAGTGTCTGATTCAGTATTGCATTTATGTTTCATATCTGAAAAGTTCAAAAAGATTTTCGGTGTGTTTTGATGTAAAGTTTCAAAAAGCCAAAAAGATTTTGTTTCTTATTTGTTTTCGACCGATCGACATGTGATACGAAATCGAAATTTGAAAATCTATCTTGGATTCTCGAAGAGAAGTTTTGCACCAAGATTAAATTAATTTTCAAAAGAAAAGGAAACCGCGTTTCTGTCTTCTGAAATTGCAGGTTTGTGTGTCCAGACTCAAGCATGGTGAGAGGGGGAGTATGTAGTATCTTTCACAAGTGGATCTTGAAGTGCAAAGATGATTCAAGAGTGATCCAGCCATGCAAGCTCTATTTCTGACAAGATTTCAAGTCAAAGATCGGATGCAGTCATGTTGAAGATTGAAGACTGAAGTTTAGTTAGAGAATAGATACACTACACGTTAAGGGGGAGTTTGTTAGAGCATATTCCTATGCTATGAATGTCTCGTGTATTGTATCTATGTGAGCGTGTCTAAGTGATAGTTGTAGTGACTATTTGGTTATGGGCGTACCACATGGTCCGGCGGACCATGTGGTCCGGCGTATCAGTTTGATACGCTGGGCATTTAGTCACTTACTATAAATAGGTGTGTGTTAGAATGTTAGTTAAACTAGTTGAACACTTCTGTCATTCTACATCTTTCTGTGTGTGTTTCTAGAGAGAGAAACTAGAGAGAACTTCATTGTATCTTCAAGTGATCAATAAGAATTCTCTTATTTACATCTCGTGTTCGTTACATTGATCAAAGCATGCAGTAGTAAGATCGTTTTCTCGTTTCTACAGACCACCACTGTGACTGTCGCCCTCCCCTGAGCAACCCAGAGACATCAGTGGCGTGAAAGGAGTAGCAACAGGGAGTTCGAGTTTGAGTTTTGTTCGAGTTTCGGTTTCGTTACGGCATCAAAAACGCGTGAAAACTTATCCTTGATTCGAGGTAATCATTTATTTATCTTAGTCGCACGTTCACCTTCACATTGATTCTAGTTTCGTGATTTTCCGGTGACCGGAATAAAACTCCGGCCACCGGAGTTTTGGGGAAGAAAGTGATGACAGGGCGTAACTGTATATATACTCACTGCACTGAATCAAAACACAACTTGGCATGTAGCGCAGTTGGTAGGCGCGTGACCTGGAGACCGAGAGGTCTTGGGTTCTACCCTCCCCAGCCGCATTCTTTTTCTGATTTTCCTTCCTGAACCAGTTCTCGAAATGCTTTGTAAACAAAAACCTTATTTTCCAGTTAGGTTAACAAACAAACCACTGCCCCAGTGGTCAGTACTCTGGGTTCCCAACTAGAGGTCACGGGTTCGAGTCCCGTGACCATAATTTTGTTGCTGTTTTATTTTATTTTAGTGATTTTTAAACAATTCTTGGTCCGAAACCCTTCACCAATTGTTCCCCTACGTTATTTTGACCCCGTTAAAGTACTCGTTGAGTTTTATATTATGAAAACGTTATGTTTTAAATAAATCTAAAAATTCAATGATTTCGTTATTATTAATAAAAAAATAGTTTTAAAACATAGAAAAATAGATATATTTAGTTTATTGTCATATGGATGTTTTAAAGATGTTCTTTAAACTTTTGAATTTATGTCACGACACATAAAAATATATTTAGGACATTTTATTTCATTTTTCGACTACGCCTCGATATTTATATTTACGAATATATATATATATATATATATATTTATTGACGATCCCTATATTTAATATTTGGGATAACTCACGCGTATTGATTTTTGTACATTCTTGCGTCTTTGATTTAAGTGTCATCTTGACTACTTTCGAACAAACGATTTTTATCGCGTATTGAAATTATCACCTACGTCATATTTGGAATTACTTGTTATTGAACCGTCGTCTAGGCTATGTTACTCATGTGCGGACACACACTTACGTATGTAAAATCAATAGGTGCTTGGTAGTTACGCAAGACTCGGAGTCTTACTAAATTGTAGCAGTGCACCCTAAGGTGAGTTACACAACCTTTACGTTACGTCCAGTTTTGGAAGAAAACATACGCAAACACGTTACACCCGGGTTAGGGTGATAACACAACAACGTCTATGTATGATTAAATTAGAAATCCAACATATATCACATGTTCACGTAAAATGCTTATTTTTTAAAGTCCTTACTTATCGAACCGTTAATAGCAAATAGCGAGGGGATATTGGGTAGTACTAATGGGGTCTGACAAACCCCACTCAGCGGGCACAAGATGCACCACCCGACTGGCGGTCGGACTGAGGACAATGTCAGCCTAAACTTACCGTGATCGAGTAGACACGGGGAAGGCAAACCACGTAAGGAATTATTCCTACAACTAATTGGTCAGCTTCGGTTGCGAACGTTTTAGTGACATGAACTTAGGCTCACTACCTACGATATGGATTATACTGTTAATATACATGCTTATATACGAATAATAACTGTTGTATTCGTACTACATAACTATACTAGTTATACTTATGTGCTTATGTGAACTCACCAGCATTAGTTGACACTTGCTCTTATGCACGCTTTGCAGGACGCTAGGAGAATCAGATTTTTTTTGGGCACGTACGTTGACTAAAACCTTTTATCTTGGGAATTGGTTTTCAAATCTTTTCAACTTGAACTTGTATTTACTTATCAGGCGCTTGCTTGCGCAACTTGACTTTTATGAGCTTCTGCTAAACTTTAACTCTGGTTTGATATTTCCCGTTTGGAAATATATTTACAATTCGAACCTTTAACTTATGTTTGATGTAACTAATGACTCGGGTCCTGGTCTGGTTCACACCCCACACGTTAAACTCCGTTAGTGGAAATTAGGGGTGTGACAGATGTCCCTTTGGAATTGCTTCACATGGACTTATTTGGACCTGTGAATCGTAGAAGTATTTCCGGACATTGGTACTGTCTAGTTGTAACTGACGAATTTTCTAGATTTTCGTGGGTAGAGTTTCTTGTCACAAAGGATGAAACATCAAGAGTCCTTATCAACCTAATCAATACACTTGAGTCATTTTACAAGTTGAAGGTTCGAAGGATTCGGAGTGACAACGGCACGGAGTTTAAAAACCATGCCATGAGGGTGTTTTGTTTGGAAAAAGTAATAGTACATACACACCTCAGCAAAATGGCGTTGCGGAGAGGAAAAAAGAACAGTTTTTGAGATAGCACGAACGATGTGGCCGATGCACAACTTCTAGTGAATTTCTGGACATAAGCAGTCAACACGGCATGTTATGTGCTGAAATGAGTGCTTACGGTAAAACGGCTTGGAAAACTTGTTACGAGTTACTCAAAAATCATAAGCCATTTGGGTGTCCCTGCACTGTGTTAAAGTCTGTGGGTAAATTTGACGACAAGGTATTCGAAGGATTATTTGTCGGTTACTCGAATCAGAAGAAACGGGTGTTTAACACCGGTGCAGTGGAAGAACATTTGCATGTTGATTTTCAATCTTACACGTTGCCACCCAAAGGTGTTGGACCGGATTGGATGTTTGATTACAAGAATATCTTTGAATCAATTGAGTCAACACCTGATATATCCGATGATCATCTTACTCATATGTATATCAATTTGCAAGATGATACTCTGATCAGGATGGAACATTGGTGGTTTGTTAGCGCTACCATTTGAAGATCCTAAACTGAGTTCAATCATTTTGAAAAGCTTTTGAATGACGAAATCAACAAAGCTTGTAAAGTAAACAAGTAGAGTATCAACTTTGAAGCACTGGAAGTCTTCAAAGTGGGAGCCAAAGCTCTAATACCACTTGTAGGATCGGTGTATATTAGACTTTATCTTAACAAGAAACCCTCTACTTGTAAATATAACCTTGCGGAATGAAGTTATATTTCACTTTACTTAAGCATATTTTAGTTCTCTTGTACAATGTAAGTGTTTGATTACATAAAGATAGTAACAAAAAAGTATAGAATACTCAGCACTATTTTCATTAACTCAAAGTTACACTATTACAAGTTGATCAAGTATTGTGTGTAAACTAAGAGCTAACTAAGCTATATATAGTGCTAATGAGATCAATGACAGCCATTGATCTCAAACGATTTAATCTAAACCGTTAAACAAAAAGTCAAATACAACTACCAAAAGAATAAACTTCGACAGATGGGATATCTTGCGTGTGATCAGCAACATTCTACTTTAGGAGAGCGGCTTTGATAGATTTGGAAGCAACCAAGAAGCTTTTGCAGGATTGGAAGACTGAAAAGACTTCTCAAGAAAAGTCCGGTTGAACTCATTATCTGGTGGATAATCAAGTTCACCCGGAATATTCGCTATAAGACAAAATTAGCTTCTTCCGGTTGAATTGCCTGTTCCACTTGAACTTGAGACTTCCGCTCGAACTTCAACTTCAGCCGGAACACTTCAAAATTGGCTTTCAGCCGGAAATCTTCAAAGCGATATTCCTTACAAATACAAAAATATAATAAGTCATATTGCCAGTATTTCGGATTGTGTGGGTTTTCATACTATCTATGCTTACTAAATCATACATGTTAAACATATTAGAGAGCTATAAAAATTGATCTGCCTAAACTGAAACAAACTGCAAAGTTGTATTCTCTGACTGCTTGGCTTGCATGCTGATTAATTCTAAAATTGAAATGTGTCTGATGCATTATGTCTGATATGATCTCACGTCTGGATCTTTCTCACAAAAAGTTAAGTTATTTAAATTTCAAGTGTTTTTTGGTTTATTGCTTATTAAAAAAATCCACAAATATTCTAGGGGTGTTTTAGCATAATCTTGTGAAAAATCAAACAGATTTTCGGTGTGTTTGAAAATTTTATAAAAAACAAAAAGATTTTGATTCTATCTTATTTTCGATCAACCGATGATGAAAAGATTCAAATTTATGCCGAAAACAACCAAACAGTCTTGGAATCATAAGACTCAGATCAAATTGAAAAAAAATTAAAATCTTTTTGTTCAAATTGAAAAATTCTTCAAAAATCAGTTATTAAAGTTGAAATTTTGGAAACTTGCCAAACTGCAAGTTCGGACAACCGAACTAGAGTTCGGATGGTCCGAAGTCAAGTTCGGACAAAGTTTGGCATGATCCGAAAGATATGTTCGGACAAGTTCGGATGGGTTCGGTCAGCCGGATTGAGGTTCGGACGAGCCGAACTGAGCGCCTTTAAAAGGCCGAAGCTAGAGTTCGGACTCATTAACTGTTTCAAAACTCCGAACGTTAGCCGAACTCTGCCAAAATTTTCAACTTTCGATTCACTAATTTGTGGTGCGATTGGTGACCTAATTCTGGTAGGTAGTGAGATTCCGAGTACCATGGTGTGTCTAGTTGTCGTTTTAAGTTTCTAAAACTGGTCAAATCTATTCAAAACAACGTCGGGGTTTTTCAGTTCATAGATCCAAAAATTAACCCATGTAGAGACAATTTTAGAACTTGAAACTTGTTTCTATGGATTTGTTGTCGAAAACCGCACATAGGGTTTGAATTTCTTGGTCAAAATCGGTCTAGATTAAAAGTTAGAGATATTAAACCTCTTGGTTGCACGTTCAGCCGAACGTGATGTTCATCAGCCGAACTGGAGTTCGGACTCAGCCGAACCTGAGTTCGGACAAGGTTCGGACACCAAACGTCAGTTCGGACCGAGTTCGGATAGCAATATCCGTTTCGGATCCAGTTCGCCTAAATTGATTTTTGAACAAAAAGTCGACCGCTTACACTAATGATAAATAACTGATGAATTTGGTCAACATTTTTAATAATCACATTTAATTTAATGAATGTTTCATGTTTTGTGCTTTCATAAATGGCGGTTGATTTAAAAGTTGGTGGCAAACACAACGTTTGTGCACATCTGGGCGTTGCAAGAACAAAGATATCTAAGTTTGGAGGATCTGGAATATTCAATTTTCTAAGACGATCAAGAATTCATTATGCCATTACATATGAGTGTGATGTGTATCGTGGCATATTAACTGAATTCTGGACTACTGCAAGATGCCTAACTGATGGAACAATTCTATTATCTGCAACTGTTCAAAATCGAACTGTTGAATCTACTGAAGCTGATATTCGAAGGGTGTTAAAGTTTACAGATGATACAACAAATGTTCCATTATAGTTTGATCCACTTGATAATGTTTCGCTATTGAAGAGAATTTGGTATGCTGATGATCCGAGTCACGAATGGATTTACAAGTCAGAGTTTTCAGTTTTATACAAGTTTCTGGTTCATGTGTTGCTGTAGTGTTTGGGCAACAGAATTTCTGGACATGACGAGATTGGTCCAAAGATGCTTTCTTTGATGAATGCCTTGATTCTCAATCATACATACAATATAGCCGGGTTGATCTTTTATTACATGAGAGACAACTTGACCCAGAGGCACAAGAAGGCGTTGTTATATCCAAGATTTACACAAATGATCTTAAATGATTTGTATCCGACATTGGTAAAGACTGATGCTCAAAAGATGGAGCTGAAACACATAACTGAGGTAAGTATTGGCACATTGGCGACTTATCAAAAGAAGAAGCCTGCAGATTATCCAAAGTTGAAGCGGTTAATTGGTCATCTTGGTAATGTTAACTATGTTTCACCAGCTAGGGGTGCACCTCGTCATAGTGAAGGAAGTTCATATGAAGAACTTGATTATAGTTGGGTTGAAGAGAGAAACCGATAACAACAACAAGCAAAGGTTAAAAGACCAAGACGACAGACACAAACACCACCAGTTGTACAGGAACCGGTAGTCTCAGAACCGGTTGTTACTGAATCTATAGCACCTGCTGTCACACAACCAGCTGTCACTGAACCTGCTGTTTCAGTTCCCGAAGTCCAAGCGACTGTCACAATGACTGAGACACTAGTTGTTAATACCCTGATAGATGAAGAAGAATCTGATAATGATGACTTTACTGATTTGGGAGCTAACTCTGAAGATCTTTCTGACACAAACAACTTGTTTGTGTACATCAAGGTCAATTCCAAACATGTGAAAGTGAAGAAGGGTAGCAAAGAGCATTTCGTGTACCGTTTCAAGTCTAAAGAAAAGCAACGATCGATACAAGGATCGTGTGTATGATGATATAGCCCCATCTGAATATGATGAAGATTACAACCCAGAAGCCGATGTTAGTCATGGCAATGGTAAGCAGTCGATAACTTCTACGTCTTCATTGACTCTATCAAAAAGGAAGAAGTCGATTGCTGCTGGTGGACGCGGAAAGAAGCATAAAGGTCAAAAGTTTGTATTGAAACGTTGTTCCGGTGTATCTTCATCTTATAGTCCTGATATGTCTTTACCCGAGATGACTGTTTCTACAGCATAAGCTGATATTCTTCAAGGGTTGAGTCAGTCATGGTTTCTGAAAGATTTTCTAAGTTCAACAAGATCTACAACAACTAGCACATCACCTTCAGCAAGTGTTGGTGCTCAATATATACAACAGCCAATGGGATCAACACCTAAAACTCCTGTATTCTCAATAGCTACAACTTCAACCACATCAACACCAGATGTTCTTTTCAATCTTGCTCAAGGATCAGTGTCTTTCTCTTAAGCCGAGCTACTCAACAGTGCTTTGCTTGATCATCAATTACAGATTGACGACCTAAAAGGTAAAAATGATGAGCATCGAAGGTGATTGGGGTGTTAAAGCGAAAAGATGAAGAGAAAAGTCAACTGATTGCAGAATTAAGAACACGAGATGAAGAAATGAGAGTAAGAAATGAATCTCAAGGAAAGTTGATAACCACATTGCAAAGAGATTATATGTAATTGAAAAGTCGGGAGCCGGCTAAAGCATAGGAGATCACACGTCTGAAAACAACTACTATGAACCAGAATGCTCTACTAGCACAGATAAAAGAGCAAATAAAATTCTTGATGGAGAAGTTTAAAGCACAGGGGGAGATAGGTTCTAGTTCTGGGTGCAAAGATGATTTTCTGAAGTATTTGAATGTTGAACCTGATAATGACGACCTAGAAGGAAATGTTGGTGGAGGTTCAGGCCCACCCGGAAACACTGGTTCGGGTGCTGGGACTTCTACATCTCATGGGGATCCTGATTCCAGGAATGCTATGCCGATAACTTCAATTCTGTCGAATCAAGCTGCGAAGAGTATTGATGAGTTCCAAAGGATGTTAGAAGAAGGTGAGTTCGTTTATGAACTTAATCCAGAAGAACTTCAAGAAGTTTTCGATTTTAACGACAAGGAAATGAAGAGAACTCTAAAGCTACACCTGAAATATACAACGAGTCATCTGAACCAGAGTCTGAAGAAGATATTTGGGAAGAGGAGATTGAGGTTGAAGATATAACCGAAGAGGAATATCCAGATCTGTACTCCAATTTCAACAAAGACAATAATCAGACTGGTGATGAGTTTGAGGTATTTATTAAAGAGAAAGGTGTTGAAGCTAACGAGAAGTTAAAACAGAAAGAAGCTGAAAAACCTGAAGACCCGATTGCCAAGGAGGCGAAGGAACAGAATCAACGTTGGGTGTTTAATGAATACATGAAGACATTTCATGCAAATTATGTTCCTCCTCCAAACCCGATCTAGTAAAGAAGGCATGTAAGATTCAAGGGTCAAGCGTCAGGTGAAATTATCAGCTAGATGTATGCTGAAAGTCTGAAGTGCTATGGGATAAAACGCCAGCATGGTATCCAGTACTTGAAATATGCAAAAGACTTCAGTACTTTACAGGTCTGGGATGTTCGGGAGCTTACACGAAAACCTTTCTGTAACTATGGTAATGACTGGAGGGGTCTCTACTTTAAGAATCAAGTTGTGAAAGAATGTAATGAAGGATTTCAATATCTGAAGCCTCAAAGACCGAAGAGGCATGAACATCCGACCAAGATCACAAGAGAACAGGGAAAAGGTTGATAGTACTTATCTTCAAGAAAAAGCCTAAAGTGATGAAGATGGAATTGGATTTCATATAGAATTTGAAGTGGTGGTATTATCATGAGAAGACAGGTGAAGCTGTGATAGTGCTGGAGAATGAAAACAGAGTTATGAAGGTTTTTGACCCGATATGGCTGATGAACTTGTCAAAGGCTGATATTGATGGGTTGTATCATAATCAGATTTTGTTCCATCCAGACTACATGGATCAAGCTTTACAGTTTCAGAGGGTGATTCGGATATGTTTTGCACCCAATATATATGTCGGGCATAATCACCAGAAGACAGGGGCTGGGATGGAGGCTGAAGTTCAAGAGTGATAAAGAGCTGTCCAGCATTTGCCAAGGGGGGTTTGTTGATACATAATGTGGCAACATGCTGGATCAGACAAATACATGGAAGAAATCAAGAAAAACAAGAAAAACCTAGACTAGGCAAACCCTGTCCGAACCTTGGGCGAACTAGCAGGCGAACTGTAGTTCAACCAAGGCCCAGTTCGGACAGTTGGGCTCTTATATATAGTTGATAGGTTTGTAATTTTTGTAACGTTTTTGCTAGTGTGTGTGTATCTGAAGGTGTTTTCTCTGAGTCTTGTAACCTCTGATATTGAGTGCAATACAAGATTGAGTTATTTACCTTTGCGTTTGATTACTTTATTTACAAAATTTATATGAGTTGATCATGATTCACGCATCCCACGCTCTTTCAGATCCATTTTTAGATTCAGATTTGTTTAGATGGAGATCGGGATGAGAAGATATGAGAGTGACATCCATCTATTTTTAATCGGGAAGAGTTCATAGGTCTGGAGATTTGTTAGTGAGACTTTTAGGCTTTGTCGGCTGTTTAGACCTTTGGTAGAGGTAGTTGAGATGGTTTGAGAGAGGGATTAACTCTTATTTTCATCATATTCCTGCTTTAGAGTTCTTATTAACTCACAAAGATTTGTTCCTGATATGCCCATTGTCATTTAAAAGTGTGATTTGATGGGCATCATTTCTTATCAGGAGGGAAGTGAAAGTCAACTTTTTGAGGAGGGCTTCAGTGAGTGGCAAAAAAGAGACAAAAAGGAAAAAAGGGCAGGCGCCCCCTTGATAGGTGCTATGAGGGGAGTTCTTTAGTTGATACAGATGTTCCTCAGAAATTATGAGGAATGTCTGTTTAACTTTTTGAAAAAGATTTTGTTTTGGTTTTTGGAACCCATTTGTTTTTAGGTTTTTTTTCTTATTGTTTCTGTGGATTCCTTTTTTCTTTTGATTTTTACAGACTTGGAATACACATTTAAAGAGGTGTTAGAGTTTGTAGAGTATATTCTTTTTATGATGTAATGTTTTCCAATTAGTTTTACCATTTTAGTACACATGCAGTCTTTGTATATGGTATTTTCTCCAAAACTTTTAAGATTTTAATTTGAGGAACTGGTTGACTCAGATTTGGTTTTGTTAGAGTCATTAGGGTTGGACTGATTTTTAATCAGAGTTTCAGAAACTGGACTTTTGTTTTTGGTATTGTTGTCCAGTTGTGAGTCATTTTGACTGCTGCTTTTTACAAATACAGTCTTGGAACTTTTAGTTCCTTGTATGTACCCGATCCCTTGACCATAATTCCTTGGTGTGTTTGTCGTATTTTCAAGTTGATCATGAGCATTTGTGAGACCATTTATTTTCTTTGTTTCGATGTGCAGTCTTTGATACAGAGTTGCACGTTCAGTCTCATAGTGATCAATTTTGGATTTGTTGCTCAAGTTCTGTGCTTCTAGTTGTCTTAATCTTGACAATTCTTTTTCCCTATCTCTTTTTAGTTGATGAAATTCAGATTTCAGATAGGAGAGAGCTGATTTTTTCTTCAAAAGTTTAAACTTGTTTTCATTTAAGAGTTTGTTTCTTTCGGAATTTTCTTGAAGAACTTTGTAATTTATTGACATGTTGTTGAATTGAAAAATTAGATCAGTATGAGAGGAGCTTACTTGTTTTTCTTGTGAAGTTTCAGAGGGATCAGTCGAGAGAGTTTCATCTTTGGCAATGAGACATTTGTTTGAATGGCATTCTTCATCAGATGATGACTCTGAGTCCCAGTTTTTAACTTCAGCCGTTAATTAATGCCTTTTCTTTCTGCATGGCCTGTTCATATTTCTTTCTATAGTATGCTGCATTTATTCTTGCATTCTGAGGCATAGTGTCCTATTATTCCACATTTGAAGCAGTTTATTTCACTCTTGTCAATTACAGGTTTGTTATATTCTGATGATTGTTTCTTGCTTTCTTCATTTTTGAGAAATTATTTCTGGTTGACCAGGAAGGATTCTTTTTTAATCTTCCAAACTGTTTGGTCAGTAATGCCAGTGATTTTTCAAATGACTCATTTTTTGTTTCACTTTCAGAATATTCATTTTCTGAGTCACTGAATTGTTTCCTCTTTGAGTGGGTTGGTTCTTGTTTGGTGTTTCTTTTCCTCTTTTCAGAGTAAAGAGCTAGTGGATCGACTTTGGATTGAAGATGTCCAGTATTCAGACTCTTGAGACTCTAGAATATAGAAGAGGTCATTCAAACTTTTTTCTTCCAAATCCAAAGTCGATTGGAAAGTCATGGTTAGACTTCTTCATTCATGAGGAAGGCTTTTTATAAATTTAATATTTGTTTCCTCATTAGTTTTAGAAACGTTGAACTGCCTTAGATTATTGATTATTGTGGCAAAACGATTGTAAGTGTTTAGGAGTGATTCACTTGGGAATGATCTGAAAGATTCATACTTGTTTTTGCGCTTTAGGTCTTTTGTTTCTTTTCATTTGATCCCCCCCCCCCCATCAAAGAGTTTCTCAAGGGCATCCCATATGCCCTTGGCTGAGGTATTGCAGTCAACTTGACAGAATGTCTCATGGGGAAGAGCCATAATGAGGACTGTCTTAGCCCTGTCCTCATTAATCTCTTTGGTCTTGTCCTCCTCACTCCACCATTTTCTTTCTTTGGGGATGGTGCGAGCAGGAACACCAGCTAAGGTTTCAGTTTCCTTTATCTCAAGAATGTCGACTGTGGGACAATGGGGTCCCTTGGCTATGCATTCCAACAGGGAACAATCAACTTCTTTTAGGAAGTTGTTAATTCTGATTTTCCACTGTGGATATTCCTCCCTAGCAAGCATAGGGGGTTTTGCCAATGAGCCAAGTGATTTTCCATTATTCCGGCTTGAAGACATTTTTGAGAGAGTGTTAAGGAGAGGGTGTTAAAGAGCAGGATCTTTGAATATTAATTATTCAATCTGCTCTGATACCAATTGTTGGGTCCCGTGAGGGGCTCTTTAATAATGTTGGCACAATTTGATTTAAACAAGATAAACAAGTTGCGGAAAGTAAATAAAATTGGAAGAAAGCAATTCATAAAAAGGGTTTTTCTGTATATATCTTAAATGTAAATAATGGTTTACACGAGTTTATAGTATAACAATGTATCAACAGAAATAACTTTTCTATGGGAGTAAGTTGTAATTGCTTTGAGAAGATATTGAAATGTATGCTTCTTGTCTTGGTTTCTTTGGTGAAGTCTGCTTGCTATTTATAGGAAGTAGTGGCAAGTTGTAAGTGGATAAGGTGGTTGAGGACGGTTGAATTTGGAGTATGTCACAGTATATAGAGATAAATTGAAGATATTCAATTTATCTCTTTTCAACTGTCTTCAACTACTTTCGTGTTAAATGCCAAGTTGGTATTCACTTTACTTGTTCTTCACACAAAGGTAGAATTGTTCTTTTCGTAATCTTTATCTTATAATAGTCCAGAAATCCTTCAGGACTCTTCTTTGAAAACTATTAATGCTTCCCATTAGAAACCTTCTATAGAAATGAGGATGTCTGTAGAATTTCGTCTGTACAAAACTACTTCGGAAATTCCGGAGTAGTTCTGTATGAATACAGAAATCTGTATTTCGTACAGATTTTCATATCATTTCTCTTTTGAGGATATATCTTATATTTTCTTCTAATACTTAACTGTTTTCTTTTACATTTACATTGTGTTCTAACAGAGGAGTTTGGTGAATTCTTTACAAAATAAAAGGGCGATGAGGCTGAGGTTAAACTTAAGAAGAAAGATGCCGCTATTCCAGATGATCCAGTTGCTAAAGATGCAAACCAACAGAAAGAATGGAGGGATTTTGATGAATTTATCAAGACGTTTCATGCAAACTTTACTCCACCTCTAAAGCCTACATAGCAACGCAAACATATTAAATTCAAGGGTCAGGCATCTGGAAATATTATAAGTTGGATGTACAATGAGAGCCTGAAATGTTATGGAATCAAATGAGAGTTTGGTATCTAATATCTGAATTGTGCTAAAGATTTTAGCAGTTTACCGGTGTGGGATGTGAGGGAGCTTACAAAAAAAACCATTCATCAATCCTGATAAAGGGTGGATGGGTGATTACTTCAAGAGAATGCTAGACTCTGAATCCTAGAATACATTCAAGTTCTTAAAGCCTCAGAGACCGAAGAGGGTTGAGCATCCGACGAAAAGCATCCAAAAACTGGCAAACCGTGGATAGTCTTAAAGTTTAAAAATAAGCCACGCTTGATGAAAAAGATTCCTCTGAAGAAAATGGAACTTGATTTCATTCAGACTTTGCGTTGGTGGTATTATGATGATAAGACTGGTGAAGCGGTAATAGTAGTGAAGGAAGAGAACAAGGTGGTTAGAGTGTTTGATCCAATGTGGCTTATCAACTTATCAAAGGCAGACATCGATAAACTGTATCATTCCAAGATACTGTTTCATCAATATTTCATGGAACAAGCCATACAATTTCAGAAGGTGATTCGAATTTGCTTTGCATTTGATATATACGCTGGAAGAAACCATCGGAGGGTATGGACTGTTTTAAAACAAGTTTTGGTGTCTAATGCTAGGTCTAGGTGTGTGTTGTTCATATTGTTCATTTTGTATGTTCTGGTTCCAGCGTACCATGGGCGGACCAGTTGGTACGTCGCAGCGTACCAAATGGTACGTTGAGTTTAATGGTATGCGGCTAGTGACTATAAATAGGTTTATTTTTTAAGTCAGAGTTAGAAGAGTGAGAACATTTAGCTTAAGTCTGTGAATTCTCTGGTGTTTCTCTCTTTAGATCTCTTTGTACTTTGCTATTGAAATCAATTAAAGAAAACTTTATTTACATCCTTGTTTGTCATATCGATTGAATCATGCAATAGTAAGACCGGCTCGTGTCCTTACAAGTGTTATCAGAGCATTCCAGGCTATGATTCTGCACGTTTTGGATCGATTTCGAGTTCAAATCTGAAAAAAAAAATCATTCGATTTTGACTTTTGTTCGAGTCAAACTGTTCATCAAACTATTAGCTCATGTTCTTCTGGTTAAATCTGTAATAACTTGAATTCGTTCATAAAAACTTCATTCATATTTGATAGTTAGATTCTGAGTAGGTTAAAACTTTCAATTTTGTGTTTGGACTCGGACAAAATCAAAATACCTTATCTCCAATTTTGTCGCCATCTCTCTTCATCATTCGGATTTCTCAAAACTGAAAATTAATCACCTTACTTGGTCTCAAATCATTCGGTTGTATGATCCAAAGCTCCTAGTACATCCAATTTGATGTTTAATCACATTGAGATCCGAAATTGAATTTCTAAAAATGTTATCTTCATGCGTACTGCTGTTCATACATTCGTGACCTCCAAAAACTTGAAGTAGTTGTGAAATCTGATTTCATATAACTCATTCCTTGACTACAAGCCTACTGGTCCGATTAGATTTGATTTTCATTAAGATTTCTGTTCAGATTTATTCACAATGACGAAGACTTGAAAATATCAAGTGGGGGTTGGGATCTGTTTTTTTTTTTCCTAACGTTAATTTTTAGGTAAACGGGGGTCGAAACCGGAGTATATCAAATTTTCTTCACGAAAAGTATATACCCCTGCATCGCAAAAAAAAAATCAATCGGGGGGTCGAACGCCCCTCCCACCACTTAAAAGCTGCGCCCCTGAGTTCATTAGTGTTTATCGTTCCTCGGGGTTCATATTCGGATCTACAAATCAACTCAAAACTATATAACAATGTTTGATTCGTCTCGTCGATACGAGCTTACGGCAACTTTCAGAATCGATTTTCCTTGCAAATTGAGAGAGAAATCACGTTTAGAAAACCTGCGTTTTGCCGGAAAAACGTGGTTGGCCGAAATTTTTCTGTTTTCGCCGGCAAAATCAGTTCTCCAGTGAATTGGTTCGTTGTAACCGTTCTCTGGTTGGCCGGTGATTGTTTTAGTGATTTCTTGTTCGAAATCGGTTCGCCCGGAGTTTCTAAAATTGGTTCGCCGAAGTTCTAACACTGGTTCGTCGGAGTTCATCTGAGCGCCGGACATTTAAAAAAAAAAGTTGGTTTCGTCTTCATCTCTGTTCATAGCTATTGTAGTCGCAAATATTGAATGTTTTGAAATCAAAACATTTTCATTCATATTAATCAGTTTCCGGTCGATTTCTTGTTCCGAGTTTATTGCAAGCCTCAATTTCTCGATTCAGATGTGTGTAGTCTTCATATTTGCCATATGTCATATAACGTCTGTATAATGAAACATGAAGAGATCATACACGACTCAAGTCAATACGCAGGGAAGGCGGGCAACAAGCTGCGCCGCCAACCCTTTTTGAATAGCAAACCCTAGGCGTATAAAAACAACATTTTTTAATCTAGAACCCGCCATATCCCCGTACATGACTTTTTGAATCCGGCTCAACATAGCTGCCGCATCCGACTCAAGATGCCCAAAAGTATCAAAAGCGAATGGAACAAACACATGTTGATTTTTAATGCACGCTTTCTCGTGTTTGTTCACCTTCCCAGCAGCCGCCCTGGATGCTGCCTGGCCCGCCCTGAAGGTGCTGGCCCTCAGCCCCACAAGGGGAGAAACCCCCGTTAAATCGACACAAGCGTGCTTCCCATTCTGCCATCCGAAAACAAGTATGTCTGCCGGCCTGAGGGTTGAGCGCCCATCCAAGGGGTCAGACAGGAAGTTAACAGGAGCTTCCTTCCTGACCGAGATCCCAGCCCGCCTGAAAATGTCAAACAGGACGTCTCGAACCACATCATGTCGGTACTTAAACCCCGGGAGCTCCTTGCAGTGAACGGCGTGCTCCCCGAACGAATCCATAGACGCCTTGTTGCAGACGGGGCATTTTTCATCCACGGGGAACAGAGGGACCATGAGGCGATACTTGAGGATTGTCCGATATTCGACGGGCGACATGTGTTGCCCCAACCCGTCAATAGGGAGAGCAAGGAGGAAATCCTGCGCATGTGGTTGTCTGAGGCATTCCCAAACGGCTTTTTGCCTGACTGACATCTGATAAGTAACTTCCATCTCGAGCATGTTTTTACCAAAGAGGGCATTCGCCAAAACGTGTTGGGCTTTTGGTGGGGCGGTGTCCTTATTAGTGAAACCGCTCAGATCAAAGCCCGGAATAATATCATGGAGACCGGCCAGAGCATTATCGTAGTCGGGGCCCATATCACAAACCCCGCTCTCCCTTAGTATATGGTCTTGCAGTGCTCAAGTTTGGGCACGCGAGGCCACAAAGGCGTAAGACGTCGCCTCGACCGCCGAATAGACCCCAAGACCCCCATGCCGGATCGGCAAGGAAGCAAGCCGCCATTGCAAGTCCCCAAAGAAGGGACCCCCACACACGACAATATCCTCAATGGCCGACCGCAGATCCTTATCAAAACCAATCGCCGCCGTCATCATATGAGCGGGGGGACATGTTCTTAGGCCAAAGAGAAGCTTGGCGATACCCATGCACGAACGAAGCAGAAGTAGTTCGCACTGCGGGTCGTTAAGCGTAGGGAGGAGGTGCATAAGATCGGCAGCAGTAGAAGCCCTCCTCGCGGCCAAGCCCTGAATAAACTGGCCATCACGACTAACAGCCCCCCCAAGGAGTTTCACCCCCCTGGTGGGTCTGCTAATGTCAGCAGGGAAGAGGCCCGGACGAACTTTCACACCATCACAGGATGGCCAAAAGAGCTCCGTCTTCCGAATATTAAGAGCCAAACCCAACGGCGGGCCCATCTCGTTAATGATCTCGAGGGCCTTAGCGACCTCCCCAGTATTCCCAATAACCGTACCATCGTCCAGGTACCAAGCATGGAGCAGCAGATGACAATTGTCACGGATATGATGCACAAGGGGGTGAAGGACGAGGGCAAACAAGAGGGGTCCCAACGGGTCACCCTGCTGAACCCCGGTAGTGGCCCAGATATGATCATCCCCCAGGTATAGGCGGGCCGGTTGCCCGTATAAGAAATCAACCCAGGGCGAAATGGACGGGCACCTGAGCCTGACCTCACGGAGTAACGACGAACGATCAACCAAGTTGAACGCATTGGAGAAATCGACCGTGAGCATGGCGAGGGACCCATCGAGATGCCGTTCCCCCACAAGGCGGTTAACACTATGGAGAATAGCTTCGGCGCCCCCCGACACACCAACCCCGAACTGGAAATCGCCAAGGTATTTGGCCATTTCTTTACAAACCCCTTGCATCGCAACCTTTGAGACCAGCCGCCTCCAGATGGTGCCAACGGCAATGGGGCGAATCCCATTGTCAGGCTTAAGGAGCGGCGTAAGAGGGGCCGACGCGACAAATTCAGCCAAGCCGACCGGGCACCTCCCCCCCAGCCAAAGATTAACGACCGTGGTAATGGCATCCAGGAGGTCCCGGGCCGTAGCGGACCCCTCCCCGCACAGGCTGTCCATGATGTGCTGGGCACGCAGACCATCCCTCCCACACGACGTCCCTTTGGGGAAGGATTTTATACATTCAAGGACCCGTTCACCACATGTGACAAGCGGAGGCTCGGAGAAGGGAACGGATGGCATGGACGGCGCCGGAAAATGCGGATGTTTAGCTTCTAGAGCGCGCGTGGTATCGCAGTTGTACGGCGCCACTCCGGATGAGGATAGCACCTTCACAGCCGCAGTAAAATGACCGTCTGCGATTTTCCGGATGCACCGCTTGACGTTGGGCGGCACATGATCCCCCTTAACGTCAGAAGCCGTGCCGGAAGATCCCTTGGCAACCCCACCGGGACTGTCAAGGATACCCTTAACCAACAGTTCAAAACCCTCATCTCACCCCCAAGCCGCCAAGGATGTCATGATGGACCGGGTCTGCAGAGCTTTCCGGTTCCCGGAGCGGCAATCATGCCGGTTCTGGGGTCTGAAAACTTGCAAAGTGCATCGAGGGAGAAGAAGCAGCCTAACCCAGGCATCATCAGAACCAGGGTGGGTTGCCACTCGAAGAAGGGCAGATTTGAGCGCCTGGGAGAAGGCCAACCGGCAACTGTGGGGAATACTCTTGACAGTAGTAACGCGGGCCTTAAAGACCCGGTCAAGCAGCCCCCCGTCTAACAGAAACGAACATGGGACATTAGGCGCATTGACAGGGGGAGACGGCCTGGGGATCCCTACGATGTGGCAAACGATGCCGTCACTGGAATCAGCCAATCGGACAACCTCGTCGGGGTGGTGACAACCACGGCTCAAGGCATTAATTTTCAGGCACCGCCCACACATCCAGTAACCACAGCCCTTTAAAGCCTCGTCCAAAGCGGAAAACACCCCGGCATCAGACGCCAGTGCATCCCGGATGGTGCCCCGACGCTCATCAGAAGAAAGATGAAAGGTCTTGAGATGCGAGATGAGGCGGGAAATTCGAAATTTATACAACGTCTTCTTTGTGATAACTTGTTGTTCATCATTCTCACATCTCAAAATCATAGCATTCACATCAAAACTGGTTTCATCAATTCGATTTTCAGTTTAAAGTCTATAGCAATCATCGATTTCTTGATTTAATTGTGCTTAGATCGAAGTCAGAATCAACTTCGTCTTTCTCAAGTTCATCAAGGAAGATTTGATCAATCAAAGATCCGGTTCACGTGTAATCGTTCGTTACGTCTCCGTGTTCGGGTTTTTCAAATTAACACGAAACCATATCACACTGGATCTTATTGGAATCGTATTTCAATTTCGATCACAACCGTTTCTTCGATTTTGTGATTCGATTAGTTTTGAAGACGTTATGATGGATTGAAGTTTGGTTTAAATTAATTTCATACATACGTACGAGAGCACTTGATGTTTCATTTTAAACCTTCCACTGATTGAATATTTCATTTTAAACCTTGGACTTATTGAATATTTTTGTTTCAAACCTTAATGAAGTTGAAATAAATTTATGTCTCATTTGTTTTTTGTCAGAGATTTATGTCTAAATCTGAATACCACATCTAAATGTTAAGAGATGGTTCAGATGTCTGAAATTAGAATCACTAAGGCTCTTTATTTTTTGTAAAACATCTTAATATTAATAAACATTTGTTTTACCATTCTAAACATTAAACTTATGTAGTTAATTTAAAAATAAAATGGTAACATAAAATATTGAAAAAAAATGTACAATCACAAATACAATGTTTTCAGTACATCTAAGCATTCAAACTTAATTTTACATTCATTGTGCCGCAATTTCATCTCTCAGTTTTATTCTATACATGTTTCTAGAAAGAGTTTTTCTTGCTCATTCATAAGTTTGCCTAATAATTTACCACCACTTTATGAATAAACATTTATATATAACTAATGCAATATACAAAGTCGATGCCCACATATACAATTTCACACACACATTTACAAAATCGATGGCCACATAACATCTCTTCTGATGATAAAACATGTATGAACCAATATTTTATTAGATTTATGTCACTTTTAAACATGTATAAACCAAACTTTTATTAGATTTCAAGGATCAATTCCAATAAATCATCCACAAAACACAAGTCTTCGTTCTCTAACCAAGCTGATTCTTTAGCAAGTGAATGAACTACATAATTCCATAAAAATAGTCAGGGATATTACCTTTTTCCACCATTATCTCCATGATTTTATAACCATCTTCTATCCTTTAACATAATCCACCGATTAACGTCTCATAGGTTATCTAGTATTCTAGTATAGTATTCTAGTATTCCAAAGTGATCCCAACAGTTTTCATCTCATCAAACATATGCAATCATAGATAGAAAAAAATAGTAGCTTTGAGGTCAAATTCATGTTTAATTGCAATTTCACACACATACACATACACAAAATTGATGCAGAAATATATACAAACACAAAAAGATAGAAAAAGATTGATTCATCCTACACATACACACACAAAATTGATGCACATACAAAATTATATACAAACACAAAATGATGCAGAAATATATACAAACACAAACACATACACAATTTCATCCTATATACAAACACAAAATCACAAGTCAGATTCATCCTAGATAGAAAAAAGATGGCAACTTTACAAAATCAGAGATGGAGATCGACGTACCTAAGAAAAGAAAGCGACGATGAAGATCAGGATGCGGGGGAGATGTAGCCCGGGGGTTACGAACCAGAGAGAGAGAGCAGCGTGGGAGATGGAGGTCGATGTGAGAGCAGCGTGGGAGATAGAGGTGGACGTGAGAGCAACGTGGGAGATAGAGGTCGGCGTGAGAGCAGCCTGGGAGATGGAGGTCGGGGCGTTTAGGGTTTAGAACAGAGATGGCGCATCGTATTTTTTTTTGGGGGAGGAAGATCTGATCGAGTTTTTTTCTAATAAGAGGACATTTCATATCTTATTGAATTAGAAGTAATTAAGATGTTCCTCTTAACAAGATGTAAAAAACAAACACTCGTTTTTTTAAAAACCTCTAACCGAATTAGATATAAGAGGAATTAAGAGTTTTTTTTAACAAACAAGCTCTTAGATGTTGAAGGAACGATATATATACAGTTGAAATTCATTGCATACATACGTACGGAAGCACTTGATGTTTCATTTTAAACCTTCCACTGATTGAATATTTCATTTTTAAACCTTGGGCTAATTGAATATTTTTTTTTTCAAACCCTACGAGAAGTTGAAAGAAATTTTGATGTTGAAGGAACGGTATATACGGTTGAAATTTGGGATTATCTCATTCGATTGAGTTTGAATTCTCATTTGGTTGTGTAATTTCGCTTCTTGATTCAAAAAGAGGTTATTGAAAGGTGTTCGATCAAAAAGAGTTGAGTGTTCCAAGTTAAGATTGTAGATCTTAGTTCAAAAGGTTTATATTTGACGGGATTTCCAAGACAGCGATCCAAAGAGTGTTTCAGATAAGAGAAGTTGATTACTCTTTGACGAGTTTTTCAAGTTGTTAACTCGAAGGTGTTTACAATTTTAGTGATTCAAGAGTTTCTAGTTTTTAAAATTCAAAGGTTGTCTTTTTATTGGTGTGATCATGAGAAGATGGCCAGTTTTATTCCTATTATATATATAACAATAGGAATTGGTGGTAAATAGTAAACTTTTAGTTTCTTTCATTTGGGCCACAATATTTTCTTAATTTTACAGTTTTGGTCCACGTCTTTTTTTCTTTTTTATACTTTCGCCACCATTCCTTTTTAATTTAATACTTTGACCACGTGACTTTTAGAGTTTACCTTTTATATCTCTTAACTTTTATATTTTCGTTTTTAATATATTTTTTATAGTTTTATAGTTTTATACTTTGACCTACGTTTTAAACTCCTTAACTTTTGTACTTTCGGTTTTAGTATACTTTTTGAATTTTTGACTTTGACCACGACCTTTTTATAGTTTTATACTTTGACCACGAAACTTTTAGACTTTTACGTTTTATGTCCCTTAGCTTTTCTACTTTCGTTTTTAGTATACTTCTTATAGTTTTATACTTTAACAATGAAACTTTTAGACTTTTATGTTATATACCCCTTAACTTTTCTACTTTTGATTTTAGTATACTTTTAGAGATTTTGACTTTGACCACTTGTCACACCCCGCCCGCACCTATCACCCAGTCATGTTCGGGGGAGGTGTTGTGGAAAACAGGCTGTCGATATCAGATACACGCGGAAGCAACAGAACATGATAATATTAAACAACGGGTTATTTATTTACAGACTGCCTACAAAGTTTCATAAACTTAAAGTAAATATAATAATAATAAGTCTTGACATAGTATCTTAACAGAGTAGTAGGTCCCTGGGCCCGAAGGTTCTTGATATCTTATTATACACGCATGAACTTGATTCTCTGTAGAATCACCTGTCTAGTGGATCTCTACTAGATTCCTGCAAAATGTATAAAACAACTTGTATCAACAACTATGAAGTTGTTGGTGAGCCGTACCTACACACAATATATCAACATTGCCACTATCTTTATACAAAATTTTATCCGCAATGGAATGACTAGAAATCTACCAGCAATTCATATATATAAGTTACGGGGTACAACACATGCACCATAAGACATCTAGCATACAAAGTAATTTCACATTCCACGCAATGTTTCCCAATGTAACAGATAGTGCAATAACCAATTTACGCACGAAGCTTTGTTGAATGGTTTATTTTCATCATTGTGGCTCATAGCGTTTTAAACTATAAAACAGAGCAAGGTAACAGAACTCACCTGATTTAATTGGCGACTTTAACTGTGATGATTTATTTTGATAGCCGGCCTATTACCAGAATAGTCAACCTATGCCAATAATAATAACAAAGTATTTGTTATAATCATGTCTTGTTTTAATTTGCAATTTCGGTTTTACACTTTGTAAACTCAATGCTTGTTATGATATTTTTCCTATTTGTATATGTATATCAGTTGTCATCTTGTGTTCACAAAATGTCCTAACCTCGAGTTTTATTGAGCCTAAGTATTATATTTTAAACTGTTGCATAATTCAATACTAATGTTGCATAATGCAATACTAATGTTTTCTGACCTTCTCAATCCGCTAATAGAGTTTAACTAGGTTCTGGTAACGAGTGTTATGGCCTACTTTAAGTTTTCTGAAGTTTAAACAGTTTATATTCATACTGTTACATAATGCAACATTAAGTATTTTGATATTCGCGATTCTCGATTAATGTTTAATCATATTCCAGAAATAACTGTGTCATGAACCGCTTTACATTTATTTAACTCAAAATCTTTTTTTTTCTAAGTATTGTTGCATGATGCAACATTAAACATCTATAATATTTAAACTTTGAAATCTCAAGTAAATGTTGTTTAATCTTTATAAAACTGTTGTATGCTGCGATATTAAGTGTTTATAACTATTTAGTTTTTGGAACTTCAAGTAAATGTCATTTAATTTACATTTTTATAAAATTGTTGCATAATGTTTATAATACAACACTAAATATATAGCGGGTCAGACCTTGATCTGTTCGAAACCGAACCTGGGTTTTCTCATTTACATCAAATTCTTATAACCATTGTCCTAAATCTTCAAGTTTCCTAATTTAAGGATTTTATAATAAAACTAGTACTAAAACCTTATTAAGTATAATTATTTTTAGTCTAATCTCCAATGTTACATAACATGCAATATAGTCATGAAAATCTGATGAGTTTTAGCATGGTTTTTGGGGCTGTTAATCTAGTTCTACAACGAGTTGGATTCAGTATCTTATACTACTAGACTGTCGTGCATCACAGAGTTGTACCTTAAGCAGAAAAACTGGTACAATCTGTCTTCCTTCTTCCCTGCACAACCTGATGAACAGCAGCAGCCCAGCCCCCTTCAATTTTCGAGATTTTCCAGACCCCTTCCTCCTTGTTCTCTCAGTTCATGCAACCCAGAAACAACCTCCTTCTTTTCCTACAGGTTTGCCATGATTAATCAAGCATTCCTTTGAGACATTTAAGGCTCAAATCAACAAGATTTCTTCATGAAAGTAAGGTAATAAATCATGCTTACCTGGAATGAAATCTCTACGGCTGATTTCTTCTCTGAATAGCCTCAGATTCGCCTCCCAATCTCCCCCTGATTTCGATTTTTGTTCATCAATTAGGCTTCTTCCTTTACAACCATTAAACCCTAGACCATGATAGCTTTAAGAGGAAGACTTACCAGAATTTTAGTGCCCTAATTCTTCTTAGATGGATGATTTCTCATGCTCCTGGTGCCATATTCTTGTTCGAAATTTTCTGAGAGGGATGGGGGGGGGGGGGTCTGTGTTCCCTGCGCTGCATGTATAGAAGAAAGGGATGAAGAAGCAGCCAAATCTCCTAGTTTACATCGCTGCAATCAGACAAAAACCCAAAATTCGTAGGTGGGCTCAGGAGGTTCTTGGGCTGCAAATTATTTTAGTGATTTGGGCCTTCTCTGAACTTTTATAACTGACCCAACAATTATTAAGTTTGCAATAGAAGTCCAGCCCACATGTTTGTTGTTTTTTGTTGCTTTCGAATCCCGGTTCGAGACTTTTATTTATTGGCTTAAATCCCGAGTCCGAGTGTTACACCACTATTTTTTTGTTGTTTAATACTTTGACCATATTAAAATGTCTATTACTTAAACTGACGGGTAAATGGGTGTCCCACCGTGAAACATTTTATACTCCTTAATTTTTCTACTTTATTTTATAATTATACTTGTTGGGTTATATAACAAATTATCACTTTAAACACGAGTACGCAGCGGAATTAATCCTATGAATTAATCTAATTAACCGGATAGATGTTGTGTACCTTTTTAGCTCGGCAAGAGAAGATCCTCTAGGATTTGAAGTAAATCCCTCTACGATCGCACACACGACACACCGATGTACGTATGCTAGTACTTGATCACGAACTCTTCTCCTTGATAAAGCTTGGTCGAACCACAAGGAAAATCGAACCCCTAGGGTTCTTTTCCTTTGCCGTAAATTAGAGAGAGAATAGAGAGAGATTAGGGTTTTGCACTTTATCAGATAAATGCAGCAAATAAACCTTAAACCCATAAGGTTTATTTATAGGGTTTAGGAACTTGATAATCAAGTTAGGGTTTGGGATAGGGCTTTACGATTTTCGGCCCTAAGGCCTATCCCAAAGCCTTTTCCTAATTGTAATCGAATTACAATTCTCTCTAATTACAATTAACACCCCTGTTAACAATTAACTGTCAGTTTTTAACAAAAACTCATTAAATGTTCGTGATAAATATTAATTAACTAATTAATTAATACAAATACATTAGTGTCGAGACGTGTAACCCCGTAGGCTTAAATACTTTCTGGACATACGTTTATTAAAACGTTCTCATATCCCTACAATACTTACTAAAACATTTTTGACATAAATTGACTGATAAATGGGTGGTCCGCCGCGAAGCGAGGACGGGTCACCAACTTGTTATGAGTTGAGAGGTTTTCAACAAATTGAAAGCGAAGTTCCAATGCTTCTTCATTTTGATGATTATTGTAATTGGAAAGGTCAATTTGTGGAGTTCATGGTTGGTATATTAGGTAAATATGTATGGAAATCAATTCAAGATGGATATGAGTTTCCTGTTTCAATTCGGGTTAAAAAGTACCACCACTAAAGTTTTTATCAAGGATGACCTAATACGAGGTTAAATATCATGATAGTGAGAAGATAGCTTATTGTGCTTTGATGAGGGCATTATCTAAAGAGATCTTTTGGCAATTCAAACGGTATAAAACTTCAAAAGAGGTATGGGATGCTCTTGCTCAGAAATGTACTGAAAATATGGATATGACAAATGTCAATGTATAGGATGCTGAAATGAATGAATCTAGAAAAAAGGCACACAAGGAGGAACCTGGATCTTGTGCAAATTGTGAGTTGTCTGATAAAGTTGGTTGTTCTGTTATGATAGAAGTTCAGTTGCAAAATGTTAACACTGAGTTAGTAAAGAAAGTTTTTAAACTGACCAAGGAAAATGATGGTTTGTTGAAAGAAGTAGAGAAATGGAAGAAAGAATTTAGAGAAGTTGTAACAGAATTTGATGATTTGTTTGAAAATTCAAAAAAATAAAGTTGATGTTCTTAACAAGACATGTGATGAACTTGCTATGAAAGCTGTGAGTTATCATAATGGGAACATAACTTTGGTTGAAGTTAAAGCTGAATTTATTGAAGAAAACAAGTTACTGAAAGAAAATGTTGAGATTTATGAACAAAGATGGAAAACGGTTATTCAAGAGACACGTGATACTCATGGTGAACTGATAAGAGAAAAATATGCGTCAGATATTGCTTCTAAGCAATTCATTGATTCTCAAAAGGAATTAGCAGTGGCACAAACAAAAATTTCTGAGTTGAATATTGAAATCCTAGATCTAAAGAGGCAGTTGCATAATTTTATAAATTCTCCATCTTTCACAAGTCACTTATGTAATGATACGAACTTTCAACAAGTGTTTGGTGATGTCATTCTGAAGAGCGTTCAACCTCCTGTGTTTATTGACAATTCTATTAATACTTTGAAAGCAACGGAAGAAGTTCTTGATTATTCAAAGTTTGGTGATAATTCATCTGAGAAGAAGAAAAAGTCAAAGCCACAGAAGAAAAATCAAGAAAAATTTGAAGCTAGCAAGAGAACTAAATTTTCCTCATGTTCTACTTTTCTTGATAAGGAAAATGTGTTTGAAGGCAATCCAAGACATGTTAAAGTTCAAACATTTTCAGAGACCGTGATTGATGAATCTGTGCTTTCCAATAAAGATGATATGAATGCCATCAAGGATGAGGTTTCTCGACTTTCTTCACAAGGTCATGACAAACCTAAGTATGTGCCAGATAAATCTAAAAAGAATGGTGGTCTGGGGTATGAAATCAAAGAGGTTCAACATCAAGCTGTCAGCAGAATGGATGAAATTTCCAATGATGTTCAAGATGAACAAGTTAATGCTGGAAATGATGTCAAATATATGATTAAGATAGAAGAAATTGTTGAGGATACCAAGGTTCACAAGGAAAAGGAGATCTCAGTTGAGAATCATATCATGTGTGAACCTGATGCTGAGTTTTCGTTAAAGAAGAATCTTAAGTTAGAGCATCAAGAGAGTGATTTTTCTTCAAAGTCTACAATGTCTACGGAATCCATGTCATCTCCTAAAAAGGTTGATGAGAGAGCTTGTTTTACTGCAACAAGACGGGAAATGTGATTCGTGATTGTGTTACTCAAAATAGGTTTTCACGTGGTTCAAATCGATCATCATTATCTGATTCGCTGATTCTCAATGAGGTAACAATCAAGCAACATCAGAACCATCAACGGAAATGAACTACCAAGAAGCCGTTTGTTGGTAAAAATTTACATTTTGATGATGATTTCCCACAATTTTCAAAAGCAAAACAATTTTCAAAAAGAAAACAATTTTTCAATAATGATTTTAAAATTTCTTACTCAAATGAGTTTTCCTATTATGGGCATCGAAAATGTCACTTAAAATGTGAGAACATGTTGGTCGGTGAGTTATTGAATATTGTTTCCAACATGTCAAAGTTTTTCAATGGTTCTGATTCCCATCGGGTGAAATCGTTTAAACCATTTCGTTCTTGGAAACAGAAAATGACAACCTCGGCGGGAAATGATTATGTTGAGGATACGGGACGACCCAAGCCGGTTTGGATTCCCGTATTTAACTAAAAACTTGTTCGAGGTTGTGTGCATGATGCTTCAAGAAGACCTATTAGTGATTGCAAAGTTGTTGATAGTGGAGTATTTTGCTTAAGTTAGCGCGCTTCACAGAGTTGATATTTCATAATATTTTTGAGAAAAATGTTTTTTCAAAATCTAACAATGCAAGGTATCTGTGTTGGTCGACCATTTTTTTTATTTCCTTTTACTTTCTTAATTTCATATGTTTAGGGGGAGAAATTTTGGAAAATTCAAAAATAGAGTTTGTTGAATTTTAGGGGGGGAATATTTGAAAAAGCCAAAAATAGCGTGTTTTTCATGTAAGGGGAAGAAAATGAAAAATATAAAAAAATGGAAAAATGAAAAATATAAAAAAAATGGAAAAATGAAAAATATAAAAAAATAAAAAATGAGAAATTGATCTGACCATGTGAGAAATGATGGTACATCAGCATATACATTATCTACCATGGATAAAGTATATGTAAAGGTTGTAGGTTATTGCTTGATATGTGTGATGTGCATGAAAAATTTGATATATGCAAGTATGATCATAAGATAATGCCTGCTTGATAACTGTGGTATTGTGTGATAAATCTTTTTTGTATTTGAATATTCAAATACAAAAAGATGATCGGACTTTCTCTGCGTATCGAAAAACCGACCTGATTGTTGTTCGTTTGAGGTTCTGCTTTATTTTTCTTGGTGTTTAGTATAATTCATCAGACTTTCTCTGCATGTCCACAAGACCGACCTGATTGTTGTTGAATTATACAACTTCAACTTGTTTTATTTTTCTTATTTTGTTAAATCCGAGGCCTTATCTTCGTATCGAAAGATCGAACTTAAGGTAGACGATTTAACATTCTGCTTTCTTTTTGCATGACACACAATGGGTGGTTATATCTCTGAAAAATGAATTCTATAAAGCAAGCACAAATATTTGTATGATTAAAAATATCTGCATGATATGGCTTAGCTTGAAAAATCATGAGTTACCAATATCTTCAAAAAGTGTGAGGACCATGTTACTAGTGCTTGAAAAATATACCCTCTAATATATCAGAAAGCTATAAAATTTGATTTGTGCATGCTGAAATAAATAAGAAATTATTGTATCTGCTATCATCTTTTCCTGCATGTTGACTAAGTCGAAATTGAAATGTGCTAAATGCGTTGTGACTTATATGATCTCAGTCGTGATCTTTCTCACCAAAAACAAAAATAGAGTTTAATTATGTATTGCATTTATGTTTCAGTTAAGAAAATCCAAAAAGATTTTAGGTGTGTTTTGATATAAACTTTGTAAACTCCAAAAAGATTTTATTCCTTATTTTTTCGATCTGATCGACGCGCGATGCATCAAATTTTTTAAAATTGATTTCAAATCATCTTGGTTCTCCAAAGGAGAAGGTTTCCAAGATTAAAGTTATGATTGGAGAAGAAAAATTGCAACTTTTGTCTTCTAAAGCTTGCAGATTGAAAAGATCAAAGTTTCCCAGAAGCAGATCTCAGAATGGATCTTATGCATGGTTACAAAGTTGTTAAAGAGTTTATTCATTTAGCCAGTCAAAGGACAAGCTAACAAAGGATACATTCTTAAATGGTCAGTCGACTCAGTCCTGTTCCTGCCATGCCTACCTAACATTAACTAACAACATGTTGATACCTGATATGTGCGTCGTGTGAAGTATCAAGCAAGATCAAGATCAAGTCAAACTAGGTCTGGTCGAACTAGGTCCGAACCTGAAGTTCGGACTGGCCGAACCTGAGGTTCGGCCGAAGCTCGGACCAGCTAGTATATATAGATGTTTGGTCTTTGTACTTGTAGAGTCTGAGCGAGTGAGATCTGTTAAGTGTGTGTTTCTGAGTGTGTATTCTCTGAGTCTATTTCTGAGTGTTTTCAGGTTGTAATTGTTCTTCGTTGATCAACAAATCAATCGGATAATTACGTTTCGATGTCCGATTAGCTAGATCGAGTAGACGATTCGTTGCTCACGCATTTTCAAGTGGTATCAGAGCTTTCTGGTTCATTCTACTGATCTGTGGTTGCGATTATCGGTTTTTTGAAACGTTTTTGGTGTTTCTCGAGATTGTTTTTGTGTTGTTCATCAATTCTATCAAGTTTTTGGTGTCAAAATTGTTCCTAAATCACTTTCTATTGGTTTTACTGATCCACAGTAACGAGTTTCGTCAAAATCAGTCATTTTTATGCGATTTGTGAAAAATGAGTTCGAAGTTCGGAGTCTCCAGATCAGGTTCGGAGTAATTGCTCCGAACTTGAAGTTCGGACATCTTTCGGTGTGTCTTCGGTGAGAGTTCGGTCAAAGTTCGGAGTTCAGAGGTGGTTCGGAGATAGATCGGAGTTGTTTAGGAGTTCGGCCTGTTGTTTCTGATTCGGAGCAGGTTCGGACATAGTTCGGACTTTGGATTTAGGTTCGGACAGAGTTCGGAGGTTAGCGATAGGATCGGAGCAGGTTCGGTCACCAGATTCAAATTTTCAACGATGTCGGAATTTCAAGCGTTTGCTGCAATGCAAAGTGTGATGCAAACCATGATGAATTTTGATAACGAAATTGGAACAAGTCAGAAAGTTCCCAAATTGTTGAAGCTTGAAGATTACCAGAATTGGAAGAAACGATTTTCTGCTTACATAAGCACGAATGATATCGATTTGTGGATTCCTCTCAATAAACTTTATCAACACCCAACTGATGCGGGAGATTTTAAAGAAGTTCATACTTTTGATCTTGCTGAAAGAAAATAATACGAGCTTGAACAAAAAGCTTATGGTTATCTTACAATGGCATTACCTACTGAGTTGCTTCATCAATTTAGCACTTGCAAGAAATCTAAGCAATTGTGGGATGCTTTATCAGCAAGGTGTGAAGGTAATGATGACTACAAGAAGAGTCGGAAGAAAGTTCTAAACAAGGAATTTGATAATTTTCAGAATTATGACAATGAAAACATTACTGCTCTTGTTTCAAGATTGTCACACTTGATTAGTGAATTAAAGGTGGTTGGGATTGAGAAAACTGATGCTGATTTGATAGAAAACATTTTGGAAGCCTTGCCAGAGAAATGGGAAAATTATGTTTTGCTACTCACGCATGACAAGGATTACTCTACAATGACATTTCACGAGCTTACTGGAAAACTTCATGCTCGAGAAATGGAAAAGTTAAACTCAAAGAAGTCAACTGCTACTTTGCAAAATCCTGAATTGTATCATGGTGAGAATAGTGCAAGCATGAGTGCAAAGTCTAAGCCAAATCTGAATACAAATCAGAATACAGCACCAAGTGTTGCTTTTATAGCTGGAGTTTCAGGAAATTCTGATAATAATTCTTCAAGGGGTTGCAATTTCACAATTCCAAAATTTTCAAGTCAGAATGCTTTTTCAGCTGAATCAACAGATGATTGTGCTAAAATGATTTCTGCATTGATTTCATCATCTTGTGGTTTGATTCTCAAGAATGTTGCTGATGCAAAGTTAACCAGCGAGGATCTTGATGCTCTTGATGATGATCAACTAACTGAATTGGATGTATCTTGGCAATATGCTATGTTGTATCAAAGATCTAAGAGATTCTTTAAGAAACATGGAAGGAATATTTCTGGTGATAAATTGGGTTTTGACAAGTCCAAATTAAAGTGTTACAAATGTTCACAACTTGGACATTTTGCTAAAGACTGTCAACAGACACATACAAACAAGTCTGGTGTTTCACAATCATCCAAACCTGGTTTTACTCAACCATCTACTAGTAACACTAGCAAGTCTACAGCTTTGACAGCTAAAAAAGATGGTGTTTATGATTGGGGTCAACAATTTGGTTATGATTCATCAGCTTTGATTGTTACTCATGTTCCATCAGATGATTCCTATTCAGATACTAGTTCCGATACTAGTTCAATTCCAAGTTCTTATGAATCTGCTGAAAACTTAGAGAGTCTGATGAAAGAAAATGCTTTATTGATGAATAAAGTTCAACAACTGTCTGAGGCATTTGATGTGATTAATTCAGAGTTGAAGATTTCTAAAGATCATGACAAGGAGTTGACATTAAAGAATGAGTATTTGACCATGGAAATCCAAACATTGAATGAGGTTTTGGAAGTTTTGAAGCAAGATAAGAAGAATGTTGAAATTTCAAAAGCTGAGATTTGTGAAGAAAAGGATGAGTTGATGCATGAAGTAAAGAAATGGAAGGATGAAGCAGCGGATACTGCTACTGATTTTCAGAATTTGTTTGAAAAATCCAAAATTAAGCTTGATTTGCTCACAAAGACTATTGAAGATTTGAATGCTAAAATTGAAGCTTATCAAGTGGATAAGGAAAAGTTATTGGATGAGAAGCGAGAATTGGTTAGTGTTAACAAGGTTCAAGCTGCAAATCTGGAAATTCAGAAGCGAAATGAGAATAAATTGAAGAAGGAGCTACATGAAGGACTTGACAATCTTCACATGCAAAAGTTTGAAAGTCACAAAGTTGCGAAGCGATTGATTGCAAAAGAAAAGGAATTCACAGAAGCTCAACAACAAATTTCTGATCTTAAAATTCAAGTTCTCGATGCTAATCGTTTACTCAACAATGTTTCAAATTCTTAAGTTTTCACAAGTTTCTTAGAAAATGATGCTAATTTTGAGAACATGTTTGATAAAACTGCATCACCACCTGCTCATATCAAAGAAGCTTTCAAAGAAGTGAAGGAACAAGTTGATGAATTTGATTATTCAAAAGTTTCATCATGTACTACTGACGTGGACGAGGTTGTTGAAAAGAAGAAAAACAAGAGGCATAAGAAAAAGAAGGAAAAGAAATCCGAAGTCTCTTCTGCACCGAAGTTTGTATATGGTTCATCCTTTGCTGATAATGAGAAGTCGGCTACTTCTAGTAACAAGATCCAGACTCAACCTGAGTTTGAAAAAAAGATCTTTTATGATCAAAAGAATGTAACCGAAGTAAAAGCTGAATTTTCTCGATTAGCAAAGATTGGACATTGTTCATCTGAGGAGAAAATCTCTGGAAAGCATGAAGGATTGGGTTTTCACAGGATGCAAAATAAAGTTGAGAAGGTTCCAGCATATTCATCTCATGATTTGAAGAAATTAAAGATGAAACAAGTGAAGAAGGAAGTGTTTCAAGCTGATAAAATTCAACCTGAGCGGTTTTACAAACTCAAGGGTTCAGATCAATTATTTTCTGACAAAGAATTTCCTCTTCATTGTGTTGATGCTCGGAAGATTGCTGAGGTTTTTGTGAAAGCTACCATTTCTTCTGAAAGTTCTCAATCTCGAAGCCCTACATCCAAATGGGTACATGATCACAGGCATCAGGTATATGATTCTCATTCTGATCATGTTCGAGATATTCATGTGTGTTCTTCGCAGGTACATCAAAGATGGGACAAAACGACACGAATCTGTTATATTTGCCGTCGCCCAGAGCATATGGCAAAAGACTGTCCATCACCTGCTGATTCACCCCAAAGATTTCACAAGAAATTAGTTTTTGGTAAACCTGCCACACCAAAGTTCTTTGATGAACAAGGCAGAGTTTTTGATGAAGTTGAGCCTACATTCTTCCATAAACAAAAACGTTTTGTTCCAATGTTTTCAAAGGTTCAAAGTGTAGGTTCATCATCACAGTCACCTATGATTGTTTCATCAAAAAACTGAATTACCAAAACAACAACAATGGAAACCTAAGGTGGTTTCTAAGCAAAACAAGGACACTGGTCGACCAGAAGCGATTCGCTTCGAGTCATTTATGGACTAATTAGTTTGACCAGTGTGCAGGTACTTCTAGAAGACCTATTGACGATTGCAAAGTTGTTGATGGAGGAGTATTCTGCTTAATTTAAATATTCATGCTAAATCTTTTTAACCTGCAAATTTTCTGAATTCTAAGACTTGAATCGTTTCTGTGTTGATTGATCACTTTTCTTTATTTCTATTTTTCTTCAAAAACCCAAAAATAGAGTCCTTTTTTTTGTGTAAAATGAAAATCCAAAAATAGAGTTTTCATTTTAAGGGGTAGAATTGTAAGTAAGGGGGAGTAATTGAGAAAATGCATGTTATGGGGAGAAAGTGAATACATGCCAAATATATAATGAAGGAAGATGAATACATGCCAAATATATAAAATTGTGAGAAATTGATCATTGGGAAATGATGGTACATTGGCTTATGTATCTGACTCATGGATAGAGTAGATGAAAGGGCCATAAGATCATTGTTTGATATGCTTGGTAGGCTCAGCAAATCAGAAAGTATTCAGATGTGATATATACTAAATACTAATGCTTGACCATGTGGATAACGTCTTGATGCATATTTCATGACATAAAAAGAAATATAAGTGTGAAAGTCAAAATGAGAAGTCACTGTGTATACATGTGTTCATTTTGCAAAGATTTAAACTTGTTTAATTTTCTTTATTTTGTCAAACAATCGGACTTTCTCTGCGTATCGAAAGATCGACCTGATCGTTGTTCGTTTGACGTTCTGCTTTATTTTCTTTGGTGTTTTGTATAACTCATCGGACTTTCTCTGCGTGTACGGAAGTACCGACCTGATTGTTGTTGGGTTATACAATTTCAACTTGTTTTATTTTCTTATTTTGTTAAATCTGAGGCCTTATCTGTGTATCGAAAGATCGACCTTAAGGTAGACGATTTAACGTTCTTATTTCTTTTTGCATGGAACACAGTTGACGATATCATGAAAATATTATGCATTGTGAAAAATCACAAATGCTGTCACACAAAAGGAAAAAGAAAAGAAAAGCTGAAAATGTCTGATTATGTCTGATAGTGTGGGATACACTGGTCAATGCAAATCTATTTAATACCTGAACATATCCAAATGTTATGAGTATATATCAGCATGACTTATGTGCTTCGCTTAATTGAAATTGAAGTGCAAATTATACTAATGCACTGAACTGCACTTCACAAATTCTGACTGAGTTTAAATTGGACAAATTATACCAGCAATCAGCATGACTTATGTGCTTCGCTTAATTGAAATTGAAGTGCAGTTCAGTGCGTTATGTTCAATAGGATCCCATATAGTGATCTTTCTCATACCAAAAATAGTGTTTGACTCTGTATTGTGATTTTATTTCATTTCAGAAAAGAACAAAAAGATTTTTGATGCGTTTTAGCATAAACTTTGAAAAACCAAAAAGATTTTGTTTCTGCTTTATTTTCGATCTGATCAACACGTGATACAAATCATTTTCAAAATCGTATCTTGGAGTCTCGAAGAGACGTTTTGCGCCAAGATTATTTAAATGTTTGAGCAGGTTACTATGTGCAAGATATCACAACTTAAAGTCTTCTGAAGCTGTTGATGAAAGACCAGAGCTACACTAAAATGTCATCAAGTATTCAAGATCAAGCTACGATCGAGTTGAGGAGGAGTTTTTTTGAAGATTTATTTCATTGAACGAACGGATTCTACACTTGAGGGGGAGTTTGATTGAAGATACAATGTTAATGATGTTGAAGAGATACTGCACAAGACGAGGGGGAGTTTGTTGATACCTGATATGTGCGTCGTGTGAAGTATCAAGCAAGATCAAGATCAAGTCAAACTAGGTCTGGCCGAACTAGGCCCGAACCTGAAGTTCGGACTGGCCGAACCTGAGGTTCGGCCGAAGCTCGGACCAGCTAGTATATATAGATGTTTGGTCTTTGTATTTGTAGAGTCTGAGCGAGTGAGATCTGTTAAGTGTGTGTTTCTGAGTGTGTATTCTCTGAGTCTATTTCTGAGTGTTTTCTGGTTGTAATTGTTCTTCGTTGATCAATAAATCAATCGGTTAATTACGTTTCAATGTCCGATTAGCTAGATCGAGTAGACGATCCGTTGCTCACGCATTTTCACAACATATTCAAAGAGTTTGAAGATCTAATACAGCACATGTCAAGGGGGAGTCTGTTAGAGCATTTTCTGTGAGACGTGTGTGTATCATAGTTAGTATCATTAGTTGGTTCATTTAGAACTTTTAAATCATGTTATAGGGTAGTTTTTGTAATTCATAGATAGTTGAGGAGTTTGAATGTGAATCATTATATCTCATATATATGAGATATATTGATTAGAGTTTCTAAAAAAAGAACATGATAAAAATTCAATTTAGCAAACACGTACCATTTGAGAGCTAGTGAACGAACCATGTGGAAGAATCAGCGGACCATTGATCATCTATATATATTCATGTTGGTCCGTAGCTCACAACAACCTTCTCCATAACAGTTTTCTCTGAGTTCATCATTTTAGAGAGGGAGAGTTTTGATCTTGTTATTCAGATTTCGTATTCATCATTTGGTCAATCTTTCATGTAATCTGGATCTAATGAATGCTATAAATCGAGTTATATTTACCTTTTGTGTTCTTGAGTTTTCGGTAATCTTTCGATCAAATTTCGGTGTACAAATTACTCGATCGGGATAAATTTCTGTTTTCTGAACCGCATTCGAAGCGTGAATCAGCTCATCAATATCAAAGTGATTAAATTTGGAAAAATATGACTTTTGGGGTGAAAACTGTCAAAACAGAAAAGTTTGGGGTTTGAATTGAAAATTTTCAATGGTACGCCCTAAGTGGTACGCTGGGCCGCACCATTGCGCATATAAAAGGGGTGAAGTGGTACGGAAATTCATTATCACCGTACCGCAGCTTAAACACGCAGAGCAAAAACCATAAGTGCCCGATTCATTTTTACTTGATTTATCATTCGTTATTGAACCTCTGCTCGTGATTCTTGTTGCTACAGGTATAGAATTAAAATGTGCACAGGTTGATGGTTGTGATTTTGTTAACGGTTAGATAAATCGCTTGATTTTGACGATTAAAGGCTCGGTTTTTTTTGTAAAACTGTGACGATCTCCGGTTAATCTAGTTTTTAAACATGTTAATGAGTTTTGTTTGCACCGATAGGCTCGGTTTTTGGTATAGAGTCAAACCACAGTGACCGTTTCACGTACCATGTCTATTTTGTGCCTAAAAATCGAAAGACCTCTCGGCTGTTGTTCTTCCGCCGTGCTAGTTGGTATGCATGCCCGTACCAACATGGTACGCATGAACAACGTGGTACGGAGGATGGCACGTACCAGTGTGGTACGTCTGACCAAGTGGTACGGTCAATGGTACGCCCGTACCAATGTGGTACGGATGACCAATTTGGTACGGTGAATAGTATGTTTGATTGGTTGGTCCGCTAACTTGATTTTTCACAAAGTTACAAGTTCAAGCGTTTTGAGTCCAACTTGAATCAATTTATAGCGTTTTTTATTATTCAACATAAATTTAACGTTACTTGTTTTTGTGAATTTTCAGAAATGGCTGTTATGGTACCATAAAATTTAAATCACAATATTTGCGCATATCTCGGAGCATCTGCCAAATGGAGATCTCAGTTCGGAAATATTTTGAGTTCATGCAAAGATCGCGGATCTATTATGCAGCCACACACGAATGTACACCGTACAAGGATATTCTGAAAACTTTCTGGAATGCAGCTCAGGTGGATTGTACTATTGTGCCACCAGTTATCAGGTCTAGGATATACGAGACCGATATTGTTATTTCTGAAGATGATGTTCATCGGTTTCTTCGATTTACACTACTAGAAAAAGGGCCTTCCTTGACACGCGAACAATGACACACGGTTCATTCTTGACGCGCAAAAAAGCGTGTCATAAAAAACCTGTCAAGAATGGAAAAATCCTTAGTATAGATGACGCGCATTTTTGCGTGTCATAAATTTCTGTCATAATTATTAAAAAAAAAACACGGAGGACACTTTTATTTTGCGCGTCAAGAATATCCGTCACTTTATATTTTTTTCCCGCCCAAAAATGCCGCCCAGTATTTTAGCCCTAATTTTACTTCCGGTTCCCAAAACACTCGCTCTCTCTCAAACTCAAAGACCCCGACACTCTGCGTTTACGCCGGAGAAAATCCACCGGAGACTCGTCTCCAACCTCGACGCCGCCGCCTCTCCACCGAGCAAGTGTTTCATCCACTGTTCCTCCACCATCGACGCAACCTGCAGTTCGGTTCATCTTTTTCTCCAACCTGCAGTTCGGTTGAACGATTTTGAGCCCTAATTCTCTTTAACGAAGGTAATCTCCCGTCTTGTTTATTGCTTCTTAGGAGGTAAGCTGGCGACCCTCGTTGGTAACTTTTTCACTCAGAATCGTATTTTTTGCCCTAATTTAGTCATTCTAAGTTTCATCTGTTTACAATTGATGTTTGTTGTACTAGTTATTGCACATCAACTGAAGTTGTAATTGTTTGCAATTGTTAAAGGAAGTATACTGTAGCAATCTCTAATTCAATTTTATACTGTGGTAGATTAAGATGGATTCTCTTCAAAACTTGTCTCTTTGGTGATGGCATGTCTGTACTAGTAAAACTAAATAGAAAACAAACATTTGTAGGGAATCTGATTTAAGAACCTAAATTAGTACCTTTAGTTTAAAGCTATAAACCTTATGAATGATTGTTTGTAAGCCAGAACCTGTGTGAAAAGGAAATTATTCTTTGTTTGTAAAAACTCATCTTCATTTAGATTATAGTACTAAAAGGAAGGTTAAAGGTATTAATAGCAATGGATCTATATCACTAAACTCAATTTAGACATGGCAAGATTAACACATTGAAGATAAAGTTACCTCTATTGAGAAATAAAATCTAAAGCACGTAAAGTTAAAGAGTAAGAAGAGTGAGCCTTCTTGATGTACAGTTGAGAGTGAGCCTTCTTGATGTACAGGTGAACTTAACCTTAAAGCATAAAGGCAGCTACATTTGGACCAAAACATACATGTAAGTGAAAGCAATTTCAGAACCTAAGTGTGCCTAGTAGAAAGACTGATCGTAAAATTCTGAAATGGGAGTAACATTAGTCTTATTCCTTTGGTTAGTAAAATGCTAGTGAATATATTCTGTCCTTTATTACTATAAAATGAAAAGCTAATTAAAGAAGAAAGGTTGAAGAAAAAATATGCTTTATATCATTATTTTATCCTTTATTACTCCTTTATTACTGAATTTTCCATTGCTTATTACATATATTCTCAACTTTCACCTTTATTCTTATCTCTTACATAATGAGGAATATGGTAGTACATAATGTGGAATATGGTAGTAGATAACTATGTTGGTTGGGTGTTCTGATTTAGGTTGGTATGGTTTCTATTTGAATATATTGTACTCATACAGAATCAAACACCTAAGATTCAACATTTTTACGTAAACACATAAATGGATTCATCTAAAAGCATAACATAAAGAGTACCTGTAGTTTAGAGCACGATTATAGTAACCTGCAATGAAACAACATAAAACATGACAGTGGTTATTAGAGAGTAAGAGTATAAGTATAGAACTTAAAACTGAAAATTTATTACTGAGCAAAAAAAAACTTTAAACATACACATTCTATTGGTAGGAAAAAAATCAAACATTGAGAGAGTTCATTAAGTGAAAATCATCAACTGATTTCAATAGGCCAAACAGAAACAAAACAGGAGTCCAGAATCATGCTTAATTGTTTATTTTGTTATTTTCAGTAAATTTGATTAGTTTGCTTAATTGTTTCTTTTCAATCTAGGGTTTTATTTGTGTTGATTATGCTTATACATTTCTCATAAGGCCTACCTCTGTCAATCTGCTTATAATCTGCTGCTGCTGCTCTGTTTATAATCTGCTGCTGCTGTTCTGTTTATAATGTGCTTAATTGAGTATTTCTGTTTATAATCTGCTGCTGCTGTTCTGTTTATAATCTGTTGTTGATGTGCTGTTGTGTTATGGTTTAAGTTCTTAAAATGTGTTTAAGTGACTTATAAGTTATAACTAATATATATATATACTAGATTATATAATCTGCTGCTGCTTTCAAATATAGATACGCTGGCAGCCTTCAAATATAGATATAATCTGCTGCTGCTTTAAGTGTATGGATATATTTTGTTTGTTACCTGCTCATGAGTGATTCAAATGGTTTCTCCCTAAAACATACAGACCTGATATTCTTTAATTGTTGATTTGAGTTTTGGTGATGTTTTTTTTGTTTTTGGGGATGAGTTTGTAATGCTATTTTTTAGATGACTAAAGAGATATTTTAGTTGAACTCGATAACCATAAAAACCCATTAAGGATTTTTTATTGCTTAGCTTTAATCGTTGTGGGCACAATTGCATCCGCATAATCTTTAGGTTTGTCAAAGTCTTCTGCATATCATTGTCTTCACTTGGATATTTGACGTTGTTTGTTGTTAAAGTTTGTTCGAATAAAAAGGGATTTTTAACTAATGGTAGAAAAATCAAAAGGTCTGGGACAGGTTATTTTGCCATTATTTAGTCTATAATATTGCTCTTCTTGCCTTCAATTAAATTTTGAAAATTCTTGAATATTGCTTCTTATTGCAAACTGCTTACTCCTTGCTTTTTCCCTTAATTAGATAAAATTTGTCATTAAGTTGTTAGAGAAAAAAAGAGTAAGATATTGGAGAAGTGTATGCCTTAAGATCATAGACAAATATTTAACAACAAAAGTAACAAAACGGTGTATGCAAAGCTAGACAAGATTGTATTGGATAAACTGAAACATTCTGAAAGCGATCTGAAGTGGGGGAAGTGATTTCTGCCTTTGTACCTAATCGTTGCTTATATGATGTTTAATTTTTGTTGTTTTTGTTCTTGCAGCGTTGGTTTAAGGCTTCTTCTATTACTGATTCTGCTGCTGCAATACCAGTAATATCACACCATACATCTTTCAGATCCAACTAATTGCAAGAAGTCATTTGTGTTCATCTCCTTTGCTCTATGTAAGAAGTAAGTTTAAGAAGTAATTTATTAAGTTATATGTGTTCATCACATTTTCTTTATGTAAATTAAAGATTACTCTATGAATCACATGTTTTAATTTGATTTCCTCATCTCTGTCATAAACTTGATGTGCTATTTAGGGTCAGTTGAAAACAGCCCCATTTTTATAGAAGTCCGAACAAACAAAATTAGGATAAGAAATTGTCTGTATGTTGTATTAGAGCATATCCATGTGAGTCAAACAGATGTTTAAAAAGGAGTATCACATTTTAAATGTCTGGAAGTAAGTGCAAGGGGCTCATTTTTGAAGATTTATAACATCAAAAAAAAAGGTACAGCCAGATCGGTTTTTTTATAATTTTTTTCTGATGTTCCTTGGGACATCTCCTTAAAGGTGTAAATGGCTGCTGCCAGGGGATAGTGTATGGGGATTGTACTCATAAATAGTAGAAATTTTAGCACAAAAGGGGTAATTTGGGTAGAAATGTGTGATAGTCTAAAAAATATATTTCGCCCATTATGATATGCCTCACTTGGATATGGGTCGTTTGGTTGAGTGGATTCATATTTTAGTTTAGAAGGAGGATTAATGTAAGTGTGTTTCATAATAAAACATGTATATTTTTCGTAGAATATGCAGCCTAAGGAGATTAGATATTGTTTTTGTTAGGAGTTTATTATGGAGTAGGGGTTTGAGGCTGGGATTTGGTCATTGGGTATTCGCAGATACATTTATAAATCTTTGTTTATTTAGCATCATAGAAAAGGGCGATGGTAGGTAACTTTAGGTGTAAAACAGATACAAGATTGATTTGAGATCGTCAATCTACCAAGAAAATAAAGAGGTCTGGAAACAATTGGAACAATTTTCTGATTATTTCATTCGTAATGAAAAGAAACTTTAGGTGGCTATAAATAGCTATACAAATATAATAACTATGCACGAAACATGACGAAGTGATGACTCACTACTTACTAACACCTCATAGGGAAACAAAGGAATTAAAATAACATGGAGTACATGGGTTTCAAGAAGAAAAAGCAGCTGCTAACACTTACCTATCCTATCTTTCTTGTATATATGTGATATAGCTAATGTTCTCTTGTACCTGCACTTTTGCAGTTTCCATATATAAATCTTTGCTGTGTAAGTAGTGTATCAAATGCAACATATTCCCGAACAGTTCCGCCGCAACGTGCGGCATTGCTCTCATCCTACACAGCAAAGATTTAAAAAAAAAACAACAGATTAATGATAAAATGCTGATTCAATCAAACAAAGTGTTATTGTTCAAATCCTAAGATGAGATGTACGTGTATTGATAATTTTGTTATAAAAAAAATATGATTAGTAGAACATAAGTTTCTTATCATCACATTCGGTATGGTAGCGTTTAAAAATTAAATTATTCTGTACATGTTATCAGTGTATAAAAAAAGGTTTAATCTCCTTTTGTAGTTTACTGCTCATGTTGAAATACTGATGCTTATTGGTTTTTTTTCCCCTTATAACTTTTTTAATATTAAACCAATTCTTCATGTCTTCTATTTTAATGCAATCTTTATAGATGTTAACTGTCTTTATGTTTAATTTGCAGTCTGCTTTGGTCTTTCACAGTTCACAGCTCTGCACAATTACAGGTATGTTTACTGCGCCTCTTCTATTTTAAAAATTGCTTATATAATATTGGGTCAGTTTTTTGGTCAGTTTTTGGAGCTGTTTTCAACTGTTTTGGGGTTGTTTTCAGCAAGGTTTGGGGCTGTTTTTGGGTCAGTTTTTTGGTCAGTTTTTGGGGCTGTTTTCAACTGTTTTGGGGTTGATTTCAGCAAGGTTTGGGGCTGTTTTTGGGTCTGTTTTTGGGTCAGTTTTTTGGTCAGTTTTTGGGGCTGTTTTCAACTGTTTTGGGGTTGTTTTCAGCAAGGTTTGGGGCTGTTTTTGGGTCTGTTTTTGGGTCTGTTATTGGGTCTGTTTTTTGGTCAGTTTTTGGGGCAGTTTTCAACTGTTTTGGGGTTGTTTTCAGCAAGGTTTGGGGCTGTTTTTGGGTCTGTTTTTGGGCTGCTTTCAGCTGTTTTGGGGCTGTTTTTTGGGGTTGATACATATATGTTTATGCTTTAACTTATAAATATGTTTTAGGATATGATTTGCTAAAGTAAATGATCTGTTTTAGTTGATACATGTTCTTTCCGTAAATATACTAAGTTGGCCGAGGCACCTAGTCATTCAATTCGCTGATTTGGTAGGTTTTTTTGCAATTTTTTTCACCTGCACTAAACAAAATCTGTTATAAGATAATCTATTTAATTATATTAATTTTTGGCAGAACAATATAAGCAAGAAAAAAATTAGAACAAAGAAGGTTGAGGTGAGAAATGATGCAAAGAAGCATGAGGAGACGAAGGATGCATCAAAGAAGAATGGGGATAGGAATAATGAGTCTAAGAAAGATGAGTCAAATGATGATGAGGGTAGGAACCATGATAAGAAAGGGACACAAAATGATGAGGAGATGAAGGATGCATCAAAGAAGAAACGGCAATTAGACCCCGATGGAGAAAAGGTAAGGGAATTGTTGACTGCAGATGTGCAACTCCTTATGGGCGATAGCATTATTGAGTTGAAAGAGAAAAAGAAAAGTAAGTTGACCGGAAAAGATCCGGAGCAAAGAAAGGTAATGACGAGAGGTGAGAGGAAGAAAAGGGTCAGAATGACAAGTCCTACTATGTTAATGGCTCAAATGATGGTTGATGGACACATGAAACATGTCGATACTATAAGAGTGCAGTGTGAGAATGATATTTTCGGGTATGATAGCTTCACGTACTTAAGTTGGAATGATTTTGACAGAGTTTTTGCAATGGATGAGTTGAGTGGGGCTGTGGTTACTTCTTATTCAATGTAAGTACTTTAGTTGAATTTAAATGATTGTTCGTTACTTGTAATATTTTATAAGTGGTTTCGTCATCAATGTATGTTGTTAACAGGTACTTGTATGAGCAAATAAAGAATGGTTCAAAAATAGATCATGGAATCTGTTTTGTGTCCCCGACTGCAACCATGAACCATGATAAGAAAGGGAAGGCTAGAAATGTTGATGATTCCAGTCGACTTGTTGCAGATCGGTTGGGATCGAGAAAGAACAATGACATTGTCCTAGTGCCCTACAATCCCGGGTTTGATTTTGAACAAAGTTTTGTTATGTTTGATCTACTAGTTGTTTTGTTTGACATGATTCTGGTTTCTGTTCTTTTTTTTTTGTAGACGACATTGGGTGCTCGGTGTACTAGACATGAAAAAAATGAAATGCTATTATATTGATTCCATAAGGCCTACCTCTGTCAATCTGCAGTTTAAGACAATAGTTGATGCGTAAGTAAATAATAGAGATGCACAAATCATTATATTATTTATATAAGGTTTTGGTAATTAATGCAAATCATTTTTTTGGCAGGGCAATTGGATTGTATAACGCAAAAATTGGATCGAAAAAAGCGAGTAAATTCAATTGGGTCAACTCAGCGGTGAGTATTTCTGTTTGTTACCATACTTCTGATCACACAACACTTAAGCATTAGTTCCATTTATGTAAGCTTAAGTATACACAAAAGAAATACAAAATTTTAAAAAAATAACAAAGTAGTCTTTATTTTCCTTATCTTTTAGGCATTTTACTGAATAACTTGCACTGTTGCTGTATAATTTTAATCTACTGCTGCTGTTCTTATATTAATTTTAATCTACTGCTGTTGTATATATAGAAGGCTGAAATCCACAACCCACATTCAAATCATATTAAGCCTGCTTTATATATGTTCCAAATCTAAAATTATGTTCCTGCTGCTGTTCTGTATATATAACTGCTGCTGTATAATCTGTTGCTGTATATATGTTCCTGCTGCTGTTCTGTATGTTCCTGCTGTATATATAACTGCTGCTGTATGTTCCTACTGCTTCTGTATATATAACTGCTGCTGTATGTTCCTGCTGCTGTTCTGTATATATAATGCAAGACACCTAATATACGGATTCCTTTTTGTCTCGAATGCATTCTTGAGTTGTACTAAACTCTCCTCAAACTGGAAACCGGCAACAGAAGCATAGCAGAAAGATGTCACACCAACAGTCGATGCAAGAACCTTATGTGACTCGAAAAATGCATGATTTATGAAGATATCAACCCCCGTGCATAACTGTTCTGAAAATTCTGAGCAATTTGCCACATCCTCTTTGACTTGAAAAAGATTTTCAAGAAGAAAAATTCTTTGTGTTAGCAAGTTTTCCATCAAAGGCTGTTTGTATCCAAAAACAGACTTCACTACTACAACCCTTAGTATATATATGTGTGTGTATTTTATGTGTTATAAGTGGCTTATAATTAATTTACAAGGTTTGTTTAAACATGTGTGCCTAGCGTACGAAAAGCCGCCGCTTTTGCGCGTTGCGCCTTGCGCTTGTTTTTTGGACCTTATCGCTTTTGTGCGCTTTGAGCTTTTTAAAACCAAGCCACCCACCCAAAAAATATATTTAGTGTTCATAGGTTCTATTGTTTGTGTAGTGTCCACTCCAGCCAGGAACCACAGAGTGTGGCTATTATGTGTTGAAATTCATGAAGGAGGTAGTTCGGCAAGGGCTTGTAGTCCTTGAACAAAACAAAGTAAGTTTTCTCATATTCTAATTAATTACCTTTATCTTTGATGATATTATTTTCTCGTATTTTATCTTTTATACAGATTGGTGGAGATCGTAATGCTTATACAGATGCTGATTTTGATGAGATTCGTGAAGAATGGTTGACCTACGCTTGCAACTTCATTTACATGGACAAGAAGTAGTAGTAGTGATCCAATATATATGCATGTAAACTTTGAACACTTTACTTTTGTCATTGTGATCGAATTGCATGTATGAACTTTGAACACTTTACTTTTGCTATATGTATGAAATGCATTGTTTTGGTACACCAACAATTCTGTATTTTGGTTTGTGAAATGTGATTTAATAGGGAAATCAGTAATTTTAGAAAAAAATATTTAAAAAAAAAACAGTTAAAAGGATGACACGCAAGAATGAGTGTCATAAAAGACATGACACGCAAATTTGCGTGTCATAATCAGACGACACAAAAAAATATTATAAATATAAATATATTAATCACAGACGACACCCTTTCTTGACACGCAAAATGGGTGTCAAGAATGGAGTGTCAAGGATAGCGTGTCATTGTTCGCGCGTCAAGAGCTTCTTGACACGCATTTTGCGCGTCAAGAAGCTTCTTGACCCCCGCATCCTTGACGCGCATTTGCGTGTCAAGAAGGCACCTTCTTGACGCGCATTTGCGTGTCAAGAAGGCACCTTCTTGACGCGCAATGCACGTCAAGAATGCCAGTTTTTGTAGTAGTGTTAATGACCAAGCTACATATCCTGTAGAATTTGACGAAGTAGATCTTATCGGGTTACTACGAAGAATCATATATGATGGAAATTTGACTGCGAAATGGTTCATCAAGTCAAATGTTAGTCCACCATACAAGTATCTGCTGCATGTGATCATCAGATGTTTTAGAAACAGGTTAAGAGGTCATGAAGAGTTCGATATGAAGATTCTATCATTCTTTTACAGCCCTAGTGATGAATAGAAATTTCAACTTTTCTGGTTGGATATTTGCTTACATGAAGGAAAACATCTTGGTGAAGCAAAAGAAAAGCTTAATGTGTCCAAGGTTCATCCAAATGATTATTGATGTTTCGTATCCAACACTTCCAAAGAATCAAGTGTTTGCAATGACGTTAAAGCACATGAATGAGATAGCAATCAGCAAATTTCCGGTTTATCAGAAACGTAAAGGGGCGAACATGCCTCCACCGGTTAAGAAGCTGATTGGACACCTTGCTAAGCCAAATTATGTGGCTCCTGCAAATGGTGCTCCACGTCATGATGACTATTCAAATGATGAATTAGAATATGATGATAATGGTGAGCCACGTGAAGTCGTTCAGAATCAAGTTTAAAATCAAGAACCACAAAATCAAGAGCATGTTGTGCAAGAACCAATAGTACAAGAACCAGTTGTATAAGTACTTGTCCAGCAACAAAAACAACATCAAGAGCAAATCATTCAAGATCCGATTTATTCAAGATGAGGGAGGTGAGCATGTAGCTGTTAATGCACAAGATGATGAATTAATGGGTGATGATGAGGCTGATGTTTCTGATCATGATGATGATGATAATAGTTCATTGGACACTAATTCAGATTCTGGAGATTATGTGATGATTATGCATAATGCCAGAGAAATTCCCGTGAGAAAAGGTTCAAAAGCTCATATAGCTTATTTGAAGTGAATAAATCAATATACTTCAAAGTATGACCAACATTCCAAACAGTCTGCTGATTGGATACTGATACTGATCCATCTTACACCAAAGAAAATAAAGCAGAACGTTAAACGAACAACAATCAGGTCGATCTTTCGATACGCAGAGAAAGTCCGATCGTTTGACAAAATAAAGAAAATCAAACAAGTTTAAATCTTTGCAAAATGAACACATGTATACACAGTGACTTCTCATTTTCTTTTTCACATATCTTTTCCTTGATATCATGAGACATGCATCAAGATATTGTCCACATGGTCAAGCATTATTATTTAATGTGTTTATCACATCTGAATACTTTCTGATTTAATGCCGAGCCTACCAAGCACATCGAACAATGATCTTATGGCTTTTTCATCTATTTTATTCATAAGTCAGACACATAAGCCAATGTACCATCATTTTCCAATTATGTTGGATACAATTTCTCGTTTTTTCAATGTTTTTGTATTTTTCTATTTTTCAGTGTTTTTGTATTTTCTGTTTTTCTCCCCCTTAAAATGAAAACTCTATTTTTGGATTTTCATTTTATCAAAATACAAAGACACTATTTTTGGTTTTTCAATATTCTCCCCCTAAACTACATACAAAATGCATTAAAGAAAGAAAATTGACCTTTCGACATGGATACCTTGCAATTTTAGCTTTCAGAAAAAATTTCAGTTTTGAAATGTGAAATTGCATGTAATTTAACTTAAATCAGCAGAATACTCCTCCATCAGCAACTTTTCAATCACCGATAGGTCTTCTAAAAGTACCTGCACACTGGTCAAACATATCAGTTTATAAATGACCCGAAGCGGATCGCTTCTGGTCGACCAGTATCTTGATTGCCTTTCGGAACCACTTTAGGTTTCCAGTGTTGTTGTTTTGGTAAATCAGTATTTGATGAACCTGTCACAGTTGATCGTGATGAACAACCTACAAATGGAACATTTTGAAAACGAGGAATAAATCTTCCTTTAGTTTTAAAAAATGTAGGTTGTGAATATTCATCAAATACTCTGCCATATTCATCAATGAATCGTTGTTTGGCAGCTTTACCAACATGTGGAACCTTTCCTTTTCGTGAACTACAAGCAGCAGTAACATGACAATCTTATGCCATATGCCCTTTTGTCGGCAATTGTAACACAAACGATTGTGTGCATTTCTTCGTTTTGGAACCTGCATTGCTTCACAAAAATATTCATCTCCAAAATGATCATAAAAATTATCATATACCTGTTGTCGATGATCATGAACCCATTTCGAAGTCGGGCTCTTTGGAGCAGAATTTGATCCTCCAGAAGAATATGTAGCACCCTGTGGCTTCTTGCTCTTCGGATCAACATTCTTGACAAAAACTTCGGCAATTTTCTGAGCATCCACACAATGTAGCGGGAATTCTTTGTCAGAAAATATTGGTTCCGAACCCTTGAGTTTGTAGAATCTTTCAGGTTGAACCTTCTCAGCTTTGAAGACATCTTTCTTTACTTGGTTCACATTGATTCTTTTCAGTTGTTGTTGTTTTGGAACTTTTGAACTACCACCTTGATCAGCATTTCCTTCAAATCCCAAACCAACACTCTTTCCTGAACTCTTCTCTCCCATTCCAGTAGATTTATGCCCATTCTTTGCCAACCTAGAAAATTCAGCTTTAACTTTCTTGAGATCTTTTGGAGCATCAACAATTGTTTCATCAATGTCAGTGTTTGAACTTGCTGATTTCTCTTTGTTTGTAGACGAAGAACCAGATACACCCTTTTGAGCTTCAGAATTTTCAGTACTCTTACCGTTTTCCTCTTTCTTTCCTTCAACCGATTTAGAACTAACAAATTCAGAATAATCACCAGTCTCAACCTTGTCTTTCAAATCATGAACGCCTTCTTTGAGACTTCCTGGTGATGACATAGTTTTGTTGAACATCCTTTCAAAATTCTCATCCTTTGCCAAGAAACTTGTAAAAGATTGTGAATTAGTAACATTGTTCAAAAGACGTTTTGAATCAATGACTTCAATCTTTAATTCAGAAATTCTTTGATGAGCTTCACCGAACTCTTTTTCTGTTGCAATGAGCTTCTTTGCCACTTTATTAGTTTCATACTTTTGCAATCTTAACTCATCTAATCCGGCCAACAATTCCTTCTCGAGTTTATCTTCATTTCTTTTCTGAATATCCAATTTTGCATTTTGCAACTTGTTCACTCTAACCAACTCCCTCTTCTCATCAAGTAACTTTTCCATATCAGTCTGATAAGATTGAATCTTAGTAGCTTGATCACCAGAAAGTTGAGTAAAAGTATCAAGTCTGGACTTTGATTTATCAAAAAGAATTTGAAAATCTTTTGCAGTATCCTCAGCTTCATCTTTCCATTTCTTCACTTCTTGAACCAGTTCTTCTATCTTTCTTTTATTTTCATCAACCAACAACTCATTTTCTTTTATCAATCCTTCTATCTTCTTGTCTTTCTGAGAACAGAACTCACAAACCGATTCATAGCCACCATCTCCAGAACCACTTGTTTCAGATTCAGAATCAGTTACTTCTTCTTCATTATCACTATGAACAATTTGAGCAATCATCGTAGATGAACCAGTCCATGCAGACTCATCATTAATTTCATCAGTAGCCCAATCATAGCCTTTATTCGATGTTCGTGCTTTTTCAAATGCTTCAAGTACATCAGCATCCCAATCATAACCTTCATTGGACTCAGAAGCAATAGCAGTTAAAGCAATTGGAGAATTAGAAGTTTTCCCCCAATCATATTGTTTATCAACTTGAGACACCAAGGCTGTTGGAGACTTTGATGACGAAGCAGTTGATTTTGAACATTCACGAGAAAAATGTCCAAAATTGGAACATTTGAAGCATTTTGCCTTTGATTTATCAATACCAACTTTGCCATCTGGATTTAAACTTTGAAATCCAGTCTTTTTCTTGAATCTTTTAACTCGTTGAGCTAACATTGCCAGTTCCCAATTGATATCCATTTGCTCAAGATTATCAGGATCGATTTGATCGAAATCCTCTTCAATCAGATTAGAAGTTGTCAACCCACCACTCAGCAATCCATAGTATGAACATAACAAAGCTGAGATTAATGACAAGTGCTCATCCGGTGTTTTTGCTGAAGATGAAGTCGAACTCGAATGATTTGGAATAGTGAAGTTACATCCTTTTGATGAATTTCCAGAATTTCCTGAACCATGACCAGTCACAAAAGCTGTTTGAGGTGGATTTGATGAATTAACACCAAAAGATTTAGACTTTGCATTGATACTTGCAGAATTTTGACCATGATACACTTCAGGATTTTGGAATTGAGCAGTTGACTTGTTTGATGTCATCATTTCCATCTCTCTAGCATGAAGCTTTCCGGTTAAATCATGAAATGACAAAGCAGAATATTCTTTATCATGAGTAAGCAATAATACATAGTTTTCCCACTTTTCCGGTAATGCTTCCATCAATTTCTCTTTCAATTCCTCCTCGGTCTTTTCAATCTTGACAACTTTCATCTCACTTATTAGATGTGAAAACCTTGAAACAAGAGCAGAAATATTTTCTTTGTCGTATTGTTGAAAATTTTCAAATTCCTTGTTCAACACTTTTCGTCGACTTTTCTTATATTGATCATTGCCTTCACATCGAGCAGATAATGCATCCCATAACTGTTTAGCCTTCTTGCAAGTACTGAATGATGCAACAACTCGGTAGGTAAAGCCATGGTAAGATAACCATAAACTTTTTGTTCAAGCTCATAACTTTTTCTTTCATCCTTATCAAATCTTGAATTTCCTTATACTCTCCATCTGAAGTTGGAAGCACATACAGCTTTCGAATCAGAATCCACAAATCAATATCATTTGTGCTAATGTATGCAGAAAAACGTTGCTTCCAATTTTGATAATCTTCCAATTTTAACAACTTGAGAACTTTCTGACTTGTTCCTATTTCATTATCAAAATTGAGCATAGCTTGTACCGTGCTTTGCATAGCCGCAAACGCTTGAAAATCGGACATTTTTCACCGAAAAAGATACTTCAAAAAACTCCGAACTTAAAAAATGAAGGTCTTCCAAGCGGATTTTGGGGGTCAAACTAGGGGGTACAGAACTTTTAGGTTAGTATAAGTCTAGATCTCGTTGAGACGGTCATTTTGGCTGGTATTAGGTTCCGTAACTCTTAACGGTTCTCAAGTTACATCAATTTTAGTGAAAGTCACTTTTCTGCCAGCGAACCAAATCAAAATCAACGGACCAATTCCGGACCAAACCAAACAGGCGGACCAGATTTGTACTTGCGGACCACTGTCGGATCAGATTAACCAGCGGATCAGATTACAACCAGCGGACCATATGGTACGCTGAAATAACTGCTGCGGATCAGATGGTACGCTGATACTGCCACGGATCAGAATTATAAAGATTGTCTACTTGGACCAGATCAGCGGATCAGATCTTCGATGAAGATACACGGGCGGACCAAGCAGCGGACCAGAAAATTCATCCGGCGGACCAGAAATTCGACCTGCGGACCAAGCTGTAATCGAATGATTTTTCGATTTTGCGACTTTTGAGACTAGAAATTGATTCAGTAAGGTGCGAAATCACTCCAGAAACACTTAGAAATCATTTTTCATCTCAGAAACACTCGGAACTGGAAGAATTTGATGAAAACGTGAAGAAACCCAAACTTTCTCTCTCTAAAAATCCGAAAATTGATCAAAAACACAGCAATAGAGAAACCTAGCTCTGATACCACTTGTAGAAACGAGAAACGATCTTACTACTGCATGCTTTGATCAATGTAATGAACACGAGATGTAAATAAGAGATTTCTTATTGAATCACTTGAAGATTACAAAGAATTCTCTCTAGTTTCTCTCTCTAGAAACACACACAGAAGGTGTAGAAATGACAGAAGTATTCAGAAGTGTTTTGTTCTCATTCTAACACTACCTATTTATACTAAGTGACTAACCACCCAGCGTACCAGACTGGTACGCCGGACCACATGGTCTGCCGGACCATGTGGTACGCCACTAAAGACATTTCTACCACAACTCATACTCAGACATGCTCACATAGATACAATACACGAGACACTCATAGCATAGGGATATGCTTCTACAATATATGTGTGTAAATACGTGTGTTAATAGCTAACGAAAAAGTAAAAGGGCTAAAAGCATAATTGTTGTAAAGACATAAACATATACAAGTATTATACGTGTTTATATTCATTATAAGTATTTTGAGACTTAGAAATTAGTAAAAATATATACTAATATGGTTCATAACATTAAATGATAAGTATTGTAAAGTTTAAGGGGCTAGAACGTAAATTAGCAAATAATAAAGAAAATATATAAGTATGTTATCATACGAATCCCGAGCCTTAGAAACCTTAGAAAATGTTAGAAATATGTCCCCTAATGTTTTGGTACATAAAATGATAGAATAATAGAAATACAAGGGGCTAGAGTGCACCAAACCAAACCACAAGGACCAATATTGTAAAAAAATTAAAACTGGCCGGATATATGTGGCTCGCGTATCGCGAGCCACGACCTTACGATTGGCGCAATACGCGACCTGCGTATAGCGACAACAGGTGCAAAAACGACCACGATGGCCTTTCTTGCTCTCCAATCTCAACCGATTCGTGTCAATTTCAGCGATTTGTCACCATAAACACCTGTAGTAACCTTGTGCGACCTCATTAGCTATAAATAGGACCTTCAATCGTCCATAATTCCTTGCCAATTTCAAGATCTTTGATCTAAAAACCCTAAACCACAACCGAATCTTCATCTACAAAACTGGAGCAAACGACGAGGAGTTAAGATCCATCTTCTGCAGTTCTACATCTTTTGGTATGTTCTTTAAAAGCCCTCAATCAATTTTGACTAATATAGTTGTTTTGATCGAGTTTTAAAATTGTATAAAATTAGGGTTCTTGAGCTTGTTTTGTAAAAATTGGATGATCGGGTGGGAAGTAGGGTCTGAATTTTTGTAGGTAATCCTAAAATAATGTGTTTCAAGAAAGCCCTAAGTTTATTTCACAATTGGAAAAGGTTTGGTAAAGGTTTTGTTAACGGGTCAAAATTAGGGTTTTTAAAACGTTGTTCTGCCCAAACTGAGTAAACAGTGTTGAATTAAGCTTTGACATTTTAAAAGATATTATAAAATTTTATAATGAATAATACCCTAAGTTGGTTTAAAATAAAAATGAGTTTTGATAATAAAACGAGAAATTCATGAAATTAGGGTTTCTAAATATAGATAATTAATATAAAATAATCCGAAGGGTATGGGTACTTGATTTTTGGTATTATAACATGTTTATATATATAATAAGTATATATGAGTTTAAATTTTATAAATAGTTAACTATTAAAGATACCGAGTTAATCGGATATTTAGAAGTTCGTGCGGACCGGAAGGGTAGGCGCCTGTACACTGGGGTTTCTTGCAAAGCGGGGGTATTGCATAAATCCCAACTGGGAACTGGCATACCTCACTGGGCGATCCCGAAGTCAGCGTTTACTTATAGGAATGCGCGTCTTCATAATTATCAATAAAAATGTTATTATGCCTATAAGGGCATTTTGGTCATTTTGACCCTAAAAGAGATAAACCGTAATAAAGTATTATTAGGATAATAAGATATAAATAAACGTAGGTATTATTTATAATAAATTGCATTATTGCGATCCGATACGCGATTAGGTTAAATATGGACCATTACGGATATTTTGTCTGGATAACTGATTAAAGATATCAGGTGAGTTTCTACAAGCCCACTTTACAAGTTTTAAATGTTTTTAAATATTTTCGGGCTAGTATACATACAATACTTGTGAAAATATATTTCAGATAATTGTGACTTGATATATACGTGTTATATGATGAAGTTATTGTTAAATTGCTTATACGTGTTATGCAATTATGTTGATGTGATGTGTATATACTTGCTTGAAATTAGGTGGCCAAGTGACTAGGGAGTTGTTAGTAAACATTTAGTGAATATGTATGATTATATGAGAATAGATGGTGCATTTGCTTGTATTAATATATGGTGGATACGCCGCTGGTACATCCTATATATATATATATACATAGTAATATAAGTTACCCGGTATATCGAAAGTGTGGAGGATACGCCGCTGGTACATCCTGTATACATACACCTAGGTAAATTGGGGGATGTCCATTTGTTGCAGCATATGAATGTCTTATCATTGTTTAATAACAAACCTAAAGCATCTGGTTATTTAACTAGGGGTAAGTAGTATGCATGATCAGAGAATTAAGTCATTAAGATGGGAAAATGACCTAATAGAGTTAAAGCATGAGTTGCTACTGAAACCTAATAGAGTTGAAGCATGAATTGCTAATATGACTTATTAGAGTTAGAGAATGTGTTGCTACTGAAGACGAAGGGTCGCTACTTCCCCATAGTGGTGGCTTAGGGAACCGTGTACGGACGGAGCGGCAGTCGGACATCGCAAAAGCTATCTTACGACAAGATAGGATGACGATTGCAGTGGCGGGCGAACCTTTCGAAGGAGGTGAAGAATGAGGAGACGCTGCTTCCCCATAGTGGTGGCTTAGGGAACCGTGTACGGACGGAGCTGCATTGGGCCGTTGTAATAACTATCCTTCGAGATGGGAGGGAGTGTGCAGTGGCGGGCGGACTCTTCATGGAGAACCAAAATAGTTGGTTAAATATAGTGACCTAGAAGTTTAGCCTAGGGTCATGGTTAAGATAATAGGATATATTATCATAGTGAATACGTGTTAGTATTTATATGTGACTTATAAATGTGTTGTGAAAACCAGGTAAACACTTAAACGGTTTTGAACTAAATGGTAGAACTCACCAGCGTAAGCTGACTTTTAAAAGTATGTATGCTAGGTTCTGCAGACACGTTTAGAAGTAAAGGCACGGATCGTTAGAGGACGGGATAATCGGAAAAGCTATCAAGGAAGAGTTTCTGGCAAGCTGACTTAGTTATAGATTTCCTTATTATAGTCAGTTGTAGTTATGTACAATATCTCACTTACTGTAATACTTGGCTTATATAAATAAAAGTTTTAAATTTCCGCTGCTTAATATCTCTGTTGATACCTTGTGTTCATGAGTAAATCCGATTCGTGACCCTCCTGGTACCAAGTCTGGGAGTGGGCGTCACAGAATTGGAAGAATTCAAAAGAAATATTATGAATTGGTTCATGTTCATGAAGATGTGTTGAAAGAAAAGAGTAAATTGGCTGAAGAATGTGAAAAGGCCAAAGCTGAAGCTTTAGATGTAGCACAAGATTTTGAAAATCTATTTAGAAAAAGTTATCCAGTCCAACAAAAGTACGAAAAAGCTAATACACTTGTTGTTGAATCTGCTGTTACAATTGAGAAACTTCAAACAAAAGTGTCTACTCTTCAAGATTCAAAGGTTCTTCTTCGAGATAAGAATGAATTTTTAACTAAGGATGTTGCTATATTCAAGAAGAAGTGGGAGCACGTTAATGAAGAAGTTTTAGCTGAATGTGAAATCAGAAAATTGCAAACATATGAGTACAACCTCAATGAAAAATTCATTAAGTCACAAAAAGAGGTATTTGCTGCTCAACAGAAAATTTCTGAGTTAAAGCTAGAGATTCTGGAACTACAAAGGCAAGTCAAGAATTGCAACTTATCACCGACTTTGTTGAATTTCTTGTATAAACAGGATCGGAGTGAGGATAGTTCCAAAGAGAATGATATTCACAAGGTTCCTCAACCAGTGGATTTATCTGAGTTTACTTCTGCTCCTCTTGATCCGAACGCTTAAATACTTGATTATTCCAAATTTGCTACACCTGCCAAGAAAAAGAAGAATAAGTCAAAGAAGAAGGTTACTTTTGCTGACGCTCCAACATTTGTTTCAAGTTCATCATCTCTGAAAGATGACAATGTTTTTGGAAAAGCTGAGAGATGTTCAAGTTCTTCATCTAAAGAGTAAGCTGCTAAATCTTTGGTGCAAGAGAACAAGCTGAAGAAAATTAAAGCTCAATTTACTAGAGGAAGCTGCTAAATCTTTGGTGCAAGAGAACAAGCTGAAGAAAATTAAAGCTCAATTTACTAGATAAGCCAAAGGGAGGGATGATTCTGGTTCTCAATCTGAATCTACAAAGGCTTCGGGCTTCAAGCATAAAGGTTTGGGATTTGAAATTAAAGATGTTCCTGTTCAAGCACAACCATCAAAGAAGGAAGAGAAAGGGTTGAAGATCAAAATTCAAAAGAAATCACCTCCTCAGACAAATCAAGTATTTTATTCCTCTCGAGGTTCTTCATCTGAATAAAAAAGGTCTTCATGGAGTCCATCTCCGAGGTATGATTCTTATGATGATTTCTTTGACAATTTTGATTCTGATCATTCACTTTGCTCTCAAAATTCAAAGAATTTTTCAAATGTTTTTAAATTTCGTGAGAGACTTTGTTTTGCATGTCATCAACCTGGACATCTTGTTACTGATTGTTCGACGACTGCATATATCCATAACACTGCTAAATATGTGGATAACAAAGGTCAAATTTTTGATGAACCGTGGTCTCCAAAAGTCAAATCAAATTTTAAGCCGTCTTGGTTCAAACTGAGTACACCGATTGATTCTGATTTTGGTTCTGATCAAAAATCAATATCTTTAAAAATATGGAAACCAAAGATTGTTTCCAAGGCCAACAATGACTATGTGGAAGACACCGGGCGACCCGACTAATGTTTATTTGTGTCAGCAGGTATTTCAGGAAGACCTTTCGGTGATTAGAAAATTGCTGATTGTGAAATAGCTGTGATAACTTAAAATGAATTTTCAAATCAATTTTGTTTTCAAAATGCTAAAAGCGCAAGTATTCCTGTTGGTTGATCAAATTCTGTTTGTTTTCCACTCCGTCTCATTTTGAGGGGGGTTTGTTTTTGGAAACTACAAAAATAGAATGTTGTTTTTTCAAATGTTAAAAATGAAAATCTAAAAACAGAGTTTGTCATTTTTAGGAGGAGAAATTTGAAAAGACAAAAACATTGAAAACTTGAAAAATCCAAAAACATTGAAAAATGAGAAATTAGGAAATGATGGTACATTGGCTTACATCATTTGACTCATGGATAAACGAGATGAAAAAGCCATAAGATCATTTTTCATGTTCTAGGTAGGCTCGGCAAATCAGAAAGTATACAAATGTGATATACACTATATCTGATGCTTGACCTAGTGGACAACATCTTGATGCATATCTCATGATATATTAAGAAAAAGAAATGTGAAAAGAAAAATGAGAAGTCTCTGTGTATACATGTGTTCATTTTGCAAAGATTTAAACTTGTTTGATTTTCATTATTTTCTCAAACGATCGGACTTTCTTTGCGTATCGAAAGATCGACCTGAGTGTTGTTCGTTTGAGGTTCTGCTTTATTTTCTTGGTGTTTCGTATAACTCATCGGACTTTCTCTGCGTGTACGGGAGTACCGACCTGATTGTTGTTGGGTTATACAATTTCAACTTGTTTTTATTTTCTTATTTTGTTAAATCCGAGGCCTTATCTGCGTATCGAAAGATCGACCTTAAGGTAGACGATTTAATGTTCTTATTTCTTTTTGCATGGAACACAGTTGACTATATCATGTATATAATCACTATGTGATAAATCACAAGTGAAATCACCAAAATGGGATAAGCAAAGCATATTTGAGTATGTCCGATAGTGTGGGGAACACTGGTCAATGCTAATCTATTCAATACCTTAACATATCCAGAAGTTATGAGTAGGATCATGCCTGAGTTTAAAGTTGGACAAATTATATCTGCAATCGGCATGGCTTATGTGTTACAATAATCAAAATTGAAGTGTAGTTCAGCATGTTATGTCCAATATGATCCCAAGTTGTGATCTTTCTCGCAAAAGACAAAAATAGTGTCTGATTTTGTAATGCATTTACTTTTCATGTCAGAAAATACCAAAAAATATTTTAGGTGTGTTATGATATAAAGTTTTAAAAAATCAAAAAGATTTTATTTCTGATTTCTTTTCGATTGATCAACACGGAATACGAAACCAATTTCAAAATCAATATATCTTGGAGTCTCAAAGAGACATTTTGCGCCAAGATTATTTATGTTGGCAGGTTTCTATGTGGGAAGATATCATCGCAACTTCAAGTCTTTTGAAGCTGTTGATGAAGAGTTTACATGCGCTGCAATGTCAAGTATTCGAGATCAGACTCATCGTCAAGTTGAGGAAGAGTTTGATTGAAGATATAGGTTTATGTGAAAGTTGATACTGCACATGTCGAGGGGGGGTTTGTTAATACATGTTTCTTGGTCGTCATGTGAAGTATCAAATACAAGACAAGAGATACAAGTGTGCTGAACTTCCAGTTCGGACACACACAAACATGTCCGAAATGGAGGTTCGGCTGATCGTAATTTTGCACCTTGATGTTCATCTATAAATACCATGTCTTGTATAAAGATTATAGCTTCTGGTCATATCTTCTGTGTGTGTTTTTCTGTGTAATCTCTCTGTGGTCTAATATAAGTTCTTTTGTATTTACTCATCGTGTTCTTTACGTTTTACATTGATTTCGATACGACCGAGTAGACGATGCAACGCTCACGCATTTACAAGAACAAGAAAAGAGAAGATTATTTGATGAATGGATGAAAGAGCAGAGAGAAAATAGAGTACCTTCAGTGAAACCTATAAAGCAAAAGTGTTACTTCGACAATAAAGGTGAAGCTGTTGGGAAAATAATTAGTTGGGTGTATGACTCACAAATCAAGTGTTATGCAATCAAGAAATAGTTTGGGATCATCTACTTGAGGAATGCAATAAGGTTCAATACTTTTCTAGTATGTGATGTAAGAGAATTGACCAGAATACCGTTTCTGAATTATGGTCAAAACGCTCTTGCTAAATTTTTCAAGAAGAGGTTACATGAAGAATGTCAAGGAAGATTCAGATTCTTGACGCCTCAAAGGCCAAAGTATGATAAGCATCCGACTAAGGTTCGTTCAACGACTGGCAAGCCACTAATTGTGTTAAAATACAAAAAGCCAGTACAGCTCAAGAAGATTCCACTGAAGAAACTAGTGCAGAACTTCATTCAGACATTAAAGTGGTGGTATTATGATGAAAGAACGGGAGAAGCAGTGATTGTCATCAAGGAAGATAACAAGGTGGTTCGGATCTTTGATCCAATGTGGTTGATCAATCTATTCGAAGCTGACATTGAAAAGCTTTATCACAACAACATTCTATATCATGTTGATGATGCAGATCAAGAATTACAATTTTAAAAGGTGATACGAGTATGTTATGCTTTTGGAATACATTCTGGGAACAACAGACACAGATTTTGGAAGAAGACTGCAGAAAAAGCTTCTGAAGGCTAGCATGAGACAAGGGCGAGTTTATTAGAACAAGTTTTGGTGTCTAATACTAGGTATAGGTGTGTGTTGTTCATATTGTTCATTTTGTATGTTCTGGTTCCAGCGTACCATGGGGTGGACATGTTGGTACGCCGCAGCGTACCAAATGGTACGTTGAGTTTAATGGTACGCCGGCCATTGACTATAAATAGGTTTATGTTTTAAGTCAGAGTTAGAAAAGTGAGAACAATTAGCTTAAGTGTGTGAATTCTCTGGTGTTTCTCTCTCTAGATCTCTCTGTACTTTCCTGTTGAAATCAATCAAAGAAAGCTTTATTTACATCCTTGTTTGTTATATCGATTGAATCATGTAGTAGTAAGATCGGCTCGTGTCCTTACAGACTAGGGAGATAGCAGAGGCTTCAAGATATGAGGACCTGACTAGCATAAGCCAAGGGGGAGTTTGTTAGAACATGGAATGGCTGAAGCTAGATCAGTGTGAAGAAACAGTTGAAGATGAAGCTAACTACACTAACGAACTGGGAAACGAACCCAGGAACGAACTGAACCACGAACTGGCAGTTCGTGGGTAGTCCAGTTCGTTGGCAGGTCATTTCTATATATAGGTAATATATGAAGAAAGTTCAAGCTTCTTGGTCATTCTTGTATGTTGTAACATTTCGGGTTTTCCGATTGTCTGATTTTATCTGTATTGTAACCCGATTCGACGATTGATAATCAAATTTATGGGTATTGACCGATTTTGATGTTTATTAACCTAATTTCGTGTTATTGAATCCATTATCGTGTTTATTGATCGATTTGATGTTCGATTTTCCCTTATTTCGGACATTATGCGAACACGTCGCTGAATTACGGTCAACCAAGAAATTGATCAATCGGAACATTTATGACCCATGTGTGTAATACTAGTTACACACAAAAGTAGATACAAGTGAAGGTTGGTGTAAATTCAAGGTCTAGAACGGAAACGATGAAAGTTCGGTAAATCCCGCACGATTTCGATTTTAACCGAGAGATCACATTTTTGAGTTTCGTATATCAGTTTTATCATGTTTATGAGTCATATGATCACATACAATGTCATGATTAATCACACACTTGATCGGATCGCAAAATGTTGGTGATTTGCTTAAAAATGAGAAAAATGACAAAACCGACCAAAAAATGCATTTCAGGCGACATTCTAAAAACCGTTAATCGTTAGGAAACATGTATTATATCATTTTGAGCAGATTAAATGTGGTTAATATGATAGAGGTCTTAAAAAGATGAATATAGGAAAAAAACGGGGGTCAAATCGGAGCTAGAACGAAGAAATTATAAGGATACGCAGAGGTACGCGAAGAACCCATTTTGGGTCTTCGCGATACGCCCATCGACAAAACAACGTTGAAATCGTTTTAACCCTAAAATTACGGGTATTTAAGCACTCAAACTCGTTCCAGCCCCCATTTTCTTCATTATAACACCTCCTAAACCCTAAAATGGCTGGTTCCATCCCATATCAAGATCCTAGAGGTTTTGGAGCTCAAAGTTTAGCAATTTCAAGCCTTTTTCGTGTCGGTTTCTTGTCTAAAAGGTTAGATTTCTCAAACCAAACCTCCATCTTATTGGATCCTTCTTTGTCCATCATCAAGATCCAATTTTTATGCAACATTAAACCTACATCTTGATCTTAGATCATAGATCTAGTGATTCTGTACAAAAATAATGGTTTTTTATTGATTTTTATAGATTTTTATGACACTTTCTGTAGGATAATTGTTGGATCTTGATAGATCTGGTTAGATCTAGATGATGGCTGGAAAATACTTGATTTTTATGCATGTTTTATCTTGAAGATTCATCATATTTAGTAGATCTAGGGTACTTGTGATATAAACTTGATTTTGATGATGAAAAGTCTACTTTTTCTTAAATTCCTCCATGGATATTCATAGATCTAAGTAATACTTGAGCATCTTTGTTTGAATCTTGTTAGAAACATGATCTTGAAGATAGATCTAGGATTTAGGATGAAGGAATCACTACCATGAAAATATATCTAGGGTTATCGAGTAAAAAGATGATTTTAATGCACTTTCTTGACTTCTTATAAATAGATCATGATTAGATCTTAAGTAGATCTTGTTTAGATAGTGATAACGTTAACCTTGAAGGTCCTTTTTGTATGCAATATGGTTTTGGACCTAGATCTAGGGTTATAGTCATGTCTAAAATAAAACCTTGGTTGATTAATTATTTAAATTAAATTTACTAAAATTATCGAAATTAAAAATAAAACTTTTTGAGTAAAATCGTTGGGTTAACGTTTGAATTATGACTTGGGATTTTATTTGGTGCTTCTAGGTGCCTAGAGGGACCTAGAATTAATTTTTAATAACTAATTATGGTTCGATTGATTTTATAGAAAATAATCAAGTTTTGAGACGTCGTAAGGTTTTTAGTAAAAAAAAATAATTATTTGCTAAATGCTTGACCTAGATTTAAGTTTGACCATTTGATTAACTAAATTCTCATATTATTACTTAAGTAAATCACCAACGAGTCGCGTATCCGATCGAGTCCGTCGTGTCATGACGAGGTGTTACACGTTTTATTCATTTGAATACTTATTTATTTATTTGTCGGTATTTTCTCCATCATGTTCGATCATAAAGGTGATCTCCATGTTTGATTCGCGCCGCTATACTTCGGTTTTACTCTCAATGCTTTTGCTATCATGTGAGTTTTCATAGCCCCTTTTTACTTAAATGTTTTTGGGATGCAACATGTATCATTTATCATATCCTATTTTCACATGCGTATTCTATGTTCGATGATTACTTGAAACGTGTATGATTATTTTTATTGGTTGGTTGAACGATGAACGATTGAACAATTGAACGATGGAACGATGAATGATTGAATGATGAACGTAATTATTAACATTAAACATGTCGGGGTTACGATAATAGATCTATTAGCCTGACAAGCCCACTTGGCCTGCCTCGCGTGTGGTGCCTTGTGATTGGAAGCCTAATTGTCAAGGGTTGGATTACGTTAAATTATCATTTTATCATTAATCATTTTTATCTTTAATCATTTTTATCATTAATCATTTTATTAAACTTGTACACATGCCTTTGAACGTTATCACTAAACCTATGAATTCTCACCAACTATTTTAGTTGACTTTGTTTATAACATGTTGCAGGTAATGTGGTTTGACTTGGCTATCATAACCATAGAATGGCATCGGCTTTAGAGAGACCTGATTAAATAATGAACTCGCATGCTTAGTTTATGTTATATGTTTGACTATCGTATGTTATGACTTGGATTCTATGTTTGTTTATTTGCTATGAAATGGGCAACTATTAAGAATATCGCAACCTAACTTTAGTGTTGTGTGCTTCTGGACAATCTTCGCACCACGACATATTCCACCATCAGTTGGGATGTGACAAATTGGTATCAGAGCTACGACTATAGGGATCTAGGTTATTAGAATTGGTTGACCTAGACTATTGCCTTAGGTGTCCTGCATGAGTGCCTTATGCGCAATGTGCCTAATTGCTTATTTTATCCAATAAATTGCTTATTAATCGTTGCCTATTTCAAATGCCTTGCTCCCGTTAATCAGCACGCACTTGAGCATGAATCACTAAGGCTTCCTAGCCTCTTCCTTATAAAATGGTGCTTTACGTGCCATTTAGGAAAAATGTGATTTTCATGATTTCCAAATCTCATCGGAATTAGGGTTTTAGTGGTAGACATGTAGTAACTAGAATGGTGAAACACCGGTAGTCGGGGTCTCTGTCAAGAAAAACGTTGCGCATAAACCCTATCAACCGTTGGGCCCGAACGCTCACCTGGGACGCCCCGATGAGAGTGTTGAAACCTATTAGGCCAAAGCATGTCTCTACCACTGGGATCTTGATCTGATTAGTCTCGGTTGTAGCTTTCCAATCGGGAGGTGAGAACTCCTCCGTTGTGTTTTATCTCAATTAGTCAATTTCACGTTTTGACGCGCGATTATGTTTAAGCAAATGATTTTTGATAAACTATGATCCTGAGTTACACGGTTCGATAACACACACCAGTTTTACACTTAACAATTTTACCCTCAAAATTTGATTATCAACACATCTCATCATGTCTCATCATTGTTTATTCTTGAATATTAGCATGTCGATTCATTTCAAGGGACGCCGAAAGGGCGATAGCGGTTGCAAAATGGCCTCGGTGATAGCCAAACAGATGGCTGAGGTTCTTCCCGGTATCGTGGTTCAACTCCAGCAGGGTGTGAATACTAACCCTGCTAATGCTGCTGCTATGCCTACTTGTTCGTTCAAGCATTTCAACTCCTGTAACCCACCTAAATTCAAGGGTACCGAGGGTCCTATTGGTTTACTTTAGTGGTTCGAGGGGATGGAAAACACCTCCCTTAACAGTAACTATCATGATCATCTAAAAGTCTCGTGTGCAACCAGCACTCTCACTGAAAAAGCTCTCACATGGTGGAACAGTGAGAAACGGATTCGTGGGTCCGAAGAGGCTTTAGCTCTATCTTGGGAGAACTGAAGGAGGTTATGAGGGAAAAATAGTGTCCCTGTTCTGAATTAAAGAAACTTGAGGATGAATTTCGGGCGCTGAAACAATACAGTGGGGAAAATCAGGAGTATACCGACCGATTCAATGAACTGAAAATCCTGGTGCCCGAAACTGTCTCTCTTGAATTTCGAGCTATTGAATGCCATATGGTGGGTTACCTGAGGAAATACAGGATTCTATCTGGGCCAGCAATCCTGTGACACTTGATAGCGTTGTTATTCTTGCCACGCGTTTGACTGATAACCATGTGAAAGCGGGTAAACTGAAAAGAAGGGGTTCTAAGAAGGAATCGGGTACTGAAAAGGCCGAACCCATGGCCGAAAAGGAGTTTAAAGCTAAATCTTCTACTGCTAAAAGTAACAAAAAGAAATGTAAGTGGCGAAAATTTGCGATTACAGCTACTCCTGCACATGTTATTCCTGCCACTCCTGTTTCACAATGGGCTCCTGGTGCACCTCCAGCTAAGAAACCTTACACGGGTACCCATCCTCTTTGTGCCCGGTGTAACCATCATCATTATGTTCAGGCCTAGTGTTGGCAGTGCACCAACTGTCGACGATTTGGTCATCCCACTCATGCTTGGCGCATGCCTGCGCGAGCCCAGTATCCGGCCCAACCTCTGATAGCCCAAGCTCCTAATGTTCATGTTCAGGTCCGGGCTTGCTACAATTGTGGATCCGCTACCCTTCTAAGGAATGCTTGCCCTGCTCTTGTGGTTGCTAACTCGCCTGCTGCTAATGCTAATCGTGGTGCTCCAACTCGTGCCTTTTTCATTAATGCTAATCAAGTTTGTGATCATGTCTCTTTATTCTTGTAATTAGTTTTTGTTATCGATGTTACTCTCATGAACCTTTTCGGTGGTATGTTAATCAGGCTCAGACGAACCAGGAGGTCGTCAATGGTACGTTTCTCGTGAACAACTGTTATGCCTCTATATTATTTGATTCTGGTGCTGATCGTAGTTTTGTATCGTTAGAGTTTGAGCCTTTACTTGACACACCACGTACTGCACTGGATTATCCATTCACGGTTGAGATCGCGGATGGAAAACCTATTGCTCTTGACTCTATTGTTCATGGTTGCAAACTGGAATTCAAGGATCATATCTTCCCTATCGAACTTATTCTGATGCATCTCGGGAGTTTCGATATCATTGTCAGCATGGACTGGTTATCCCGTAATCGTGTTGAGATCGTTTGTTTTGATAAAATAATTCGCATTCCTCGTCCGTATGGCCAGTTTCTGATTATTTATGGCGATAAACCATTTAGTGGGCTCAAGATTATGTCTTATACAAAGGCCCATAAGTACTTACGAAAGGACTATCTGGCTTTTCTGGCTCATGTTATGGAGGTCCGAGAAAAAGAAAGGGGAATCGAAGACATCCCGATTGTGCGAGACTTCCCAGAAGTCTTTCCCAATGACATTGCGGGTCTTCCTCCCGTTTGCCAAGTTGACTTCCGCATCGATCTTGTCCCAAGAGCTACTCCTGTAGCTAAGTCGCCATATCGCCTCGCACCCTCAGAAATGCAAGAGTTGGCTAAACAACTTCAAGAACTTTCTGATAAGGGTTTCATTCGACCGAGTTCCTCGCCTTGGGGAGCACCTATTTTGTTTGTCAAAAAGAAGGATGGTTCTCTTCGTATGTGCATCAATTATCGTGAGCTTAAAAACTCACCATCAAAAACCGTTATCCGTTTCCTCGTATTGATGACCTCTTCGATCAGCTTCAGGGAGCCACTTACTTTTCAAAAATCAATCTTCGTTCCGGTTATCATCAGCTTCGAGTCGCAGAGGAGGATGTTCACAAAACCGCCTTTCGCGTTCGTTATGGCCACTTTGAGTTCACTGTTATGCCTTTCGGGTTGACAAACACTCCTGGTGTATTCATGGACCTCATGAATCGTGTTTGTAAACCCTATCTTGATAAATTCATTATCGTATTCATTTATGATATCTTGATCTACTAAAAGTCTAAGGCCGATCATGAGACTCACCTACGTCTAGTACTTGAACTCCTAAAGAAAGAGCAACTTTACACCAAGTTCTCCAAGTGTGAACGTTGGCTAAAAGAAGTTCAATTTTTCAGACATATTGTTAATGACAAGGGTATTCACGTTGATCCTGCCAAAATTGAGGCCGTTAAGAGTTGGTGTACCCCTACTACACCTACTGAAGTCCGCTCGTTTCTTGGGTTAGCGGGCTATTATCGGCGCTTTATTGTTAATTTCTCTCGTATCGCTGTGCCTCTTACTGTCTTAACTCAGAAAAGTCAACCCTTCGAGAAGGGTCCCGCTCAGGAAAACGCATTTCAGGCACTTAAGCAAATGTTGTGCGAATCCCCTATCTTAACTCTTCCTGACGGGATGGATAATTTTGTGGTTTATTGTGATGCTTCTCATCAAGGCCTTGGTTGCGTTCTCATGCAACGAGGAAAGGTAATCGCATATGGATCAAGGCAACTTAAGAAGCACGAGAAAAATTATATGACGCATGACTCGAGCTTCGTGCGGTCGTGTTTGCTCTAAAAATCTGGAGGCATTGCCTTTACGGTACCGAGTGTGTGGTCTATACCGATCACAAAAGCCTTCAGCATATTTTCAATCAAAGGGATCTTAATATGCGCCAGCGTCGTTGGTTCGAGCTCTTAAACGACTATGACTACGAGATTCGCTATCATCCTGTTAAAGAAAATGTCGTGGCTGATGCCTTTAGTCGAAAAGAGCATGCCAAACTTATCCTCTTTCAGATTTCTCATCATATAACCAATCTTAAATCTCGTACTCTTGAAGCTCAACGCACCTCGGTCAATGGAGGTAATCTGCATAATGAGTTATCTTCTGACGCTGAGCTTCAATTCGTGACCAAGTCGGATGGTCTTCTCTATTTTTTGGACCATATCTGGATTCCCGATCGAGACGATCTTTGAGCATTTATCATGGACGACGCTCATAAATCTCGTTATTCTGTTCATCCTGGTTCAGATAAGATGTATCTTGATCTTCGAAAGCTTTATTGGTGGCCCAGTATGAAGAAAGACAATGCACTCTATGTGGCTAAATGTCTGACTTGCTTAAAAGTCAACGCCGAGCACGAGGGACCCTCTGGATTGCTCGAGCAGCCGAGAATCCTAGTTTGGAAGTGGGAGGACATTTCGATGGACTTCATCACGACACTTCCAAAAACTCCTAGAGGTCACGATAGCATTTGGATCATTGTCGATCGTTTGACCAAATCTGCTTATTTTCTTTCGATCAATGAGAAGGATAAGGCTGATAAGTTGGGTAAACTTTATGTTAACGAGATCATTAAACATCATGGTACTCCCTTGACTATCATTTCTGATCATGATGGCCGTTTTACCTCCCATTTTTAGCAATCTCTTCAATCCGCCTTGGGAACTCATTTGGATCTTAGCACTGCCTATCACCCACAGACTGATGGTTAGTCTGAGTGCACCATTCAGACTCTCGAGGATATGCTTCGTGCTTGTGTCATCGATTTCGGTGACAGTCGGGATACTCTTTTACCACGGATCGAGTTCTCTTATAATAACAGCTATCATTCGAGCATTAGTATGGCCCCATTTGAGGCTCTCTATAGTCGAACATGTCGGTCACCTATATGTTGGAGCGAGGTCGGTGAAACTCAAATCATCGGTCCCGAACTGATTCAGGAGACTACCAACAAAATCTCTCAGATTCGTTATCATTTGCTCGCTGCTAGGAGTCGTCACAAAAGTTATGCTGATAAACGACGAAAGCCCCTTGAGTTCAAAGAGGGCGACCTTGTCCTCTTAAAGGTATCACCTTGGAAAGGCGTCGTCCGATTTGGAAAGAAAGGAAACCTAGCACCACGTTATGTCAGCCCGTTCAAAATTCTTGAAAAGATTGGTAGAGTGGCTTATCGACTTGATCTTCCTCCTGAGCTAGCCAAGGTTCACCCTACATTCCATGTGTCGAATCTTCAAAAGTGTCTGGCTGACGAGAACCTTCATGTTCCGCTAGAGGATATTTAGATCGACGAGTCTATACACTTCGTCGAGATACCAGTTGAAATCATGGATCGTGAAATCAAACAACTCAAGCGCAGCCGGATCCCGATCGTCAAGGTTCGCTGCGAGTATAAACGTGGACCAGAGTTCACTTGGGAGCGTGAGGACCAGATGAAAGCCAAATACCCTCAGTTGTTCGTTCAGTCTACTTGATTTTAATTTCAGGACGAAATTCCTAAAACTAGGGGAAACAGTAACATTTCGGGTTTTCCGATTGTCTGATTTTATCCGTATTGTAACCCGATTCGACGATTGATAATCAAATTTATGGATATTGACTGATTTTGATGTTTATTAACCTAATTTCATGTTATTGAATCCATTATCATGTTTATTGATCGATTTGATGTTCGATTTGCCCTTATTTCGGACATTATGCGAACACGTCGCTGAATTACGTTCAACCGGGAAATTGATCAATCGGAACATGTATGACCCTTGTGTGTAATACTAGTTACACACAAAAGTAAATACAAGTGAAGGTTGGTGTATATTCAAGGTCTAGAACGGAAACGGTGAAAGTTCGGTAAATCCCGCGCGATTTCGATTTTAACCGAGAGATCACATTTTTGAGTTTCGTATATCAGTTTTATCATGTTTATGAGTCATATGATCACATACTATGTCATGATTAATCACACACTTGATCGGATCGCAAAATATTGGTGATTTGCTTAAAAATGAGAAAAATGACAAAACCGACCAAAAAATGCATTTCAGGCGATATTTTAACAACCGTTAATCGTTAGGAAACATGTATTATATCATTTTGAGCAGATTAAATGCGGTTAATATGATAGAGGTCTTAAAAAGAAGAATATAGAAAAAAACGGGGGTAAAATCAGAGCTAGAACGAAGAAATTATAAGGATATGCGGAGGTACGCAAAGAACCCATTTTGGGTCTTCGCGATACGCCCATCGACAAAACAACACTGAAAACGTTTTAACCCTAAAATTACGGGTATTTAAGCACTCAAACTCGTTCCATCCCTGATCGGCGTCGAAGGTACCGATCAAAGATAAGAGAATTATGATCCTTTTTACCTTAAACTAGTTAGGGCAAGCAGGGTGTCGAACCACGAAGAGTTTGTGGTTGGTGATATTGTCCAATTGATTAAGTTACAAAATTAAATTAAAAACTAAGAAGTGAAAAAGTTTATATTTTGATTTGCTTGTAATTTGAAATTGACTAAACTGAACAATTGCTAAAGAAAACGTAAACTTGAAATTGATTTATGCTTTAGAAAAAACTATGGAGACAAGATGATCATCCCCGAGGTTCAGGTTAGCAACAGGTAATGAAGTCCCAGTTTGATTGTACTAAAAACTGTCACATAGACATGATTTGATCATTGCGTTTAATTTGAAGGATGCACACAAGACCAAGGAATCTGGCGGATGCTGGCCAACGGTCCGAAACCGAATAACGGCTCCAGCTAAGATGTTGTCTTAGTATGCATCAATTGGATAGAAATAATTTTGATAACTACTCAAGAGTTAAGCATGCAATTAACAAGAAAGTAAATCAAAACCAATAAAACCAATCGTTAATCAAGTTAAACAATCAATGGTTTTTCACCCAATCATCAATTGAATGATTGGATTTACACCCAGTTTAAGTACAATGAAACAAGGAAAATCAAAACCCTAACTAACCCTACACCTCGAGGTTGATCAATGGGAGATTAGCCACGCATCTTCATCTTGGTTGCATCAAAAATCATATTCATCATCGTTACCGAATTAAGCGTCGTGATTAGAATCTTTGAGAAGCACCAATAAGCTCCCCCAATTCGTCTATATCCTCCAGCGAATAATAGCCTCCGTCCCCCTTAGGGTTACAAAAAAAGTCCTTTTAAACTTCCGTCCAAAGCAAAAGAATCGGAATTAAATTTTCCTCTGTCGTAGCAAACGACAAAACTCGTTTGAATAATGAAAAAAAAGAACTGTGTACGCCATGAATCAAATGCAAAGCCTCACACTTTTCAAATCCATCTTGAGATGGGGTGACGTCACCCACGTGACTCCAACTCCTTTGTTACCGCTTGCAATTCCATTTAAATAATCCATGAATATTATTTCTTGTAGCAACTAGCAATCTCACGAGAATTTCCTTCATTCTTTGACTTCCTTTTTCTTGCTACACCTTGAGCTCATGATTTATTTTGCTTTCATGATAATAACACTTCAATAATAGTAGCATATAATGATCATTTGAAGCATCGGTCCTCAGTCTTAAATCTATATTAGTTGCACCATTTTGCTCTTTTTCTTCAAAACCTACAAAACATATAAAGTAACTCAAAGTAACGATGTTTCGATGTAAAAACCAAATAAGAACGGGCGTTTAATTATTAAATAACCATGAAATATATAAACGCATCACATCCCCCATTTTCTTCATTATAACCACCTCCTAAACCCTAAAACGGTTGGTTCCATCCCATATCAAGATCCTAGGGATTTTTAGTGACGGAGGCGGTGAAACCTACGTTCTAAGCTATTTATTACATCAACAAGAACTTACAGCTGAAAGTTGGGTCTTTTTTTTTTTTTTTTACGCTCATATTTGATCATTTTGATCTAATAGTAGCTTTTCCTGTTTTTTTTTTTCTTGATTTTTTTTTTCTCTTTTTTTTTCTTCATTGAAAGTAGAAATCTACATAGCAACTACTTAGCTTCAAACTTAACTAGATTTCACCGCACAGGTTTACGATGTAAAAGGCTAAAGGCTAAGGGGTTTTATGCGGGCTAACAAATGAAATGGTAAAAGGCACAAAGTGGCTACTAATGGATGATCTTTCGGGCAGGGGATATCAAAGAATAGGCTAAGCAAGTGGCTAATCCTAATGCCTCTATCATATGTGTGCAAGTTACGGTTCATGGTCTCGATATGTATATACTTTGCAAGTTCTAAAATGTAGCAACACTATGGTAAACACTCAAACAAAGAAATCAGTCAAGTGATGTAATCTCAACATGTCTAAGGCTCAAAACTCACAAAAAACGGTGGAATAGGGTAAAAAATGTGAAACATGCAAATCATTCCACTAAACAGCTTGCTACCCTTGGTTAGGCATTTCTATATACTTTTCAAGAAAGCACTTGCTAAGTCTACTTTATCATGCAACTTAAAGAATCAACCATGACTAAGGACCTCTACTTATACACCGGCAAGTCTCGAATTGACGAATTACATTGAAAAGATTCATTTTTGTGCACACATAGAGATTTACTTTAGGATAAAAAAAAATCAATTTTTCCAAAAATTTACAATTTTTCCCCTCCCCACACTTGAACCATACATTGTCCCCAATGTATATGTTTAAAGCTAGATTACAAGTGCGATATAGGGATCCTTTTCAAACCAATTCCACTATCATGCCTAAACAACCATTTTCACCTCGAGACGTCACAACCAAATAAAAAGAAACAAGCACACATTCCATATGGTTCCCCCAAGTACAAAACACTAACAAAAACAAAACACACCACATTTAAAATTAAACTAGTTCGACACATAATAAAAAAAATTAATGATAGAGTAAGCACATGGACCTGATCAATGGCTAGCGGATGCTACTAGTGTCCTCATCATCATAAGGGCGCCTCGGGAGTGGTGGTCCTGCAATATCCCTCCAAAAGGATTCTCTCCAAACACTGAAATCAACTGCGCCAGATGAGCCACCACCGCTACTGCTGGAAGCTGCAGATGATCCCTCATAGGTGTGCTGAACTGGGATCCTAGAGGACGGCTCAAAAGCGGGCATATGATGCGGGCCCGGACATGGATCATGCGAGGGTAGCGTGGAAACATCAATAGGCCGTGGGTGTGCCCGGTATGGCAACCCACGCTCATGATCCTGTAACAAACGTACCTGCTCATGATATCTATGGAGGTCATTTCTCAACTCATGTATCTCAAAAACCCCGAGCATTGCAAACCTCTTCCGATCCTCTTCTGCTTTTGCATCCCGAGCCACCTGGGCTTCCCATTGTTTTGCTTGATGGTGCCAATATTGAGCCTGTTTGCGCCAATACTCTTCCCAACTATGTATTCCCGATGGTAGCTCCATATTTTGTGGTCCCTGACCACCCACAGTCGGGTCAATCTGAATTCGCTCTTCTTCGCCATGTACAACACCTATTGGTTCGGCTGTAGGTTTAACTACATCTGGTGCAACCACACCTTCTTCCGCACCTTCACCTTCTTGCGGCCTAAGACCATGCTGCAACACTTTCATGTACCTCCTTGATTTTTTATCCACCAACATGTGAAATCGAGGCTCTTTGGTGTAAATCCAATCTTGAGAACTCAATTTACTCAATTTGTACTTTTGTTGATTTTTTGGAGCGGTCCTACATACTGGGGAAAGAGCCCCTTGCTTCCTCAAAAGTGCAGTGAGCAATCTGCAATGTGGGATCATCTTCTTGACTTTACTTTCTCGGCTTGCCCAAATATTCAACATGATAAGATGCCTCAAAGAATACTTAACTCTCCCTGTCATAAGTGCATGCAAAACTCTCAACTCATAATGTCTTACCCTTCCTTTATCACCATATCGGGGAATCACATTTGTCCCGGTGATCACAGTCATCAATTTTGGTAAGAATTTAAGCTCATTGCAGTAGAGCTTGTTGGAGGTTTTGTCAACTGGTAGATCAAACAGGTCATCCAGGAGTGTTTGCCACTCAAGTGTCTCGGTATTTTGATTGAAGATTTCCGCTTTATCCGGGTACACATATGACTCGGCACCCAACTTGTCAAACTTCGCTATTTGATTTATTCTTTTGAAAGACATCACCATTGGTAATTTTCTCGGGCCAACACTTCCCCTCAACTCTATAGTTTTTGGCGGATTGGTACCATCCACCTTTTCCAATGTGGCCATCCAACTGATGATGGCATCCCTCTCAATCTCCTTCACTCCCTTGTGACAAAATGTTAAAGCTGCATCCCAACCCATGGCCTCAAACCTTTGGACGATCCCGAATGGTTTGAAATCGTTTAATTCAACTTCTCTCTCGCAAATCATGTTTGAGGCAATGTTTTTGAGCGTACTCATCTTCTGCTTATACAATCCTGCTTGTTTAATGGCAGGCATCTTGGATAGAGGCTTCTTTGGATCCCATTCTGGTAAGACATTGGGATCAGGATTAATTGCTGCTGGATCTTCTTCAGATTCCTCCCCTTCAGATCCTTCTTCCTCTTCGGATCCTTCTTCCGAACCTTCATCCATAGCATCATATTCAGCTTCATCTTCTTCACTTTCAGACTCATATTCTATAATTGGGGCCTTTCTTCGTCTTTTGTTTAACGGTTCATTGGAAGAGGATGCAACCGCCTTTCCTTTTTCCTTGGCTAACTTTTCTGCCTTTTCTTGAGCATGTGTCTTCTTGCTGCGACCCATTTTCTACAATTGCACACAAACCATAATCAGTCACAGGCAAACAATACTTTGAATACACCAACCCTTTTTCCCACTTCTCGTTGAATCAATGCACACTAGCTTAGATTAATTTTGAAAAAGGATTTAAACTTGTGCAAGTGCCAATTCTAATTAACCATAACAGCGTTTAACTATCCAACATCTCAGGTTTAACATGATGAAACCTCAAAATTATGGATAATTCAAAAAAAACAGTCCTTAACTTTGGTTAGATGCCACATATTTATGAACAAAAATCATTCCGACCAACGATGCCATCACCATCTTAAGCATTATAAACTACTAACATGGTGTTCCTAGCATGCCTACTCAAGCGCCTGAGCATAACATAGAAGGAATTTGAAAATTACCAATAATCAGTAGTGACAGCAATTAAAACACATACCTTTACTCCTTAGATGATAAAGTGAGAGCAAGAAGTGAAGAAAATCCAAGAACTTGCAAAAACCCCCAAAATTTCGAAATCTCCACCCCTAGATTTCGCTCGAACGGTTGAAAAAATCAAAAAAAACCGATCGTTGTGTTCCTCTCGAAAAACCGATCAGTTTAGACTATAAATTCATTGATTTTGGTTGAGATTAGAGCAAGTTAAAAACTAGGGTTTTGGGTGTTCTTGAAGTAGACGAGAGAGATGAAAGAGGGCTGCGATTGTTTTAGATTAGCCAAGAGGGGTTATGGTGGCTGTTTCTGACTAAAAAAAATAAACTAAATTAAAATAAATAAAAATATAAAAAAAATCTGGTAGACCATAAGGATGGCGTAAGCAGCTTCTATTTGAAGATTTGAGCACTCTTTGGACGTTTGCTACGGTACTTCAACCAAAACTTTCTTCTTCCTATTTTTTTTTTTTTTTATAGAAATGAATAATTACATACTAATAGTAGCTAACATCAATTAAATAAAAAAAAATATAAAGACACAAAAATAATAACAATAATAATAAAATAAATAAAGAAAAATACTGTAGCCATAATTAAAACCAAACGTCCACCCTCCTAATAGACATGCATTGTCCCGAATGCAATCAAACACATTGACTTACCTGAAATCCACCAAACTTCCCCACACTTGGGTGTTGCCATGTTGATGAGAACTACAAACAAAAACACACAAACTTTAAACGAAATAAACACAAAAAGATCCTAACTCACTTTCGTAGGAATCAGGGTTGCATTTAGCGTATGCAACAAGCCTTTTAAACCACTCGATAGCTCGAGTGGACGAGTTTAGTCTCGTGAGGGTTTCTATTTAACACACCCACAAAGTTATCGGGTTGCCTCCCGGAAGCGCTAAGTTTATTGTCCTCAGCCCGACATTACCTCACACGTGGATCATTTGGAAGAATAAGTTGGTGATTCTACCGAGAGCATCACCACCTCATGTTTAGTTGCATTGATGTCGTTTGCTTCTAAATACGGTTTTAACCGATGCCCGTTTACGACTTGCCTAACCTGATCTTTTAGATCTTCAATCTCGATGTCTCCGTAATTACCAACTCGCGTAATCATGTACGGTCCCCTCCATTTGCTTTTCAATTTACCCGGAAAGAACTTGAGACGGGAATTGTAAAGCCACACCTTTTGCCCAACTGTAAACGACTTCTTTCTAAGCTTGGCATCATGCACTTGCTTCATCTTAGCCTTGTACGCGGCAGCACAATCATAGGCTTCATTTCTTAACTCTTCCAGTTCAGATAACTGCAACTTTCTTGTTTGACCTGCAGTGTCATAATCCATATTAGTTTCTTTAACAGCCCATAATGCCCGATGAGCTAACTCAATCGGTAAGTGGCAACCCTTCCCATAAACTAGTCGGTAAGGTGTAGTTCCAATAGGAGTTTTATATGCAGTTATGTAGGCCCATAATGCATCATTTAACTTCAAGGACCAATCTTTCCGGTCTGGCCTTACAGTTTTCTGTAAAATCTCTTTTATTTGTCTATTGGAAACTTCCACCTGACCACTCGTTTGAGGATGGTAAGGTGTTGCAATTTTATGATCCACGCCATACCGTTTGAGTAACTTTCTAAACTTAAAATTTTTAAAATGTGAACCCCCATCACTTATGATCACACGGGGAACACCATATCGTGAGAAAATGTTAGTTTGAACGAAATTACACACAACGGTATGGTCATTTGTTTTAGTGGCGATTGCTTCGACCCATTTAGATACATAATCCACCGCCACTAAAATATAATAATTCCCATGAGAAACAGGGAATGGGCCCATGAAATCGATTCCCCAAACATCAAAAATATCAACTATAAGAATCAGTTGCATGGGCATCTCATCCCTCTTGGAGATGCTACCAAGTTGTTGACACTTGACACAATTTTTAACAAAAGCATGTGCATCTTTGAATATCGATGGCCAGAAAAAACCACAATTAAGAATCTTGTGTCCTGTTTTCTGTGCCCCAAAGTGACCTCCACACGCGTATGAGTGAGCGTGTGCCAAAACATCTCCTATCTCAGTATCCGGTACGCATCTCCGGATAATTTGGTCAGCTCCCACTTTAAACAGATCTGGGTCATCCCAGATAAAATGTTTCGCCTGAGCTGCAAACTGAGCTCGCTTCTTCTTCGACCATGAATCGGGAAATTGACCTGCAGCCAAGTAATTCACAATATTAGCAAACCAAGGCAAACTAGAAACACTCAACAAATATTCATCAGGAAAAGATTCATTGATTTCTCGTGTGATGTCATTATCCTGCACTAGAATCCTGGAAAGGTGATCTGCAACTACATTCTCACACCCCTTCTTGTCCTGTATCTCCAGATCAAACTCTTGTAACAGTAGAACCCATCGAATCAATCTGGGTTTCGCATCCTTCTTCTCCATAAGGTACCTGATAGCACTGTGGTCAGAATAAATGATAACCTTACTACCCCAGATATAAGAACGAAATTTATCAAGAGCATAAACAACAGCAAGCAATTCCTTTTCGGTGGTTGTGTAATTAAGTTGTGCATCGGAAAGGGTTTTGCTTGCATAATAAATTGCAACCAGTTTTTTATCAACTCTTTGACCTAAAACTGCCCCGACTGCATAATCACTTGCATCGCACATAATTTCAAACGGGAGTGACCAATCTGGTGATTTCAAAATTGGGGCCTCTACCAATAGTTGTTTTAATGTGTTAAAAGCTTTTAAACAATCATCATCAAAGTCAAACACATTATCTTTCAAACGTAAGTTACATAACGGTTTTGAAATCACACTAAACCCTTTAATGAACCTACGATAAAACCCAGCATGCCCCAAAAATGAACGTATACCCTTAACATTTGTGGGAGGAGGTAGAGTTGCAATTACACTCACTTTAGCCTTATCTACCTCTATCCCACGTTCATAAATCACATGCCCGAGTACAATCCCCTCTTGTACCATAAAGTGGCTCTTTTCCCAACTAAGAACCAGATGGGTTTCGGTACATCGTTTTAATACTCTAGTCAATTGTTCTAAACAAGTGTCAAACGATGGACCGAAAATAGAAAAATCATCCATAAAGATTTCCAATGACTGCCCCACCATATCCGAGAAAATACTCATCATGCACCTTTGAAAGGTGGCGGGGGCATTACATAACCCAAAGGGCATCCGCCTAAACGCGAAAGTGCCATATGGGCATGTAAATGTAGTCTTATGCTGGTCATCTGGATGGATGGCTATCTGGTTATACCCCGAATACCCATCAAGAAAGCAATAAAATTTCTGACCTCTTCCAATGACGGCTTGAGCTTTGAGTCAATACGATCTGGCAAATTTTCCACCTTATGTGTCCATATGGGTTTACCCTCTTTCACCGCTAATAACTCCACTTTCTTCAACTCTTCATCCATTTCCTTTACTGCTTCAGCAAATGACCTGTCAAACATAAAGCAAGTCTCTGTGGTGCTTTCTTCCCCGAAGATAGGAATGCACCCGTCAACGATGTCCGCCATAAAGCATTCATCGTTGACCAGAGAGTTAGAAGCATTGGAAAATACATTTAATCTCAACTTCCTATTCCCAAAAGTCATATCAACAGTACCACTTCTACAGTTAATTTGGGCATTAGAAGTGGCAAGGAATGGTCGGCCCAGAATGACATTGGGTTGCCTCTTAGAATCAACAGACACATAATCCAAAACCAAAAAATCCACAGGATAGTAAAAATCATCCACCTTCACTATAACATCTGTTACTATCCCTCTAGGAAGTTTAAGAGTTAAATCAGCCAACACCACGGTGGTATCGGCTCTTTGTAGAGGACCAAAATCGTATTGGTCATACAAACTTCCTGGAAGGATACTAACACTTGCTCCAAGATCGAGGAGTGCCCGTGTGATTTTAAAGTCACCCACTTGAATAGGAATTATGGGCGCTCCTGGATCTTGCAGTTTAGGTGGAAGTGACCCTGACAACATTGCACTCACATTAGCAGTTAAATCAAGTTTCTTTGGCAATTTATTATTTCTTTTCTGAGTGCAAAGGTCCTTAAGATATTTAGCATAAGCAGGGACCTGTTTAATGGCATCTAAAAGGGGCAAATTGATTTTGACTTGTTTAAAAACATCTAACATTTCCTCTTGTTGAGGACCCCTTTTATTCAGCATTTTGACCTTCTCAGGCTCCAAAAGTGCCGCAGGATAAGGTATGGTATTAACCTCCACACCTTTTCCTTTGGTTTTGGTGACTTCATTTTTCAAAGCATCTTGATTACCCGATTTTTCAGAAATTTTCTCAGTTTTAGGTTTGGGTAAAACAGGTTCGGACTCAGTGTCACTATCAACACTCTCATCTACATCTTCCACAACCCCCTCCACGAATGGTGGTGGTGATGGAGGTGTAACTTTGTTATCATAAATTTTACCACTGCGAAGGATACTTACCTGATTGATGGGCACATTCCTCGTGTTGCTCGATCCTGATCCTTGATGAGATGGGTTTGTCACCGTATTGCTTGGAAGCTTTCCTTTGCTTGATTCACTATTGAGCTTTGCCATTTCTTCAGCCAGTTGAGACATCTGCTTTGCAGCGACTGCTCTATCTTTATCAGCTTGTATCTTAATTCCCCTCATCATTTCCATCATCTCATCCAACTGAGATTTTTCTGCCCCTCCCCCAACTGCTACTTCAGGTTGTTGCTGAGCTCGATAGGAACCTTGGCTTTGTTGAGGTTGGTAGTTTCTGGGCGCACCCTGTTGTTGCCCTTGTTGGTTCCTTCCCTGATTAAACCCGCTTCTTTGGTACCCTCCTTGATTAACCTGTGGTTGACGGTTCTGGTATTGCTGAGGACCTTGAGATGACCCTTGGAAGGTTGGGTTCAATTGGTTTGAGGCATTCCCATATCGAAAATTTGGATGATTTCGGAGGGTTGGATGGTATATGTTGTTTTTCAAAGCATTGAACATTTCTTCATCACTGCTTGACATGTTAACCTCCGCAGTTTGGGTTGATTGAGAGGGACAATAGGCAAAAGAATGCCCTATCTCATTGCAGCATTCACACACTTCATACCCTTGGTTGACATTTGCAACCTCTTTCACCCCCGGTTTATTCAAGTTAGCCATTTGACGCTCGAGTGTAGCCAATCTGCTTGTGGAGTCTGAGTCATTTGCTGCCTTCACCGACACTGATCTTGCTTTCCTACTTGCTGAAGCTTGGGCTTTTGAACTCTTACTCAATCTTTCCAATTGGGCCCAATCTGCATCTGCATGATTTGTTAAGAATGTGCCATTGCTCGTTGAATTAACATACCTCATTTCCTCCGGTGTCAACCCATGATAGAAGGCATTCACGAGCTCCCATCTATCTATGCCATGATGTGGGCATGATCTTATGAGTTCCTTAAAACGGGTGAACGAGTCATACAGTGTCTCCCCAACTTGCTGTTGAAAAGTGCGTATGGCGGTACGCAACTCACTTGTCTTCTCCCTTGGGAAGTACTCGTTTAAAAAGATTTGTTGCATCTCTTGCCATGTTCTGATGCTAGCGGATGGTAAAGAGTTGAACCATTGCTTTGCTCGATCCTTTAGTGAAAAGCTAAACACCTGTAACTTGACTTCATCCAAGGTAAAACCTTGTCCTCCCATTGTACTACATATAGTATTGAACTCTGTAAGGTGCTCATAAGGCTCTTCTGTAGCTCCTCCTCTGAAAGTAGGAATAGATGCAAAATATGCCGGTCTAACCTCAAATGACCGACCATTTCTATAAGGGGTAACTATGGGAGACGGGTTCTCCATGACCATTGGCCTAAAATGAATATCGACTCCTCCGACAACTGGTAGTTGCGGATTATAGTACCCTCCGCCATAATTGTTGAGTGGCGGTTGAACATTTCCATACCCTCCTTGACCATAGTGTTGTTGTGGTGGATACTGAGGGTATTGTTGTGGGAAACACGGTGGTTGAACTGGGGGATACTGCTGCTGAAAACCTTGTTGGTAACCATAGTTATACCCTTGTTGTCCACCCCCATAATCTCCTTGAAAATTCTGATGGACTTGATTCTCGAATCCCGATGGACTAAAGTCATCTTGATTACGTTCACTCCCATCTGTTGTACCCGGTTCACTGAAATGACTACCATCATCAGAATAATTGTCATTATGTCCATATTGGAATTGTGGCACATTAAAGAACTGGGGCATTTGGAACTGAGGTTGTTGTGGATGTGAGTTTTGTAGTGGTGCTCCTTCAACTTGATTAGGCAGTGGGTTACCCTGTTGTTGGTCATTGGGTACATTGAATCCTCCCATAGGTGGTGGGACTTGGTTTTGAGGCTCTTGTTGTTGAACTACATCACCTTGATTAACCGGGGCTGCATTGTTTTGATTCTGCCCCTGATAGTGTAAATCTTCATCCTGGTTGTCCATTGCAAATGATTGTGCTTGAGACGAGCTTGTAGCCGCTTCTTCAATATCTTGAGAAATAGAGGTTACCAGTAACCCCGCACGATGTAAAACTCTCTTCTGCCTTGCTGTCTTCTCGATTTCCGGATCGTACAAAAGTGGTGACTTTTTACTCGAGAACCGAGTACGCATACAGTACCTGTCACCTGCACACTGAAACACACCACGTATAGCACGAAATAGAAGAAAATAACAATAATATTATTCAAACAATCAATTATACTACACCAAGCGCACAATCTCCCCGGCAACGGCGCCAAAATTTGATCGGCGTCGAAGGTACCGATCAAAGATAAGAGAATTATGATCCTTTTTACCTTAAACTAGTTAGGGCAAGCAGGGTGTCGAACCATGAAGAGTTTGTGGTTGGCGATATTGTCCAATTGATTAAGTTACAAAATTAAATTAAAAACTAAGAAGTCAAAAAGTTTATATTTTGATTTGCTTGTAATTTGAAATTGACTAAACTGAACAATTGCTAAAGAAAACGTAAACTTGAAATTGATTTATGCTTTAGAAAAAACTATGGAGACAAGATGATCATCCCCGAGGTTCAGGTTAGCAACAGGTAATGAAGTCCCAGTTTGATTGTACTAAATCATGTCACATAGACATGATTTGATCATTGCGTTTAATTTGAAGGATGCACACAAGACCAAGGAATCTGGCGGATGCTGGCCAACGGTCCGAAACCGAATAACGGCTCCAGCTAAGATGTTGTCTTAGTATGCATCAATTGGATAGAAATAATTTTGATAACTACTCAAGAGTTAAGCATGCAATTAACAAGAAAGTAAATCAAAACCAGTAAAACCAATCGTTAATCAAGTTAAACAATCAATGGTTTTTCACCCAATCATCAATTGAATGATTGGATTTACACCCAGTTTAAGTACAATGAAATAAGGAAAATCAAAACCCTAACTAACCCTACACCTCGAGGTTGATCAATGGGAGATTAGCCACGCATCTTCATCTTGGTTGCATCAAAAATCATATTCATCATCGTTACCGAATTAAGCGTCGTGATTAGAATCGTTGAGAAGCACCAATAAGCTCCCCCAATTCGTCTATATCCTCCAGCGAATAATAGCCTCCGTCCCCCTTAGGGTTACAAAAAAAAGTCCTTTTAAACTTCCGTCCAAAGCAAAAGAATCGGAATTAAATTTTCCTCTGTCGTAGCAAACGACAAAACTCGTTTGAATAATGAAAAAAAAGAACTGTGTACGCCATGAATCAAATGCAAAGCCTCACACTTTTCAAATCCATCTTGAGATGGGGTGACGTCACCCACGTGACTCCAACTCCTTTGTTACCGCTTGCAATTCCATTTAAATAATCCATGAATATTATTTCTTGTAGCAACTAGCAATCTCACGAGAATTTCCTTCATTCTTTGACTTCCTTTTTCTTGCTACACCTTGAGCTCATGATTTATTTTGCTTTCATGATAATAACACTTCAATAATAGTAGCATATAATGATCATTTGAAGCATCGGTCCTCAGTCTTAAATCTATATTAGTTGCACCATTTTGCTCTTTTTCTTCAAAACCTACAAAACATATAAAGTAACTCAAAGTAACGATGTTTCGATGTAAAAACCGAATAAGAACGGGCGTTTAATTATTAAATAACCATGAAATATATAAACACATCAATCCCCCATTTTCTTCATTATAACCACCTCCTAAACCCTAAAACGGTTGGTTCCATCCCATATCAAGATCCTAGAGGTTTTGGAGCTCAAAGTTTAGCAATTTCAAGCCTTTTTCGTGTCGGTTTCTTGTCTAAGAGGTTAGATTTCTCAAACCAAACCTCCATCTTCTTGGATCCTTCTTTCTCCATTATCAACATCCAATTTTTATGCAACATTAAACCTAGATCAAGATCTTAGATCATGATTTTGTACAAAAATAATGGTTTTTTTATTGATTTTTATAGATTTTTATGACACTTTCTGTAGGATAATTGTTGGATCTTGATAGATCTTGTTAGATCTAGATGATGGCTGGAAAATACTTGATTTTTATGCATGTTTTATCTTGAAGATTCATCATATTTAGTAGATCTAGGGTACTTGTGATACAAACTTGATTTTTATGATGAAAAGTCTACTTTTTCTTAAATTCTTCCATGGATCTTTATAGATTTAAGTAATACTTGAGCATCTTTGTTTGAATCTTGTTAGAAACATGATCTTGAAGGTAGATCTAGGATTTAGGATGAAGGAATCACTACCATGAATATATATCTAGGGTTTCTTGAGTAAAAAGATGATTTTTCTGCACTTTCTTGACTTCTTATGAATAGATCGTGATTAGATCTTAAATAGATCTTGTTTAGATAGTGATGACGTTAACCTTGAAGGTCCTTTTTATATGGAATATGGTTTTGGACCTAGATCTAGGGTTATAGCCATGTCTAAAATAAAACCTTGGTTGATTAATTATTTAAATTAAATTTACTAATATTATCGAAATTAAAAATAATTCTTTTTGAGTAAATCGTTGGGTTAACGTTTGAATTATGACTTGGGATTTTATTTGGTGCTTCTAGGTGCTTAGAGGGACCTAGAATTAATTTTTAAAAACTAATTAAGGTTCGGTTGATTTTTATAGAAAATAATCAAGTTTTGAGACGTCGTAAGGTTTTTAGTTAAAAAAATAATTATTTGCTAAATGCTTGACCTAGATTTAAGTTTGACCATTTGATTAACTAAATTATCATATTATTACTTAAGTAAATCACCAACGAGTCGCGTATCCGATCAAGTCCGTTGTGTCATGACGATTCACACGTTTTATTCGTTCGAATACTTATTTATTTATTTGTCGGTATTTTCTCCATCATGTTCGATCATAAAGGTGATCTCCGGGTTTGATTCGCGCCATTATTCTTCGGTTTTACTCTCGACGCTTTTGCTATCATGTGAGTTTTCATAGCCCATTTTTACTTAAATGTTTTTGGGGTGCAACATGTATCATTTATCATATCCTATTTTCACATGTGTATTCTATGTTCGATGATTACTTGAAACGTGTATGATTATTTTGATTGGTTGGTTGAACGATGAACGATTGAACAATTGAACGATAAATGATTGAACGATGAACGTAATTATTAACATTAAACATGTCGGGGTTATGATAATAGATGTATTGGCCTGACAAGCCCACTTGGCCTGCCTCGCGTGTGGCGCCTTGTGATTGGAAGCCTATTGTCAAGGGTTGGATTACATTAACTTATCATTTTATCATTAATAATTTTTATCATTAATCATATTTATCATTAATCAATTTATTACTTGTACACATACCTTTGAACGTTATCACTAAACCTATGAACTTTATCACTAAACATATGAACTCTCACCAATATTTTAGTTGACTTTGTTTATAACATGTTACAGGTAATGTGGTTTAACTTGGCTATCATCACCATAGGATTGCATCGGCTTTAGAGAGACCTAATTAAATAATGAACTCGCATGCTTAGTTTATGTTATATGTTTAACTATCGTATGTTATGACTTGGTTTCTATGTTTGCTTATTTGTAATGAAATGCATGGGTAACTAATAAGAATATCGCAACCTAACTATAGTGTTGTGTGCTTCTGGACAATCACCGCGCCCTGACATATTCCTTCATCGGTTGGGGTGTGACATATGTGTTTTCTAGTGTGTTAGCTTGAAAGAGGTCTGGTCAGATTTTATTGTATTATGTGTTTGTCCAAATCAATGAAATAAAGCTTTATTTAGATCGTTATTGTGTCTTTAATCATGTTTCAATATGTTTGGGTTATTATTAATCTCCTATTGTTATGAAATGGGTTGATTAAGAATATCACAATACTACCTTTAGTGTTGTGTCCATCTGGACAATCATCGCGCCCAGACGTATTTTGTCATCGATTGGGGTGTGACAATGTGAATTTTGGTTTATCCTGAGGATGATTATATTGAAACTTTTGCAGTCGGTTTAAACCCTTTGAAACAAAGTTTAGGGGTACTTTGGTGATCTTTTTAGTTGTGATGGCTTGGACCTTGAGTTCATCATGTTCGATTGATCTGATTAGACCATCTGAATTTCTGAAATGTAAAAGGTTTTATTGAAACTTTTGCATTCATCATGTTCAATTTTGTTCCTCGGGATGATTTTGGATCTCATACTCATTTGGTTTAGACCCTCTTAATTTCTGAAATGTAAATGATTTTATTGAAACCTTTGCAGTTGGTTTAGACCCTCTGAAAGAAAGTTTAGGGTTACTTTGGTAATCTCTTTTGACTTTTTGCCTTTGAAGGCTTGGACTTTGAGTTTATCATCTTTAATTTTGTTCATCAGGATGATATTGAGCTCATATGATAGATTTTGTTTGGACCCGCTGAATTTCTGAAAAATGTAAATTCGGTTGACCCGCTTGGGAGTTATTGTTGGGTTGTGTGTTTTGTTGGTTATACGTGTTGGGTTTCGTTTGTCCCTCTGATTAGTGTAGAATATGTTGGCTATGATGATTCCGTAGGAGTTCCTTTTATGGTTACGATGGTGTTAGTAGAGGCGAGGCGGAAACAATGTGTTCCTCAAAGCCATACTATGATCGAAGACTTTACTCCTATATGAGCCTTTGATGCTAATAATCAGTTATAAATCACATGTTTTAATCTATTATAGTATACTGAACTTATGTTTACTCACCAACTATTCGTAGTTGACCTTTATATTGTACATGTTGCAAGATATGTTGTTAGATGATGATGAACTTGTTGATGACACTTAGGACGAATCGAACTTAGTTGTGACCTAAATAAAAAGGTTATTATATGCTTTTGTTGAACCATACGTTTGGGTTATTATTAATCTCTTATTGTTATGAAATGGGTTGATTAAGAATATCATAATATTTGCTTTAGTGTCGTGTGCATATGACAATCATCGCGACCCGACATACTCTGCCGTCGGTTGGGGTGTGACAATGTGAATTCTGGTTTGTCCAGATGATGATTTTATTGAAACTTTTGCAGTTGGTTTAAACCCTCTGAAACAAAGTTAAGGTTACTTTGGTGATCTTTTTTGGCTGTGACGACTTGGACCTTGAGTTCATCATGTTCGATTGATCTGGTTTAGACCATCTGAATTTCTGAAATGTAAAAGGTTTTATTGAAACTTTTGCATTCATCATGTTCAATTTTGTTCATCGGGATGATTTGGATCTCATACTGATTTGGTTTAGAGCCTCCTAATTTCTAAAATGTAAATGATTTTATTAAAACCTTTGCAGTTGGTTTATACCATCTTAAAGAAAGTTTAGGGTTACTTTGGTAATCTTTTTTGACTTTTTGCCTTTAAAGTCTTGGAGTTGAGTTCATCATCTTCAATTTTGTTCATCAGGATGATTTTGAGCTTACATAATTGATTTTGTTTAGACCCTCTGAATTTCTGAAATGTAAATTTGGTTGGAATTACTGTTGGGCCATGTGTTATGTTGGTTACACGCATTGGTTTCGTTTGTCCCTCTGAATAATGTAGATTATGCTGGCTATGATGATTTCGTAGGTGTGCCTTTTATGGTTACGATGTTCTTAGTAGAGGCGAGGCGGAAATAGTTTGTTTCTCACAGTCGTACTATGATCGACGTCTTTACTCCTATATGGAGCTTTGATGCTAATGATAACGTTTTCTTTGTTATCTCAAAGCATAAGGGATTTTGGTTTGATTAGAAACTAAATTTGTATGTAAAAGAAGAGGAAAATATCATATTTTTTGGCAATTCAGTGAGGTTTTGAATATTATATTTTTTAGAAACAAAAGGGATTTGAGTTTGTTTGGAGATAACTTTTCAATTCAATGTTTGAATTTGGAATTAATTGTAGGAAAAATAGAAATAAATAATCCTACCTATTCACGATTGGCGGATAATAATCCCACCTAATTTTTTGGTGGATAACAGTCTTACTTTTACAACCTATTATTTCTAATAATCTTTTCCGTTAAAAAACTAACCCCGTTAATGTGGAGGACCAATCTTGTCATTATTCAAACTTCTTCCTATTTAATTAGGGCCAATCTTGCCATTTTTATAAAGTCAATCCCGGCTTCTTCCCCCTCGCCAGATGAATCAACATCGTCGTTCGCCGGCGACCGATCCCATTGGACGACCTTCGAATGCCGACCTCAGCAACCTTCACTAGACCCTCCCGAACTCCTCTTCTTCTCAGTCGTTCAAGCCCAGCAGCCCAAACCCACCCATGCCTTCTTCCCCTCGTCGGTTGACCAAGTCTGGCGCCGGCGTACGACTCACCGAAAACCGGTCTCTCACCCAATCTAGAGGGAGAACTAGACGATTCCTCCTTTGATTTGACTCTACCACTGCCCGGAGCAGTATCTCGTCCGCGTCTGAGGTCAGCCAAACCACCACCGCACCGTGGAGAGTTGTTGTCTTCTCCCCAGGATTCAATGTTGGCGTAACGAGGGGAGGCGTCGACGAAGTCGGAGTGTGGAGTGGTGGTGGTGGTTGGGGTTGTGACGGCGGTTGTGGCGGAAATAGGGTTACGGGAACGGGAAGGATGAAGATTACAAGGTTATGATAAATGATAAAATAACCTCTAAAATTGAGAAGTTTACATATTAACCCCTTACATTCTAAAGTTCACAATTTACTCCCAAACTGCTGACTAGGATGCCACATCACATGTCGCGTCAACATTTACTAACGAAGTTAGTTTTTTAACGGAAAAGATTATTAAAAATAATAGGGTCTAAAAGTAAGACTGTTATACGCCAAAAAAATAGATGAGATTATAGTTAGGATTATTTAAATCAATTTTTCTTTAATTGTATGGGTTGTATGAGTTAAGATGAACATAGAATTTATAAAAACATATATGATTTTTATAATATTTGTTATTACTTTTTGTATACTTGGTAATATCAGTCTTACTAACCTGCGTTCTTCCTGAATGCGCCGTGTGGCAATGCGCGAGTCGATTTTAATAACTAGCGTTATCCCGCCCCTTTGCGTAACACACGAATCTCGGAACCTAGTACCTTACAAAATTTGTAGCAACAGTTGTCACCGGAACTTATACTTCCGTGATATGAATTGAATGAAATCAACCCACAAAAGTGGGACAATAACTAATACCTGTCGATTCAAGAGCTGTCATCAACAAGTAATACTCAATACATTTCAGCTAATAAAATTCTGTTTGTAATGTCGATGATATATACAAGATAACACAATGAAAGAATTAAGGAAACAAAAATATCAAACACAGCGGGAGACGTAGCCGCAAGTTATGAGCTCCTGTTAGAGTCATCGAGCATCATCCCTTTAAGACTTTTAGCTAACCAGATAGCAGTCTCTCTTGGGGAGACTTTATCTTTGCCAAAAGGTCTGAGAACAACAGCCAGTTCTTGCAGCCTGTTTTCTTGAAGTAAATCAGCAGATAGTTCAAGAAGCCCTTCAAGTGCCTCCGCCCGTTGCCTTGTAGACGTTATATCTAAACTCTCCCTCCCTTCCCCAACTTCTGCTAGACACTTCTTTTTTTCAACATCTTTACTATCAGATTTCACAGTTGGAGAGGCGGCTAAGGTTTTGATCTCGGCCTCATCCTTTACCTCTAAATTACAATTATTACTTTCCACAAATGACGCCTCATCTCCCACACGAAAGCTGCTGCGTTGATGAATCACATCACCATAAGATGGTGAAAACCGCGGAGGAGCAAGTTTTTCAGTTGTTGGAATATATTGCGCGGGTGACACCCCCCCATACGACAACATTTTACTAGATGAAACAGGAACAGGAACAGGAACAATGGAAGATGCAGTATCATCCGGGAGTAAGGCTACATTTGAGCATGCTTTCAAATCTCGATTAGTTATCTGAGAGTTTCCATTAGGTATCTCCATCTGAACGGATGAGACATCTGACTGGGTCCGGTCTGCTTGTGGATGTACAATCTGCTGTGTCAAGTCACCCAGCCATGTCTCACTAGGTTTAAATCCTTGAATTGATGCCGAAGATGCTACTGAATTAAAGCTATCATCAGTATGTTCCTCATTCGAAACTCCCACCCGCGACTCCTCTATGATCTTTAAAACAGATTTTCTCCCACTTGACTCACTAGGGTTTATGATTCTACCGGTGGTCTGACTTAACTCATTAGGATCTTTTGCCCTTCCAGTTATATGAGTACGAGTCTGGATCGACTCACAAGGACCTATAGTCGTTTCACTAGTTTGAAACTCATCACGGTTTCTTATTTCAAGGGGGGTCGGACTTAACTCGTTAAGATCTTTTATCCGTCCAGGAATCTGAGTGGGGATTCTCAGAAGGGACTGAGTTTGGTCCTTAGGTTCAACTTTTTTGGTAATGGTGGTTATGGCATCAGGAGGAGCACTAATGGCTGGTTGCTTAACACGTCCGCCTGGGAATGATGGTCTTCTCAGAAGAGTGGGTGGAGTTTTTAGCCTCTGATTTGCATCTTCATTCAATCTAGTAGGCCCACTGGGAGGTGTCCCCTCTGGCCTACCTTTAGTCTTTGGAGATGACTCGATCACATTCAGCTGCACAGAGAGCATCACTTATTATTAGTAAAGGTTGCAAGTTAGACCTATTTTGCCTAAATGAACAAACGTTCCTAAAAGAGCGCTACAAAGGACACCTGTTAGTTGGCGTTGAGTTGAAGAAAACCATGACCAATGGCAAAACTTTTTGACGTAACATATTTTATTCAATCACATTATTTAAAAACAAAAATCATTTTGTCAAACAGACACCGAGTTTCACCACTATTTTAAACTTTTTATCTACTAATGTTCAAAAGTGTGTCTGACAAAAATGGCCATAATACCCTTATAAGGTTACCCCCCCCCCCCCCCCCCCCCCACTCCCGCTCCCCCTCTGATTTGATGATGAAACTAGGAAGAAAAAGATAATAGTTGGAGAGAAAATAGTAGTGCAAACTGCAAAGTTGAGTTAAAGAAAACCAATATCAACGGCGTCTTTAAAATTTTCTAAAACGCCCCAATGAACTTTAGGGGTATTCATTTTTTCCAGCTAGTGACCAATAGGAGACAGCTTTAGTGTTACGTTAGTAATAGTTCAGGGGCTTTGGTTGTCAATGTTGATAGTTCAGGGACGAAATAGTAATTGTAATAATGGCCGTTATGTCGTTAATAAAAGAGCAGCAAGCTAACCAAATCGGTTATGCTTGAATTCGAACAACCTTCCCTCTCTCTAGATTCTGTTTCTAGTCCGAACATACCAATTGGGGGTATCAGAGCTTCCAATCCAATCGGCGATAGTTTTTACGGCAGAGCAACATTCTAGCGAAGACGATGACTACCAGAAACCAGGAATTGGAGAAAGCGATCAAGGAAACAATCAAAGATCATGAGTGGTCCTTGATTCGATTAGAGTCTGCAGCAGAGAAAACGCAGAAAATATTTGAAGAATTACGGCATACTTCCGATGAAATCAGAGAAACATTCTGCTGAAATCGCGAGTTTGAAGGCGATGGTCAACGAGATTCTTAAGAACATGAATGGCGGAGGCAAAAGTGGCGATCGTGCAGGAGAGAGCGATGATTCCAGATCCAATGGTGATGATTACCGATCCAACAAAAATAATCGGCTATCAAAGGTGGAGTTTTCAAAGTTCGACGGCAGTGATGTAGAAGGATGGATCTATCGATGCGATCATTTCTTTGCCATCGATGAAACTCCTGAGAGACTTAAGGTTCGATACGCTACTATACATCTTGAAGGCAAGGCCTTACAATGGCATCAATCATATCTGAAGACACGGATGCTCGCCGGAGTAGAGTTAGGCTGGGAAGAGTACTCCAGATCGATTATTGCTTGTTTTTCTTCGATTTTGGTAGAAGATCCAATGGGAGCACTCAAAGCTCTATCTCAAACTGGATCCTTAGAAGACTATTGTGACTCGTTCAACATGTACCGGAACAGAATCACAATCGTGGAAGAGCATGCGATGAGGCCTGAAACCTGAAATTCGATGCTATGTTCGAATGTTCAAACCTACAACACTCAAAGATGCTTACTCTTTTGCAAAGATGCAAGAACATGCAACACCACTCTTAATTCCACCGGTTCAAGGTTTATTAGTGGTACCAGATTTTCCAATACTCAGCAACCAAAAAGTTTTACTCCTCTACCAAGTGCTGCCAAATTACCTTTAACACCAACACCTGTGTGTGTCTGCTATTCCTTTCAATCCGAATAGACGAAGGTTAACTACAAAAGAGATTGAAGAAAAGAGATCTAAGGGAGGATGCTTTGGTTGTACAAAAAAGTTTACTCCGGGCCATAAATGTAAAGCTAAATTCTTTTCAATTGAAATATGTGATGGAGATGATGGTTCTATGGAAGATGATTTTACAATGAGTGAGCAAGTTCAAGAGCCTTAGATTTCACTAAATGCCATAGCTGGTATACCTTCTTTTTCAACTATGAAAGTTATCCGTATGCTTGGCTCTAAACGGTTAAACATTCTCATTGATAGTGGCTCAACCCATAATTTCCTTAATACCTCATTGGCTGCAAAAATTAATTGTCCTACTCAACTGATTGATAATATGCAAGTTACTGTAGCTGATGGTAACAAATTGACTTGTATGCATATGTGTAAGAATTTCCAGTGGAAAATGCAGGGGTATTGGTTTAAGGCTGATATGTTAGTAATTCCTCTAACTAACTATGCCATTGTGTTGGGCATACAATGGCTGCAAACATTGGATGACATTATGTGGAATTTTATGAAATTAACTATGGAATTCTCTATAGGGCAGCAAAGCTTCTTGTTGAAAGGGGTTACTAATGTGGGGGTAAGTTTGTGTTCTTTGAAAAGAATGAACCACAAGTTACAGTCAGGAGAGACTGTGGTTCAAGCCCAATTATCCAGTTTGGAAAACAGTCATCAGCCAGGTATTACTATAGAGGATATATTACTCCAACTTCCTTAAAGGCCTTGTTACAGCAATTTGAAGATGTGTTTGCCTTGCCTATTGGCTTACCCCCAAAAAGAGATTGTGACCATAAAATAATCTTAAAAAATTCCCATGTAAATCTTAATCTCAAGCCCTATAGGTATCATGGTGCACAAAAAGATGTGATAGAGCAAATGACCCAAGAATTTTTGGATTTAGGCCTGATCAGAAACAGTATCTGCACTTGTTGTTTTAGTCAAGAAAAAAGATGGCTCATGGAGAATGTGTATGGATTATAGAAAACTAAATGAAGCTACTGTTAAAGATAGTTTTCCAATTCCTTTGATAGAGGAATTACTTGATGAGTTGTGTGTGTGTGTGTGTGTGTGTGTGTGTGGGGGGGGGGGGGGGGGGGGGTCTCTAAGTTGGACTTGAGGTCAGGGTATCATCAAGTTAGGATGTTTCAGGATGATGTACCAAAAACTGCATTTAAAACACATCATGGTCATTTTTAGTTTTTGGTGTTACCTTTTTGTGAGTAAAGCTTTGTCCATCAAACAACAAGTACTATCATTATCTCAATTTCAAGCATTTGGTAATCAAGACTGATCACAAAAGTCTTGAAATTGATCACAAAAGTCTTGAATATCTTTTGGATCAGAAAATCACAACCCCATTACAGCAAACATGGCTAGCCAAACTGTTGGGATATGATTATAAAACTTGTTATAAATAAGGCAGTGATATGCATCAAGAGTTCAAGGTTTGGCTCTTTTTGAGATGACCATAAGTTCTGTGGATCCTATTTTGTGGCAAGGAATTCAGAAGGGTTGGACTACTGATGTGGTTCTCAAGGATCTCATTTCCAAGTTGCAGCAGGGCCAAGTTATTAAGAACAGATCATGGGATGGTAAAGCATTGAAAAGAAAGCACAAATTAGTCATTCCTAATGATCCTGTCCTGAGAAGAGATCTTATTCATTGGTCTCATAGTTCTACTACTAGAGGTCATTCAGGTTTAAAAGCTACCCTACAAAGACTTAAAGACTATTTTTACTGGAAGGGCCGTTACAAAGAGGTGCATCAGTTCACGAAGGAGTGTTCTACATGTCAAAGAGCCAAGTATGACCATGCTACAACTCCTGGGTTATTACAACCCCTACCTATGCCCAATTTTAATTTCTCTGATCTTTCCATAGATTTCATCTCTGGTCTCCCTAAAGTTGATGGTAAAGATTCTATCTTAGTCATAGTTGATAGACTGACTAAGTATGGGCATTTTATTGCACTGTCTCATCCTTATACAGCAGCTAAGGTTGCCCAAATTTTCATGGATACAATATTCAAATTACATGGCTGTCCAAATTCTATAGTTTCTGACAAAGACCCTATCTTTTTTAGTATGTTCTGGAGGGAATTCATGAGATTGCAGGGTATTCAGTTAAAATTTTCATCAGCTTACCACCCTCAATCTGATAGCCAGACTGAGGTGTTAAACAGGCGCCTTGAGTCTTATTTGAGATGATGGTTATGGATCAGCCTACCCAATGGGTTCAATACTTGCCCTTAGCCCAATGGTGGTATAACTCTACATATCATTCAGCTATAAAAATGTCACCATATGAGGCATTATATGGTCTTAAACCTCAAATTCATATTCCTTATATACCTAATGACACTCAAGTTGATGCTGTGGAAATCTTTCATCATGACAGAGAAATTATGATTCAAAGATTGAAGGTTACATTGGACGGTACCCGTAATCGTATGAAGCAAATGGCTGATAAAATTCGCAGTGAACGTTCTTTCCAACCAGGGGATTGGGTTTATGTCAAGCTTTACCCTTTTGTGCAGAATTCCCTCAAGGTCCATCGCAACAACAAATTGGCTCCCAAGTTTTATGGTCCGTATATCATTCTTGAAAAGCTGGGTTCCGTTGCTTATCAATTGGACTTGCCCATCGAAGCTCAAATCCATCCTACATTTCACTTTTCGTTGCTCAAAGCTGCTCATGGGTCGACCGCTACATCCATTCCATTACCCAGTGCTCCGCGTTTCTCCTACTATCCTCGAGCTGTTTTAGACCGCAAATTGGTTCTTCATCATGGTCGAACTGCAACTCAGCTGCTGATTCATTGGCTTGGACTCAATGTAACCGAGGCTACCTGGGAATTTCTTGATGATTTGAAGTTGCGATTTCCCTCTTTTAAATTTTTAGGGCAAAAATTCTTATAGGGGGAAGTATTGTTACGTTAGTAAGTTCAGGGGCTTTGGTTGTCAATGTTGATAGTTCAGGGACGAAATAGTAATTGTAATAATGGCCGTTATGTTGTTAATAAAAGAGCAGCAAGCTAACCAAATCGGTTATGCTTGAATTCGAACAACCTTCCCTCTCTCTAGATTTTGCTTCTAATCCGAGCATACCATTTAAACATTAATAAGAGTACGAATAAATGCTTAGCAACCAATTTGGAAAATTGTAAAACTTAGTGGCTATGTAATGCCAAACATATATTGTTATTAAAAAATTATAGTCCTTAATCATATTTAACAAAACTAAAACTATTTATAAAATTACAAAATGAACAAAAAGTATTTGTGAATCAGCACAATCTGACCTGTAGAAAAAAGTACCAATTTTGACCTATTACCCAACCCACTCATTGTTAAATATTTAATCCTTGATTCATCAATCTATCTGAAGGAATGTTTAGAGAAAACAGAAAGCTACTTGTACCTGATGCTTCAAAGAAGTTGATCCTTGAGTTCTTTTCCTTGACTCAAGGTTGTTCTTTTCGGGCGGCGTTTCGACATTATTAACCACCTTCCACCCGTGATTCACTACGGTTGGTTTGGGCAATTTACTTGATGTTTCAAACTCAGCCTTTAAGCGCCCCCCTCGCATTGGTGAACTGTGTTCCCTATTGTTACCTTCTTTCAGAGCCATCTTAATTTGTTTGACTGGTTTCACTTGCTTACCTTCACTAGTTGACTTTTGATGATCTACTATTGGTTCTGCCACCGACTGCATCATGTCGCTTTCATCATGTTGAATACCTTGTGCAAATGAATCATCATCATCATCATCGTCATCATCATCATCATCATCTCCAGGGGGAACAAGATTTGTAGTATGGGCACAGGTGCAACCAGCAGGTGGAATTTGGATGTTTTTCTCACTTGATCTCACACTATCTTTGTCACTGAAAGAACTGCTACTACATTGACTATCAGATCTCTTCTTTCTCATATCACGTGTGTTAGCAATTGGCTTTGGAGGCGAAGTGACACCAATTGATGAGCGATACTGGTCAACATATGGTTGTAGATATGGGTGTTTTAAAATATCAGATGCCTAACAAAGTCGAGGAAAAAAAATAGTTAGAATGATAAGACAGTCGTTAACTGGATAGGTAAAATTACGAAGACGTACAGTGGGTCGATGTTCTGGGTTCTTACGGAGCATTCCTTTGATGAGTACTTTTCTGGAAAGGGAAAATAGAGAGAACTAATGTTAATTGAGATTTTATCCAACTACTCTACATGATTTTTACTACCACTAAAAATCAAATAATAATATTTCTACAAAACAACAAATAGAAATTCATATGATTTTTGTCAGTATCAAAGTATGCATTTCGAATCTACCTTCCTTAAGAATACACTTACTGAAGTTATAATGCTTTTTGTCCGCCAGATATTGGAACAAATAAATGTACTAAAAGGTACCACATGCTTTATTAGATAGTAGTCATCCAATAGGTATTAGCTCGTTCAGGACTATTAATAATCCGGATGAAGTAAAAAGCAAATAGATAAATAATATCAAAAACCATTTAACTTACAGGGATGGAGAATAACAAGGAGGCAACGGACCAATACAAGATCTGTTTATTTTACTTATCAGTCCCGCCATGTCCTGAAATCAATGTATACACAACCACAAATCAGCCCATTTTCCTTAGGTAACAGAAAAAATTACTTTATAATGGTGGCAGTATTCAAATGCAGTAGAGGTGGGCAAATGGGCGGGCTGTGTAAAACGGTCGCGATTGATACGGGACAAAAAGGCGTAGCTCAGTTTGACCCATAAGCCATAACCACTTTTGTTTTCCTTTTCTTATTTAAATTATAAATTACTGATTAAAATATGATTACATACAAGAGCTACATTATGAGAATATTACTCTAATATTTCAAAATTAGTAGATGTAAGAGGTTGTAAGCATAATCTCCTTTATATAAGAGAGTGTAAGTAAACCATTTTGTTATGATAAGCCCTACATTTATTTTAACAATTAATGAAGTTATTGGTCTAATTACTGAATAAGTCTTTTATCATGAAAATAATTGTTTATGGACAAGTGTTGGGCAGCGAGTTATGTGTCCTGCAAATATAACATCTAGGGCGTATTTTAATTATATATCAGGCATGATTAATACTGATAATTAATTAGTGTTAAAATCAAGCATCACTCAGATAAAGTAAGCCAAGGAGAGAGATGAACAACCTCTACAATGTCAAGAACCTATTTTGTACATGTTTTAATGTTTTGGTTTGTTTCTACCACCACATTAAGGCAAGTCTATAACTTTATTGAAGTCTATCACTTTACTGTTGTTAATCTACAGGCCAATGGCTAACAACCAAACTCTTTTGTATGTTCAAATTATTAAATAATGCACTTTCTGGAGTAATATTTTTACATAGTTTTACTATTTATGAATGAAAGGAGCTCATATTTTAATTGGCCTCAACTTGGGTTTTGATTGATAATTGATAAACAATGTTCTTCATATGCCTCTCAGCTATCTTACTCATCCTTTGCACCACTTAATATTTTTTACTTCCTTTTTACTTATAGTTTCACATAATAATTGTTTTTTAGTATTATCTCTCTATCTACAACGAAGCTTAAGACTAGCAAAAACAAAAATGGTTATCCTAGCAATCGGAGAAAATAATTCTATCCTAATATTGTTAGGGTAAATATGACAACAATAAGTAGTTTATAGAAAAACGACAGAAATACTTTTTGCACAAATCATGTACACCTACTCTGTGCACCTTGTTTTTTAAAATAATTTCTATTACTATTTCCCCCCAGGTGAAATAGTATCAATATAGAAGGACCTATCAAATTAAGATCTTCAGACAATCAGCAGCCCTTAAACCTCTGAGAATATAGGAAGAGATAGAGAGGAAAAAAACTGGTTCAAGAGGACTTACAAAAGCTTTAAATGCTGGACGGTGAGCAGCCATTTCATACATACAACAACCTAACAAACAAACAAAAAATATAGCAGATGAAATAAGTACAAAATGTAAAAACAATAAACATATGTACTTCAAAATATAATTACATAAAATCAGATACCTAAGGACCATATATCTGATTTAAAGCCGTAAGGAATATCTGCAAGCAGTTCAGGACACATGTAATTTGGTGTTCCAACAACCTGGAATAAAGTAACCAAGAATAATATGAACTTAAAGGTTGAAATTAGTAACAATAAATCATACTCCTGCACAAAATGAAATAAAACAGTTTCGTTTAGGAGCTATACTAGAATACACACAACATTGCCCTTGTTAGCAATGTTTGCACATGTAACTATCACAAAACATTAGTAGCATCAACTTTGATCCACATGTTTCAGGAAGTATTTTATATATTAAACAATGAGAAACATTTCCGTTAAACTATACGTCAAGTCAACCCAAGCATATATTGTGGGAATGTGGGTGTACTATATTGTAGTAGGCATATACACAAGTCTCAAACGACTTGAACTATATCAAGTGTAGGTATTTCAATTAAGTATAGAAATAGAATGAAGTACATAAAGGACATACCGAAGAAGCCAAGTCATCAGCCTTTAAAGTCTTAGCAAGCCCAAAGTCACCTAAGTGAAAGAAAAAAGAAAAACAAACAAGTTACTTGGAAGAAATAAATGCCACTTTGAATTAGAGCAAGTTAAATCAACATATACAAAAGAAAAGAGTCACTAGCTCACCAAGACGAACATCTTGATCTTTGGTAAGGAAAATGTTTGAACACTGGAGATACAATGCAATAGGTGTTGGTAAAAGGCACTAAAAGGAAAAGGCAACTTGAGCATCCAGAATATACTATTACATACCTTCAAGTCCCTGTGTAGAACATAATTTGAATGCAAATATTCAACTGCCAATAGTATCTGAGTGAACCACTTGCAAAGTTTCTGTAAGAGCGAAAAATTAGAAATGTGGTAGTTTAGATTTGAACACAGACAGAAATGGTAGAACAAGAATACCTCCTCGGGGATGTATTGCCCTGGTGATTTTTTCATCAATTCAGCTCTGTTCAAAAGTCATTTCATAAGCCAACTAATAATAATAATAATATACAAGTGAAAGAGGGAGGTTTGTTTTCTGTAGGAACTTACATGTCACCACCTTCACAGTATCCAGTTACAATGCAAACATAGCAGCCCTACATTAAAGATTAGGACAAACCTAATTCAGATCAAATGCTATCACAGAGTTGTGCAATGACATGTGTTTCTAACCTTCTCAACCCATGCTTCTTTGAACTCGACAATAAACGGGTGCTGTATACGGGCAATTAAGGCCATCTAGACATCATCAAAAAAATAATAAGAATCGCACCCAAGAGCCTGCCTGCCTGCCTGCCTGCCTGCCTGATGATATTTTAATAATAATAATATGTGAGGAAAACAAACCTCTTGATGTGCAGATCTTCTGCAGCGTTCAGTCTGTCTAGCAAGACGAATCTTCTTCAAAACATATCTGCATTGTTAAACAGCATAAATGAATAAAGATCCAATCTAATCTAATATTTCAATAAATAAAAGTGGCAGATAAATAGATAGATAGATAGATATCATCGAGAGAAAGACGGATACTTGGTTTTCTCCAATTTGTGATTAACGAGAATGGCGGCACCGAAAGCACCCCGCCCGATTTGCTCCATCATCTCATACTGATCCATTTTTGACTCCATCACTCCTTGATCCAATGCCAAATTGTAAATCTCAAATACTAATAACTATTCGATTCACAAACATGAGTACAATTTGCACAGAATAATCATCTCGTCTCATCTATGTTGGGGGGGATTCAGATCAGGAGCAATAAATCAAGTCAAAATTACTGCTGTTCGATCGGATTCGGTACAGGTCAAAATAATTGCCACTCCAATCGATCCAAGTGTGGAGTCAAATAAAGCACACAGTACAACAAGAACGAGGGATATACTTTGACTACCTGTCTGACTCTCGCAATTGCAACTAGAAAATAAATAAAATTATTTTTGATTATTTATTGAGGATGAGGATGGATTCGGTATAAACCCCTAGGATCGGTGTTAAGTAGACTTTAATTTAACAAGAAACCCTCTACTTGTAAATATAACCCTGCGGAATGAAGTTATATTTCACTTTACTTAAGTATATTTTAGTTTTCTTTTACAACGTAAGTGTTTGATTTCATAAAGATAGTAACAACGATGTATAAAATACTCGGCACAATTTGCATTAACTCAAAGTTACAATATTAACAAGTTGATCAAGAACCGTGTGTAAACTAAAAGCTAACTAAGCTATATATAGTGCTGATGAGATCAATGACAACCATTGATCTCAAACGATTTAATCTAAACCGTTAAGCAAAAAGTCAAATACAACTACCAAAAGAATAAACTTCGACATATGGAGTATTTTGCGTGTGATCAACAACATTCTACTTTGGGGGAGCGGCTTTGATAGATTTGGAAGCAACCAAGAAGTTTTTGCAGGATTGGATGACTGAAAAGACTTCTCAGGAAAAGTCCGGTTGAACTCATTATCTGGTGGATAATTGAGTTCACCCGGAATATTCGCTATAAGACAAAATTTGCTTCTTTCGGTTGAATTGCATGTTCCGCTTGAACTTGAGACTTCCGCTCGAACTTCACAGTCAGCCGTAACAACTTAAATTGGCTTCAGCCGGAAATATTCAAAGCGATATTCCTTACAATCTCCCCCTAAGCTGATGACGTCAAATTTATTTTCCATCTTCGAAGCTATTTCCAAAAATTGACTATGTACAGAGGTTCTTCTCCTTAACCTATTTGTTCAAGGACTTGATGTTTGCATCCAAATCCTGGGACAACTCTTTCATGCTTGTTTTGGTTACTTTTACATGATTAAGAGCTTCCCAATCTCGTTTATTCCACTGATCTTGAACTGAGATGGATTCATGAGTGGTGAAGGTGCCATCTCCTCTATGAACATAAAATAGCTTCTCTTCTTCTTCTAGTATGACAAGTTTGATCTCATTGATAGGTTCATCTTCTTCATTATCAGTGTGTCCTTGAGATCTGTAAAAGCAACCCATATTCGAGCACTGCAGTTTCTATGCTCATTCTTAGCAGATGCTCGGCTCTGGTTAGGCTCATAATTTCTCTCAACTTTACATAAATGTCATTTAACTGGAACATATGAAGCATTCTGGTGGTTTGAGGAGCATTTACCACTTTGGATGTGCCATTGAGAAGCTGGAAAGTAAAATCAAAATTATCTTCATTGGATGTCCACCCAACAACTTTGTTCTGTCTGGGTGGGCCTTTCTTCTTTGACTTTTGATCTTTCTTTCTCTTGGCATGCATGTAACATCCGTATGTTTCAAAAACTCAGAAACTCGACCAACATTAAGATCCAAGGTTTAAGTCCAATTCTCAACACCATAAATGGTAGATTATGCTCTTCCATATGATAGTACTCAGAAAATGATGAACGTGGGCGAAAACCGCATGCGAAACCGAGTTATTACGAAGCAGGAATCGCGAAAACAAGTTTGATGTTTGTTGGTGAGTTGCTAGTCGCGAATTTCGTCCCACATTGCCCCACCAGCGAAATTTTCATTCCTTATACACCTATAATTACCTCTTTTAGGTCCCTTATAGCTTCCAACTCCTAGTTTGAGTATAAAAAAGTGGAATAACCAAATTTTGGTGGTTCCACAAGTACAATACCCCTTCGGGTGTCGTGCTTAGTAGTTTTTTTTATGCTCTTGGTGAGGAGGTGCTGCCCTTCAAACTCGTCTCGTTTGAAAAGCTTCTTTGAGGTAAATTCTTCTTCTTTTTCTTTCTTTGTTTCCTTTCTTTCTTTCCTTTCGTTATTCGTTTATTTATCGCTTTATTAGTTTAATTTAGTTTAGGTTCTTAGTTAGGTGCTTTAGGCTCGTTTAGGTAGCCTTGCTAAGGCTCGTTCTTAGAACGCCTAGCATTGTTAAGGCTTGTCCTTTGGACGGCCTAGCTTTGCAAAGGCACTTCATTAAGACGTGTTGCCTTGCTTAGGCCGATTTAGGCTTACTGTAGCCCTTGTAGAGGCTCGTTAGGCCCATACGAGTCTAAACTATCATGTCCAATTTCATCTATATTCTTCTAATCCAAAAGTCAACGTTTTAATGCATGAAAAGATTGGGAATTAAGGCTTGTTCTTCACAAATCAACAGTTAAAGTAATTCTCAATCATTCTAATATGTAATTCAGGTTTTGAACAGAAACTCATTTTTAAGAATTTCAAATAGATTAGAAATTGAACTCTGTTTAACAACATATTTAGTGATGGTACTTGAGACGCGAATGACATGTAGTAATTAGAAGGGTGAAAACACCGGTAGTTGGGGTCTCTGTCAAAAGGATAAGTGTTCGCATAAATCCCATAGTCGGACCTGGATACTTACCTGGGATGCCCCGATGAGAGTGTCATAACCTATTAGGCCAAAGCATGTCTAGTAACGTTTAAGGTATTGTTACTCTGAAAAGTTAACATTTTTCTCAAACTTCAATTTATAACATTAAAACTCATTCCCCAAATGCATAAGAGCTTAGAATCCCATATTCCAATATTCATGTGGTCCCCTTCTATTCTTTTAGGATGAATCTTTGGGACTAATCCTTTCACTTTCACTTTTCGCTTCGTGGACTTAATTTCTAATCCAAGTGAGTAATCCTTGCCCCTTTTCTCATTTTATCACTTTGGGGTTGCAACATGTATCCTATTTTAAAATGTTATATTCAAAGTTTATCAATTACCATGCGTATGTGATCTATGTGTGAATTATGTGTTATGTGACTTCTTGCATGATTTGTCAATATGTGATTTTCAAAGGCTTTCATGTTTATCAAGGTTTTCATGTTTATCAATGAATGTCAAGTATGTCATGGTTGTCGTGTTTGTCATGTCTTTCATTTGGCATAAACATTAACGTAAGGCCTGGGGTAACAAAGGTAGATCTATCGGTTGACAACCCACTCAACTTGACCGGTTCGGCGTTGGGTGTTTGGAGCCTATTTCATTATTTCATATAATCTAACCTGCGGGTTAGGGAATCTATCATATGTCATTGAGGTTTGTTTATGCCTAGTCTTTCATGTTGTCATTTTACACTAGCAATTTTGGTTATGCCTAGTCTTTCATGTTGTCAATATCTTCTAGCATGTTATATTTCACTTATTCTATCATATGACACGTAACGCATGTTTTTCAAATATATGTTATGTATCAAACTTGTGGTTACTCACCAACTATTTATAGTTGACCCCCTTTATTTTATACATGTTGCAGGCTATGATGTTGATGTTTCAAGATGCTATCACATAGGGCTTTTGGACCTAGTTTAATAAAGAAATCGTATGTGTTATCAATATGTGGTGTATTGTTTTATTTTCAATGTTATCAATTAAATTCATTAATTATCAACTATTATCACTAAATTAGTTGTCATGAGCTTATGGGCAATCTAATCATGCCTCGACGCTTCCGCCGTCGGTTGGGGTGTGACAATGCATCAGTCTCCTCTTTCTTTTCTTCTTTTCATCATGAAAATCATTTTCCGATTCTTGCACAGCAGGGGCTTTCCCTTTTGATGAGGAAGAAGAGGGACCAGGTTGAACATCAGTTGGTTTGATAGGAGGGGTAGGAGCAATGGTGGTTGAAGGTTCTCTTATGGTAAGAGGTGATAGGGGGTTTTCAAGTTGGTGGTTTATTAGCTTCAGGTGTTGTGCTAGTGGGAGGAGATGGTGGAAATATATCTGAAAAGTCCATGACAGGAGCAAGTTTCTTCTTGAAGGGAATAATTGGGGTGAAGTTATCAGTTCTGTATTTTGGGTTTGAGAGTTTGGTTGCAACTTTCTTGGATATTGTGGGTGGTTTGTAAGGTATGAGGGCAAGTGACTGGGATACTGATGAAAAGGCTGTAGGTTTAGGGTTTGGCTCAAAGATGAAGGAAGGTGGAGGTAGGACATATGCAACACCATCAAACTCTAGTTTAACAGAAATGTTAGTTGCCATACCTGAAGAGATTTCTGAAGACAGGGGCAACACCAGGTTTGGGTTAACAACAACACTGTCTCCTCTGAGCTCTTGAAAGATAGAATCAATTAAACTGCATAGCTCCCTAACCTTCATTTGAGTTACTTCTTCTTCTGATTTCCAATTTCTGATAATCAGAACCCTCTTAACCTTCTTCAGCAATGCATAATTTTCATCTTTCTTCACCAACTTGGTGGGCATCCTTGAGGCAATGTCAATCAGCCTTTGCCTTTCAGTTTCAGTCATAGCCTCCAAATTGTATTCCCTCAACCTCCAATCAAATGACATTTTCTTAGCTTCTTCAAAAAGACTCCCAACAACCCAATTTTGTGAGAACAGGTCCAATTCTTCTTGAAACTCCTTTGCAAGCCTTTCATGTTCAGCAGCCATCCTGGCATCTTCCACCATTTTGTTTAAAGCTTCAGATTCTGGAGTGACAACAACCTGATAAATGGTTAAAGTGTTTTCAGGTTAGACTGTTGCATCCTCTTGAACTGGTTCTTTACTCCTCATGGCCACTGGGGTTTCAGCAACATCTTCTGTTTCATCCCTGGGCTGTTCAACCGGTTGAATCACTAGGAACTGATCAGTTCCGAAGATTGAGTGATTCCTGCAAAACACAGGGTCAGGTGCATTCTCATCTATTTCAATTACCTCTACCTGTGTTTCCGGTTGAACTTCTGGTTGAACCTCAGCTTCAACTTCAGGTTGAACTTCAGTCACCACCTGGGGTTTGGTGACCTCAGGTTCTTTATCAGTCAACTCAATCACCTCTGTCCCTTCTCCTTCTCCTAACACATTTTCATCTCCCCCCTCAGTCATTGTTCCTACAACTGTAGTTCCTGTACTTTCTTCAACATTCTCTGCTGTTGTTTTGCTGGTGGAGGTTGTGTTCTGTTCAGCTTGATCAAAGGCTCTTTCAGCCAGAAATATCACATCCTTCAGTAGCCTTGTGATCATGTTCACATGCTCTGGGAGAGCACCAGCAATTAACATGGAGGACTGAACCAATTCAGTGAGGTTGGGGTCTTCAAATGGTAAGATAGCTATCAGTTAGCTACTCTTCATATTCACCCAACTTTCTTCAACTGAGAAAAGTTGAACACCAGCTCTTCTACAAGCAATGGCTCTTACTTCAGCCGGAATTCTCTCTTGCTCTTCAATCTCCCTTATGACAGGTGTTGAGATAAGTTTCTCCCCCAATTTGACAGTATCAGCTTCAGATATGGTTGGGTTTGAAGGTCCTGCTTCAGCTTGAATAGGAACAACTTTGACCAATGATGCAACAGTGACATTTAATGAGTCAACCTGTTGTTGGAGAGACTTGTACAGATTCGTCAATTCTGGTAGTGTATAACTGTCCTCAACTGGCCTTTTACCAGTATCCTTGGACGAAACTAGGTTATCAATCCTAGATTGATCAACCCTGGTACCCATGACTTCTTGGCACTTGGGATTCTCCTTAACTGTCTCAGCAACCCTTGGTTCCAATGAAGGGCCCGTGGGTGCTGATTCGGAGAAGATTGCCATAGATTGGGTCTTATTGATGTTACTGCTAGCACCAAGGTCCAGTGTGGACTCATGGGCAGCAACAGCCATTTCTGTATGAATCTCATCATCACTCCTAAGCTTCACCTCCGGTAAAGAGTGGGGGCTCAATGTAACAGGGTTAAGACCCATCAGAATCTTCTCATGTAATGAGGTTGGTGAGTTAATAACACCCTCATTTGGATCAAGATTGAATACATTATCACTCTTGGGTGATAGGGGATGTAGGGGTGAAAACCTTTCGGATGGGGACTGTACATCCTTGTCTATTGACTCCCCCTCAAAAGAAGGTTCATCCCTAAGAGATAATCCTAGTTTGGTTAGCTTCCGCTTGAGCTTTTTGCCTTTAGTGGGGCTTGAAGCTTCAGGTTGGTTGGTGGGCATAGGTGGAGGAGACCTAGCAACCACATTTCTCTGTCTTTTAAACATGACAGGTGGGGATTCGGCTGAGGAAGTGGCAGTGGTGGTTGTTTGAGTAGTGGACTTCCTCTTTTTGGAATGGTAAGTTTTTAGAGTAGAGGAAGTGAGGACTGATGTGGGTTCAGGAACTATGGGGTCAATAGTCCTGTCATCTTAAGCATGTTGCTCATTTGCAGCAACAGTTTCCGTTTGAACCTCATCTTGTGCAGGTTCATCTGGAAACTGCCTTGGAATTGGCAAGGGATGGTCTGTATCCCTTCCAAAAAATACTGTCTTATTTAAAGCTAGGTTAAAAAAGTTTTCTCATTCATAAGCTTTTGGTGCAAAATTAAACCACCCAAGTTCATTTGAAGGTATTCTTTCTTTGAGTATGCAAGTTAAAAATCTGGGATAAAGATAAACATAGGATTGTGTGGTGTTCAGTTTTAGGGCATGAAAAATAAGTCTTGAGAATTTGAAATTTTCACCCTTTACCACTGCATAGAAAGCTGAAGCCTGTTCAGCAACAAGTTCATCAAAGCCTCCTTTCTTGGGAGTGAGGCACACCAAAATTGTGTGGGCTAGGAACCTCCAGTTGTATGGAAGTTGCCCCATTTTGATGGTCTTGCTTTGCATCGAACCATTGTATCCAATATCTCTGAATAGTGGAAGATACTTCTTGGAATCCACAAACACATATCCATTTTCATCCCTCAGTTATAACACTTTTCTGACCTTTGCTTCATTTATTTCCACTGTCGTGCCCTGAACTGTTGACACAATTGCTTCACCACCATTGCTATCTTCAACCACCCGTGCATGAGAACAAAATTCCTCCATAATCTCTTAAAAAATCACCGCTTCAACAGTCAGCGCGTGATGAAGATGGGAATTCTTCAAGAATTCCATCATGCCGTTGTAAATATCGCTTTACTGGGTGCTTCAAGATAGACTACGAGGTTGTGTTCCACGGGGAACTTCGAATCACTGGCATGCTTCTTGCCACTTGTACTCGCCTTGGGAGCCATTGTTAATTTGAGTTTTGAGAGAGAAATTGACGGTTTTGGGAAGTTATGGAGAAGTTTGGAGAGAAATTTGGGAGTGGGGTTTGTAAGAAATGGGGAAATGACGGTAAACTAGGGCTTTTTACCTTTTTCGTCGGTGACGTGGAGGAGAGAGGTTTTAATGCAACCCTTCAGTAACTGATGTGACTTGTGCTTTGTTGTTTATACGGTACAACACGTTAAAAAGCCTGTCATTATCCAGAAGGATATTTATTGAAACCTCGGATATTTAATGGTTAAAAACTTAATGGGTAATTTATTGTGTATTCGCTTATAAAGTTGTGCCTTTCGGGTAATTTAATGAAAAGTGACATTGACTTGTTGACCCGGAAGTTCAAGCGGAACCTATTTTCTCCTTTATTTAAAAACTAAATTTCTTCTGTTTAACTTGAAGCGGATAATTTTTCGCTTGGAAGAATTGTTTTCAAAAAACTTTTTCCACGTAAGTTACAAAGCATTTTTCCGGTTGAAGTTCACCCGGAGATTTTCAAAAGTTCTTTTCTCACAGGTTGAACCGGAACTTGAAGCGGAAAACCAAAACACGTGATTATTTAAAATTTGTGTTAATTTTTTATAGTTTGATAGCAGTTACTGACTATGAACTGAAATGGTTTCAAATTAACACAGAGATTTTTCATTTTCTTTTTCTTTTTGTATCAAGAGGTGGGCTCTTAGACAAAAAATGGCTCTCTTATTAAGGTTGTGAAAAGTGAAAACGCTGGAGCGTACGGATCGTGTTTAGTTCGACATCAATGTGATAGTTAAACGACAACAATACGTGTAAATATAAAGTTCAATCTCTCATTCAATAACAAGTACAATATACAGAGAGAATCGGAATTATTTACACCTTACAAAACACACACTATTGCTAAACTCGTTGCAGAAAACAAAGCTATCAACCTATTTATAGACACACTGCCGTCCGAACTCCTCAGCTGGTCCGAACCCTAGGTTCGCCAGAGTTCGGCCAGCAGAACTAAGTTGATATCTTCAAGTCTTCAAAACGCTTTGTCTGATCCAGCATGTTGCCACACGATGTATCAACAAACTCCCCCTTAGCAAATGCTGGACCGTTCTTCATCAACCTTGAACATCAGCCTCATTTCTAGTCCATATTAGCTCATGATTATGCCCGACATAGATATTGAAAGCAAAACAAATCCTCATCACCCTTTGAAACTGCAACGCCTGCTCCATATAACCAGGATGACACAGGATCTGATTATGATACAGCATATCAATATCAGCCTTAGACATATTTATCAGCCACATCGGATCAAATATCTTCACAACTTTGTTCTCTTCTTTCAGCACAATCACAGCTTCACCGGTCTTCTCATTGTAATACCACCACCTCAAATCTTTGATGAAATCTAACTCCATCTTCATCAGAGGAATCTTTTTCATCACAACAGGCTTCTTCTTGAAAATCAATATTATCAGCTTCTTCCCGGTCTTCTTATGAATCTTTGTTGGATGTCGACGCCTTTTTGGTTTTTGAGGATTCAAAAATTGAAAGCCTTCTCTGCATTCTTTCTCAATAAGCTTTTTGAAGTGAAAACCCTTCCAGTCAGTGCCATAATTGCACAAAGGCTTTCGTGTCAACTCTCGAACATCCCAAATCGGTAAACTGCTGAAATCTCTTGCACATTTAAAGTATTGGATACCATATTGACGTTTAATCCCATAGCACTTCAAACTATCAGCATACACCCAACTAATAATATCACACGAAGCTGACCCTTGAATTTGACATATGATCTTTGTTTGATTGGCTTCGGAGGAGGAACGTAGTTGGCACGAAATGTCTTCATGTATTCATCAAATACCCAACCTTGTTTCTGTTCCTTAGCCTCCTTAGCAATAGATCTTCAGGTATCTCAGCCTCTTTCTTCTTCAACCTTTCCCCAGCTTCATCACCCTTTTCCTTAGGAAAGAATTCAAAATCATCACCAGCCTGATCGTTGAAATTTGAGTACATACGAGGATATTCTTCCTCGGTAATGTCTTCGACCTCAACTTCTTCATCAAAGATATCTTCCTCATCTTCATCAGACTCTGGATCAGACGATTCATATTTCCTCGGTTCAGTTTCGGAAGCCTTCTTCATATCCTCATCATTCAAATCAAACACTGCTTGTAGTTGTTCAACTGTAAGATCACCAACAAACTCTCATTCTTCTACTGTTTGTAGCATTTCTTTGAATTCACCCAAACTAACTGCAACTTGATTTGATGGGATCGAAGTGATTGGTATTGCTTCTCTTGAGTCTTTCTCCCCCTGAGATATAGATGTCCCAGCACCCGAACCAGTAGTTCCAGTCGGGCCTGATCCTCCACCTACATTCCCTTAAGGATCATCCTGATTGGGATCATCATTCAAAAACTTCATATAGTCTTCCTGATAACCAGACCTATCACCAATCTCCCCCTGAGCTTTAAATTTCTGCATTAAGAACTTTATTTTCTCATTCATCTCAAGAAGCATGGCACTCTGGGTCTGACTAACTCTATTCAAACGTACAATCTCCCGATCTTTAGCTAAATCCCGAATCTGCAATGTAGTAATCAATTGACCTTGAGATTGATTTTGTGCCCTCAATTCATCATTACTTGTTCTTAGCTCAGTAATCATCTTCGACTGCTCTTCAGTCTTAGCCTTCAAAACATCAATCTGTGATTGCTGATCAGCTTAGAGCACTCTGAAGAATACTAGCCTGAGAGAACGACACAGAACCTTGATCGAAATTGAAATTGATATCTGGTGTTGAATGAGTAGAAGTTGTGGCTACTATTGCTGTTGAGAAGACATGAGTTGTGGGTGTAGAACCCATTGGCTGATTGACAAACTATGCACCAACACTTGCTGAAGGTGCTGTGCCAACAGTTGTAGACTGATCTGCATTCATCAAGTCTTGTAGAAAGTCAGAGTGAACATCAGAAACTGAAGTTTGAACAATTGTAGTTGTTTCTGGCAAAGACATTTCAGGATTGGCAGAAGAAGTTACACCGGCACGAGGCTTCAAAATAAATTGTAGACCTTTCTGTTTCTTTCCTCGGCCACCAGCAACAACTGACTTCCTCCTCTTCTTTGATGGAGTTAAAGAAGTACTAGTAACTTGTTGTTTTCATTTTCCATGTACAACATCGGCTTCAGTATTGTAATCTTCGTCTGACTCGGATGAGGCTACATCAGCATACACACGATCTTTGTAAAGATCATTGCTTTAGTTCAAGCTGGTTCGGTACGCGAAATGTTCATCGCTACCCTTTCTCACCTTCACATACTTTGAATTGATCTTGATGCGCATAAACAGATTGTTTGTATCAGACACATCTTCAGAATTAGCCCCAACATTCAAAAATTCATCATCATCATCCGATTCATCTTCATCTATCAAGGTGTTAACTGCTGGTGTCTCAGTCACGTTGACACTTACAGGAACTTCTTGTGCTGAGACCACCGGTTCAGAGATAGGCGGTTGTGAGACAACTGGTTCTTGATTCACAGGTTCCTGTACAACTGGTAGTCATCGCTTTGGTCTTTTTACCCTTCCTTGTTGTGGTATCTGATTCTATTCCTCAATCCAACTATAAGAGCTGCACCCTGAGCTAGTGCCACATAATCAGCATTAGCCAAGTGACCAATCAGGCGTTTCAGTTTTGGCTGTTCAGCAGGAGTCTTCTTCTGATAAGATGCCAATGCACCCACACTGGCTTCATTCATATGTTTCAGCTCCAGCTTTTGATCATCATGCTTCACTAAATCTGGATACAGATCATTCAGAATCAGCTACAGAAAACCTTGGATATATTGCTGCTTTCTTTTGCCTCTGAGTTAGATTATCTCTCATGTAATGAAAGATTAATCCAGCAACATTGTAAGGACGGTTCATCACCAAGGCATTCAGAAATGAAAGCATTATCTGGTTGACTTCATCATGCCCTGAGATTCCGTGTCCCAGACACACCAACAACACATGTACCAAATACTTGTATGGAACACTAAGCGACGATATGTAAATCCACTCCTTGCTTGGATCATCAGTATACCAAATTCGCTTCAACAGTGCCACACTATCATCTTGTAGAAATTCCAATGGTACTGTTGTTGTATCAGCAGTCAATTTCAATACCCTTCTGATATCAGCTTCAGTGAATTCCACAGTTCGATTCTGAACTGTTGCCGATATTCTGATAGGATCATCCGTGGTCGTTCTTGCAGTATTCCAAAATTCCAGCAAAATATCACGATACACATCACATGATTAAGTGATTGCATAGTGAATTCCAAAATTCCACTTTGTTCCGCACGGTTCTTTACTATTCACCGGTAGATCAACTAGGTGCCACACACAAAACTTTTGGAATTGTAACAACTCTTCTTGCATCACTTCCACCCACAAGCCGTCTTGTAAAGCTACATCAACATCCTTTGGCTCGATTTGGGATAAAAAGCATGAATTAAAAGCTTCTTCCTGAATACCAGATTCTAAATTTTTTTAGCAAAACACTGCTCTCAATTTGATGTCTTGCACGCACTCTTTCATTTAAATCACCAATGATGTTATCTTGCGGATGAATGATGTTTATCTGGAGCGTCTGATGAATAGGAACAACAACCGTTTCAGCCATATCAGGAACATGATCTTCCTCAACCACCATATTCTCAGTTGAATTAACCGTAATATCACTTGAAGTAGCTGTAGGGATATGATCATGTAATAGTAAGCGTATGTCCGGAAGTTATTTAAGCCTACGGGGTCACACGTCTCGACACCAAATGTATTAATATTAATTAATAGTTAATTAATATTTATCACGAACATTTAACGAGGTTTCGTTAAAAACTGACAGTTAATTGTTAACAGGGGTGTTAGTTGTAATTAGAGAGAATTGTAATTAGATTACAATTGAGAAAAGGCTTGGGATAAGCCCTTAAAGCCGAAATTCGGCCCATGCCTATCCAAACCCCTAACTTGTTTATCAAGTTCTCTAATCCTATATATAGACCTATTGGTTTAAGGTTTAGGTGGGGCTGGTAGCATTTATCTGATAAAGGTGCAAACCCTAATTCTCTCTCTCTACTCTCTCGAATTCGGCAACAAGAAAACCCAAGGGAGGTTGCGATTTCTTGTGTGGTTCGACCAAGCCTACATCAAGGGGAGTTCGTGATCGGTTGCTAGCACATAGCATTGGTGTGTCGTGTGTGCGATCGTAGAGGGATTTATATCAAATCCTCCAAGTGATCAAGTCTTGCCGAGCTAAAAAGGTACATATTCTATCCGGTTAATTAGATTGATTCATAGGGTTTCTTTCCGCTGCGTACTCGTGTTTTGATAATTGTTATATAACCTAACAGTGGTATCACGAGCCACCTATGATTTTAATTAATTACCGGGAATAAAACTTGGAAGGGGGGTAACCAAAACAAGATTCTAGCTTTTCGATTCATTTAAAAATCGTGTTTTACAATTGGAAAAGGTTTCGCAATTGGTAAAAACGAAAAAATTCGATGGAATAGGACTTTTCGACCCGATCGAAAAGTCCCTGATCGAAAAACGCTTCTCGACCCGATCGGAAACCCTTGATTTCCGATCGGAAAACCTATTCAGGTGCGGAGACCCTTGATTTTCGACCGGAAACCCTACTTTTCGATCCAAATCGTAAAGTGTTTACGAACTGGTCGAAAAGTAACCGATCAAAAAGGCTTTTCGGGCCGATCGAAAAGTATCCGATCGGAAAGGTTCCGATCGGAAAGGCTTTTCGACCCGATCGAATAGTCCACGATCGAAAAGTACCCGATCGAAAACCCTGTTTCGATCGGAAACCCCTGCTTTCCGATCGTAAACTCAAATAATGAATCGAAAACCTCTTGCCGAATCGGAAACCCTAATTTTTAGCTCTAAAATTTGTTTTTTGTGATCTAAAATTTTAAATCCAAGTTTTTGTTATTGTTACGAACAACATGTTGTACCTTTAGATTTTAAAGTGTTAAAAAGAAGTAAAAACCATGATGTTTCATGCAAATCGTTCGTGGTTATTACTTAAATGAAAGAGGATTAAATTAAAATTATATGTGATAATTAGAAACCCTAATATTATGTGATTATCTGATAATTGTGACATAATAAAAGGTTTATTGCAAATTTGTTTTATGAAAATCGAAATTTGCTTAAATAATCTATTGAAATATGATTTTTGTTTATAAAATAAAATTTGTGTCCTAAAAGTCAAAAGAAACACCGGCTCACCCATTTGAACACACTCTAAGAGAGGTATAAGTCGGGTCGCTCTGCTTCCCTAAAGTGGTAGGTTTTTAATTGCAAAAGTTGCAAACCTCACCCCTACGCTTCTTTGTGTGTTGCAAATGGAGCTACCGAGCTCTTTTGATTTGGAAGACAAACTAAGAATTTTATAAACATATTATGTGGTGAAGGTATGCATGAAACTTCACACATAACCTTTTTGATAACACATCAAAATTGTTTTGACCCAAACCAAACTTAAGTCTTTGCCATCCACCTTGTAAAGGACACTTGTGAATGTCATCTTACTCATTGGTACACAATGGTAAAATGGCATTTGCATGACAAATTCCCACTCATTGGTACACAATGGTGGACAATTTGTGCGTTCTTGGCTGGACGACTTAAAACGAGCTAGGCGGTGAGACCCTTGGCCCGTGGCAAAAGATGGGATGAAACATGACTACAAACCACTTGGTGCAAGTTGTAGGTCCCATAAAATCTAGGAATTGTATTTGGAATACAATTAGTGATCGTCACTTACCCTTTTGAGTGCATCATTTCTAGCAGATCAACTGATGAAATGATGGCAGGTCAAATTGGATCCTAGCCTTAATAAAGCTTAATTGTTTAAAGGTGTTTAAACAATGGGTAATTAAATTTATTAAGGAAAAGATTATCGAAAATACTGATTTTTGAACTTAATCTGTTTTGTAGATGGCAACAAACCCTCCTCAAAACAATGTTGGTCATGCTTTTCGTCAAATGTTTGAAAGAGAAAAGCTGAACGGATCTAACTTCAATGACTGGTACCGTCAACTGAGGATTGTCCTTAGAGTTGAACGGAGGACCGATGTCCTTGAACATCATTGGCCGACCGAGCCAGCTGCTGATGCTTCTGAGCAAGAGAAAGCGTTCTACAACGCAGAGTACAGCAGATACGATGAGGTTGCTTGCATGATGATCTCGAGTATGACTCCCGATCTTCAGAAGCAATACGAATTTCATACACCTTGTGATATGATCAAAGAGCTAAAGAAGATGTATGAAAAACAAGCTGGTGTCGAATTGTTCGACCTAGTTGTGGAACTCCACGACTTGAAGCTTGAAACTGGTAAATCGGTCAGTAGTCATGTGCTCAAGATGAAGAGCTACTTTGACAAATTGGAATCGCTCAATTATGGGTATAATCGTGCTGTTGCAGTTGGCATGATCCTCAAATCGCTTACGAAGGATTTTGAGGGTTTTGTGCGCAACTACAACATGCATAGTATGACTAAGACTATACCTGAGCTTCATGCTATGCTTGTCGAGTATGAAAAAACGATTCCTAAAAAGGCCACTGAAACACCCCAAGTTCTTATGATCAAGGGGGGAAGGATCCAAAAGGCTAAAAGACCGCAAAAGGCGAAGGGCAAGAATGATGGTAAGGGAAAAGGCAAGGCAGTTGCGCTTGTTCCTAAAACCAAGCAAACCCCTCCGGCCTCAAAAGAGCATCCGGCTAAGGACCAGATCTGTCACCATTGTGGTGAAGTTGGACACTGGAAGAGGAACTGTCCTACCTATCTAGCTGAGTTGATGAAGAAGAGAAAGAATACTAGTGGGACTAGTACTTCAGGTATCTTCACAATTGAATTATTTTCCTTTTCTAAGAGTGATTCATGGGTGTATGACACCGGCTGTGGAAATCACATCTGTAATTCGTTACAGGGTCTTAGAAAGAGGAGGAAACTGAAGCCTTGAGCTTTGCAGCTGTTCGTTGGAAATGGTTTGCCAGCAGCTGTGGAAGCTATAGGAGAATTTCATTTAATTCTGCCTTCTGGGTTATCCATTGTATTAGACAATTGTCATTATGCACCTTCTATCACTAGAGGTGTTATTTCAGTTTCTTTGTTGAAAAACCAAGGATACATTAATGTTTTTAATGATATCGGTATTTCAGTTTCTAAAAATAATGTTCATTATTTTGATGCTATTCCTTGTGATGGCATTTATGAAATTGATATGCGTGGTTGTGTTTCAAATAATTCAATGTTCACTGTTAGCAAACGAGCCAAAACTAGTTTGGACTCTACCTATCTTTGGCACTGTCGTCTTGCCCACGTTGGCAAAAACCGCATTGAAAGACTTCAACGTGAAGGGATCTTACAATCAAATGATGAATCATTTGATCAATGCGTTTCCTGTATCTCAGGAAAGATGACTAGAAAACCCTTTCCGAACAAGCCGCAAAGGGCAAAAGAGCTACTTGGACTCATCCATACCGATGTATGTGGCACATTTAGACATGTGTCAAGAAAAGGTGCTAGCTACTTCGTGACCTTCACGGATGATTTCAGCCGTTATGGTTATGTTTACTTGCTTAAACATAAACATGAGGTATTTGAAACATTCAAAGAGTTTAAAAACGAAGTTGAAAATCAACTCGGTAAGACCATCAAGATCCTTCGATCGGATCGTGGTGGAGAATACCTAAGCCAAGAGTTTAAGGATTATCTTAAAGCGTGTGGAATTGTCCAACAGCTTACTCCTCCTTATACTCCTCAGCATAATGGAGTGTCTGAGAGGAGGAATCGAACCTTACTAGAGATGGTGAGGTCGATGATGAACCTTACAACTCTCCCATTATCATTTTGGGATTTTGCTCTAGAAACCGCTGTACGCGTTCTAAATATGGTTCCAACCAAGAAGGTTGAAAAGACACCATATCAATTATGGCATGGAGAAGTCCCTGTGTTGTCTTACTTACGAGTCTGGGGATGTGAGGCACTTGTGAAGCGTGATACGCCTGACAAACTACAACCCAGGACTACTAAGTGCATCTTCGTGGGATACCCAAAGGAAACAATGGGTTACTACTTCTATAATTCTTCAGAAAACACTGTTCGTGTTGCTCGATATGCTGAATTCTTTGAAAAGAATTTTATAGCTCAAGAGAACAGTGGGAGACTTGTAGAACTACTAGAAGATGTGTCACCTTCTGAAACAACTAGCAATCATCAACTTGGGGGGGAAAATGTTCAAAGAGATGAACCTCAAGTCGATGATGTTGCGATTCCACTTCGTAGATCCGAAAGGGTCGTACGTAATCCGGATAGATGGATTGGTCTAGTCGAATCCGAGGACAACGTATCAGGAGATCTCAATGAGCCTCCGAACTTCAAAGCTGCATTATCAGATCCGGAATCTGAGAAATGGCTTGAAGCTGCGAATGTGGAAATGAAATCCATGCAAGATAACCACGTTTGGACCCTGGTTGATCTTCCTCCTAACGCAAGAACCGTTGGGAGTAAATGGCTCTTCAAGAAGAAGACCGACATGGATGGAAATGTACACACCTATAAAGCTCGTCTCGTGGCGAAAGGTTATACTCAACGTTTTGGAGTTGACTATGATGAGACCTTTTCACCAGTAGCAGACATTAGAGCTATTAGGATTCTCTTAGCCATAGCAGCGTACTATGACTTTGAGATATGGCAAATGGATGTTAAGACTGCCTTCTTAAATGGTTACTTGGATGAAGAAGTCTACATGGATCAACCTGAAGGGTTCATTGATCCAAAACATCCCAACCAAGTATGCAAGCTTCAAAGGTCCATTTATGGACTAAAGCAAGCATCGAGGAGTTGGAATAAACGGTTTGATGAAGAAATCAAAAAGTTTGGTTTCGTTCAGAATCCCGATGAGCCATGTGTATATCGCAAAGCTAGTGGGAGTAATGTTACTTTCCTTGTCTTATATGTAGATGACATATTGATTATAGGAAAACACATTCCAATGTTGCAAGATGTAAAATCCCATCTTGGAAAGTGTTTTGCCATGAAAGACTTGGGAGAAGCAGCATTCATTCTTGGAATCAAGATCTATAGAGATAGAACTAAGCGGTTGATTGGACTAAGTCAAAGTGCTTATATTGATAAGATCTTGAAGCGATTCAAGATGGAGAATTCCAAGCGTGGTATAGTACCAATGCAGGAAGGACTTGGTCTGTCGGTCAAACAAGGTGCTTCTACACCTGATGAGGTGAAGCGTATGCAGAGAGTCCCTTATGCTTCGGCTGTAGGCTCTATAATGTATGCGGTGAGATGCACTAGACCCGATATAGCGTTTGCGCAGAATATCGTTAGCCGTTATCAACAGAATCCAGGTGAAAGTCACTGGACTGCTGTTAAGACCATTCTCAAGTACCTACGGGCTACTAGAGACTTGTTTTTGGTATATGGGGGAAATCCAGATCAAGAGCTCAAAGTGACCGGATACTGTGATGCTGGATTTCAGACTGATAGAGATGACACGAAGTCTCAGTCTGGGTACGTCTTCGTTATGAATGGAGGCGATGTGGATTGGAAAAGCAAGAAACAAACCACAGTTGCTATGTCTGCAGCAGAGTCTGAGTACATTGCTGCTTCGGAAGCTGCAATGGAGGCTGTCTGGATAAGGAAGTTTATTAGTGGGCTAGACATTGTCCCCACAAGTAACTTGCCTATCGACATGTACTGCGATAACTCGGGTGCATTAGTCATCGCCAAAGAACCTGGAGTTCAGAAGGGCGCCAGACACTATGCCAGGAGATATCACTATGTTCGTGAGCAAATCGAACTAGGTGAAATCAAATTACTCAAAGTTCACACAGATATTAACTTAGCTGACCCTTTCACGAAAGCTTTGTCGAGGCCGAAGCTTGAAAGGCATGCCGAGGGCATGGGACTTAAATTGGCTGGTTAAATCATGTATGTCTGATGTTCGGTATTTGGATAAGGGATGTTAAACAATTTCTATTTATATAATGAAATAAAGTACTTGATATGTTTGATTTCATTTAATAGTAAATTGTGTCCTATATTTGCATGTTTAATCCTTGAGTACTTGTCAAGTATTCTAAATTGTCCATTGTCGATTAACTATATGGGAATATAGTTAAACTAAGACAAAATCTGAGTGATTGGTTAGGATGGTCCCACCAAACTCACATGGTATTCATTGGATGCATACTGGACTGACCCACTAACGAATTATCACTTTATGGATCGGCGTCATTGAGTGAAATTCGTAAATGGTTGCTTTACTTATCCTTAGACTTGAGATACAAGCAGGTCATGCATGTATGGATTGCACCTACTTGATATAGGTCTAACTATCCTGAATAAGGTAGTACAAAAGGGCTATTTTCAGTAAGTGTAGTGAAGTATGTGACTTGACACGTGTAGTCATGGGGATTTGTTCCTTCAGCTTTGTGCTGAAGCAGATACCACTGGGCCCCTCATTGGACTAATTAAGATGTTTGCATGGCCGTGCCCACAATGAAATGTAGAGGTGTCTCGATTTGCAATTTGGTAATCTTAAGTTAGTTGTGAGAATGAGAAACAGAATCGTTAAAGTATGGAATGACTTTGATCCATATCCATATTTAACACGGTATCGGTAACAAAGGGATAGTAAATGACTGTACCATTTAAATACACTTTGAGAAACTGTACTTAAATATTTCTGGGAGCATTGGCGTGTTGCTAGACGCTAACCAATGTTATTACCTTTACTATTGCAAGCTCAAGTGGGAACTGTAGGGATATGATCATGTAATAGTAAGCGTATGTCCGGAAGTTATTTAAGCCTACGGGGTCACACGTCTCGACACCAAATGTATTAATATTAATTAATAGTTAATTAATATTTATCACGAACATTTAACGAGGTTTCGTTAAAAACTAACAGTTAATTGTTAACAGGGGTGTTAGTTGTAATTAGAGAGAATTGTAATTAGATTACAATTGAGAAAAGGCTTGGGATAAGCCCTTAAAGCCGAAATTCGGCCCATGCCTATCCAAACCCCTAACTTGTTTATCAAGTTCTCTAATCCTATATATAGACCTATTGGTTTAAGGTTTAGGGGGGCTGGTAGCATTTATCTGATAAAGGTGCAAACCCTAATTCTCTCTCTCTACTCTCTCGAATTCGGCAACAAGAAAACCCAAGGGAGGTTGCGATTTCTTGTGTGGTTCGACCAAGCCTACATCAAGGGGAGTTCGTGATCGGTTGCTAGCACATAGCATTGGTGTGTCGTGTGTGCGATCGTAGAGGGATTTATATCAAATCCTCCAAGTGATCAAGTCTTGCCGAGCTAAAAAGGTACATATTCTATCCGGTTAATTAGATTGATTCATAGGGTTTCTTTCCGCTGCGTACTCGTGTTTTGATAATTGTTATATAACCTAACAGTAGCTTCAACTTGTGGATCGACTTGTTGAACAAGAATCTCAACCTGATTTGACACGGCTTCATGAAATTCATTATCATCATCAGAAGACATATCATCAGCCATGATTGTAGAATCATTTGTTGTTTCGGTCAAGTAATCATCAGCAACAAGCACATCCGGAGTAGACAGAGTTTCAATATTTAGAACCGGAGTATCATATTGTAGATTAATATAGACTCGAGTAAGATCATCATCAGACATTTCTGGTGTTGATTCAAGTTGTTCAAAATTGATTTGTAATCGAACATCCAGTCTGGTCCAACACCTTTTTGGGTGGTAGAGTGTAGGATTGAAAGTCAACATGTAAATACTCCGCCACAGTACCAGTCTGCTTGTTGAATACCCGTTGTCTGCTTGTTGAACCCGTTTATTCTGATTCGAGTAACCGAAAAATAATCCTTCAAAGACCTTGTCGTCAAACTTGCCCGTAGACTTCAACACGGTACAAGGACACCCAAAAGGCTCCAAATATTTGAGATATGGCTTACGATTCTTGAGAAGTTCATAACAAGTCTTCCCAAGTCGTTTAACCGTAAGCACTCGGTTTAGCACATAACATGTTGTGTTCACCGCCCCTGTCTAGAAATGTACCGGCAGTTGAGAATCGGCCAACATCGTTCATGTCGTCTCAATAATCGTGCGATTTTTCCTCTCCGCAACGCCGTTTTGCTGAGGTGTATATGGCATACTAAATTCATGTACGATTCCTTTATCTAAACAAAATGTCCTCACGATGGTGTTTTTAAACTCCGTGCCATTGTCGCTGCGAATCCTTCTTACTTTTAACTTATATAATGACTCAAGTGTAGTTATTAGGTTGATAAGGATCCTCGAAGCTTCATCTTTTGAGACCAGAAAATCGACCCATGAAAATCTTGAGAATTCGTCGGTCACCACAAGACCGTACCAGTTTCCGGAAATGCTTTGACGATTCACAGGACTGAATAGATCCATGAGAATCAGTTCCAACGGAACATCAATTGAGTGGTACTTCTTCAGTGGATGTGATTTTCTCTTCTGTTTTTCTTTCTTGCAACTCACACACACATCATTAAAAACAAACTGATGTTTCAGAACCCCTTCTACAAGATCCCTACGCACTAATTCGTTCATTTTATGATAATGGATGTGTCCCATGCGACGATGCCATAGAATGGATTCTTTCTCTGAAGCTTTCGATAGAAAACATTGACCGAAAACTGTTGTTTTTGCTGAATTCATATCAAGCACGTACAAATTCGAGAAACGTGGTGCTCGCATCACAACAAAATCATCCGGAATCTTGTAACCAGGCTTCAGAATCAGACATTCACTCCCTATGAAAGCAGTCGTGTATTGCTTATCACATATCTGGGAGACGCTGAGAAGATTGTACTCCAATTCCTTGACGTATTCCACGTTATCGAATGTGACCGCACCATTTGGCAATTTACCAATACCAGTGACTTGACCTCCTTTTTTACCAGCAAAATGTGACTTTTCCTCCATTGAAAGATTTCACATCATGCAATAGAGAGATGTCACCAGTCATGTGCCTGGATGCTCCGCTATCAACAACCCAAATGTTGTTCATGAGTTGTCGCGAAGATCCCTGCATAAATTAACAAAGATGATTAATATCGGGACGAACCCAAGCTTGAAGCTTTGGGTCGACGGTCATCTTCAACGAAATCAATGCCAGCGGTGGAAGAACCCTTAGGTTTCCACTTATCACTTGAAGAGCATGTGGACCCAGAAGCAGAGTTTTTCAAAATTGATTTAACATTTTCAAAGTCACTTTCTGATTTCTTATCATTTTTAAGTTTTTGGAAATCCGATGATTCATCATAAAAATGAACTCTGCCCTTATAGTCCACAAATCTAACATTCTTCTTAGAACCACCAGAAACAGGTATTTCAGTCTGATAGCCCTCAGAAATTTCATCAGACTTTTCAGCATCTGATTTATCAGATTTTCGCTTCTTCAATGGACAGTTCCGATATGTATGACCATGGTTTTTACATTAAAACACTTTCTTTTATCAATCACAACTTCCTTAACCGTGTCATCATCCATATCAGACTCAAAAATAGGTTATTGTTTATTTGTTTTCAAACCCTTCTGGTTAGAAACACGATGATTACGAACATCATTATAACATCCAAAATCATAACCTGAAACACTATCTGGAACATCACCACGATAAACAAATTGACCCCTAAAGTGTGGATTTCCAGAATAGTAATGATCATCATAATCCTGATATCTGCCCCTCCTACCATCATGCCTTGGACCAAAATCATTTCTAAATCCATGCTAAACCCACCTTGGACCCCTTCCAAGAATAGGTTAATTTGGTCCATTACCAAACTCATCATAAAAATCATCATCGTTATAAAATTGTGATCTTTTAACATATGGATTTGGTTTTCTGAAATTCGGTTTAATAGATACATGAAAGTTTTGGTTTTGAAAAACCCTTGATGGCTGAAAAGTAGTTGGTTTAGTTGGTTTCTTGTTGACAGATTTTTGAACCCTATTAACCAACCCAGACTCAGAATTATGATCCGAATGCTCCGAGTCAAGTGTGTCCATTGGTATTATGACTTTACCATTCCCCATCCTAATGGGCACACTCCTCGCATTGGGATCATACTTGGGATCATAACCTCCCAAAAAGATTTTATCAATCAAATTTGGATTGACCATATCTAATGGGAAATCCTTATCACTATACATCACATCAGAACCTTTCAAGCGATAGGTTACCCATTTTTCAGACTTATCAATCTTGGCATTCTGAGTTGGTTTGCCAGCCTTAGCCTTTTCAGATTTTGTGACATTAGACAATGAACCTTGTTCAAAATGTTTTGGTTTAGACGCAAGCACAAACCCAACTCCACCATTTTTAACCTTTTTGCCCTACACAGATTTGCTTCGAGCAATCTGTTTCTGTTCAGACTCACTCAATTTCTTAAGCTCAGATTTGATTGTTTGAAAATCATACTTTAAAATCAAATTGTGATGATCTGGCTTAGAAACAGTTGGACGAGTGGGTTTTGAACCTTTAGTTTTAGTTTCAGACACGAGATCATCAATTTTATAAAAGTCCAAAACATTATAAAACAATTCATCAACCGTAGAATCCAAGACAAATTTTCCTGTTGAAGTTTTATCAGACTTTGAAATAATTGATTAATGATCACTTTTCTTTTCATGAGATGAAACCAAATTCTTTGTGGATTCAGATGTAACATCCACTTTGACATTAGACGAAGGACCAATGGTAATGATTACCGGAGTAGGAGCTTGGCTAAACTTACCAGATTCATTTTCTTTTTGAACATTGTAAAGAAAATTGGTAAATGATGACGGAATTTGAAAAGTGTCAATCTTTTGTTTTAATTTAAAAACTTAAATTTTAAGATCTGACACAAGTTTTTGATGGTTACCAATTCCTTCTGAGTAGACACAAGCAGTTCTGATTGAGTTGAAAATTCATATTTTTGAAGACGCAACTGCTCATGTACTGACAATAGTTCCTTCGTGGTACCTTCCCATCTTTCTTTGTAAATATTCATATCAGCTCTTGCTACTGATAAGAGATCATTTAATTTGGTCTTTTCATCTAAGAGCGTACTCTTAGAAATAGCAAACTGATCACATGATTTACACATAGGAGGATAAGAAACTACCTTTGATGTATCGGCCATGAAAGCAACCGATTCCTTGATGCATGTTGTTTCTTTTCAAAGTACCAACCTCCTGCTTCAAGTTATTGTTTTCATCAGATAATTTTTGCATTTCTTTCTGTAATGCGATCATCTTATCAGCAATTTCCACAGCATTTTGTTGAGCCTTCTCATATTGCTGCTTCAATGGGAGACTCTTTTGATACAAATTTTCAAAATTATTTGCTGTGTCTATTGCCTCAGCTTTTGCAGCTTCGCATTCTTTGATCAATGCTTCATTCTCTTTAGTTAGAACTTCAATTTGCTTTTCCAACAGAGAATAGCATCATATTCAACTTTCTCAGACATTGAATTTGCCATGAAAGCAAATTTTTCTTTAAGAAGAGACTGATCTTCATCCGTTGAGTTTGACACATTTGCTTCATCACAGTTTCCAACACTAACTCCACCAATTGCTTCTTCATGCACTTCATCACCATCTTAGGTAGACTTAGTCATGGTATCTTCATCCTGCACATGTTGAACAATCAAAGCAGATGAATTAGCAAATTGGTTACCCCAGTTATAAGTTTTGTCTTCTTGAGACACTAGGGATTTAGTATTTTCAGATTTAGAATTTGATTTTGAAGAAGTCCCTGAATTCGAAGCAATGTTGGTTTCAGAAGCATTTGTCTTTGGAGCAAACTTTTGATATTCCTGCTTCTTGGGTTGAGAGCATTCTCGGGCAAAGTGTCCAAAATTGGAACAATTATAACACCTGACTTTGGACTTATCAAAACCAATTCGACCTCCCGAATTAAGATCTTTCCTTCCAGTCTTCTTCAGAAATCTCTTGACCCGTCTAGCAAGCATGGCAAACTGCCAGTTAATATCCATAAGCTCCAGATCATCCGGATCAACTTGATCATGATCCTCTTCTGTTAATTCTGCATTACTCACCATCTCAGTAATAACCCCATAGTACGATGACACCAAAGCAGACACAAGAGCCATATAATCTTCCGTCATTGTAACCGACATGGCCATCTTGCTTGTGTTCATCAGGTTACTTGCCGGCATTGAGACATTACACCCTCCAGATCCATAATTGTATTCACAATTGTTTGAACTCATTCCATTTCCTGAACTTGAGACATTCCCAGGCAAATTTCCAGCTACGAATGCAGTTACTGATGCAGTACTTGTCGCTTTACCAGATTTGCCCGAAATCGTTGCAGCATTCGAACCATAGTAAACTTCAGGATTCTGGACCTCGGCAGGTGTTGTATTCACAATTTTCATCTCTAAATCTCTCGCTTGTAACTTGCCCAACAGCTTCACAAATGTTAACGTTGAGTAATCTTTGTCATTTGTAATTATCAAGACATACGGTTCCCATTTTGATGGCAAACCCTCTAGTAATTTTTCTTTAAGTTCCTCATCGCCCTTCTTAATCTGAACGGTATCTATCTTAGATAACACATGACATTATCTTGAGATTAATTCAGGAACGCCTTCACCATCAAAATGTTTAAAGTTATTTGATTCCTTGTTCAAGACCTTCTTCTTACTATTTTTGTATTGATCGTTGACTTCACATCGTTCCTTCAAAGTTGTCCATAATTCATGAGAATCTTTACAACTTTTAAACTGATGCAACAACTCTTTCGGTAATGCTTGAGTTAGAAGACCGTAGGCCTTTTGTTCTCTCGTGTAGTCAGTTATCTGTTGTAGATCCAGATTTCTTTGTGTTAGGGGTCGATTTTAGGATGCTCATAGGAAAGCTACATAAGACCAGTAATCTCGCTACGGTTTGGGAATCCAGTCCAGTCAGGTATCCTGAATATTTGTTATCGACTAACCTTTATTTTTGCCATGTGCTTTATTTGTTTTCAGGAACGTTGTAGAGCTTAACCGTCTCCTGAAGACTCGGTCTTAACTAACTGGCACGTGGGAAAGTGCGTCGCACCTCCTTCAACGGTCGAGAGAAGTGGAGAAAGAAGATCCCGAGAATCCCAGATAGTTAGTTAGTTGTTAGTTTGTTATATAAATCGAGGGTTCGATCAGTAGGAACACACAACTCACTCGCACATTAGCTCTGATAGCATACGATCTCTGTAACACTTAGCCTGATCGATCAAACCTCCAAAACACTTGTAATTTTCAGTTTCCTATCAATAAAATTGTGTGGTAGCGGGCTCTTCAGGCCGGCTCCCGAGGTTTTTTTGCTAGGATTCCTAGAGGCAACTCGAAGAATCCTGGATTTTTCCCTCGTTACATCCTTGTGTTCAGTTTTACATTTCAAACATATTAGCAATCACACTACCTCACATTCTAAGTTTGGAATACGAAATTCCTTTGTGAATTTTTGACCAAAACAGTTTGGCGCCCACCGTGGGGTAAGTGGTGCTTAATCTTACCAAAATCCCATACCTTATTTACTTCATTTGATCTCCAATCTCAAAAATGTCAAACCAACAGAAAACTATCTCGGCCTCTACATCGTCCTCCATTCCTCCTCTTCCTTCCATTCCAGGAAGCTAGAAGAAGACTAATGACCGTCAGAAGAAAGTGGACGAGCAGCCAAGAAAAACTGACTATCCTGTCTTCACAGGATCCCAGGTTCAATCTGTTGATCCTGTTATTACTAACAATGATTTGTTTTCCTTGATTAAGCAGGTGAAAATCAAATGGATCAGCAAGAAAAAACCAATCAAACGGTGATGAAGGAGATTGAAGAGCTAAAGAAATCTAGGAAGCCCATGGAAGAGCAAAGTCCTCTGTTTCCCAGGCATCTTGATTTCAATGCTTCAGGATCCTCAGATCCGTCTCGCTACAATTACAAATCAGCACCAGGCTTTACTACAGCATCTACCATGACTTCTCAGGCCGCTGGATATGTAGAGAGTACCGCTGGATTCTCAGGAGCTGTCCCACCAGAATCCTCACAATCACGCTACAAGAATCCTTGGATTCCACCATTGTTGGGATCCTCAGCTTCGCCGTCTCAAGGATATCCTTTTTCTGCTGCAAACCCAAACCAGAATCCCCAAGGATATCAATACTCTAACCCTTCTGTTTCTGCGGGAATCTTTAAGACCAGCTCCTCAGAAGTGCATGATGGTGACGTCATCCCCATGCAAACAGCAACCACCACAGAGCCGAGCTTCCCAGCGGGCTACGGATACAGTTCCGGGATTCCAGTCCAGAATCCTGGCCCAGGTAACATATCCAATTTAATTCCTATCGTTTCTAACCAGGGTGCTCCTTATGATGCAGGTATTCATCCAAATATCGCCAGGGAGCTCCAGAAGTTGAAAGAAATGATATCAAATGTTCCCGGGATCCTGAAACCTATTCCTGAAGTTCCTTTGGAAAGCCACAAGATCTCTAGATTTACCTGGCCAATATCCCAGGTGGAGATCCCGAAGCGTTTCCAGACTCCAAGCATGAAGCTTTATGATGGAACCACAGATCCTGAGGAACACGTGGCACATTACCAGGAGCGTATGGAGATCAATCCCATTCCGACAGGAATCAAAGAAGCCTGTCTATGCAAAGGCTTTAGATCAACCTTAATAGGACCAGCCATGAAATGGCTACTGAGCATTCCTCCTAACACTATTACATCATTTTCTCACTTAGTTAACTTGTTTAACAATCAATTTTCTTGCAACAGGACCTTTGAGAAGCTCACTAGTGACCTGTACCGAATAATTCAGAAGCCAGATGAGCCTCTCAGAGAATATATTGCCAGATTTGGACGAGAATCTCTTGAGATTCCTAATCTGGATATGGCAGCAGCCGTGGAAGCCTTTAAAATGGGGCTCTCCAAAGATTTACGTTTTTATGATGACTTTGTCATGGCTCCTTGCAGGAACCTTGACGAAGTGCGCAGTAGAGCTTTGAGATTTATCCGTTTGGAAGATGACAAAAGGATCCACCAAAGATTGGAGGTTCCTAAATATGATCCCAACAGTAAGAAGGCGGAATCCCCCGGGAAGCCATATAGATCTCGTCCATACTCCAAACCGGAAAATCACAAAGTCAATGCCGTTGACCAAGACGATGATGATGAGGAATATCCTAAGGTATCTGAATACTGTTTTTCCGTTGATATTGGTGGATTGATGTGTGCTTTGCAGGATCTAGGTGAAAAAGCAAGATGGCCTAGGAAGGATACCAAGCAAGGATCCTGGAAGGACAAGACCAAGTGGTGCCCATGAAGATTTTGGCCACCTAACAGACGAATGTATAGCACTCCGAAAGGAAATCAGCTATCTACTCAGCAAGGGGCATCTTAAAGAATTGATTGGCAGAAAGAAGATCAAGACTCAGGAAGCCGACAAGGTGCCTCCGAGAGCAGCTTCTCCACCCCAGGATGCCCAGATAATCAACTTCATCTCAGGAGGCTCAGACATCTGCGGCACTTCGTATTCCTCAGCTAAAAAGCATGCTAAGGAGTCCAAATCTGAACAGGGTGACAGACCTGTCCGGATGTCCACCTTAACTCAGGACAAACTTATATCTTTTGATGAGAGTGACCGTTCTCATGTTCAGGATCCTCATCATGATAGTCTTGTGGTTACTTTATATATTGCTAACCATTTTGTTCGCAGGATCCTGATTGATAATGGAAGCTGAGTAAACATAATCCGTGTTGATGTACTAAAAAAGATGGGGATCCCAGAAACTGAAATAGTTGCATGATCCTCAGTTCTAGTTAGCTTCAGCGGTGAAACTAAAAGCACCGTTGGGGATATCAGGCTGCCGGTATATATAGAGGGGGTAAACTCTATGCAAAAATTCTGTGTTATAGATTCTCTCTCTTGTTGCAATATTATTCTTGGCAGGCCGTGGATTCACGAGATGAAGGCAGTCCCTTCAACTTATCACCAATGTATGAAGCTTCCTACACCTTGGGGAGTTGTAAGAATTGAAAGCGACCAGCAGGAAGCTAAGAACTGTTATTCAACTTCGATGAAGAATACCACTAAGGTGACGAGGGGATAGCAATTACAGAAAAAGGCACCTGAAGTGCAGGAGGACAGGGATCTGGAAGTCAAAGAAGTGCCTCTAGACCCTGGGAATCCTGAAATCAAGGTGCTCGTGGGAACAAGCATCCCAACAAATGTTGAACAGGAATTATTGCAGCTTCTCAAAGCCGGAACTTCAACTTTCGCCTGGAAGCATGAAGATATGACAGGTATCCCTAAACATATAATTACTCACAAACTTGGTTTAGATCCTTCTTTCAGGCCTATACAGCAAAAAAGGAGGAAGTTCGCTCCAGAGAAGAATATAAGCATCCAGGAGGAAGTCGACAAGCTTCTCAAAACAAAGATGAACAGAGAAGTCAAGTATCCTAGATGGCTAGCAAATGTGGTGGTGGTCCAGAAGAAGAATGGAAAGTGGAGAGTTTGTGTCGATTACACAGACTTAAACAAAGCCTGTCCTAAGGATCCGTTTCTACTTCCCCATATTGATGCTATGGTGGATGCCACGGCTGGTCACGAGATGCTCACCTTCATGGATGCTTCAGCGGGATTCCAACAAATTCAGATGGAACCATGCGATCAGGAGCATACGGCATTTATGACTCCAACATGTATATATTGTTACACTGCTATGCCCTTTGGTTTAAGAAATGCAGGTGCCACCTACCAGAGGCTTGTCAACATGATGTTCAAAGAGCAACTGGGGGACACGATGGAAGTCTACATAGATGACATGGTAGTGAAATCCAAAAAAGCTGAAGATCATGTCAGGGATCTCCAAATGGCCTTCGATATCATTGATCAGTATAACATGAAGCTCAACCCCTCTAAGTGCCACTTTGGGGTGCGAGCTGGAAAATTCCTAGGTTACATGGTTACCGAAAGAGGGATCGAAGCAAGTCCAGAGCAGATCAAAGCGATCCTAAATTTGAATTCCCCATCGAATGTTAAAGAAGTACAAAGGTTGACAGGGAGAATCGCAGCACTCAACAGGTTCATTTCAAGATCCTCAGAAAAAAGTACGGATTTCTATGATATCCTGAGGAAAAACAAGAAGTTCGAATGGACTGAGAAGCATGAAGAAGCCCTGAAGTGCCTGAAAGACTACCTGTCAGCAGCCCCATTGTTAATGAAACCAGAAGATGGGGAGCCGCTATATTTATATCTCGCTGTTTCCGGAAGCTCAATCAGTGCAGTCTTGGTAAAAAACCATCAAGGTCAGCAGCATCCGGTATATTATGTAAGTAAAACTCTGCTAGATGCAGAATCCAGGTATTCTCACCTTGAAAAGTTAATTCTAGCTCTTATAATGGCCTCCACTAAACTTATACATTATTTTGAAACCCATACTATAATTGCGATGTCTAACTATCCTATCAAGGCAGTTCTCAGGAAGCCGGAAATGTCAGGGAGGATGGCTAAGTGGGCAGTCAAACTGAGTGCCTACGACATCAAATATGAACCAAGAACAACAATCAAATCCCAAGCATTAGCTGACTTTGTGGCGGATTTCAGCAGTGACATTGAACCAGAAGTCGAAAAGGAAGTCCAGCAGCTTGAGAAGCTCAAGGAAGACTGGATCCTCTATACCGACGGCTCCTCAAATGTCAGAGGAACAGGGCTGGGAATCCTGCTAAAATCGCCACAGGGGGACATAATACCTCTATCCATATCCTGTGAATTCCAGGTTACCAACAATGAAGCTGAATATGAGGCTTTAATTGCTGGATTACAGCTGGCTAAGGATATGGGAATCCTATCTATACAAGTGTTTGTTGATTCTCTCTTATTAACTAACCAATTTAATGGCTCTTATGCAGTGAGAGGGAGAATCTGATCAAATATCTTGAAATTGTTAAAAAATTGTCTCTATTTTTCGAAAATTTTAACATTTCCCAGGTACCAAGAGAAGATAATGCAGAAGCCGATGCCTTGGCAAACTTGGCTTCATCGCCCAGGATCCCTGAGGATGTCAAAATTCCAATAACTCACATCTTGACGCCAGCGATAGCTCTACAGGAAGCTAAGGCTGTTGACGATGAGGCAGGTGCAGATGTTGAGAATCCTGAAGATGCTCAAGAATCCTGGACCTACCCGATCCGGAAGTATCTCAAAGATGGGGAGATTCCCAAGGGCGAAAACCCCAGAGCTTTTCGCACAAAGGTAGTACCCTATACTATAATTGATAATATCCTATACAGAAAATCTCTTGCAGGTGTCTACTTAAGGTGCTTAGAGAAGTCAGAAGCTCTAGAGGTGCTTGAAGACATCCACAGTAGAGATTGTGGGAACAATACCGGGGGCAGGGCACTGTTCTCCAAAGTTCTCAGGTTCGGATATTATTGGCCAACCATGAAGAAGGATGTTGCGAGCTTCTCACAGAAATGCGATGCTTGTCAAAGGCATGGCAATATCCTCCATCAACCCGCTGAGCATTTGCATCCTATAGTATCCCCATGGCCATTCATGAAGTGGGGCATGGATATTGTGGGTAAGCTGCCAAAGGCTCCCGGAGGAAAAGTGTTTATGCTTGCCATGACGGATTACTTTTCCAAATGGATTGAAGCAGAAGCCTATGTTCAAGTAAGAGAGAAAGAAGTGATATCCTTCATCAAGAGGAACATCTTCACTAGATTTGGGATTCCGGCGGAGATCATATGCGACAATGGCTCCCAGTTTATAGGCAAGAGAACAACAAGCTTTTGTGAAAGCTGGGGCATCAAGATGATCACTTCAACTCCTGTCCACCCTCAGGCTAATGGGCAGGCAGAATCCAGCAATAAAATCATCATCAACAATCTTAAGAAGAAGTTGGGCTCCAAGAAAGGTAAATGGGCTGAGGAGCTGCCATTTGTCCTTTGGGCAGATAGAACAACACCTAAAAATGCCACTGGCCAAACGCCATTCTCGTTAGTATTTGGGGCAGAAGCTGTAATTCCTACAGAAATGGTACTCCCAACAACCAGAGTCAATTGCCAAGATCCTGAAACCAACAGCCAGAATCTCCTTCAGGATCCCGAAACAGTTGAGGAGCTCAGAGATATGGCCAGAATCCGAATGGCGTCTTATCAACAGCGGATAGCGAAATCTTATAACAAGAACACCAGGCTGAGAAGATTCCAAGTAGGTGACTTGGTCTTGAGAAAAGCTTTTCAGAATACTACTAATCCTGCTGATGGGAAGTTGGCACCCAAGTGGGAAGGCCCTTACCTTATAGATTCTAAAGAAGGAAAGGGGGCATATCGTCTGATAAATATGGAAGGAGAACCTCTGCCAAGAGCTTGGAATGTTGTCCACCTTAAAGCGTATTTTATGTGAGAATCCCATTGAGAATCTCAGGCAAAATCCCAATGATCCTCACTGTATAAATAATCCAAGGTACGTATACTAATCCTATTTCAATTTATTCTTATTATTTTTATGACTCATTACTGACTTAAGCATCGGAGTGGTGTTAGCTAAGCTAACACCCACCCCTCACCAAGTATTGAGTGTTTTGCAGAATTTGAGAATCCTAGAGAATTTTGGGTATATCCCCAGTTAGAGGCTGATCACCTCTCCTCCGTCTAAGGTATCCTGCATACCTTCTAAGGTTTAAGAGGATTTCACCTCTTCTACGTTTGGGTAATCGCCAGTAGCGCACGACCCTCGCCTGGAGCGCACGTTGTCCACCAGTATGCTCAAGGTGGCCGGACTAGTCCACTCCAGGGGTGGCTGACAATCTTGTCACTGGAGGCTGCTGGGAGGATTCTCAAGGTTAATAACACTGACGTGTTATCTAAGGCTTTGGCATTTTCATGTCACATACGTACGGGCTTGTCCCCAGAATTGCACGGGCTTGTCCCCAGAATTGCACGGGCTTGTCCCCAGAATTGCACGGGCTTGTCCCCAGAATTGCACGGGCTTGTCCCCAGAAATGCATGGGTTTATTCCTAACTCATTTTTAAACTTAACTTGCTCTCGAAAGCATCGGCTTCGGCCGAAGGCCAAGAAGCTTCTTATGATTGTTTCAGGTCCTGGAGTAAGTTGAAACGAATGCCGAGAAAAGTGTATTCAGGATTCTCGTAGGAATCCCAAACAAGGTGAAAAAAGAAATGATCGTTTGTATCTAAAAGTCGATTGAGGCTTTGAGTTGCGAAAAATTATATTTGGATTCCTGTCAGAATCCTGAGGAAAGGCCTTCCCAAGATCGCAAGTTCTAACATAAATGAGATTCTCGTCAGAATCCTGAAGCCAACGGTCTGAAACTCTATAAGGTAACCTGTCAGGATCCCAGTGAGGTTTCCTGATAAGATTCTTGATTATATAGAGATTATTGCATAAGCAAAATCCTAAAGGCTAGAATAGTATGTTTGTTTGATTCAATTGACCTCAACCCTATAGAGATTTTAAACTTCACCACAAAATTGGTTTAGATGAATTTTTGTTACCGACCATGTTTCGAATTTCTAAAGATATACAAAGTAAATACAAAACATATTCGAAATGATCAAAATACGATAATATTATTAACATAACGGGATTTGAGCTTCCCAAAGTTCGTCCTGAAAATCTCAGGATCCCTCCCCTTGGGAAGCTCATAGGTCAAAAGCTTATTGGGAACCCTGGTTTCGTCTTGCAAACTGCAAAATCCCTCCACCAGGATCCCCAACCATTATTGTTACTTGTTCTAGTATTGTTTCAGCAAAGACAAGGAAAGGAAATTGTTTAAAGACATACACGTCACCAAAACAAACTACAGGCTAAAAAAGAGGGCTCAGACCGTTGCATCGTCTTCATCGCCCATCGCCTTCTCGGGAATCTCCAGCTTCCCGCCAGCATCTTCTTCGTCTGCCTTCTCCACAGACTTCCCCTTTTCACCCGCATCAGCACCGGCAACATCAACCAAAGGAAGCTTGTCTCCATCAGTCGGGATTCCAGCCTTCTCCAGTTTCTCCAAAGATAGCTTCCAGGCATCCACCGTCCATTTCGAGCAAGTGACCCCCTCGGCTTCAGCTTCTGCTGCCATTTTCAGCATTGCCTGGAGCACACTGCGAGCAACTGACTGCTTGGAGATAGCATCCTCCACCTGCGGGGCTACCTGGAACTTCAGCTCCTGCTCTCTCAGCTTGTGCTCATAATCACGGGTCTTGCCCTCAGCTATCTCACCTTGGATGCGGATGGTGTTCCTTGCCTCATCAAGCTTCTTCTGGACCATTGCCAGCTTGGTCTCAGCCTTAATGCACGCAGCGCTAAGCTGCTCGATGCCCTGTGAAAGAAAGACAATGGGGTCAATTAGGAATCTCAGCCATTTGCCGGATGCCGCTAAGGTATGAGAATCCTATGTATACACTTACCAGTTTTGTCGTTGTATGCAGACTCAGAAGCTTGTTACCAGTCTCCGCGGGGCTCAGTCCATCGAAGCTCTCCAGGAATACAGTACCCTCTGAGCCCTTCCTCTTCTTGCTGGAGGAAGCTGTTTTGGCCCTGGTAGTTGGAGGTCGGATGCTGGCCAGGGGCTCGGGCTTCTCCTCTTTCATCTCCAGGTAGGAGGTCAGATCATCCAGGGAGAATCCAGTTGCAGGCTTGGGAGCTGTTAGTATGAAATAAAGAAAGCAGTCAGGATTAGGAAGCCTAATTCAAAACATATACTCGAGAAGTTCAACTACGTACTAGACATGATGGCTTCTGAATGATCGATTCAGAAGCTTTGTTCGCTGTTGGCGCTCTCGATAGCGAAGGTTCTGTCAGCAGGCGGGATCTCCAGAAAAGAGGCAGTCCTCTCTACAGCTTCTTCAGTTACTTCAACAAGATCAGAAAATTTGGGAGCTGCAAGGAACATTAAAAGATCATTAGCAAAATTCAAAGAAACTCAAATACAATGCCTAAATTAGTTTCCTACCCTTCAGAACCCACTTCATCGGCAATGAATCACCCCCAACAATGGATTCACGTTTGACAAAAAAGAACTTTCTCTTCCAGTCGTGATCATTGTGTGACGCACGAGGAATCAATTGGGAGTAGGAAGAGCGGGCTTGAAGAACGAAGCGACTGAACCCGTGGGTTCTCAGGTTATAAGCGGCACAAACTTCGGGAATCCCCATCTCAAGCTTCCGGGAGTTGTTCAAGTTATCGAGAAAGAAAAGAATCCTCCAAACCATCGGCATTGTTTGGGAGTAGGAAAGGCCAGTGATTTTGAAGAATTCGTTTACGATGCCCGGAAAGGGATAGGACATTCCAAGAAGGAAAGGATAGTAGAGAAAACAAACCCAGGTTTTGGACATGCAATCGGTTTTCAGCCGGGAATCGAAACTCCGAATGACGGCTGACGGCGGAAAAAGACCAGACTCCTTCAACTGGCGGATGTCGCCGTCGCTGAAATTGCAGGTTTCTTCTTCATTGTAGGGAAGAATCCCCTGATCAATGAAGTCCTCGATGTTAAACGAGGAGGAAGGAGTGGCAAAACGAGTGTTCTTCTTCGCCATGACCGGAATAAAGTAAAACGAAAAGAAGCCGGAGAAGAAGAGAAGAAACTGATCTGAAACGTCGAAGAAGCTCGAAAGGCTTTTTTTTGGGAGAAGATGGTGGAGATATGATCTTGGAATCTTGTATTTAAAAGAAAAGTAATGACGGTTATCCCATCAATCGGACGCCGTAAAAAACGTCACATCTAACTATTTTTGTGACATCCGGGAATTTCAAGGTTTACTTCCGTTAGACAATCTCCGTTAGTTACGTTAATAGTGTTAACTTAGTAACTAATGCTTAACTAGGCCGAATACGTCCACGACCTTTGGTTGATCACCGAACCCGTCCATATGTGCTATGTATTTATTTATATGTTGTTATTATGAGAAACGTGATTTAAATGCATGATTTTTATTAAAAAGAATGACTATTTAATTATTTGATAAATTATGTGACAAATTGCCTAATTATGTGATTATATGTTTAACCGGGTAACTAAGTGTATGCATACATGATTAATGATTGGGCTAGTCATTAGACTAATCATGGGCTAATGATGGCTAATCATTGGGGGCCCAAATCCCAATGAAAGCCCATGATGGCCATTAGTATTTAAATGAAGCTTTAAACCCTAATTACCCATTTGCATACATCACACAAGAAACACACACACACTCTCTCCCTCTTGCGATTCTGGACCAGCCTTAGAGACCATCAAGATCAGCCATCTTTTCTGTAGAAGAAGATCATCCATCGATCCTAGATCAAACCGTGAGTCCCATGACCATGTTTCTTGCTTTTCTATGTGTTTTCTTCATAAAGCATGCCTAGATCTCCATGTAATCGTTAGATTTTCTGTAAGAATGCTTAGGAATACTAGATCTATCATAAAGACTACAACTTTACATGTGAAACTGATCCATAATAGAGATTCATGCTAGATTAGGTTATTTTGTGTAAAATGTGTTCTTGAAGATTTGATGATGAAAATACATGTTTATGATGTTAAAAATGCTCCTGTGATGTTCCTAAATGATTATGTATGCTTAAAAATGAATTACATGAAGTATGGAGGCTGTTAGAAAGATTTTTAGTCAAATTTACGAGTTTTTTAGCGACCAGCGACACTGTGCATTCATTAGGAGAAACTATCCAGCGAAACTATGCATATCTCCTTCCAGCGACACTGTGCAGCGAAACTGTAGTGTCTCTCGTGAACGAAACTGACCTTGTCCCTGAACGAAAGTTCAACCAGTTCCTGGCGAAACTAGCTAGCGAAACTAGCAGTTTCTCTAGCAGTTTCTCTAGCAGTTTCTCTAGCAGTTTCTCTAGCAGTTTCTCTAGCAGTTTCTCTAGCAGTTTCTCCAGCAGTTTCGTCAGACTAAACCCAAACTTGTGCAACTTATTTGAATGCTATGCTATGACTTACATGATTATGCTATGATAAGACATACTATGATTTCTGTATTATATGAACCCTTGTTTATGATCAACCATCGGTGTCGTGTGTCGGTATGTCGTGTTATAGTCCAACGTGCTATGTTATGGGCCATAGTGACGTTATGTAGAGTTTAGACACAAAACTAATACTTAAGACCTAAACGTGTTTGTAGGTCCGGAAATCTCCCAAACACACGATATCTAATCTAATACAAGTGCGGAATCCTTGTATAAGATTGATTTAAGAGAAATAGTAGAAGAATAGACTAGATCTATGATAAAGATGAAGTCTTGAATGATAAATCTCTACTAGAAGCTGATCGTAAATAGCAATATATGAAGGATATCGTAAACTGCTTTGAATAGATTGAAAAGCTTGCTAATCATAAACACAAAATGGGTTTATATAGTACCCACTACAACCCTAGCCTAATCGTAATCTAATAATCGGCCCACATGGCTTGATCGTAAACAGGATAAAGGCTATAAGCCCATTAACAAAAGCCCAAAACAATATAAACAATAAGCCCAATTACAAATGTTCATGCCTTAAATAAGCCTAGCCCAACAATCTTCCCCTAGGCATGAATCATTTGAACTTCTCTTCTACGGCAGCAGGAGGTCGAATCTGAATGTGTTCTGAACGTTGTTCGACCACCATCTGTTCGCAACAATCCGACCTGCAGTTCCATGAAAGATTCCCACCCTCACAGCATTCTCCATATCATTTTCATCTCCAAGTATAGGCTGTGAGGCGAGTAGCTTTATATCTCTTTCTCCAAATCGCAGCAGGTCAACTGGATCGTAGAAGCGAAACTGCCTCATACTTTTGCACAGAACCACCACCTCGTGAGTCGTCGGATCATAACACCAGCAGTCAAAGTTTTTGACCAGTGTACCATCTTCGATTTCATCCAACATGTTAATCACTCGTGTGCGCTTGGTGGGTGGTCTTCTAGCTTCACCAATTGGTTCTCCAGTAACTGGGTCAGTTCCCGTCTCTACCCATCTTACCTGCTTCAGGTCAAAGTCTGCAAAATTGTTTTCCAGATGGCTTAATAGGTTGTTTCTGATAAGATCCCCATCGGAGCTGTTCCACCTGTTGATGAATGGAGCTCGGAGCAAACTTCTGATCTCAGGCTCAGTCCATGAGTGAAATTGTCCACGAGTTCTGTAATACTCAACTGGACTGTAGCCGTCACGGATCACAGCAAACAGTTTCTTCTCCGTGTCATAGTGCCAGCATAAGATGGCTTCACGACTCCCCCTTTTGTCAATGGAGCTTTCACCAACATCAAGGGCATATTTGGTGGGGGCTGGTCCTTGATAAAATTCACGGAACCAGTTGTCGTGACCCGCAGGGGCTTTAGAGATGACTCTGCCACTTCAGGCGTAATCTGGCATCTCCATGTTTTCATCTCCATCATCCTCAGCTGCTTCACTTGTACCTTGAGCCGAAGAGTTTTGACCTGAGGCACCAGTAGTATTTCCCTCTACAGAACTCTTGAAGGCATTGAACCTTTTCTTTAAATTTATCAGAGCTTCATAGAGGTACTTTGTTCTATTATTGTCAGCTGCCTCTTTATCTTTTATCCTTCTGTTTTCAGCTACCTCTCTGTCTTTCATCCTTCTGATTTCAGCATGCAACGCCTTAATTTCATTTTCCCTGATCCTGTTCTGAGAAACCAGGAAATTGATGTGAGGATCTGTGCTTATCCTTAGATCAATTGGTAGCACAGCAGCTTGAAAAGGTCTGAATCCTGGAACAGTTGTAGGCTGAGTTATCACAGGAACTGCACTAATTCTTACTGGGCTTGGAGCAATGAAGGTGTGATCAACCTCCAGAAATTGAATTTCTTCCCGAACTGGGCTATGTTCGGTCAGAACTGGAGTTTCAGTATGCACAGGGGCAGGTTGATCATGCACATCTTCAGTCTGTGTAGCAGAAGGTTGCTCTTGAATGGCTTCATCAGTTGTTTCTTCTTGACCACTGGGTCCCTCAGAACTGGGTCCAGATGGTTCTACAATCATTAAGCTCGAGCTAGTCTTGGTGAATTTGAACCGTATGCTCCTTGGATCAGATTTCTTTCGTGGAGATGGTTCACGAGCAGGGACGGGTTCTTCTTCGACAACTTCATCAACGTTTAAATTCAGCTCAGGAGGTGTATCATCACTGCCAGATGACCCAATCATATCTTCTCTTGACCTTTTATGGGATAGTGGCTCCAAGTCCCTATAAATGTCATCATCAGACATTTCCTGCCCAGTCAGAATGTCATCCATTACATTTTCCTCATCTGAGGGTATGACATCATCCTCTTGAACATTGACAGCTGGAATTGCTGTTACATCTTGTTCTTCAGCAATGGATGCATTAACATTGGGAGCATCTGCCTCTGGCTCAGAGTCATCCATTACTTGTTCCCTGGCAACCTCTGGGAACACACCTCTCTTTGCCCATTCCAATCTACCTTCAAATGTTTGCTTACCCGCTCTATCTTGGGTTTGCAGGCCAAAGACCCCAATATCCATGACTTTCACATCAAGCTTCTCAATTCTCTCCTCTATCATCGGATACTTCTTCATTACCACCATTTGCACAAACCTAGGTGTCATCAAGAACTGCTCTCTGGCGCTCAGCATGGCATTGACAACCCAGTCTTGTAACATCATTCTTGGAAATTTGAACTTCCAATCTAATTCCAGAGCTACGAATGCAGTTCCATGAATTTGATTCAATTGATCGAAACTGGTTCTCTTCCCTAGAAAAGATTTCTGCATGTAATGCGCCAGACACCTCCAGTAGTGCGGCAGAAGCTTTTTGAAGATTGGCGGAAACTTTCCCTCGTACCCCATTAACTGAGCTCCCGTCAGAACTACCTCCTTTGGGTATGAGATTGGATCAGAAGCTTCATCTGTAATATTCAGGCCCTGCCTTATATCTTCTTCTTCAATGACAACTTGCCTGTTCTGGACTGTTGCTGTAATCCTTGTCTTGTCTGAATTAACTCTAGCAGACCCCCAAAACTCTCTGACCAGCATCTCGTCGATGAGTACATTCGTCCTTAGAGCATAGTTAATCTTGCACGTGTTCATCCCGGCTACCAGCGAGTAGAATAACTCCATGTGTTTTTCTGGCGGATCTTCTAGATAAGCCGACATACAGTGATCTGGTTCATATTTTATATCTCCAATCAGCATCTCTTCAGCCATCTGAGAAAGACAAGACATATGCATCAGATTTGTTCATTAAGAAGCAATTATGATTATTAACCCTTAACGTTGTTCAATTGAAGTTCACATTTTACTTTTGATGCACACATTTAACAAACATTTGATTTTACTTGAACATTTTAAGTTTGAAGAGAAATGAAATAAATAAAAATTAAGTGTATGTGTTCTTATTATGAGTTTACGATCCACTGATTGAGTTTACGATTTTTAAAATAAGTTTACGATCGGGTCCATTTTCGTTCCATCGTAATCAATAAGCCCAATCGCAAACATCGAGTAATAACCCAAGCCCAATCGTAATCAGCTTCTTCGTAAACGGGGATCGTAAACGTATGTCGGAATCAACGATCGTAATCGGCGATCGTAAACATCGATCGAGAACACCAAACGTCGTCTCCCTCGTTGAGACGATCGTAAACACCATGTCCGCCATTGATGAACCTGCAAACACTCGTAAACGCATTAAATCACCATCAACATGTAAAATAACACCTAGCACTACCTTTAAACAGTTTCTAGTGCAAGGCCGACTTCAACACGCGTAAAAACAACTCGAAAACAGTGAATATCTCGAGTTAGGGCTTCAAGGTGTAACAACCGAGAATCAAAGGTGAAAACTTGAGATAACAAACGATTGTGATGGGGCTTTTGGTCGGAAAAAGATTACGAACACAAGAATGTGCTCGGATCGCACAATGGTGGTCGGAAACCGACTTCCGGCGAGGACAGCGGCGGAGTTAGGGTTTCACGGTAGGATCGGAAACGGAAGTGAGGAGTGGATATGAGGATCGTACACAGAATTGGGGTTTTTATACCCACTATTCAAAAATTTCATTTTTTTACCCCTCATGTTTCAAAACTGTTTTAAACTCCTCCCAAATCTTTTTAAAAACCAACAATTTTCAAAAAAAAAAAAAATTTAACTTTGTGAAAAATTGAGAATTTAACGAAGCTTCCCCTCAAATTTAGCCTCGAGTATCCGATCTTGATCAAAAACAATAAAAACTTTAAATATTTAAAGATAAAAATTGATAAAACACAAACTTAAGATAATCTATAAACAGGATAAAAACTTACTTACCTTGAGTTTGATATTTTTCATGGATCAAACCAGACAGATCATCAACTGAAGAACCCTTTTCAGCTTTCGTTACTCGACGCTCTAGACGAAAGCTCAAAAATTTTGAAATCATACAAACTCACATCCAGTTAAAAAATTTCAGAGTGCTTAAGATGTGGTACATAATTACCGTCATGTTTAACCGTCCCCACACCCAATTGTTCATAGCAAAACCTACCCAACCTCAGAGTTTATTGAGGATTCACAAACCCCCAACTTGAGGAACCGTGCAACACCGTCATGAAAAACGCTTTATTTTCTTAATTATCAGTTGGTGATCAGGTCGGCCGTATAAGCACGCAGAGAATACCAAACCAAATAATTACATTATTGATTTTTCATTTTTTTTTTCAATTTCTCTTTTTCTTTTCATTTTTTTCTTTTTCTTTTTGAATGCGGTGTTGTCATAACAGCAAAGCATGGCGTGTGAGAGAGTGAATACTAGGTAAATACCACTCTCAACCCGTTTTTGCTGGGACTCAGTTTTTTAAACTATGTTGACTAGGATGGGAAGCTAAACATATATAAGAGTTAAGATTACTGCACTTACAATGGATGATCATTGTTTTTGATTTAGCTTACCGAACATCATCTTTGAGACGTCTTTCACTTCTGCCTTACGCGTGTCAGTCTCCGATCGTCATGGAAATTTATATCACTTCCTACAAACTCAAGGCAAAACAAAAAACATCATAAAAACAAAAGACATCATAAAAACCTCAAACATATATTTTTGTATTTTCTGAGACGATTATATTTCTTCCCCTGTTTTTATGAGGCTTTTGAAAAATAAACACTATTTTTGTGAATTTTCTATTTTTTATATATATTTTTTTTGTTTTAATTTTCTTAAAAACAAATATCTTCAAACAAAAAAAAAAAAATGATCAGATCATTCCTCGAAGGCAATCATCCGAAGGCCTTCGACACACATTTCAAAATTTGGTCGTGGGAGGGGTTTTGTGAAGAGATCAGACACGTTTTGGTCTGAGCTTACCTTCTGAAGCTGAATTAACTCTCGATCATAACAATCACGAATGAAGTGTACCTTTATGTCTATGTGCTTTGTTTTAGAATGATGAACGGGGTTTTTCACGATTTCCAGAGCAGCAGCGTTATCACAAAAGATTGGAGTGTTAACGAATTCCATACCGTAATCCGTGAGCTGATTCTGTATCCAAACTACCTGTGAGCATCCGGCGGATGCTGCCACGTATTCAGCTTCGGCAGTTGATTTCGATACGGTATGCTGCTTCTTGCTCTGCCACGAAATGAGTCGATCGCCCAAATATTGACATCCTCCCGTTGTTGACTTCCGATCCAAGTCACTACCTCCATAGTCACTGTCAGTATAAGCATACAATTGAAAGTCAGTGTTCTTTGGGTACCAAAGACCGATCCGAGGCCTGCCCTTTAGATACCTAAATATACGTTTAACAGCATTCAAATGAGAAAGTTTAGGGTTAGCCTGATAGCGAGCACACAAGCAAACTGCATGCATTATATCTGGCCGACTGGCTGTTAGGTACATCAGAGAACCAATCATTGAGCGATACATGAACTCGCTCACTGACTCCCCGTCTGCATCTGCTGACAAAAGAGGTCGGGATGCCATTGGAGTTGAAATCGGCTTTGAGTCTTGCATCTTGAATTTCTCTAGGATCTCATTCACATACTTGGCTTGATGAATAAGAATCCCAGATTCATCTTGTTTAACTTGCAAGGCTAGGAAGAAACTTATCTCCCCCTGATCGCTCATCTCAAACTTCTTCCTCATAATCTCTTCAAACTCGGTGCACAGATCTTCATTCGTTGATCCGTAGATGATGTCATCCACATATACCTGCACCATGATTATGTCATCTTTCACCCGTTTTCTGAACAACGTCTGATCCACCACCCCTCTAGTATACCCATTTTCCACCAGGTGTGTTGACAACGTCTCATACCACGTTCTTGGAGCTTGATGTAATCCATACAAAGCTTTATACAGCAGATACACATGATCTGGATGCTCCTCATCTATGAACCCAGGTGGTTGTGTCACGTACACCTCTTCATTCATCTCAGCATACAAAAATGCTGTCTTCACGTCCATCTGGTGCACCGTAAAGTTCAGATAAGATGCAACCGCAAGAAATATTCGAATGGCTTCCAATCTTGCTACAGGTGCATACACCTCATCATAATCAATTCCATGGATTTGACGGTGACCTTGGACTATTAACCTAGCCTTGTTTCGAACGATTACACCCGTGTCATCCTTTTTGTTCTTGTACAACCAACGAGTGGGTATAACCTTTTTGTTATCTGGCCTCTTGACTAGCCGCCACACTCCCAGCTTTGAGAATTGATTCAATTCGTTGTGCATGGCCTCGATCCAGCTCGGATCTCTGAGAGCTACCATCACATTTGGAGGCTCAATCTGGGAGATAAAGCACGAGTACATGCAGACATTGATATCTCCTGTGCGGCTTCTAGTTCTAACTCCTGAAGACACTGGTCCAAGAATGTTGCTGACCGGATGGTCCTTGTTGATTCTTGAAACCTGAATATTAGGCACAGACACTGAAACAGGCAGATTAGAATTCACAAGATTATCATTTATATCACTAATACCTGAACTTTGTTGTATATCTGAATCAATATCACACGTTCCTGAAGTTCCCGGAGCATCTGCGTTGACATCTGCGGTGACAATTGTGGGAACTGGAACTGGTGCTTTGTCACTGACTCTTTCAACAGAAGGTCTTAATTCAGAAGGCTGTGTGATAATCTCTTCTTCTTCACCCAAATTATGAAGATCATTCGAAAACTTGAACCCTTCAAACAGAGACCCATAGTTGAAAATCCAATCTGGTCCAGTCCCTGCATCCGTCGGATTGTCTTCAAGCCAGTCCACATTGAAGGCTTCAATAATCAAACCGGTGGTCTTGTTATAGACTCGATAAGCACTATTCCCTGAGTAGCCAACGAAATAACACTCATCCGCTTTCGCCTCGAATTTCCCTACGTCGGACTGAATCAGTACCGTGCATGGACACCCGAAAGTCTTGAAATAACCCACTGTCGGCTTCTCTTTGTAGACAATCTGATACGGAGTTTTCTCATGACGTTTGTTCAACAGAACCCGGTTTTGCACATAACATGCTGTGTTGACTGCCTCAGCCCAGAAGAAGATTGGTAGTTTTGCTTCACACATCATTGTCCTTGCCGCTTCAATGAGTGTCCTATTCCTTCTCTCGGCTACTCCATTCTGTTGTGGAGTGTAGGGAGCACTGAACTGTCTGTCTATGCCTTTAGCCCCACAAAACATATTCAACTCAGCATTCTTGAATTCCGTTCCGTTATCTGATCTGATAGCTTTGACCTTCTTGTTCAGCTGGTTCTCTATAAGTGTGACAAACTGTTTCACTAGGGCTGGAGTTTAATACTTGTTTGACAAAAAATAGACCCAAGTGAATCGTGAGTAGTCATCTACAATCACGAGACAGTAAGAGAACTTGCTGATGCTCTGAACTTGCATAGGCCCAAATAAATCCATGTGTAAGAGTTGTAGAACTGATGACACTGAATTAGCTATCTTCGGACGATGTGGAAACTTGTGCTGCTTCCCCTTTGCACATGCCACACATTTTTCAACCGTTGAGAAGTCTTTAATCGGCAGCTTTCTGACATGCTCTCCCTTCGCGAGCTTGGTCAAATTCTTCATATTAGCATGCCCTAGTCGTCGATGCCACAACATAGCCAAATTTTCATTCTGTTTTGATATGAGGCATGCTTCTTCTGACGTTGGAGGTTTGCCCATGTTTAGAAGATATGAATTTGATCGTCTTGGAGTACGCATCAGTACGCACTCCTCGGGAATCTTCACACCAGGCTTCAATATAATACATTCCTTTCGATTGAACATCACAGAATAGTCCTTGTCACAGATCTGAGACACACTCGGCAAACTGTGAGACAATTCCTCCACGTAGTGTACGTCAGAAAATGACAAATTTCCACTTCTCACCACTCCTTTCTTACTAATTCTTCCACCAACACCACCTGCAAATGAAACTCCACCTCCATTGAAGTCCTCTACATCTTCCAAAAGTGACAGATCTCCGGTCATGTGTCGGGAGCAACCACTATCAACGTACCAGAGATTGTTGATAGACCTTCTTGGCTGTCCTTACAAACAACAGAAATCAGTGAGATCCAGGTACCCAGGCCATAACAGATCTGGGCACACCTTTAGCATCAATGTAGTTAACTAATTGGAGGATCATTTCAGATTTTGATCCAGACACATTTCCATTTTGAATGTTGACTTTTGGTTTCCAGGTGGTTGGTTTCTCTGGTTTCAACACAGTTGTTGAATTGCTCACAGACACAGGTTTCTTCTGTGGTGAAGTGACCTTTTTACCAATTAGCTTTTTAACCGGTGTCCACTCAAGTTTTAGCTTTGTATACACAAGTTGCTTTGTTTGAGTGACATTGGTTTGTTTCAAAACCTGTTGCTCGGCTTTCGCTTTGCCATTAGGTTGATTAACTCTTTTTACTTTAGCCACTTGTTTTTCAACAAATTCTGGTTTTATCTTGTGGTAAACTCCTTTAGATGCATAAGTTTGTTTTGGAGTTCCGGTCACTTTCCACTTATCAACAACAGGCTTTGTCACAGGTGCCTTTGCGTTTGAAACCTTAGACTGTTCAGTCTTCATTGGTTCAACACGCTGCTTCCCCTGAAACACAGCTTGTTGCTTCTGCTTTTGTTTTTGTTTTTCACCTGTCATCATTTTCTCCAACATACTAGTCCGTGGGTTTTGCGGATAGTATGATTGGTAAGGTCTATTCACACAGTTAGCTGCAAAATGTCCTGGCTTTCCACATTGAAAGCAATTCATGAGTCTAGGCCCATTGACATGACTACAGAGGTATGAACGTCTTGGGTAAGACGACTTCCACTCTGGCTTATCATCCCATTTGTGTATGACATGTTGTTTACCCTTATCAGATTGTGTAATTAAACAAAATTGTTCCGATTTAGATTTGTTGGTTCTATTAAAAGCTGACACAACCTGGGGATAAGCAACAAAGTCTTTGGGCTTAGTCTCACGACCGATTTTTGTGTTAGGCACACGAATTTTAAAACCAGACACTTTTTCATTAGATTCTGAAACATTTTTTAATAACGATACAGCTACTTGTTTTGACTTGGATGTTTCTAGTTCTGACACAAGTGCCATTACATCATCCTTAGGTAAACATAAACTAGAACTACTAGAACTACTAGACGCATGACTCTCATCCACTCTCTGACACTCTGCATCCTTCTCAGAAATGTCTTTGATTTCTACTTCATCTGCACAATAAACAGATACATTAGAAGCGCTCACACAGTTATTCAGAGAAGTATTGGATGGACCTGCTTCACATGGGTCTGTCATCACTCTGTCCATTTTACCCAACCCATAAGTCATGTGTTTTTCATTCTCAATTTCCTCCTCAGTCAAAGGCTTCACTCCAACCAAGACACTATCTAAAGGAGGTCCTTCCTCATGCATTTCCGATGCAGATCTATCTATCTGATCCTCCTCTAAGATCATTCCTATAACATCTCTAGTTTTGTCTTGAGGAACAACGTTCTTGCTTGCAAAGCTAATTCCTATCCCACCTTTGTCCTTTCCCATTCTAACCTCAGTTATGCAAGTATCTAAAGATTTACTGGCCTGTAACATCCGTTTGCTTCTCATAAGGTTTATATCAAGCTTAACCTGCATCTCATTGTTCTTATGCTTAAGGTCTTCTATCTGTTTACTTAGCTCAGCTATTTCTAACTTAGCATTGTCATACAAATAGGCATTCTCAGTTGCAAGGTTCTTATATTTTGCTATATCTAATTTCTGGGCCTTAACTTTTTCTTCATTTTTTGTCCATCTACCCTTAAAAGAACTCTTTTCACATTTTACTTCAAACAATTCCGATTCAAAGTTTTTGCAATATTGTCTAAGAGTAGTAATTATACGATCACAAACAGGGTTAGAACATACCTTGGTGTGATCTGCAGCCATTGCTTCATTCTCCTCAGGTTCATCTTCAGTAACCACAAAAGCATGCTCCTCTTCATCATCATCATCCAAAGTCGTCATCATAGCATGCGTCAAACTCAGATCCTTCAGCTGTGGGGTCCAGTCATAGCCTCCACCTTCCTGCACAATCAAGGCACTTGTCTCTGCCTTTGCCTTCCCATCAGCTGGTTTCTTCATCTCTGCTTTCTCCTTCCTTGGTTTGCTGCATTCCCTAGCAAAATGCCCATATTCATCACAATTGTAGCACCTAAGCTTCGTCTTATCAAACCCCATTCTGATCTTGTCTTGATCCTTCCACACATTTCGCCCTGTAGTAGCCATGAACTTCTTAGCCCTGAACACCGCCATAGCCATTTGCCAAGAGACGTCTAGCATCTCCACGTCCTCTGGATTGATCTGATTAAGCTCCCCCGAAAGAATCTCAGAAGGAATTAGGGTTCCGGCCATTAAAGCATGGTAACTGTTCATGAATCCCATACCCAGCGCAAAATTGGGATCGTTGTTAGCTTCAGAAGTGTCACCTCCACTTGAACTAGATTGGGGTTGTGCCACAAATGCCTTCGTTTGGCTCATTGAACTTGATCCACTAGCAACAGACTTTCCTTTCTGCTTCTCATCAACCTCTTCTGACAACAAAGCTTGATTCAACTTCCCAGCCAAACTAAGTGAGCTTATATGATTCAACTCACGCTGCTTATCATCAATCAACTTGGACTTCAACTTGTTGATCATTTCATCCAGAGACAGCTCACTCAATTTGTTTTTGTCCTTGATGATTGAGATATTGGTGTTCCATGACTTTGGCAAACTGTTTAGCAGCTTCAAATTCTTATCCTCCAAGTCTGGCTCCACACCATAACTTGACATTTCTGCCATCAGAGAGACAAATCTTTGCACTTGCGCTTCGAAAGATTCACCTTGGATGTGATTAAACAAATTGAATTTCTGCTTCAACATCTGCTTCCGACTCGCCTTGATGTCTGGATTTCCTTCATAAGCAACAATCAGTGTATTCCACAGTTCCTTTGCCGTCTTGCAATGCTTAAAACCTTGAGCAATGTCTGGTGTCAATGCCATGGTCATTATCGCAAAGGCCCTCTCTGCTTTGTTACACCTTTCCCAGTCGTCATCCTCAAATTCATCTTCAGTCTTAGCCTTTCCCGCTTTAGCTCCTGCTGCATGAGTCGGCACATATGGTCCATTAAGCACTGCTCTCCACAACCTTAAATCAACACTCTTCAAGTGATTTTCGAATCTATACTTCCATTCCAAAAAGTTATCTGCTGACGTAAGTCTAGGTGGACGAGTAATAGATCCGATCTCAAAGTCCAGTTTCTGGTACATACTAGGTTCAAAGTCCATAGTAAAAGCTTGGGAAAACTTAAAACTAATGTCCAAACGTTCAAGAAACACTGTTCACGATTAAAAACCCCTGATTACGGTCCAAACACCCCGATTACGATCGTAAATAATGATTACGATCGAGAACACGTTTTCGATAACACGTCAACCTCGTAAAAACACTAACCGCCTCAATCTGTCGTAAACAACGATTCCGATTTCCGATTACGACCAACGTAGTCGTAAATAACAATTACGATCGGATTTGATCGTAAACTACGTTTCCGACCCCGCGATTCCGATTGGCACAATCGTAAACACCAATTACGACAAGGAAATGTCGTAAACCCAAAACGTACGAATCGTAAACTCTCAAAAAACGCGATCTTGAAGTCGTAAACTCAAAGAACACCAGCAGGACCACTCGTAAACGCCAAAATATGAAGATCTTCAACCAAACCCTATCGTAAACTCACAGAACAGCAGCAGCAGATGTCGTAATCACCTGGAACACCTTCGAATCTTCAAAACTTGAACAAAAACCCAACAGAAACCCAGAAATACACTTGAATCAATATCGTGAGAGCCTCGAATCTAAGATTCTTAGCTCTGATACCAATTGTAGGTCCGGAAATCTCCCAAACACACGATATCTAATCTAATACAAGTGCGGAATCCTTGTATAAGATTGATTCAAGAGAAATAATAGAAGAATAGACTAGATCTATGATAAAGATGAAGTCTTGAATGATAAATCTCTACTAGAAGCTGATCGTAAATAGCAATATATGAAGGATATCGTAAACTGCTTTGAATAGATTGAAAAGCTTGCTAATCATAAACACAAAATGGGTTTATATAGTACCCACTACAACCCTAGCCTAATCGTAATCTAATAATCGGCCCACATGGCTTGATCGTAAACAGGATAAAGGCTATAAGCCCATTAACAAAAGCCCAAAACAATATAAACAATAAGCCCAATTACAAATGTTCATGCCTTAAATAAGCCTAGCCCAACAGTGTTCATAGGTCTCCGTTAAGCAATACTTGGATTATTAACAAGTGTAGCAGTGCAACCCAAGGTGAGTGTCACTAACCCGTTTACTGTGAGCCCGTTTGGGACACACTGAATAACCTAATGAAAAACAATGCTGACAACTTTATGAGTGCTATGCACTACTTGATGAAACTGAAAACTTAGAGTGCTATGCACCTACTTGATGAACTTGAAGTGTTTTATGGGAAACACCTGTGAATTACTTAAACAACTAATTCTAAAACGAAACTGAAAAATGTTTTCGGGATTCATAAGAACCCCAAAGTAAACCGTTTTAATATGGCTAGTGTAGGTTAAAGTCTAAACCACATGATATCACATGATTTCTAAGGATTGCCTTTTAACTGAAAAAGTCCTCAACTTAATTGTGCCATTAATTGTAAAGCGAGGGGATGTTGGGTAGATCTACTGGAGTTTGACAAACTCCGCCTCGTGACACTGGAGGTGCACGGAGGTACAATATCAGCCTATCTGACCGTGATCCCGAGAGGACACGGGGGAGGCAAAGCCGCGATGACATATGTCTGCAAAACAAAATAGCTGAAGGCTCTGCCACTACGATACTTTATGGTCAGCTTTGGTACAAACTTCCTTAGTGCATGGAACAACGGATTAGCTACCCGCGATATCGGTTGAGCACTTTAACTATACAAAACTAGTACATACCCGATAACGTAGGTTACGGACAATACTTTTACTAAACCACAATACTATGATTTTGGTTATCATTAAGCATTGCTTTTCACAATTAAATTATACATAAGAATATGTTTATACGACTATGATGTATGAGACCGGGCCACTGCATGACAAGCCCACTGTGAACTCACCAACCGTTAGGTTGACACTTGCATGGTTTAAACTTTTGCAGATCGCTAAGGAGTATCCGGATCGGGTTGGCATGGCACACGAAGACATTTTATTTTTAGTTAAACTTAATTGAGAATTTAAAACACTGATTTTGTAAAGCATGTGGTTAGTGCTAAAGACAATGTTTTCCGCTGCGTACTGTTAAACTGTTTTTATTATTAATGTTTGGACTTTACTCTGATTCGTTTAGTATTTGTAACTAATGGTTGTGGTCCTGGTTTGCTCGCACCCCTTAACGGTATAAACTCCGTTAGTGGTTAAATTGGGGGTGTGACAGATTGGTATCAGATGATTGGGGTAAATGCGGCTAACAACATGGATTGGGAAGCATTCAAAGAACTGATTATGGAGGAATACTGTCCCCGTGACCAAGTGAAGAAGTTAGAGGGCGAATCCTTGAATCTGAAAATGATTGGGTCTGAAGTCGAACAGTATACTGCGCGTTACCATGAGTACGCGGTCTTGTGCCCCACAATGGTTGATGCTGAGTTCAAACGCATTGAGCGTTATCTGGAAGGCCTCGCGCCTCAAATCAAGGGACTAGTGACTGCCAGCAACCCCGCAACCGTGCAACAAGCCATCCGCTTGGCTCACAAGCTTACTGATCAGGAAGTTGAGAAGGGTACACTACCTGCAAAAGCCACAGAGAAGACTGCCTTAAGTGGCAAAAGGAAAGCTGATGATGAAGCTCCTGAAAACTCCATGAATAATCAAAGTGTGGGAAACAGCACCGGGAGGTCTTACAACTCCCAAGGTCAAAGCAAAAGGTCTGGGAATAACAGTGGGAACAACCGCGGGGGCGGTAATGGTCAAAGCAACTACAAGGGTAACCTGCCCAAGTGTAACAAGTGTGGGAAGCATCACACTGGTATTTGCAGAAGAAGTTTAAGCTGTGAAAGGTGTGGCAAGAAAAGCCACGAGGCAAAGGACTGTTGGGCGATTCTTCCCGAGCAACAAAACCGCCTAAGGCAAAACAACAACAATCATGGCAACAACAACCATGGAAACAACCGGGGCAATGGGAACAACAATGGTCAGAACCGTAATAACAACAATGAAGCCCCCAGAGGAAATGGTAATGGGAACTGCTATGAATGCGGTGCTCAAGGCCACATAAAAAGGGACTGCCCGCAGTTAAGAAGACAGGGAAATGGTAATCAAGGAAACAATGTTGGGAATGGTAATGGTGGAGGTAATGACAACGGGAATGGTGGAAATGGCAGAGGGAGAGCTTTTGTTATGGGTCAAGGTGAAGCTCGCAACGATGCCAACGTGATTAACGGTAAATTCATCCTTAATGGTTTCTTTGCTACTGTATTGTTTGATTCTGGTGCTGAAAGAAGCTTTATTTCCACTAAATTTGCTAAGTTGATTAATGCTAAACCAATTGCCTTAGATGCTAAGTATGTGGTAGAGCTAGCAAATGGTAAACTTCATGATACGACTCAGATAGTTAAGGACTGTAAGTTAGAACTAGCTGGCCATACGTTAGGAATCGATCTTATGCCTTTCCCGATTGGTAGTTTTGATGTCATAGTAGGAATGGATTGGTTATCTGGAAACCGAGCTGAAATTTTATGCCAAGAAAAAGTGGTTCGTATTCCACTCAAGGACGGTGAAGTGTTAACAGTTCAAGGTGAAAAAGGTGGAACAGTCACCGGTATTATCTCGTTTCTCAAAGCTCAAAAGTGCCTTCGTAAAGGTCACTTCGCGATCCTTGCAAACGTCACCGACATGACACTTCCTGAGCGTAGGATCGACGACTACCCGATAGTCCGCGACTTCCAAGATGTATTTCCTGATGATCTGCCTGGTTTGCCTCCATTTCGACAAGTCGAGTTTAGAATCGATTTAGCTCCTGGAGCCGCTCCGATTGCACGCGCACCTTACTGTTTGGCGGTAAGCGAACTCAACGAACTCTCCACACAACTTCAAGAGCTACTCGACAAGGGATTTATTCGTCCAAGTTCGTCTCCGTGGGGAGCACCGGTATTGTTTGTTAAAAAGAAGGATGGAACGTTCCGAATGTGTATTGACTACCGAGAGCTTAACAAGGTTACGATCAAGAATCGGTATCCACTTCCTCGAATCGACGATCTCTTCGACCAACTGCAAGGTTCGAGCTACTTCTCAAAGATTGATCTATGGTCTGGATATCACCAACTTCGTGTTCGTGATGAAGATGTCCCCAAGACTGCTTTCAGAACTCGCTATGGTCATTACGAGTTTTTGGTTATGCCGTTTGGGCTAACTAATGCGCCTGCTGTATTTATGGATCTGATGAATCGAGTGTGCAAGCCGTACCTCGATAAGTTCGTGATAGTTTTCATTGATGATATTTTGATCTACTCCAAGACAAAGGAAGAACACGAGAATCACCTACGACTTATCTTGGAATTACTCCGCAAGGAACAGCTTTACGCCAAGTTTTCGAAATGCGATTTTTGGATTCGCGAAGTCCAGTTTCTTGGACACATTGTTGATCAGAATGGAATTCATGTCGACCCAGCTAAAGTGGAAGCTATCAAGAATTGGCCTACTCCAAGAGCGCCGACCGAAATCCGACAATTTTTGGGACTTGCCGGATATTACCGAAGATTTATTAAGGGTTTCTCGCAATTGGCTCAACCCTTAACGGCTTTAACGCACAAAGGAGTGCAATATAGATGGGGTGAAAAAGAAGAACACGCGTTTCAAACTCTTAAAGATATGTTATGTTCAGCTCCGATTCTCGCGTTACCCGATGGGGTTGACGACTTTGTAGTTTATTGTGATGCATCCATCCAAGGAATCGGTTGTGTGTTGATGCAACGAGACAAAGTGATTGCCTACGGGTCCAGGCAACTGAAGGATACTGAGAAGAATTATACAACGCATGATTTGGAATTGGGAGCCGTTGTATTTGCACTCAAGATTTGGAGACATTACCTCTACGGAACAAAGTGCACGATATTTACCGACCACAAGAGCTTACAGCACATCTTTGAACAGAAGGATCTCAACATGCGACAACGACGGTGGGTCGAGTTACTAAATGACTATGACTTAGCAATTAAGTATCACCCAGGAAAAGCCAATGTTGTGGCAGATGCATTAAGTCGAAAGGAGTATGAAAAGCCTCGACGAGTACGAGCGCTGCAACTTACCATTCACACGGGGTTGCCGGATCGGATCCGCGATGCCCAACAAGAAGCTTTAAAAGAGGAAAATTTCGCAGCTGAAGCACTGCGAGGGGTGGATGGTAACTCTGAAATTAAGTCCGATGGACTCAGATATTACAATGATAGAATGTGGGTTCCTTTACTTGGAAATCTTCGTGAGCTCGTGATGGACGAGGCTCACAAGTCAAGATATTCGGTGCACCCTGGATCGGATAAAATGTACCATGATTTGAAGAACTTGTATTGGTGGCCGAATATGAAAGCCGACATCGCGCGATATGTGGCTAAGTGTTTAACGTGCTCAAGAGTTAAGATCGAGTACCAAAAGCCTTATGGGCTATTACAGCAACCAAAGATCCCAGAATGGAAATGGGAGGATATCTCAATGGATTTTATAACAGGATTACCTCATCGATCGAATCGACCGGATGCGATTTGGGTTATCATTGATCGACTAACCAAATCCGCACACTTTATTCCAATGAGGGAAAATGATAATATGGATAAATTAACTAAACTGTATATTGACCGGATTGTGGCACGTCATGGAGTGCCTAAGACTATTATCTCCGACAGAGTTCCTCGATTTACTTCCCGATTGTGGCAATCTATGCAAGAAGCACTGGGAACCAGACTGGATATGAGTACAGCCTATCACCCGCAGACCGACGGTCAGACGGAACGGACTATTCAGACTTTAGAAGACATGCTCCGAGCTTGCGTTCTCGACTTCGGTAAAGACTGGGAGGCTCACCTTCCGTTGGTGGAGTTCTCCTACAACAACAGTTATCATTCGAGCATTGGTACAGCACCTTTTGAAGCTCTTTATGGCAGAAAATGCAGATCGCCCGTGTGTTGGGCTGAGACGGGTGAGAAGGGACTCACCGGACCGGAAATCATTCATGATACAACTGAACGGATCATTCAAATCAGAAAGCGGATAGCCGCAACACGTGATAGGCAAAAGAGCTATGCCGACAAACGCCGTAAAACTTTGAAGTTCGAAGTAGGCGACAAGGTACTATTGAAGGTATCCCCCTGGAAGGGAGTGATACGCTTCGGAAAGCGTGGAAAGTTGAATCCTCGCTACATCGGTCCATTTGAAATCATCGGGGAAGTAGGCCCGGTGGCCTACCGTTTACGACTCCCTGCCAAACTCGATGGAGTTCACAACGTGTTTCACGTCTCGAACCTAAAGAAATGTCTGGCTGAAGACATTGAAATAATTCCTTTGGAGGAATTGGAAATTGATGAACATCTGAGATTTATCGAGCAGCCGGTAGAAATCATGGGACGCGAGGAGAAAGCCCTCAAACGTAGCAAAATTCCGATCGTCAAGGTTCGATGGAACTCAAAGCGTGGACCTGAATATACTTGGGAACGAGAGGATCAAATGAAGAAAAAGTATCCTCACTTGTTCGAGCAAACGTCCACAGAAACTCAAGGTATGATTTAATTTTGGGGACCAAAATTCCTTTAACAGGAGGAGGATGTGGCGACCCTAAAACTTTTGCTTTCCTTCCCCAGCAATGACGACAGCTGAGACTGCGAACGCTACAACACAAGAATAATTTTCGGGACGAAAATTCCATTTACAAGGGGATGATGTGACATCCGGGAATTTCAAGGTTTACTTCCGTTAGACAATCTCCGTTAGTTACGTTAATAGTGTTAACTTAGTAACTAATGCTTAACTAGGCCGAATACGTCCACGACCTTTGGTTGATCACCGAACCCGTCCATATGTGCTATGTATTTATTTATATGTTGTTATTATGAGAAACGTGATTTAAATGCATGATTTTTATTAAAAAGAATGACTATTTAATTATTTGATAAATTATGTGACAAATTGCCTAATTATGTGATTATATGTTTAACCGGGTAACTAAGTGTATGCATACATGATTAATGATTGGGCTAGTCATTAGACTAATCATGGGCTAATGATGGCTAATCATTGGGGGCCCAAATCCCAATGAAAGCCCATGATGGCCATTAGTATTTAAATAAAGCTTTAAACCCTAATTACCCATTTGCATACATCACACAAGAAACACACACACACTCTCTCCCTCTTGCGATTCTGGACCAGCCTTAGAGACCATCAAGATCAGCCATCTTTTCTGTAGAAGAAGATCATCCATCGATCCTAGATCAAACCGTGAGTCCCATGACCATGTTTCTTGCTTTTCTATGTGTTTTCTTCATAAAGCATGCCTAGATCTCCATGTAATCGTTAGATTTTCTGTAAGAATGCTTAGGAATACTAGATCTATCATAAAGACTACAACTTTACGTGTGAAACTGATCCATAATAGAGATTCATGCTAGATTAGGTTATTTTGTGTAAAATGTGTTCTTGAAGATTTGATGATGAAAATACATGTTTATGATGTTAAAAATGCTCCTGTGATGTTCCTAAATGATTATGTATGCTTGAAAATGAATTACATGAAGTATGGAGGCTGTTAGAAAGATTTTTAGTCAAATTTACGGGTTTTTTAGCGACCAGCGACACTATGCATTCATTAGGAGAAACTATCCAGCGAAACTATGCATATCTCTTTCCAGCGACACTGTGCAGCGAAACTGTAGTGTCTCTCGTGAACGAAACTAACCTTGTCCCTGAACGAAAGTTCAACCAGTTCCTGGCGAAACTAGCTAGCGAAACTAGCAGTTTCTCTAGCAGTTTCTCTAGCAGTTTCTCTAGCAGTTTCTCTAGCAGTTTCTCCAGCAGTTTCGCCAGACTAAACCCAAACTTGTGCAACTTATTTGAATGCTATGCTATGACTTACATGATTATGCTATGATAAGACATACTATGATTTCTGTATTATATGAACCCTTGTTTATGATCAACCATCGGTGTCGTGTGTCGGTATGTCGTGTTATAGTCCAACGTGCTATGTTATGGGCCATAGTGACGTTATGTAGAGTTTAGACACAAAACTAATACTTAAGACCTAAACGTGTTCATAGGTCTTCGTTAAGCAATACTTGGATTATTAACAAGTGTAGCAGTGCAACCCAAGGTGAGTGTCACTAACCCGTTTACTGTGAGCCCGTTTGGGACACACTGAATAACCTAATGAAAAACAATGCTGACAACTTTATGAGTGCTATGCACTACTTGATGAAACTGAAAACTTAGAGTGCTATGCACCTACTTGATGAACTTGAAGTGTTTTATGGGAAACACTTGTGAATTACTTAAACAACTAATTCTAAAACGAAACTGAAAAATGTTTTCGGGATTCATAAGAACCCCAAAGTAAACCGTTTTAATATGGCTAGTGTAGGTTAAAGTCTAAACCACATGATATCACATGATTTCTAAGGATTGCCTTTTAACTGAAAAAGTCCTCAACTTAATTGTGCCATTAATTGTAAAGCGAGGGGATGTTGGGTAGATCTACTGGAGTTTGACAAACTCCGCCTCGTGACACTGGAGGTGCACGGAGGTACAATATCAGCCTATCTGACCGTGATCCCGAGAGGACACGGGGGAGGCAAAGCCGCGATGACATATGTCTGCAAAACAAAATAGCTGAAGGCTCTGCCACTACGATACTTTATGGTCAGCTTTGGTACAAACTTCCTTAGTGCATGGAACAACGGATTAGCTACCCGCGATATCGGTTGAGCACTTTAACTATACAAAACTAGTACATACCCGATAACGTAGGTTACGGACAATACTTTTACTAAACCACAATACTATGATTTTGGTTATCATTAAGCATTGCTTTTCACAATTAAATTATACATAAGAATATGTTTATACGACTATGATGTATGAGACCGGGCCACTGCATGACAAGCCCACTGTGAACTCACCAACCGTTAGGTTGACACTTGCGTGGTTTAAACTTTTGCAGATCGCTAAGGAGTATCCGGATCGGGTTGGCATGGCACACGAAGACATTTTATTTTTAGTTAAACTTAATTGAGAATTTAAAACACTGATTTTGTAAAGCACGTGGTTAGTGCTAAAGACAATGTTTTCCGCTGCGTACTGTTAAACTGTTTTTATTATTAATGTTTGGACTTTACTCTGATTCGTTTAGTATTTGTAACTAATGGTTGTGGTCCTGGTTTGCTCGCACCCCTTAACGGTGTAAACTCCGTTAGTGGTTAAATTGGGGGTGTGACAGTTTTTACCGTGATAACGGCATGAAATACTGGGTTAAGCGAATCTCGCCAGCTGTAAATCTTATCCACAGGCAGCCGAGATTCAGGGGCAATTGTTAGGGGTCGATTTCAGGATGCTCATAGGAAAGCTGCATAACACCAGGAATCTCGCTACGGTTTGGGAATCCCGTCCAGTCAGGTATCTTGAATATTTGTTATCGACTAACCTTTATTTTTGCCATGTGCTTTATTTGTTTTCAGGAACGTTGTAGAGCTTAACCGTCTCCTGAAGACTCGGTCTTAACTAACTGGCACGTGGGAAAGTGGGTCGCACCTCCTTCAACGATCGAGAGAAGTGGAGAAAGAAGATCCCGAGAATCCGGATAGTTAGTTAGTTGTTAGTTTGTTATATAAATCGAGGGTTCGATCAGTAGGAACACACAACTCACTCGCACATTAGCTCTGATAGCATACGATCTCTGTAACACTTAGCCTGATCGATCAAACCTCCAAAACACTTGTAATTTTCAGTTTCCTATCAATAAAATTGTGTGGTAGCGGGCTCTTCAGGCCGGCTCCCGAGGTTTTTTTTCTAGGATTCCTAGAGGCAACTCGAAGAATCCTGGATTTTTCCCTCGTTACATCCTTGTGTTCAGTTTTACATTTCAAACATATTAGCAAGCACACTACCTCACATTCTAAGTTTGGAATACGAAATTCCTTTGTGAATTTTTGACTAAAACACTTTGCATTATGGGTACGTTGTTGACACCAACCGGATAAACATACGGCGCATCCATATCAATCCATAGATCAGGATCGGTAGTTCCAATATACGCCTCGAACCGCTTCTTCCAGTTATAGTAGTCTTCAAACTTGAGCAACTTGGGTACTTTCTTAGTAGTCCCAATCTCATTATCGTAGTTCAACAACGTCTGCATTTGAGACTGAATAGCAGCGAATGCTTGGAAATCCGACATTTTGAAAATTTTGAATTTTCTGATTGGTCTGAACTCCTCACGAACTCTAATGAACCTCCGAACTTGCTCCGAACTTAGTCCAAACTTGATTACACTGTCCGAACTTCGTTCGAACTCTTCACGGACTTAGACTGTCCGAACTTGTGTCCGAACTCCTACCAAAAACTAGATATCCGAACTCCTAAAGTGAATAACACCGAACTCCCTCCAAACCAGTTCCGAACTCGGCCCGAACTCTCTCTGAGTGTGGAACGAACTCTCACCAAACAAAAAAAGCACCGAACTCTCTCTGAACTTCAGGTTCGGAGTGGTTATGGCGAATTGGGGTTCGGACAAACGAGAATTTTCTGAAAAACTTAAAACTCACAGAAAAACTGAAACTCTCGAGCTCTGGACGATCAATCGAACGAAAAACAGCATAAACAAGGAATTTAAACGTGAAGCATGATGTATACAAGGCAGATTTTCAGAAACAAAGTTTTAGAGATGAAAAACACGATGAAAAACGAGTTTTTAACCACACAATTGACCAAATCTAACTGAGCAATACCAGATAGCTCTGATACCACTTGAAAACGCTGGAGCGTACGGATCGTGTTCAGTTCGACATCAATGTGATAGTTAAACGATAACAATATGTGTAAATATAAAGTTCAATCTCTCATTCAATAACAAGTACGAAATATAGAGAGAATCAGAACTGTTTACACCTTACAAAACACACACTATTTCTAAACTCGTTGCAGAAAACAAAGCTATCAACCTATTTATAGACACACTGCCGTATGAACTCCTCAGCTGGTCCGAACCCTAGGTTCGGCCTGGGTTCAGCCAGAGTTCGACCAGCAGAACTAAGTTGATATCTTCAAGTCTTCAAAACGCTTTGTCTGATCCCGCATGTTGCCACACGATGTATCAACAAAAAGTTTCGTGTTAATCAAAGTTCATCATCCCAATGGCTGTGATGAGGTATAAAAATCTTACCTCATCAAAAGCTTTGGTAAACAAATCAGCCAGTTGATGATCAGTATGAACTTTGAATAACTTGATCAGATTCTTTTCTGCACAATCTCTAATAAAATGACACCTTATATCAATGTGCTTTGTTTTGGAGTGTTTGATTGGATTGTTAATGATGGAGATGGCACTGTTGTTGTCTGCAAAAATTGGAGTTTCCATGAAGGTGATTCCATAATCAAGCATCTGATTTTGAATCCAAAGAACTTGAGTGCAGCAGCTTGAGGCATCAATGTATTCAGCCTCAGCAGTTGATGTAGAAACACATGTTTGCTTCTTGCACTGCCAGGAGACAAGTCTTTCACACAAAAATTGACATCCTCCCGATGTTGATTTCTTATCTATATCACATCCTCCATAGTCACTATTAGTGAATGCTCTGAAAGAGAAGTCAGAATTTTTAGGATACCACAAACACAGTTTTGGTTGACCCTTCAAATATTTGAAAATTCTCTTAAGAGCTAGCATGTGAGAATCCTTTGGTGACGACTGGTATCTTACACATAAGCAAACACTGAACATGATGTCAGGTCTACTTGCAGTAAGATACATCAGTGATCCTATCATCGCCATGTACATGTGTACATCCACTACTTTGCCACTTAAGTCACTGGTTAACTTGTGGGAAGTGGAGATAGGAGTTTTTGCACTTGAACATGTCTGCATGTCAAATCTCTTCAGCATATCTAGAATGTACTTTGACCGGTTTAGAAAAATCCCAGCTACAGTTTGCTTCACTTGTAATCCCAAGAAGAATGTTAATTCTCCCATGGAACTCATTCAAATTTTGACTGCATCAAAGTTTCAAACTCCTTGCACAAAACAGTATTAGATGAACCAAAAATAATATCATCAGCATAAATTTGCACCATCAATGAATCCTTACCAACACACTTGACAAAAAGTATTTTATTAATGTCACCTCTCCTATAGCCATTCTCTAGAAGATAGTTTGATAGAGTTTCATACCATGTTCTAGGTGCTTGTTTTGACCATACAGAGCTTTGATTAGCTTGCACACCCTGTTTGGGTGGTGAGGGTCTTCAAAGCCAGGAGGTTAATTAACATACACTTCTTGTTCTAGCAGGCCATACAGGAAGTCACTTTTGACATCCATCTGAAATACTTGGAAGTCTTTGAAGGAAGCATAGGCTAGAAAAATTCTGATTGCTTCCAATCTAGCCACAGGTGCAAACACTTCATCATAATCAATGCCCTCTTACTGTACATAGCCTTGCACAACTAGTCTTGCTTTGTTTTTAATTACAATGCCCCTGTCATCTTTCTTGTTTCTGAACACCCACTTAGTGTCAATTGGTTCTGCTCCATCAGATAGGTCAACCAATTCCCAAACACCTCTGCTTATTAATTTGAAATAACTCTTCTTGCAATGCCTCTACCCAGCTATTATCTTTTAAGGCATCAGCTACCTTATCGGGTACTTCTTGAGACAGAAATGCAGCATGCAAACAGATGTTTGCATCAACAAATTTACTTCTTGTTAACACAGGTGCTGACACATCTCCAATAACATTTTCCAAGGGATGATTCTTGTTGATTCTTCTGTCTATAAGCATAGGGAATTCGTGGCTTCTTCCATTTGAGGGTATATTGAGCCGATGAAGTATGTGATCAAGCTGAAAATCACCAATGTGTGACACAGAATCTGAAATTTCAACTGTTTCATGAGAACTGGTTTCTGAATTGTGAGTCAGATGCTCAAAATTAAGCTCATTTGATGTAGCAGCATTTGAATTTTCAGGTTCATTTGACCCTGAATCAGTGTTCTCGACAGTTTCTGAAATGGAGTTTTCCAATTGAACTTGAACCGGAGAAACAGGTTCTGCTTGGACTTCAACGGAACTGCTTCAATATCAATTTGAACTATTTCAGACGGTTTGTTTCCACTGCTTGGGAAGATAGGTTTGATGCTCATTGAAGAGAAGAAGATTGGCTTCTTATTGGTTCCAACATGGTTGCTCTTCCAATGTTCATCAGCTGACCTGTAGATATTTTGTTCCTGCACTGAAGAACTCACAGGCTTCTCAACAGTTATGTTGAAAGCATTGGTCAGTGCATCAATATCGAATAACCAAGTGGGCTGAGACTCAAAATTGTTGGAAAATTTTTCATTAAAAGACACATTTATTGTTTCTTCAATAATTTTGGTTCTCTTGTTGTATACTCTGTATGCCTTAGACACACCAGAATATCCAACAAAATATCCCTCATCTGCCTTTACTGCAAATTTGGGCAATAGTTCATTGGTTATCAATATTGTAACAGGACATCCAAATGGCTTAAAGAAATAGATATTGGGCTTCCTTTTTCTCCAAAGCTCATAAGGTGTCTTGTTCTTGACTTTGACAATCAAAATAATGTTTTGGACATAGTAGGCAGCGTCCACTGCTTCTGCCCAAAATATCACAGGGAGTTTAGAGTCTGCTAACATTGACCTAGCAACTTCAATTAGTGTCCCATTTCTTCTTTCAGCAACCCCGTTTTGCTGTGGAGTTCTAGGAGCACTAAATTGTCTAACAATTCCCTTTTCTTCACAAAATGAATTCAAAACATGATTTTTAAATCCAGTGCCATTGTCACATCTGATTGTTTTAAATTTAAGATTGGATTGATTTTCTAAATTGATCACAAGGGCTTTCAACAATTCAGCAGTTTCATCTTTTGTTTTAAGAAAGAAAACCCAAGTGTACCTAGAAAAATCGTTAATTATAACAAAACAGTTTGACGTTTTCCCTAAACTCATCACTCTAGTTGGACCAAAAAGATCCATGTGCAGTAGCTTTAGAGGTTGTGAAATAGAAGATTTAACTTTTGGCTTAAAAGAGGTTTTGTGTTGCTTGCCCTTGAGACAAGGTACACAGTGTTCAGAGCATGTAAACTGCTTGTTAGGAAGACCCTTAACCAAGCTAAGATTGACAATTCGGTTCATATTCTTGTAATTTACATGCCCTAACCTCTTATGCCACAAATCAGACTCATCACTTGAGGCTTTGGATATAAAACAAGCAGTGCCACATGAGCGTGCAGCAACTGACATATCCAGGATGTATAGTCCATCTCTCCTGGGTGCTTTAAGCATGATTAGCTCATCAGGAATTTTAACACCAGGCTTGAGAACTATGGCCTCTCTCTCATTAAACATCAAATTTAAATTCTTATCACACATTTGTGAGACACTCAGAAGATTAATATTTAATGTATCAATAAAATTTACTCTATCAAAGCTTACCAGTCCATTACTCACATCTCCTTGTGCTGAGATATGGCCTTTTGTGCTTCCAAAGGCAACTGGTCCTCCGTTAATTCTTTTTGTATTTTATAGTATATGCTTATTCCCTGTCATATGGCAAGTGCATCCACTGTCTACTACCCATAGGCTATGTTGGCCTTTATTCTGCACCTGCAAATATCAGAACTGATTAATTTCTATAGGGGACCCAAGTCTGAGTGGTCTTGGATATGCCACAAGCATCATTATACTTGTACTACTTGAGTACTAGAGTATTTAACGCAGGAGCTTCAGTGAGAAGATCATCATTATCAAAATTCAATTTCTCATATTGAGTGCTTGTTTGACAGAATCTTTCACTTTTTTTGTTTTTCCTTTCAGCAATTTTTCTTTCCTGGTATTCCCTAAATTTTCTTTGTCTGTTGGTCACTTTCTTAGGCATTTCACTGGTTGAATTGTGAGTTTGGTTGGCCAACCTAGTTCTTTCAAGTGATTTTGAATTTTTTTGTGGAAAATAATTGTTTTGTTTCAAAATTTCACCTTGAAGTGGAATAGAGTGACTTCCACTTGAACTAGCAACAAATTCCGGTTGGTTAAATTTTCTGCCTTTTGAAAAACTTTCCCTAGAGGTGGTCTTTCCTCTTGAGAGGTTTCTTCTTCCTTGAGCTTCAAAATGTTCAAACCCATTAGCAAAATGCATATTTGGTCTCTGCTTGGGAGCAGTGGCTGATCTGGGTTGATTCCTGTTTTCCGGTTGAACTTGAGTTCGAGCGGAAAATTGTTCCGCTTGAACTTCAGCCGGAAACAGATTTTGTTTCAAAACAGTAAAACTCCCATTTCTTTCATTTCCAATTAAAACTCTATTAGATTCAAATCCAAAGATTTCATTGTTTGACTTTTCACATGTGAAATTCTACATGTGATTCCTTTTGAAAATCAACTTCTGGTTTTGAAAGAGGTTTGACGTTACTCAAAGGATTGAACTGACACATGGCATCTAGGTGTCCTTGTTCACCACAAAACATACATTCAAGAACTCTAATTTCATAAAACTCATTTTTCCTGGGAGACTCACTTTTGGTTACTTGTTTGTAAGTAAGTTGACCAAGTCTTTGAGTTTGACATCCCTTGGGTTGTTCAGGTTGTTTTCCTCTAACTTTTGAATCCTTCGATTCATAGATATTTGGGGGTGGTACAACAATTGATGGTTTTAAAATCCTTGATTGGTCATCTGATGCAGATGTGCTTGCATAAGTGACTTCAGGCTTCTTTGTTTTCAACAGATTTTTCATAGCTTGACTGAGATGAGGTGTCATCAACAGTGAGACTGACTTTGTAGTCCTTTTTATAAAGCTTCAATTGGTTCAATTACAGGTGAGTACTCAATTGGTGGTTCAACATTGTTGTTACCAACACCAGCTTTACCATACATTCCTCCCAACCATAACTTTTCAGCCTTTTTGTTTGCAGTTTGAAACTTATCACAAGTGAACAAAGCATCTTTAAATTATATTTCAAGAATGTCAACCTCAGCCTTAGCATCTTTGGTTTCCTTTCTTCACTTATCAAGTTTAGACAGTAAATCATCAAGCTGTGTTTCAAGAGTTGAGTTGGTTTATTCTAATTATTCAAATTCTTTGCTTAAATTTTCAATCTTAGTAATGTAAGATGACTCAGTTTTCCTAAAACATTCCTTTAACTCATTCAGGTTTGAAACTTCATCAATTAGATCAGTGTTGTGATTTATGTACTTTGCTAATTATTCAATGCAAGCAGGGCTGCATAAGTTCTCTAAAACCTTTTCAGGAATAGGATTTACCTGATCTGAGGTGGAGTCTTATTTAGCCATCAAAGCATGATTAATTGACTCAAATTCAGCTATGAAGTCTTCCCATTCAACACATTTAGTTTGATTTGCTACAGCAGCAACAACATTTTGATGGTTTTGATTTTCGTTTGGTTTTGGTGGAGTACGTTGCTGACCAGAACTATGAGCAGAGTTGTTGTTTGAATTATTTCCACCATGACTCTTCATACATGACCTTGGTTCTGTCCTTCCTTTCTTGATTGTGACCACTCTTTTGCAAAGTGTCCAAGTTGGTGACAGTTGTAACATTTCACCTTGATTTTGTCTAAGCCAATGTGAACCTTTCGCTCCTTTATAGGTTCTACCCGTTCTTTTGTAAGATCTTTGGGCTCTAACACACACCATAGCAACTTGAGTCAAAATGTCTATCTCTTCTAAGTCATCAGCACCTATACACTCTAGGTCTTCACGAATGAAACCTTGGTATGAGTCAGTTGCTACATGAGCATTGTGAGAGTTGCCAAACATGTTTGAAGAACTCTCTCGACACCTTGGTGTCTCACGGAAGCTGACTATAGGTGAATGATAAGAAGATGAGTTTGAACATCTTTGATAATGAAAATCAGTAGTCACTCGAGCAGTTGAGAACAACTGAGTTGATTCAGAAAGTGAGTTTTGCTTAAGATTTAGTTCCATTTCATATGCACTGCGTACACCATGAAGTTCACTAAGCTTCATCTTCTTCAGATTTACATTCTCTGATGCTAACAGTGTAAACTGTCCACATAGAAGGCAGAGAGCGTAGAAACTTTCTGTTTACATCAACTTGATCTAGTTTTACATCTACTTTTTGCAGTTCATCAAGTAAAGAAACAAATCTTAGGTACAGGTTAGTCATAGATTCACCAGATTTGTAAGTAAAGTTTTCATATTTTTGTTTCAAAACATCTTTCTTGTTTTCCTTAACTTCACTGGTTCCTTCATACATTTCACTCAAAGCATTCCATAGGCTATGTGCAGTTTTGTATCCCTTAAACCCACTTAAGATGGAGTTGGGAAGTGTAGCCTGTAGATTCCAATATGCTTTGTAGTCAAATTCAAGAGCAACATAGTCAGATTCAACGTATTTGTCTAAAGGTTTTGGTATTCTGACTTCAACATCATCAGCTGATTGAACCATAGGAGTCTAGGGACCTTCAGTCAAGGACTTCCGTATACGGCGATCTAAGATCCTACAAAACCTTCCATTGAGTTTCCAGGTACCGAAGTCATCAAGAGTGAACATTGGTGGTCTGTTAGCGCTACCATTTGAAGATCCTAAATTGAGTTCACTTATTTTGAAAAACTTTTGAAAAGCAGAAAACAATAAAGCTTGTAAGTAAACAAGTAGAGTTAACTACGCTATATATAGTGCTGATGAGATCAATGACATCCATTGATCTCAAACGATTTAATCTAAACCGTTAAACAAAAAGTCAAATACAACTACCAAAAGAATAAACTTCGACATATGGAATATCTTGCGTGTGATCAGCAACATTCTACTTTGGGAGAGTGGCTTTGATAGATTTGGAAGCAACCAAGAAGCTTTTGCAGGATTGGACGACTGAAAAGACTTCTTAGGAAAAGTCCGGTTGAGCTCATTATCTGGTGGATAATTGAGTTCACCCGAAATATTCGCTATAAGATTAAATTTGCTTCTTCCGGTTGAACTACCTGTTCCGCTTGAACTTGAGACTTCCGCTCGAACTTCAACTTCAGCTGGAACAACTCAAAATTGACTTTCAGCCGGAAATCTTCAAAGCGATATTCCTTACAAACCCATATCAGTTATCTCTCTAAAACTACAAGAACTATTTTGGAGCATTATAACTAAATCCTTATCTATGTAAAACCGTAAAAACTATTTTGGACCATTAGATCTATTTATGAGTGGCTAAGATTGTTTACACATAATCACCTCACAATTAGAATATTTGTTAATACGTTGAGGGTAATTAGAAAATGAATTGGGAGCGTATGCACATAAATTAATGCTTAATGTACACAGTTAGTATAAAGCTTGAGTTTATTTAATAGTTTTCAAAGGAACAGATATATCATAGTCTGTCCGTTCAAAAAAAGATATATCATAGTGTGTGGCGTACTCATTACGTCCTTCTCTCTCATTTGTCCATGCCTTTTTCGATTTACTCTCTTATTTCTGTCTTTACTTGTCGCCGTTATCTTCGCTTTTGTTCTAAACGTAGGTGCCACATTTCTTCATATCATCCCTTACATGTGCAAATCTGATAGCATACAAGCTTCATCTTCGATTCTTGAGACATCACAATGTTGCATATTCTATGTCGAAATCCGACAAATAACGAACTCGACACGATTAGACCCACAAGAGTTACACAGGATGTAACGATATTTTAAATCCGCTTAATTGGTTAATCAGTATTTAATGGAAACGAGTTAATTATTTTTCTTATTTATAATTAGTTATAAATAAATAGTAGTTAATAAACATTATTAATTAATATGATTACTAATTCGCAGACAGATAAAACTGTTAGTACTATTAATACGTTAATAATAATAAAGATAAATATGTATTCATCTAATATTATTTTATGATGGATAAATGATATATAGATAAACATGGTTTATTTAAATAATCATTATCTAGACTTAAAGGTTGGATAGAGACAAAGGAATTCGAGAGGGACTTGAACTGGTTTTTGAATAAATATTCAATCAGCTATATAGATACCTAATTTGGTTCACCTAAAAACCTAATCTCATTCTCTTTAATTTGCGGTCCTCTATGCCTCTCTCTCTCTCTCTCTCTCTCTCTCCTGATCTACGACCAATAACTGACGTCGCCGCCACTCTCTCTCTCCTGATCTACGACCAACAACTGACGTCGTCTCCACCGTGTGTAGCTGTTTCCTACCATCGCTCCCCCTTCACCACTCGTAGCTCGGTCACCACTGCGAGGTGACACCGAAGCCAAGTCCATTTGCTATCTTGTCTAGTCGCGTGGAACCACCTCAGCCCAGAACGGTAGTCGCCGTCGCACACCACCAGGTCACCGTCGGAGTCTGCTGCAATCGAGTTCATTAGTCTTCTGATCCCGTCATTGTCACACCACGTGAAGCAAACCCAGAGGGTCCTTCACGACACGCTGAGCATCTCAGACAGTTCTATAACCCTAGTTTCCTCACGGCACGCAAAAAGAAACTTAGTGGTCCATCGCGACACGCGACAACCACCCGGTGATAAAAATTTTATGTTCAACCACTAGCACATGTTCGTTGCATTCAGTGTCTTGAACGTTTGTTCTAACACCGCTTAGGTATGTCTAACTCCCTGATTAAGTTCACATATTATTATTGCATTATATATGTGTTTTCGTTTGGTTGGTAATCATGATCCTGTTAGCCTTAAGTTTTCATATACTTGTATTCGCGTTTGTTTTATTTCCGCTGCAAAAAAAAAATTGATTTAATCAATTGCTTAAACTCTGATTTTGTTAATCTGTTAGCTAAACTCGATTGGGTTAAATTTTTTATAAGTAATCGGTAACTCAAATGCCACTCTAAAACCCAACAGTGGTATTAGAGCCTGGATTACCACGCGCAAATTGGAACCTGTCGGTTTTAAACTGTTGAATTTGCAAACTGGGTCTAATCACCCGAAAGTTGCGAATCTAATTATTTTATAAATTGAGGACTTCATCTTATTTTGGTCTTTTTATTTAGACCAAAAATATGCAATTTAATTTATGGATATATATTTATATTTTACGTATGTATTCAGCCCAGCCCCTGTTTTGACTGTTTTATGGATGATTGGTTGATTATGATTTTGGCCCGCTGTTTTGGCCCATTATTGTAATAGAATAGGTTTATGGTTTTAGCCACTTGTTTTCGGTTCAAAATTGTAAAGTAGAGTTAGGGTTTCCATTTTAAGAAAGTTTCTATTTTTGGCAAGTGTTGTCACCAAGAAGACCCGAAGTCTCAATCGAAGTTAAGAGGCATCTTGAGGTCAGTGGGAGCTTACTAGACAGCTGGATGCCTGAAGATCCATCCATGTGGTTAGTTTTATAGGTTTTTTTGTCCCGGGACCCTTTTGGTATTGCTAAAAGCTATAGCAAGACCAATAACCCCAATGGCTGAATACATATATATATTTTTGCTTGATTTTTAGTTGCTTGGTTTAATATTGTCATTAAACACCAATCGAAAATTCCAAACTATTTTAAAACAGTTTAAAAGTAATCATACAATCATTTGTAACAAGTTCTAAAACGGTTTTATAACTTGATAAATTATAATAACCAATTGAATGAGTTTTTCAAAATTTGGCTAAATTTTAATTAAACTCAGAAAAACCTAATAACTTGATTATTTATTTTTGATTGGTTATGTTTCTTGCGACAATATAGTCTTTTAAATAATAGGTTATTCAAATTGACTGTTGCAAGTGATGATAGGGTTCTCGTTCCTACTGAACGACTACGAATTAAAACTTGCTTTTAATAAACCCTATTTGGTAAATATAAAATCAATAGTCTATGACATCCTGAATCATATCTAATTTGGGACATATTTACCGAAACAATAGTGGTGGAGCTACAGCACTACACTTGTTGCGTAGGGTTTCTTCCAAGGTGTGCTGTTGAACTATGGCACCGCACTTGCACAGTGACCATTTGGGACAACTACTACTTTCTTTTCAAGCAATCGCAGTGTTGGAGCTACAACATCACACTATTGTTTCTTGCAAACAAAGTGGGCATAGATGAGGCTAAACGTATCAATGCAATGGCACTTGTTGTCATAGGGGCCTCATAACCGAGAGTTGTGATTGTTTCTCACAATTGACACCCGTTGTCAGTCTACTTACCCAATTGCTATTAAATGCATGCTATAGCTATCTTTAGTGACTGGTTAACTAGATCCGCTTTCCTTATTCGTTAATTACTTACCACAATTAAAATAAGGAAGTTAACATCGAAAATACTAAAACTTATTTTGCTTTAATATTTCAGATGGCTAATAACAACAACTTCCTTTATTGGCACAGAATCTTAAGATTGTGCTTAAGATGGTTGGTGTTAGTACCTGATTGTTCGTCATGTGAAGTATCAAAGAACAATGTGTGAAGCATAGCAAGAACAAGACAAAAGTGACAAGATTAGGGCTGGCCGAACTCTGGGAGAACCTGAGGTTCGGACCAGGCGAACTCCGTCCGAACTTCAGGTTCGGACGATCGTGAATTTGTCTTGTGTCATTTCCTATAAATAGGTTTTCTTGTATAGAGAATACAACTTTCTTGGTAAAATCTTCTATTTGTATTTCTGTGTAATCTCTTAGTGGTCTAATACAAGTCATTTGTATTTACTCATCGTGTTCATCTCGTTTAACTTTGATTTCATAACTACCGAGTAGACTAGCACGAAAGCAATTTCAAGTGGTGTCAGAGCTTTCTGGTGCTGCTCAGCTCGTTTTCTAGTCATTTGTGTTGAAAACAATTCATTTCATCTCATTTTTTATCTTCAAAATATTTATTTCTAAAAATCTGATCAGTTTCACATCATGTTTCACGTTCAAAACTGTTTTTCGAGTGTTAGTTGATCTGGTGGTCAGTTTGGTGCTCGTGAGATTTAGTTTCTTAGAGTTTAAGAGTTTTCAGAAAAAACGTGTGTCCAAACCCCAGGTTCGTCGAAATAACCACTCCGAACCCAGAGTTCATCGCTGTAACCGCTCCAAACCCAAAGTTCGTCACTGTAACCGTTCCGAACTTAGAGTTCGTCTGAAATTTTTGTTCGTTTGAAGTTCGTGTCACGCTCGGAGAGAGTTCGTGAGGATTTCGGAAGATGTTCGGATAAAGTTTGGGTTTTGATAAGTTCGTCGAGAGTTCGGTTCACGTTCGGAAAACTCAGAGTTCGTCAAGAGTTCGTTGGGAGTTCGTCGAGAGTTTGTCAAGAGTTCGGTAAAACAGTAAAATTCAGAATTTAAAATGTCGGAATTACATGCATTCGTCGCGATTCAATCGCAAATGTAGACTCTGTTGAACTACGATAACGAGATAGGAACTAGTCAAAAGGTTCCTAAGCTGTTTAAATTTAAGGACTATCATAATTGGAAAAAGCGTTGAAGTGTATATCGGGACTACGGATTGTGATTTATGGATCGCCATGGATGCACCGTACGTCTATCCTGTTGACACCAACAATGTTCCAATTATGCAAAGGAATTTGGATGTATTACAAAAGGCCGATTACACTAGGGAACAAAAGGCTTATGGAATTCTCACACAAGCACTTCCAAAGGAACTTTTGCACAAGATGTGTAAACATTCCCATGATTTATGGACGACATTGAAAGAAAGATGTGAAGGGAATGATCAGTATAAGAAAAGCAAGAAGAAGGTCCTGAAGAAGGACTTTTACAATATTAAGTATTTTGATGGAGAAGGGGTACCTGAGCTGATATCTAGGTATTGTCATCTATTATCAGAAATGGACACAGTCCAGATCAGGAAAGAAGATGATGAACTGAAAGAAAAATTGCTTGAAGGGTTACCACCGAAGTGGGAACCTTATGTGCTTACGCTTACCAATGACAAAGAATATTCAAATTTAACTTTTGTAAAGTTAATGGGTAAGCTGCAAGCTAGAGATCTGGAAATGAAAAATGTCAATAATACTCCAACAGAAGTTCAAAATCCTGAGGTTTACTATGGCTCAAATGCTGCTACCATTTTGGGAAAGTCTGGAAAACATACATCAATTGCTCCAGCTACTGCTTTTGTAGCTGGAGGTGGTTCTTATTCTGGAAGTAGTTCAAATTCTGAAACTTATGAATCACAAGGATGTAATGTTTCGATTCCAGTTAGTAATATCATGAATGCTAGCAAAATGGCTCTTTTTGTCACAACTACGGAAGATTAAATGGCATTGGTGCCAGCTTTGATCTCATATTACTATGGAGTTATCACGGGAAATGTTAGTAATGCAGAATTAACCGAAGAAGACTATGATCAAGTAGACCCGGATGATCTGGAGCTAATGGATATAAACTGGCAATTTGCCATGCTAGCAAGAAGGGTAAAGAGATTCCTGAAGAAAACTGGTAGGAAGGATTTGAATTCATGTGGTCGGATTGGATTCGACAAACCAAAAGTTAGATGTTACAACTGTTCTAACTTTGGTCATTTCGCCATAGAATGCTCTCAACCTAAAAAGCAAGAATACCAGAAGTATACTCCCAAGTCAAATGAATCTTCAAACAGTAATGCCAAATTCAATTCTTCTGGATCAGAGAGTTCTTTAAACTCTAATTCTAAAACTGAAACTACAAAAGCAATTGTCTCACAAAAAGACAAGACATATAATTGGGGTAATCAATTTTCCGACTCATCTGCCTTAATTGTAAAACATGTACAGGATGAGGATGCTTTGACAGAATCAACTTTTGATGGAAATGAAATTCATGATGAAATAAATGAAGAAATACCTATTAAAGGAAAGTTTGAAGCTAGTGATGGAAATGTTGAATCTAAAGTTGAAGAATCAATTGATGATATCCACACGAAGCTTAAAGATAAGTTTGCATTTATGGCAAACACAATTTCTGAGCAAGTTGAGTCGAATGAAGTGTTGCTACTGAAGAAGGAGATTGAAGTCTTAACTCAAGAAAAAAAAGCTTTGATGAAAGAGTGTGAAGCTGCCAAAGCTGAGGCACTTGATACAGCAACAGACTTCGAAAACTTGTATAACAAGAGTCTTCCTTTTAAGCAACAGTATGAAAAAGCTCAACAGACAGCCTTGGAAATTGCAGACAAGATGATAGCTTTTGCAGAAAGAGATGTAGAAGCTATCTGATGAGAACAAAAGTCTTAAGATGGAGAACGGTTCAATGAAAAGGAATAATTTTCAAGATTCGGTTGTTGCTCTTATGACCGATACATCTAAGGTAGTTCCTACTCCAAATCTTGGTAAGAATTGTGATCAGTTTTCTACCGCTAAGAGTAAGCTCTTAGATGACAAAACAAAATTGAGTGATCAATTGACGGTAGCAAGGGCTGGTATGAAAATTTACAAGACACGGTGGGAAGGTACCACTAAGGAGTTAATCGCAGTTCACGAGTAACTTCGTCTTCAAAAATACGAATTTTCTAAACAATCTGAAATGCTCGTGAATGCACAAAAGGAACTTGCTAATAATCAAAAGATTGTGTTTGATCTTAAGATTGAGGTTTTTGAACTAACAAACAAAGTTGTCACTTTCCAGATCCCTTTGTCATTTTCAAATATTCTTTACAAAACTGATTCTGAAAGTAAATCTGGAAAGTTAAACAATGTTTCTGCTCCTGTAATTTTGACAAATGTTCCTTCTTTTACCAAATAAGATGTTAAGGAAAATTCCACATCTGATTTCAACCGTGTTTTGGATAAATCAACTGAAAAGAAATCTGATCAATGATCAATTGATCAAAAGTCTGACAAGAAAACATTTGAAAAATCTGTTTTAGATTCTACTGTGGATGAATTATTTTATGATGTGTCAGACTCTGACAAAATTAATGATCTAATTTCTGAACAAGAAACTGAGAATGTCAAACCCATTGCTAAACCCATTCTAAAAAATGTTTCTAAGCCAGATCATAATGACTTGATTTTAAATCATAAATTTGATTTCATTAAAACTGAGCTTATAAAACTGAGTGCGTATGAGCAAAAATAGATTGAAAGAGGCAAGTCTGTGAGTGGCAACAAAGTGAAACATAGGGGAGTTGGATTTGAATCTAAGCTGGTAAAATCAAAATCTAAAATTTTAGAAAAAGGTTCTTCTTCTAAAATGCCTAATCAGGAAAAGATAAAATCTGGAAATCCAACTTCTGAATCCCAATTTGATACATCTGCAAAATGGACAACTTATCGTTTGAAAGGGTCTGATGTAATGTACAACGATAAGGACTTTCCGTTGAAAATGGTCAATCCTGAATTGATCGACAAAGTTTTCACGGGAGGTTATAGTCCAAAATATGACCCGAACGTGAAAAGTGTGCATATTCGGAGATCCAATGATAAAATCATAATACCGAAGGACACAAATGATTCAGACCATTCAGATCATTATTCTGATTCTGGTGGGTTGGTTAATCAAAGTAAGAAATTTGTAAAAAACTCACCAAGACCCAATGTGTCTCAACTGTTTAAAGCACATCGTCAAAATTTTCATGATAACTCAAATTTTCAAAGACATTAAATTCATTTTTCAAAAGATCTCCTTATCATGATGAGGGATTTTATGACAATTTTGATTATGGACCATACCCTCAGGGTTATGGAAGGGGTCTAAATTGGCGTGGTGGTCCAAGGAGACAAGGTGGACCATGGGGGGGGGGGGGTTATGAGAATAATAGATATTTTTATGATGAAGTTTTCTCTGAATATGAACAAGGTTATGATTCCAGTTTTGGTGATGATTTCAATGGTAACAAAATGTTTCAACATCAAAAGAAAGTCACCAAGCCTAAGAAATCAAAACCAGTGGTAGACGATGACACAGTCGAAGAAATTGTTATTGATAAGCGTAAATGTTTTAAATGTAAGAACCGTGGTCATACTTACCGAAATTGTCCATTTAAAAAGGACAAAACAGACAAATCTGACGATGTCTCTGATGGTTATAATACCAAGACACCTGCTTCTGGTAGCTCATAGAAGAAAGTTAGATTTGTGGATTCCAAGGGTCGAGTTCAATTTTATGATGAAACATCTGAATTTCATCAACATCAATCTGATAAGAAATTAGATGGAAGATTTGAAAATGTAAAATCAATTTTGAAGAACTCAGACCCCCAGACTTGGCCCTAGGAGCGATCACGCATCGGATCTACTCATGAACACAAGGTACAACAGAGATAACTAAAGCAGCGGAAATAAAAACTTTTATTCATATGCCAAGCATTACATAGTAAGAGAGACAAATACAAAAGAGAAATAAATATCTCCATGCCAGTCTTCGAAATTGTCTTCTCTTGATAGCTTGACATTGTCTTGATAGTGTACGCCCCCTAGTTCCTGCTCACATCTCAACCTTCCCTTTTCGATCAGAAGGTCCAGCCTCATCTGACATACATAACTTAACAAGTCAGCTTACGTTGGTGAGTTCTACGTTTTTGGAAAATTTTACCTTTCGAAGGCACTTAGGTCTGTCAAACACATTTATGCAATTAGACAATCAAACACAAAGCATATAGCACATATATTCACATACCCTAATCTCGTGAATAGACTAACCTTCTGTTGCTTTCTCATCCTTATCTCACATTAAGAACGTATCCTAATGTTAAGTGCTATCTTAGGGAAATAGCGTTTCTATTTGCCTTACGAACACATCGTGTAGCAATGGTCCCTTTAGTTTTGACACTATATAGCTTTGACGCTTTCTAGGTTTGACGCGGCTTAGCGTTGACGCTTGGTTTTGACACCATTGGGACAACACTATTTAACTTCTTGTTTCAGAAGCCCCTTACTCACCAATCTTTTCTCGATTACATCCTTAATCTATTCTACTAGAAACATCGAAATGACAATCTATCTTTCCTCTAATCATCATCATACAATCAATACATATAACAAGCAATTTTAACAATTCAGAGTATTTTCATAAAACGTTATGTATATCAGCCCAAAACGGTTTAAAGCATTTAAAGAATTTAAAAGAGGGCTCATAGGACTCACCTTAGGTTGCGAAGTAGTTTCTTGCCTTATTCCTTCATGAAACTAACTTGCTTTAATGTGATGTCCCTAGCAAGACATCCTAGATGTTACAAGCGGTCATTAACGCTAACCCGTTTATCCTAAACCCAATCCCTTGTTGGTTTAACATCCATTTGTCTAAATAACCATTTTGCCCCTTATGGGAAAAAAGTATTCTTTTAGTGATACTTATGAAGAGGTGCATTCCTATAAATAAACGCTCACTCCGGGATCGCCCAGTGAAGCGTATGTCATGTCCCAGTTGGGATTTATGCGACGTCACAATGCCAGAAACCCTAGTGTACATGCGCCACCCTTACAGTCCGCACCAACTTCTAGATATCCGAGTAACTCGGTACATTCAATACTTTATCAAAACCCATGTTTTAACTTATATATACTTAGCACATATATATAATTATGTTCTTTTATTGAATATCATTATCCTTGCCCAAGCCTTTATGTCCTTGATGAGTGATTCTCATGACCGACCGTATAGGCGTTATCACGACCAGGAGGCTGGATTTCTATGAGATATCAGCCATATTTGTGTTTTAGTTTGGTGATGATCATGACCGACCATATAGGTGTTATCACGACCAGGAGGCGGAATTACTATGATCAAAACACCAACGTTTATGTTCTTGTTCTTAGTTAACTTGTTCTTAATAAACCAACATGGTGAAACCATACCAACCCTTCTTTAAACATAAACTAACTTAAGGCTTTCTTAATACATGTTATTAGGCTTCATACCAAATATCAACCCATGATTCCCACTAGAACTTCCAATCTCAACAAAACATGTTCAAGAACCTTAATCTTGCATTATTCTTAAAAGGCATATCAAATTGTTATGAATCATGAAACTAATTGAAAGCTTATGTTAAAAATACCTTAATTTGATCTATTCTAAAAGATGGGCTCGTAACTCCCTTTGAATCTTAAAAAATGCAAGCTAGAGTGTTCTTGGTGTTCTTGAGGTATCTTAGAGGTTTTAGGTTGATTTTAGGTGAATTAGCAAGGAAAAATGGATGGATTTATGGCCTATTTATAGCCAAACACTCCTAACATGATGCTTAGACATGGCATGATGACTAAGCATCAATTTTGACACCTAAGGGTGGTGAACATGACACATGGCAATTGAATATGACATCAAATCAACCAAAAAAATGACACTTGTCATGAGCTCCTCTTTTGCTTTTCAAACAAGCCTAGAACTTATACAAAACATGCATCTAAGATTCCTAAATATCCTAATACTTTTTCTTATAATCATCAAAGCCTCAAGACACGCAAAACGATAAGATAAACTTAATTATTTATCTAACTGTTATTCCGATTTTGCCTATATTTCTTTCTATCAAATATCTTCGCAACTACGTATTCACCTATATCATCATGTGTATACATGTATCACTAAAATAACTCATATATAACATCTATATAACATGCAAACATGTATTTTATTACTATTTTAGTCCGATAAACTCATAGTTTATCGTTATAACTTCAATTACACATTAGTTAACATTTTAACATGTTTACAACATAAACACATATACATTTATTACCTTAACTTTTGGGGTGTTACAACTCACCCCTCCTTAAACAAGGTTTCGTCCTCGAAACCTGTTCAAGCTTCAACAACTTAGGATGAGATTTTCGCATCTCGTCCTCTCTTTCCTATGTAGACTCAGAACCCTTCTTGTGCATCCATTGCACCCTAATCATTGGAATGGTCTTATTCCTAAGCCTTTTCTCATATCGATCTATAATAGCAACGGACCTTTCTACAAGTGACAACGTGTTATCGATTTTTATCTCATCGAAGGGTATTATTTGCGACTCATCTACTACACACTTCCTTAAGTGTGATACATGAAATGTTGGGTGAATCCCAGACATTTCCTCAGGTAGGTCTAGTCGATAGGCAACTTCTCCTACACGTTCAGCAATTCTAAAAGGTCCTACGAACCTCGGGCCTAACTTGCCCCTCTTGCGAAAGTGAATAATACTCTTCCATGGAGACACTTTTAATAACACGAAGTCTCTTACTTGGAACTCTATAGGCCTCCTCGTCTTATCTGTATAAGAATTTTGTCGATCTTGAGCAGCCTTTAGCCGTGCCTTGATCGCATCAAGGTTTCGAGCAATGTTTTGAACCTCATCCTTGCTTCCTAGCTCTCACTGGCCTACTTCACCCCAACACACTGGAGTTCTACATCTCCTACCATATAACATTCGAACGGTGGCATACCTATGCTAGCATGATAACTATTGTTGTATGAGAACTCTGCCAGGTGTAGGTGACTATCCCAACTTCCTCCAAAGTCCATAATGCATGCATGCAACATATCTTCCAAAGTTTGTATCGTCCTCTCACTTTGTCCATCCGTCTGAGGATGATATGCCGTGCTAATATGCAATCTTGACCCCATTTGCTCATGGAATTTCTTCCAAAACTGCGAAGTGAACCGCGTATCCCTATCAGAAACAATAGTTACCGGCACTCCGTGTTGAGCAATAATCTCCTTTGTGAACGACGTAGCTAACTCTTCAGAAGAATGTGTTTCTTTTATAGGTAAGAAACGAGCACTCTTTGTTAGCCTGTCCACTATCACCCAGATGATGTCATAACCTTTAGCTGTTTTGGGTAGCTTAGTTATGAAGTCCATCATGATATGTTCCCACTTCCATTCAGGAATCTTCAAAGGTTGAAGCTTTCCATAAGGCTTTTGATGCTCAGCTTTAACCTTTGCGCAAGTCAAACATCTATTCACATATTGCATGACATTAAACTTCATACCCGGCCACCAATAGTCCCGTTTTAAGTCTTGGTACATCTTGGTTGCACCAGGATGAATTGAATAGCGTGACTTATGAGCTTCATCTAAGAACTTACTATGAATCTCACCTAAAAGCGGTACCCACATTCGACCGTACCTAGTCTTAACTCCAAACTCGTTTTCTACTAAGCTTCTAATTTGTCCTACCATCCTTTCCTTCTTGACGTTCTCGTCCTTCAACGCATCGTACTGATCTCTTTGAAGTTGGACCAGAAAAATTAGGAGTAATGACTAACTTATATGACTTCACCCAGATTGGAGGATGATCCTCCTTTCTACTCAAAGCATCGGCCACTACGTTGGCCTTACCTGGGTGATACATAATCTCAAAGTCGTAATCCTTGATCAACTCTAACCATCTACGTTGCCTCATATTAAGATCCTTTTGCTCGAAGAAGTACCTTAAACTCTTATGATCAGTGTAGAGGGTACACTCTACCCTGTAAAAATAATGCCTCCATATCTTGAGAGTAAACACAACGGCCGCCAACTCTAAGTCGTGAGTTGGATAGTTTGTCTCATGAGGTTTTAGTTGCCTTGATGCGTAGGCAATGACTTTGCCCCGCTGCATCAAAACACAACCTAAGCCTTGATAAGAAGCATCAGAGTACACTACCAAAGCATCAGACCCATCCGGTAAGGATAATACCGGTGCCTGAGTCAATCTGGCTTTTAACTCCTCAAACGCACTCTGCTGACTAGGTCCCCATAAGAACTTAGTGTCCTTCTTGGTTAACTTAGTCAGTGGCGTTGCAATCCTTGCAAAATCTTGAATAAACCTATGATAATAGCCGACAAGACCTAAGAAACTACGAATCTCTGAAGGCGTCTTAGGTGGCTTCCAACTCATTACCGTCTCGATCTTTGCTGGATCTACAAGAATGACATCCGTGTTTATCACATGACCGAGGAATTGGACTTCCTTAAGCCAAAACGCACATTTCGAAAACTTGGCATATAGCTTTTCCTTCCTTAAGGTCTCTAGCACCTCCTTTAAATGCATCGCGTGATCCTGTTCATTCATGGAATAAATTAAAATGTCATCTATGAACACGATCACTAATCGGTTCAACATGGGTCGACATACTCTATTCATGAGGTCCATGAAAGCTGCAGGGGCATTAGTCAACCCAAATGACATAACCAGAAATTCATAATGACCATAACGCGTGCGAAAAGCTGTCTTCTTAATATCTTTGTCTTTAATCTTGAGCTGATGATAACCCGACCTTAGATCTATCTTAGAGAACCAACTCGCTCCTTGTAGCTGGTCGAATAAATCGCCGATCCTAGGCAAAGGATATCTATTCTTGATAGTCAGCTTATTTAGATCCCTATAGTCGATGCACATTCTCATACTTCCATCCTTCTTTTTGACAAAAAGCACTGGAGCACCCCAAGGTGAGATGCTTGGTCTAATAAACCCTTTGTCAAGCAAGTCTTCCAATTGTGACATAAAATCTTCATCTCTGAGGGACCTAACGTATAAGGTGTCTTTGCTACAGGTTGGGATCCTGGCACTAAGTCGATCCTAAACTCTACCTCTCAATCGGGAGGGATGCCGGGTAGTTCTTCTGGAAACACATCTGGAAATTGGCATACTACCGACACATCTTTTAGCTCCTTAGTCTTCACCCTCGAATCGATAGCATAAGCAAGGTACGCCTTGCACCCTTGGCTTATGAACTTCTACGCCTTGATCATTGAAATGATCTTAACTGCTGAGCTATCACAATATCCATAAATGGATATGGTTTTCCCAGTTGGCGCTCGAAGTTGAACCTTCTTTTGGTTATAGATAATCTGCGCATCGTTCTCTGCAAGCCAATCCATTCCTAACACAACATCGAAACCTCCTAACGCCATAGGGAATAACTTAATAGGTAGTTTGTACCCTTCTAACTCTATTAAGCAGTTATCTACTACCGCGGTAATCCTAATACTTTTCCCTGAGGCAATCTCGACCTCGAATGGTCTATTAGCCCTAACAATTGGTCTATCAAACAGCTTACAGAGTTTATGCGAAACAAAACTCCTACTGGCACCAGAGTCAAATAACACAGAAGCAGGCACATGCTTAACGAGAAACGTACTTGAAACTACATCGGGTGTTATCTTGGCTTCGGTGGTAGTCAGGGTATAAGCTCTACCCTTCGCCTTTGGTGGTTCTGAATTCTTCACCAACTTGGGGCAGTTTGTCCTGATATGATCGGGGCTTCCACACTCGAAACACTTCCTTGGATTAGGACAACGATTGGAAAAGTGACCTTCATTCCCGCACTTATAGCAGCCAGTTGTCACTGTCCTACATTCTCCATAGTGATTCTTATTACACTTGTTACACAAGGGCTTATTGCCCTTTGATCCATTCTTTTGCCTTTTGCGGTGACCCCCGTCATTCTTCTTTGAGCCTTCAGCCGTCTCCATCCACTTTCTCCTACACTCCTCTTGTCTACCTCCTGCTCCGAACATCTCACTATAGAGATTGGAACTTAGATTCACCGTTGCCTTGAACGTTCTAGGCTCAATAGCCATAATGAATTCCCTAACTCGGCCAGGGAGGCCTTGGACGTATCATTTCACCCTTTGAGCTTCAGGAGTGACTAACGCAGGCAACAATCTTGCCATAGCATTGAACTTGGACGTATATTCCCGATGCGTCATGTTTCCAGCTTCGAGCAACAAGAAGTCCTTCTCCAACTGATCCAGCTCTCCCCTAGGGAAGAAATCTTCGAGGACTAACTTTTTCAAGTCGTCCCACTTCATCGTGGAGATAGCTACACTCTCTTCAATTTGCCTAACCATTCCCCACCAGTGCAATGCTTCAGATACAAACGAGTTAGCGACGTAATTCACTGCTTGATCTTCTCTGCACCCACTGATCTCAATAACTGCTTCCATCTCATGAATCCATTCGAAGGTAGCTATTGTGTCCTTCTTTCCATCATACGAAGGGGGTTTGCAACCACTAAATGTCTTGAAAGAACATCCTCGACCTCCTTGTCCTTCCTCCATATCCCCTGAGTCGTTCCTATTCCCGTTGTTGTTTCCTCCACCTCCAGTCCCATTGGCTCCACCAACGCCTCTTTGGATTTTAGCTATTGCTTGCGCGACAATAGCCGCTACTTGTTCGCTAGTGAACGTATTAGTTTCGGCGTTAACTTCAGGCTCGGGATTTGCTCCTGTGGTTCTCCTAACTCTTCTACCGTCGTTGTCATTTCCATAACTTCCTCTAGCCATTTCCTACATTAAGATGAGTGACATTTTAGTATTTATGTGACTAGAGTTTCCAACTTTTGAATACATGATAAACAGATAAGCGCAGATGTCAATACGTTTATTTATATATAATGTCTTCAAAACTTACCTACATCTATTCACATGCATCCTTTGTGTCCACATCCTAAGTTCCTACTTTCATTGATAACATATCCTAGCATCAAATAAACTATCTCGCACTTGGCCATATAATAACCAGTGCTTAGGATATACTTATATAGTTAATACCAAATTGCAGTAGCTAATTGCAATTGGGTATTTTCCATACCCATATATCCTAAGTCCCGTCCATTATGTTCCTAATGCACCTTCTACCTATGGGCATAACTATCAATACTGGCATTTGTCTCATCTTACTTGGCTTTCCCAGAGTCATAGTTTAAGTCTAGACACTGCAATAGTATCTAAATCTCATAAACCAAGGCTCTGATACCAACTTGTGACGCCCACTCCCAGACTTGGCCCTAGGAGGGGTCATACATCGGATTTACTCATGAACACAAGGTACAACAGAGATAATTAAAGCAGCGGAAATAAAAACTTTTACTCATATGCCAAGCATTACATAGTAAGAGAGACAAATACAAAAGAGAAATAAATATCTCCATGCCAGTCTTCGAAAATGTCTTCTCTTAATAGCTTGACATTGTCTTGATAGTGTACGCACCTAGTTCCTGCTCACATCTCAACCTTCCCTTTTCGATCCGAAGGTCCAGCCTCATCTGACATACATAACTTAACAAGCCAGCTTACGCTGGTGAGTTCTACGTTTTTGGAAAACTTTACCTTTCGAAGGCACTTAGGTCTGTCAAACACATTTCTGCAATTAGACAATCAAACACAAAGCATATAGCACATATATTCACATACCCTAATCTCGTGAATAGACTAACCTTCTGTTGCTTTGTCATCCTTATCTCACATTAAGAACGTATACTAATGTTAAGTGCTATCTTAGCGAAATAGTGTTTCTATTTGCCTTACGAACACATCGTGTAGCAATGGTCCCTTTAGTTTTGACACTATATAGCTTTGACGCTTTCTGTCTTTGACGCCGCTTAGCTTTGACGCTTGGTTTTGAAACCATTAGAACAACACTATTTAACTTCTTGTTTCAGAAGCCCCTTACTCACCAATCTTTTCTCGATTACCATCCTTAATCTATTCTACTAGAAACATCAAAATGGCAATCTATCTTTCCTCTAATCATCACCATACAATTAATACATATAACAAGCAATTATAACAACTGAGAGTATTTTCACAAAATGTTATGTATATCAACCCAAAATGGTTTAAAGCATTTAAAGAATTTAAAAGAGGGCTCATAGGACTCACCTTAGGTTGCGAAGTAGTTTCTTGCCTTATTCCTTCATGAAACTAACTTGCTTTAACGTGATGTCCCTAGCAAGACATCCTAGATGTTACAAGCAGTCATTAAGGCTAACCCGTTTATCCTAAACCCAATCCCTTGTTGGTTTAACATCCATTTGTCTAAATAACTGTTTTGCCCCTTATGGGAAAAAGTATTCTTTTAGTGATACTTATGAAGAGGTGCATTCCTATAAGTAAACGCTCACTCCGGGATCGCCCAGTGAAGCGTATGCCATGTCCTAGTTGGGATTTATGCGATAACGTCACTATGCCAGAAACCCTAGTGTACAGGCGCCACCCTTCCAGTCCGCACCAACTTCTAGATATCCGATTAACTCGGTACATTCAATACATTATCAAAAACCATGTTTTAACTTATATATACTTAGTACATATATATAATTATGTTCTTTTGTTGAATATCATTACCCTTGCCCAAGCCTTTATGCCCTTGATGAGTGATTCTCATGACCGACCGTATAGGCGTTATCACGACCAGGAGGCGGGATTTTTATGAGATATCACCCATATTTGTGTTTTAGTTTGGTGATGATCATGACCGACCATATAGGTGTTATCACGACCAGGAGGCGGAATTACTATGATCAAAACACCAATGTTTATGTTCTTGTTCTTGGTTTACTTGTTTTTGATAAACCAACATGGTGAAACCATACCAACCCTTCTTTAAACATGAACTAACTTAAGGATTTCTTAAAACATGTTATTCTAAGGCTTCATACCAAATTTCAACCCATGATTCCCACTAGAACTCCCAATCTCAACAAAACATGTTTAAGAACCTTAATCTGGCATTATTCTTAAAAGGCATATCTAAGTGTTATGAATCATGAAACTAATTGAAGGCTTATGTTAAACAAACCTTAAGTTGATCTATTCCAGAAGATGGGCTCCTAACTCCCTTTGAATATTAAAAAATGCAACCTAGAGTGTTCTTGGTGTTCTTGAGGTTTCTTAGAGGTTTTAGGTTGATTTTAGGTGAATTAGCAAGGAAAAATGGATGGATTTATGGCCTATTTATAGCCAAACACTCCTAACCTGATGCTTACACATGGCATGATAACTAAGCATCAATTTTGACACCTAAGGGTGGTGAACATGACACATGGCAAGTGAATATGACACCAAATCAACCAAAAAAAATGACACTTGTCATGAGCTCCTCTTTTGCTTTTCAAACAAGCCTGGAACTTTCCCAAATGCCATCTTTAACCCTCGAACTTATATAAAACATGCATCTAAGGTTCCTGAATATCCTAAGACTTTTTCTTATAATCATCTAAGCCTCAGGACACGCAAAACGATAAGATAAACTTAATTATTTATCTAACTGTTATTCCGATTTTGCCTATACTTCTTTCTATCAAATATCTTCGCAACTACATATTCACCTATATCATCATGTGTATACATGTATCACTAAAATAACTCATATATAACATGCAAACACGTTTTTTATTACTATTTTAACCCGATAAACTCATAGTTTATCGTTATAACTTCAATTATACATTAGTTAACATTTTAACATGTTTACAACATAAACACACACCTATAAATATATAAACACATATACATTTATTACCTTAACTTTTGGGGTGTTACAATATCTCTCTTCTCCATGATGTAAAACATTTTGATGGAGGCAAAGTCACCTTTGCGGGAGATAAAGGCGGTCAAGTAACCGGGATTGGTAAATTGAGCAACGGTGAGATCACTTTCGATAGAGTGGAATATGTAAAAGAACTAGAATACAATCTTCTGAGGGTCTCCCAAATTTGTGATAAGTGGTACACTACAGCTTTCACAGGGAGTGAGTGTCTGATCTTGAAACAAGGATACAAAATCCCAGATGATTTTATAGTAATGCGAGCACCAAGATGTTCAAATTTGTATGTTCTTGATATGAACTCAGCAAAGGCTAACTTGGCAGGTCAATGTTTCTTATGAAAAGCATCAGAGATAGATTCTGTTTTATGGCACCGACGTATGGGTCACATCCACTACAAAAAGATGAATGAATTAGTGAGGAAGAATCTTGTATAAGGGATCCTGAATCAGCATGTCACTTTCAACGATGTTTGCGTCAGTTGCAAAAAGGGAAAACAGAAAAGGAAATCTCATCCTCTCAAGAAATACCACTCAATAGATGTCCCGCTGGAATTGCTACACATGGATTTATTTGGTCCTGTGAATCGCAAAAGCATTTTCGGGCATTGGTATTGTTTGGTGGTCATTGATGAAGATTCACGATTTTCTTGGGTGGATTTTCTGGTAGCTAAAAGCGAAACATCACGAATTCTCATCAACTTAATCAATTCTTTGGAAAGTTACTACAAGTTGAAGGTGAGGCGAATTCGCAGCGATAATGGCACGGAGTTTAAGAATATAGCGATGCAAACTTTTTGTTTCGAGAAGCATATTGTACATGAGTTTAGTACTCCGTACACACCACAACAAAATGGTGTTACTGAACGGAAGAATCGCACAATAATTGAAACGTCTAGGATGCTTGTCAGGACCAATTTGGAGCCTTTACTCATCCAATACACAGATCCAAGTGCGGAAATCATGAATCCATGATCAAATCATGTTGTTTGCTTGTTGAAATCCTTAGATTTCATGTCTGAAACTCAAGAACACGTGGGTTTTCACACACAGGTGCTCTCTCTCTTCAAACAGCCGTCCATGAGCTTATTTTAGGGTATTTCCATGCTGCTATTTATACTGGAGAGAGCACAGGTCGTGATTGCACTGAAATCAAGAGAATGTTATTGAAGTTAGTGAATTTTATGACATCAGACTAACGAGATCGCCAGGACCACTTGGTGAGCTCGCCAAGCCTTGGTGAGGTTGCCAAGACTTGGTGAGCTCGCCAAGGGTTGGCGAGTTCGCCAAGAACAAGACTCCAGATCACCAAGAGCAATGCCAGATCGCCAAGCACAAAATCCAGATCGCCAACATTCTTGGTGAGGTCGCCAAGAATGTTGGTGAGGTCGCCAAGAATGTTCAGAAATCACTAAGTACACTCCGGAAATGTTAATTATCATTATTGAACCACTAAGGGTTGTTATTACAAAGACACATTCAATTATTAACATTTGCCAAGTAGATTATCATGAAATGACCCAGAACTTAGATTCAGACTTTCACACTGCAATTGAAATGTACAAGGGTAATTTCTTCAATATCCATGATCAACACAAGTTAAGACATTACATATGAAACACAAAACATCAAACACTTGAGTGATTATCATAAGCATTAAGAGAATTGTCCAAGTACAAAATACAAGTAAAAGTGAAAGATTTACAATTTGAGCACAAATTACTAAGGATGCCATGTTTGAGTTGCCACCAACTCTATAAATATCTTAAAAATTCCGTCTTTGGTGGTAATACAAACATAGAAAAGAAACTGACGACTATCTAAGTTGTTCAAGCAGCTTTAGCAAGAACCTCCAGTATTTGCGTGTAAGATTCCTGTATCGATTATCTAAGCACATCATCTGTGCGTCGTATAGTATCCAAAGGTCTTCTCGAGCGAACTTTTTCAAGTCAGAATAGTGCCACATCTCCAACACCCTTTCACGACCACGGGAGAGATAGCAAATCCCGCAACTACCCATGACCCAGTCTTTCAAGGTACTCAGGCTTTCCGTTGTCATCTTCCCGGCAGCAATGCACTCCCAGCACCACCATCTTAGAAACAAACCGAAGTAGTTTGCATCCACTATCTCTTATGGCCTAAGCCTTCGAGGGATGGTGTCCAGGCGACTGTAGAATAACCATTTAAGGTAACTTCTATGCAGCAGTCTCAGTTCAATTGCAGCGAAGAGCCTTATTGTATCGACGTCTTCCCTTTCAATGACCAACTCATGAGTGTCTCCACTGTAATACCAACATTTTATTGGGTTGCTTTTCTGATCTCCCTTTATTTTCTTTGTAATCAAATCCTTGCTGATACTTTTGTACATGACCGTATGTGGGACCACAGCTCTTTGTCTTCTGAACGTTTTGTACTTCTTTTTCTCTGTCTTGAGGGGGCGAGTAGAACTGCACCAAGGCTTTCCGATAAGGTGCCATTTCCTTCCAGTCGTCAACCAAGGTAGGGGCTTCCTTCCTTCGGTGTTCCTCTACCCTTATTGCTTCTCGTTCGTCTTGCTGACGCTTGACCTTCTTATTTTCTTCAAGAATGTGGTTTTTGACCATCTTTCGTAGACCAGGTAGTTGCTTTCTGCTATAGCTTTTGAGAGCATATCTCCGCTCGTCTAGAAAGTTCTACAACTCTCTTTTGGTCATTTGGTTAATACCAAGCGTAGCTGTAGTGGGACTGGGTGGAGGTGAAACATGATCAAAGATGTCAGGAGGTGGAGGCATATACTAAGCATGCATCTCTCGGATCTTTTCCCGCAGATTGTCGTTGAATTGCACATATTCAAACTTTTTATCGGTATCAGCGAAGGGATTTGCTCGAGGATGAGTAAGCTTATCTGCAAGTTTGTAGTTGTAGAGATGTTTCTCCATATCTTGCTCGTCGGTATACAATTCAACTAGTTGTGCATCCGTGAGGGTCATCAAGTAGGATAAAGGAATCCCATGAGATATGACCTCTCTAACATATTTTGCAATTTCTGAGGTGTCAAATGGATCATTTGGCTCAAAGCTCTCTGACATATTTTGCAATTACCACTTCCACTACCACCCACATCATCATCATTATTGGCTCTAGCAGTTTGATTATTTTGGAGAGCTTCAGCCAATAACCTCTTTAGTCTTTCAATTTCTTCTGCCTGCTCTTTATTTTCTCATTTGCTTTTAGAAGCTCTTGATCTTGTTCTTTGATCTTATCATTTGCTTTTTAAGCTTATTAGCAGCAGAGGTGTCAGAGACATGAAGATTTTGTTCCAAGATAACCTCTTGATTAACCAAAGAAGTATCTGCCCTAGACATAATTTCTTGAGCAGGAGCAGTTGTAATAAGCGGAGTCTTAACTTGAGTTATCGGATCTAAGCTTGAGATGTTAATTTCAGCAGTGGTGTCAATATCTTGAATTGTGGCTTCAGTAGCGGTGATGGGAACAGATTGATTTCTTTGTTGCTCAAGGACTTCTGGTTCAACTTGTGTTGGTGTTTGCATACCAGCAACAGTTCTAGTTCCAGAAACAGGCCCTCTTCATATTTCAAGCTTCTTCCGTTCTTGAGCATACTTTGATCTTGACTCTCTGTTATAGCCAGGCCTAACATCTCCCTCAAGTATAAAAGAGTCTGATCCTGGCATAGGTGAATCAGCTTTTGAGGAATTTAACGAGATGTCATCCCGAGCTTGCCTTGGCTTTATTTTCTTTAGCTTCTTATGACTTGAAGCTTCAGGTTGTTCACTAACTTGGGTTGGTTCTCTTGTTTTTATTTTCTTTCTTTTGGGACCCCTAGCATCTGAACTAGTGGAGTCAAAACCTGATTCAGATCCAGGTTGGAATCTTGACCCAGATTCGGGTTTGAATACTGAAGCATTTGAGTTATTTTTATTATTATTTCCAGACGCATCATATTCACTACCAGACTCTTCATTTTCATTTCCTGATTTGTCTGATTCAGATGCATTTTTGGATGAAGCTCTGTCTTCAGGTTCTGAGGGCATAGGGTCATCATGAATTGGGGAATTTATTGGATGATCATCTTGGAGATGTTGAAACCAGCACCGGAGGCTAAACCATGTAGAGCCCAAGCAGTTTCTTCCACGAAGTCATTAGTCCCTGACTTTCTTGGAGCGAAAGTTGAAATGAAGAAAGTGATGATACACTTCCAGTTATCCGTGAATAATGTCTTCTTTATTTTCTCGTTCGTAGTCACCGAAAGATCTCCTTGATATCCCATCACGAGGATCGAGTTTTGCCACTCTTCTTTTGAAAAAAAAAACAGGAAAAAGTGCATCATTTAGCTGTAGCACTTCTCGGACCTTTTCTTCATTAATTTCAACATACGACCCTTGAATCCTTGATCTGATAGACTTGGAACCATTTTCAGCAACGAATGTGTTGGCGTTGATCCAGAAGTCATTTATTAAACCCGAGCTTATGACAGGGTCCAACTGGATGCTAGTGATCCAGTTTGGGTTTTCTACGATTCTGAAAGCTTGTTCATATCGACCGGCATCAGTCCAGCTTCTGTTGATTTCACAACATTGATTGTGAGATTTTGAGAAATCCAGAGGGGCATTGGCTGCTCTTTCCTGTCTGGGAGCCATTTGCACATAAGAAATCACATGATTACATTAAATTTGATAGGTCAAATGAATGTCGTGTCACACTAAATTCGTGATAGTGATAGAGCTTTTCAAATTAACCTACAAAGGTATAAAAGAAATTTACTCAAGGCATAGGCTCAAATTTCTTCAAAATTAATTAAATTAGTTCAACAGAGTTTATTAGTAACTTTGACCCAAATTCCAACAATTTCCCTTGAAATAGTAACTTTTTATTGAAAAAGTTGACTTTGGCTAATGACAAGGTTGATTTTGACTCAAGAAAGTTGTATGATGTTTATTTGATGAAAAACACAAGTAAAGGCAAATTATGATAGAATTTGAGAAATTTGTGTAAAAATTTCACTCAAATGAATGGACTCTTGTTAAAAGGTCAACATTTTGACTCAAATGACTCAATAAGCTTCAAGAAGGAATCAAGAAGTTATTCCCCCTAAACTTGAGTTTTTTCACAATTGAAGATACTTATTTGGGATCAAACTGAATTCTTGAATCACATTTTCTTAATTTAGCATGATTTGAGCACATTGAGACACTTACCAACACAAATATTCTTTTTAACTACTTGTGTATGTGTAAAATGAAAAGTTCCACTTAAGCACATACAAGATGTCAAATGATGAATCAGAATACATGTATGAGGTTTTGTTATGCTTAAATCACATAACCAAAGTCAGATAAAGTCAAGTAAGGGAATAAGAAGCATTCAATATCAGACATTTAGTATTATCATCAAGGTAAGAGACAAATAGGAACAATTAGCCCTAAAAACTAACCTTGCAAGCATTTATTTTCTTTTAAGTGTGACATGAGCTTCATTAGTTCCTAACCTAACCATTTATTCAGAATAAAAGATAATGACTCATAGAATAATGACTAAAATGCATGTTATTTCATTAACTCAGGTATGATTGTAGACCTTACTCAGAATTGCAGAAATTTAACATGCTAGGTCCTATTTCATGAGACTTATTGAATTATTGCATAAAAATCAAGTAGGACAATCCACTTGAGTAGATAGAAGTCAAATATACAATAATTTATTAGAGATCAGAAGACATACCTCAAAGAAGATCTAATGTTTGCTAAGATCTAATTGAGAAATATCTAGAAATCAACAGATTCAAAGCTTGATCCTGTTTGTGATCAATCATACATAGATTAGAGACTTGACTAAGGTTTTTCAAGCTGATTGAAAAAGTTTAATGAATTGCCCCTGTGTAGCTCAATAGTTGTATAAAAATTGCCAAGAATTCATGAAACATACCTCTCTGATGATCTAATTTGAGCTAAGATCAATGTAAGAGACATGTAATCTTGTGGTGTTTCTGGATAGAATCTGTTATTAAATCAGGCAAGATTTGTTAAACAATTTATTGAAAGCCACACACAGCCTGAATAGGGTCAGATTCATTAAACAAGAGTGAATTACACCAGATTTGACTTAAAAAGTCAACAATGCAAGCATTTGTCAAAAACCAAGTCAAAAATAGTCAAACATTGCAGATTTTAACCTATATTGAGTTCAAACCTATGTTAGACAATTTAAAGTCCAGAACTTGACTTATTTTATCAATTTAAGTTGCATATCTAGTGAAATTCAATTGAAAAGAAGAAATCTAACAAAATGGTCAAAAGTAGCCTTTATGTTGTAATATTTGGTCAATTTTATTCTTAAAGCAACATAAAAGCAACAATTTTTACCATTTCATGTCAAGGATTTCATTCCTCAAGTTATTTGAGTCAAATGACTCTTATTGGATTGAGTTTAAACCATTTAAAGTCCAATTTTGGTCATTCGGATAAAATTTGATAAAAATTCACCATTAGAACCAAAAGGATGAGATTTACATCAAGTTTATCTCATTTAGGACTTGAACTATTTACTAAACTCATTATTTTTTTGTTTTTTTTTCAAAAATTTAAAATTTTGACATGGATTGTTCTAAAAATTCAACTTATTTCCTTAACGAGTCAACCTAAGACAAAGTTTAGTTTAGCTTCCAATTTTGAAGCTTTTGAAACCCGGATTGCATTTAGAAACATCCTAATGCAACACATTGTTGTTTTGGAACACCCATAATCAAAGCATCTCATTCATAGTTTGAATTTTAACCAATTAAGAGATCAAACAGTGAATTATTTCATAAACAAAAATTTCAGGATCAACCCTAAACTACCTAGCAAAGAACTAGCAATAGGATTCAATCAATCATCAATTTTGTTTAACAATAATCAATCTCAATAGAGTTTGTGTCCAAACGACACAAAACAACTCAATCAAAAGCTCAAATTTATTGAAGGTTTACGGCTGTAGGTCCTGAAATCTCCCAAACACACGATATTTCTATCACAAACGAGTGCGGAATCCTCGTAGGTGATTGATTCAAGAAGAAAGTAGAAGAGAACCAATGAATACGATGATTCAAATGATAAAAACTAGATCTTTGCACACAAGAAACCTTGTCGGGTACAAAACAGTAATCGTAAACACTCTCCTCTCGGGTTTACGATCGTAATCACCTTGGATCGTAAACACCTTGGCTCCTCCTTTTCTGAATCGTAAACTCTAGCATCTAAATGAGGAGGTCAAGTGGTCTATATATAGACCACCATTGGGTTTACTATTGGGCCCCTTTTGGATCATAAACCCAATAGTAAACCCAAGCCCAATCATAAACTAGCCTAAACAATAATCAAACTAGCCTATGATTCTAATTAAACCCTCTAAGCCCAGCCCAACTTATTTAATATTACAAGCCTCATAATCTAGCCTCTACAATCTTCCCCTAGGCTTGTGATATTAAATGTCTTCGATCTTTGAAATTCTTCTTCTTGAGTGACTGGCATGGATGCTGATGAAGATTCTTTCCGCAAAAATCTTCATTGGGTTTCGTGACGGGCACTTGGGACTTTCTCTTGATCAGCATCAGCTCGAACTTCTTGAAATGAACAAGCAATGAAATGGAGGACTCTCATTGACTTGCTTCTTTTGAAAGAACTGGTTCTTGCTGAATCTTCGGTAACTGTCTTGAATCTCCAAAAATTAGAGGGTAAATTTTGAAAACCTCCTAACTTTGAAGAACTTGATTGTTGAACTTGGATCTTCATGATCTCTGACTGCTCTCTGCATCACTTTCTTTTTCAAAGATTGACTTGAAATCTTCAGCTTCCCCTAAACTTGTGAGCATTTTCTTTGAAAAAAAAAAAACTTTTGAAGCTTTTGGATACTTGTAAAGATACCAACAACTTCCCCTGAACAGTTGCTTTTCAGATGGACGTCTTGTCCGGTTGGTTCTTTAACTTGAGCAGCAGCAACATCTTTCTATCATCAACCTGTCTGACACACATTTGAAAAAATATACACTACCAGACATGTGATGACTGGTCTTTGGGTTAGGAGGTAATTATCATCTGTTCAGTTGATTCAAATTAACATAATTTTAACCAAAAACCCTAATATAGATTACGGGTTTTCTATAAAACTTCCCTTGAACCCAAGACCTCTAAAAACTTCCCCTTAGCTGATAACTTCCCCTCAGCTAAGGACTTCCCCTGAGATAATACATATTATCTTCGAGTTCCCTTCAGATACTATGTATTATGGAAGTCTTTTCATTAGATAATAAGTATCATCCTCGAGTTCCCTTCGGATAATACTTATTATCCTCCCTCCTTCCCCTAAAAATTTGTCAAGATCTGACGGAGGAAGTCTTTTCCATTAAATAATAAGTATCATCCTCGAGTTCCCTTCGGATAATACTTACTATCCCATACTCCTTCCCCTAAAAATTTGTCAAGATCTGTCGGGGGCATATTGTCATGTATTGAAACCCATGAAAAACACATTTTGACTTCTCAAATCAACCTGGCCAAGATGAAAACACATAAAAAGGAACTTAACGACTCACACACGAAAGATATAAACTAAACAAACACTTACCAAACCAAACATGAGAAAGTTTACAAGGGATCAAACCGTATGAATCTGACTGAGGAACCCTTTTCAGCTTCAGTTACTCAACTAGTCCAGGTGATTGCCGGTATGTTTGTCCGCTTTAAACTCAAACCCGTTTAATCCCAACCGAATGTGTCATGTTTAATATAGTACAATATTACCATCATGTTTAATTGTCCCCACACCCAAGCGTACATAGCAAAACCTACCCAACCTCAGAGTTTATTGAGGATTCACAAACCCCCAGCTTGAGGGACCATGGACCACCGTTATGACTACCACTTATTTCATTAACCATCAGTTGGTGATCAGGTCGGCCGCTAAGCACACAAAGAAGACCAACTGAGTGATTATTTTTCTTTTCTTTTTCTTTTCTTTTTATTATGTGGTGTAGTCATGACAGCAGAGACATGGCGTGTGAGAGAGTGAATACTAGGTAATTACCACTCTCAACCCATTTTTGTCGGGACTCAGTCTTTTAAACCATGCAACCTAGGATGGGAAACTAAACACATATATCTTTTAAGTTCACTGCACTTTCATTGGAGGTCATAAGTTTAGGTCGAGCCTACCGAGCATATCACCGTGGAGCTTGCCTTTCACTTCCGGCTTACGCGTGTCAGCCATCTCCAACCCGGTCATTCATTTTACTTCCCCTAAACTTCTCAAAAACAAGACACAAACAATTAAACACAAACAATTAAAAATTGAAAAGCACACTATTTTTGAGGGGTCAACATTTTCATCTTTTCCATTTCTTCCCCTTGCTTTTTGATTTTTAATGTCACAATCTTAGTGAACATCATTTTTCAGTTTTTTTTTTTTTTTTTTTAACAATAAAAAATAAAACACATAAACACACTAACTAACAACAAAACACAAAATTTTGAAGATATCTGGCCAAGCTAACTTTCAAAGTATTGACTTGAAAATTTTAGAAAATTGGGTTTCATGACATACACACTTCATTGCATTTGAAGTCAAACACTTAATCATTCAAGTGAAAATTTTAAGAAAAAGATTTGACCCAAAACACCCTTTACCACTTCATCAAACAAACAACCAAGTTAAGAATAGTACCTTTCATGCTGATTTTGATATTTTACCTCTCAAAGAGATATACCCTCCATTGTATAGATTACTTGACATGACATGAAGATACGTCTCCTAAACTGTGCCTGGAACAATCACTTACCAACAAACAACTTAATAAAAAAATGTTAGTGATAATCCTCCTTGATCGTTCCTACACACAGTGAGAGATTAGTTAGCTAATAGTACCCAGGCCATTGTTTTTCTGGGTACACCTGAGGAGTCAATAAATGATACTTCTTGTAAGAACATCCCCTTTGAAAAATCAAGAAGTTGTGATGGAGCTGTCTTGATTTTTGGTTTCCAAGTTCCAGATGATTTAACATTTGTTTTAGTCACTTTTGGTGCTGTGACTTTAGGCATTTCAACCTTCTTCATTTTAGTTTCATTTTTCAAAACAGTTTTTGTTTTAGTCACCTTGGGAGGGGTAACTTTGGGTTTTTCAGACCTTGGTTGTTTTGAAAATGGTTTCATCACCTTTTTCCGAAAATTTTGGTAACTTGGAAAGCTGTTGATTTGATTCGAAGATTTTCTTTCAGCTTTGGCAGCACCCCAATGTTGATCAGAGGGTTTAACCTTGGGAGTAACAGTCTTCATTGCCTTAGGTTTCTGCACCATCATCGGCTTAGACTTCACAGACTCCTGAGATGAAACCCTTTGACTTTTCGGAAAATAGGGTTCATAGGGGCGATACAGACAGATCCTAGCAATATGACCAGCAATGCCACAATTAAAGCAAGTCTGCTTCTTTAGATAGAAGTCAGACGTGTACCCATTTGACTTTGGTGGCTGATATGGAGCTGGTTTGCTCTGTGTCTGCTTCTTTGGTTTGACTGCAGCTTCAGATTTGACTTTCTGCTGGTTCCTTGAAGCTTGAGTAGAACCTGTCCTCATCGTCTTTGTGCTCTCTGGATTTCCTGATGAAGAAGCACCATTCTTGCAACTGCACTTACAACTGCATGAACCAACTGAAGAAATGGGAGACACAGCTACTCCCTTGAGTTTTTCATTTTTCACTCCATCTGTTGGCTTCATACTCGGATGCTTGATGGTAATCTTCGGCTTCTCAACTTTAGCTTCACCTATCACTCCATCGGTTATTCCCTTGAATTTGGAGGAGAAGGATGGTAATTCATATCCTACATCTGGTTCTTGGTCAAACATTGATCCAGATGTCATAAAGATCTTCCCCTCAGGTCGTGTCGTCATGATCACCTTTTCCCTTTCGACTTTGTCGATTACTTTGAAGTATGGGGTTTCAATTTTAGGGTATGGTTTCAACTCTACCCCAACTTCATCAGACTTGGAATTATGACACCTGTTGTATTCTCGGCACTCAGCATCATTTTCTGATATATCCTTTACCCTCCCTTCACCATAAGTCATATTTGCTTCATTATCAATTTCTTCTTGTGTCAATGGTGTAGTTCCAACCAAGACACTATCAACAGGAGGAGCAGCTTCTTTATAATCAAGCTCAGTTCGTTCAACTTGTTCCTCACTAAGAAGTATTCCTATAATGTCTCTGGGAACTGGTGGAGGAATAATGCTGTTTGCAGCCAAGGCCTTATCAGTCTTTTCTGATCCAAATCCAGGTGTGTGTTTCCCAACTTGACCAGTCACAACAGCATGTGACAATTCCTTTCCAGCATCAAGCATTCTTTTGCTCCTCATTTGATTTATATCAAGTTTAACCTGCATCTCATTGTTCTTATGCTTCAGGTCATCTATCTGCTTACTTAGCTCAGCTATTTCTAACTTAGCGTTGTCATACAAATAGGCGTTCTCAGTTGCAAGGTTCCTATATTTTGCTATATCTAATTTCTGGGCTTTAACTTTTTCTTCATTCTTTTGCCATCTACCTTTAAATGAGCTCTTCTCGCACTTTGTCTCAAACAATTCTGACTGAAATTTTTTACAGATTTGCCTAAGTTCAGGAATTAATCGAGCACAAGTAGGATTGGGGCATATCTCAGCATCTTCGTCCTCCAATATATTCTTTTCTTCAACCGAATCCATTACGAAAGCTTAGAAAACTTAAAGCTAAAGTCCAAATGTCTAAATTCTGTGATTACGATAAAAGACCACCTGATTACGGTCCAAACACCCCGATTACGATTGAAAATAGTGATTACGATCGAGAACACGTTTCCGATAACACGTCAAACTCGTAAACACACTAACCGCCTCAATCTGTCGTAAACAACGATTCCGATTACCGATTACAACCAACGTAGTCGTAATCACTTGTTTCCGATTCGAAACAGTCGTAAACACCAATTACGATCGGATTTGATCGTAAACTACGTTTCCGACACCGCGATTCCGATAAGCAAAGTCGTAAACTCCGATTACGACAAGGAAATGTCGTAAACACCAATTGTACGGATCGTAAACGCACAAAAACGCGATCTTGAAGTCGTAAACCCAAAGTACACCAGCAGGACCACTCGTAAACGCCAAAAGATGAAGATCTTCAACAAAACCCAATCGTAAACTCACTGAACAGCAGCAGCAGATGTCGTAAACTCAAAAACCCTTTGAATCTTCAAGAAAAACTCAAACACAAACCCAGAAAGCTCTTGAATCGATATCGTGAGAGCCTCGAATCTAAGATTCTTGGCTCTGATACCAATTGTAGGTCCTGAAATCTCCCAAACACACGATATTTCTATCACAAACGAGTGCGGAATCCTCGTAGGTGATTGATTCAAGAAGAAAGTAGAAGAGAACCAATGAATACGATGATTCAAATGATAAAAACTAGATCTTTGCACACAAGAAACCTTGTCGGGTACAAAACAGTAATCGTAAACACTCTCCTCTCGGGTTTACGATCGTAATCACCTTGGATCGTAAACACCTTGGCTCCTCCTCTTCTGAATCGTAAACTCTAGCATCTAAATGAGGAGGTCAAGTGGTCTATATATAGACCACCATTGGGTTTACTATTGGGCCCCTTTTGGATCATAAACCCAATAGTAAACCCAAGCCCAATCATAAACTAGCCTAAACAATAATCAAACTAGCCTATGATTCTAATTAAACCCTCTAAGCCCAGCCCAACTTATTTAATATTACAAGCCTCATAATCTAGCCTCTACAACGGCCCCTGTTCATGTATAATCAAACATAAATAGCTTTTAGAGTTGATAACCTCAAATCAGTGAAGAGGGATGATAAAGGAGCAGTACAATGAATCCTAATCTGTAAATCCAACAACCGAAATTAAGATAAGAACCCTAACTTGATTACACGAACCATCCGCCTCAAGAACACTAAGGACCGAATCATGTAACTCTCGATTAACCTAAACATGGTGAAATCAAACCTGTGAGTGCAAAGAAGGTGAGTGCGCCAACCCTAATTGCATGAGAGACTGAGTTCGAGAGGATGAAATCGGAGGTCGGAAGTGAGAGCTTTTGGTTTGCCCGAAGTTCGCAGAGAGAGTGAGAGAGAGGAGATCGGGTATGTTATTTTTGTTTGAATGCGAGTGAACAAATGAAACTCTCCTTTTATTTAAGCAGGCGAGGTCGAAACAAAACTTAGGGTTTTGTTTACATTAGGCCGAGATCGCCAAGGGATAGGAAGTGGGCGAATTCGCCATGGAGTAAACACCACTCGACACCGAGATCGCCAAGGGAAAATTGTTGGGTTTTAAGAACATTATCAAAGCCATTTTAACTCCTTAAAATGTAAAACGCAGCGGAAATTCAAAACTATAGTTTGATTAGTTGATGTTAAAACCGATTTTAACACTTGATTATAAAACCCAAAACCAAGGATCCAAATATGTATGCATGCTATCAAAACTAAAACCAACCATAGGGGGTTTTAGATATACCTTCTTTCAAGCTCAAGATTGTGAAGAAGATGATGTGGATGAACCGGCTTGCTATCTAACTTGAAAGCCTCAAGTGATGATACCCACGAGCTCAAGCAACAACCACCCTTGTTGCTAGGATTTCTTGAAGACTAACTCTTCCTTCTTCTCTTGTTGAATCCGAAACCAACAAGATCTTGGAATCAATTTTCAGATTTTCTTGCAAGAAAAGTGTTCTTGCAATGGAAGAAGAGAGAGAAAGAACTTGAGTATTGGAGAAGGCAAAATGCTATCAATGACTAGTCCACCTCTCAAGACCATATGTCTTGTTTTAAATAAAAAGGCTCAACCACCCTCATAAAGAGGGTGGGAGGCCGGCTCTAGAGGGGGAAAAAGGAGGGGGAAAATGGTTTTTGAAATCTTTTAAAACCCTCCAATGAACCTAGTCCATTTTCTAGTCTTTGTTCATTTAGACACTATGCTTAAGTCATGTAACACATTACATGTTGTGTACTAAAATGAAGTATAACATATAACCTTTTATATGTTGTGTAACATGTTATTTAACCAATTAAATAACATTTTTATCTTGCTTCTATAATTTAAATCATCCACATGATTTAATACAAGTTCAATTAATTAGAAACCGATTTCTAATTATCTTCTATAAGTGACATTTATTTAATTGATCATATCTAAATAAATATCCATTGGGTGTTTGTCTAGCTCGTTATTGGGTATGACCCGTCTTGGATCATAACGTACTAGCCACATCAATCTAGTATGTGTCTTGGGCAGACCGAGTCCAACAATCTCCCACTTGCACAAGATTCATAGAAGATTGATGCAAGCAACAAATACCGCCTAACAACGGTTTGTTACCCCTAATACGTATGACTTAGTGCCATTCAATAACATCATCTCCTTCAAGTCACCACTTGAAATGTTTTAGGTGAAACGATCATTTTTCCTTTCGTCTCAAATGTCATGTTAAATCCTAGAGACATGGAGTGATCACTCTCCATTGATTTAACTTGATTCAGGCCTTAGACATTTAACTCTCAACGAATAAGAGGGACAAAATTCCATCTTGACTACATACGTCTCTCACAATCACCTAGCATCATGCTTGAGCTTAGCCTTATGTACTGCCATGTTTCAGAACAGCGAAGGACTAAGTCAAAGCATAATGCTTGGTGAATATCAAGACCCAATATGTATCTCAGGTCAGAGGATACAAATGATATTCTCCTTTACTCAAGCTTACTTATGATCAATCAATTAAGATTCCATGGGGTAAGACTTGAGAGCGGGTCGTCCAATATTTGTCTCCCACAAATATCTATGAACCTTGGTAGCAACCCATTGCTCCATATTCATACCTTATGAATATCCACCAATCCAAGTTCATAATAGTCTTACCTTCATATTCGTTCCCACAAATATGATCGACTACGGACATTTAGAATAAGTAACTTATTCACGGATTTAAACATGCAAAAATGGAACACTACACAATTTAAATGAAATCCCACATTCATATAAAGGTGTCAAAATACCAATTGTTCCGATATCCAAATACAAAACATAAATCATATCCAATCACTAGAATGTCGAAGTCCCATGGCACAAACATGACCCTCATGCTTTGGGCGTTCTAGGAGCTTCGTGAGTGGATCAGCGACATTGTCATTGGTGTGAACTTTGCGAATACATATCTTTCCCTTTGCAACTTCATCCCTTATGTAGTTGAATCTCCGCTCGATGTGCCTTACCTTTTGATGATCACGAGGTTCCTTGATTTGAGCAATCGCTCCCTCGTTATCACAAAGGATCTCTAGGGGTCCTTGAATGGTAGGAACAACCCCTAGTTCGGCAATAAATTTCTTCAACCATGCGGCTTCTTGCGCGGCCAAAGATGCGGCGATGTATTCTGATTCCGTAGTGGACAACGCAACCACATCTTGCTTTGAGCTCTTCCAAGAGACCGCCCCTCCATTCATAATGAAGATATACCCCGATTGTGAACGAGAATCATCTCGATCCGTTTGGAAACTCGCATCCGTGTAACCCCTTACAACGAGTTCCTTCTCATCGGATCCATATATTAAGAACATATCCTTAGACCTTCTAAGATATTTTAATATACTTTTGACAGCCATCCAATGGCTATTTCCTGGATTCTGTTGGTATCTACTTGTCATGCTTAAGGCGCATGACACGTCCGGTCTAGTGCATATCATAGCATACATAATCGATCCAATAGCAGACGCATATGGGATTCCTTTCATTTTGTCTTGCTCAACCTTTGAGCTTGGACATTGAGTCCTACTCAATATAGTCCCCTTTTGAATAGGTACCAAACCTTTCTTAGAGTTCTCCATCTTGAACCTTTTCAAGACTTTGTCAATGTATGCACTTTGATTCAAACCTATCAGGCGCCTTGATCTATCCCTATAGATCTTTATTCCCAAAATATAGGTGGCTTCACCAAGATCCTTGATGGAAAAGCAACTTCCAAGCCAGGTTTTTACACCTTCCAAGGTTGGAATGTCATTCCCAAATAGTAGTATGTCATCTACATACAATACTAGAAAAGTTATTATACTCCCACTAGCCTTCTTATACACACAAGCCTCATCCTCGTTCTTGATGAAGCCAAATTTCTTTATTTCTTCATCAAAACGCTGATTCCAACTCCTTGATGCTTGTTTCAATCCATAGATTGATTTCTTTAACTTACACACTTTGTTAGGATGTTTTGGATCGACAAAACCCTCGGGCTGAGCCATATAGACATCTTCCTCAAGATATCCATTTAGGAAAGCCGTTTTGACATCCAATTGCCATATCTCATAATCATAATGGGCGGCTATGGCAAATAATATCCTTATCGACTTTAGCATTGCTACAGGCGAGAAAGTTTCATCATAATCAACCCCTTGAGTTTGAGTGAAACCTTTTGCTACAAGTCGAGCTTTAAATGTGTCTAAGTTTCCATGCATGTCGGTTTTCTTCTTGAAAACCCACTTACTTCCAACTACCTTGGAGTTAGGAGGTCGCTCTACCAAGTCCCATACTTGGTTATCATGCATGGATTGCATCTCAACGTTCATGGCTTCCAACCATTTTTCCGATTCGGAATCGGACATTGCATCACGATAAGTGGTTGGTTCATCCGAATCTACCACATAGCATCCCTCCATGAAAAATCCATATCTTTCGGGTGGACTACTAGTTCTACCGGATCTACGAACGTTGTTTGTGTTTTGATCAACCATTTAATCATCTTCAACAATTTCTTGTTGAGGGCTAGTTTCAACCAAACGTGTATCGGCTTGTGGTTCTTGATCCTCCTCAAGTTCCACCGTTCTTGCACTAGTTCCTTCCATAAGGAACTTAGTTTCCAAAAACTCGGCCTTTCTAGCAATAAATACCTTTTGCTCTGTTGGATTGTAGAAGTAATATCCTATAGAATCTCTAGGATATCCTACAAATATACACTTAGTGGACCGGGGATCTAGCTTGTTTGAAGCATCATGCTTTACATAAGCTTCACAACCCCACACCTTTAGATAAGATAAGGATGGAACCCTTCCATGCCATAACTCAAAAGGTGTCCTTTCCACTTTCTTGGTTGGGGCCATATTCAAAATACGGGCCGCTGAGAGTAGGGCATAACCCCAAAATGATAGAGGTAAGGAACTTCTACTCATCATAGATCGAGCCATATCCAATAGGGTTCGATTCCTCCTCTCCGATACACCATTATGTTGTGGTGTTCGAGGTGGACTAAGTTGTGAGACAATCCCACAACTCCGAAGATAGTTTTGAAATTCATTGCTAAGGTATTCACCTCCTCTATCCGAACGAAGGATCTTTATTGTCTTGTTGAGTTGATTTTCTACTTCATTCTTGAAGATTTTGAACATTTCAAAAGCTTCATCCTTGTGTGCTAACAAGTACACATACCCATAGCGACTATAGTCGTCGGTAAAGGTGATGAAGTATCTTTCACCATTCCTAGATGTTGGCTTAAAAGGTCCACATACATCCGAATGTATGATCCCTAGAAAATCTTTTGCTCTTTCGGTGGTGCCACTAAAAGGTGCCTTAGTCATCTTGCCTTGTAGGCAAGATTCGCATACTTCATAGGAATCACTATCATTTGTTTTCAAAAGACCACTCTTTTGTAATGCTAGTATGCGGTTCTTATTTATGTTACCAAGGCGGCAATGCCAAATGTAGGTGTCACTCAAATCTCTTTTGAGTCTCTTGGTGTTAGTTTGATACATTGAGCTATTGTATGATGTGTTTTCATGAACCAATTCATAAATACCATTTAAAGGGCTAGCTTTAAAATAAAACACGTCATTCATTGAAACATGGATATCATTGTTAACAAATTTAAAATCATATCCAAAATGTCTTAAACGGGAAACGGAAATTATGTTCCTAGTCAAACTAGGAGCATATAATACATTATTCAAAATTACTTCCAAACCACTTGGAAGTTCCAAAATGTAGTCTCCTTGGGCTTCAACTTGAACTTTCGCTCCATTGCCCATGAAGAGACTAACTTCTCCCGCCTTCAATTGCCTATTTCTTTTGAACCCCTGCAACATATTACATATATGAGTTCCACATCCGGTATCCAATACCCATGTGTTAGAGGAAATGGCATTAAGCTCAATATAAATCATAAAGGTCTTACCCGAGGTTTGACCTTCATTTTTCTTTTCTTTCAACCCTTTGAGATAGGTTAGACAATTCCTCTTCCAATGTCCTACCTCACCACACTCAAAGCATGGATCATTTGAAGCAATCTTTTGCTTCTTCTCCTTCGGTTTGGGGTTTTCTTTCTTGCCCTTCCCCTTGACGAATCCCTTTCCTTTGGCAACCTTTGCCTTGGAGGAACTAGAGGTAGAGCGAGACCTTTTCTTGCTACTACCTTCATTGATCGTTAGAACGGGCACAACACTTTTGCCCATCCCTTGCTCGGCCGTTTTGAGCATCCCATGAAGCTCGGGAATGGTCTTCTCCCAACCATTCATATTGTAATTCAATACAAAAGTGTCAAACTTCTTTGACAAAGAGTTGAGGATCAAATCCGTAGCCAACTCTTTTGAGACGGGACAATTGAGCCTTTCAAGACGATCAATGAGGCTCTTCATCTTAAGAACATAGGATGAAACCGTTTGTGACTCGTCCATACGACATGCATGGAGTGCTCGAACCGTTTCGAAGCGCTCGGTTCTTGCCTTTTGTTGGAACATTTCCTTCAATTGGCATATCATGTCGTATGCCCCATGATTCTCTAAATCCTTTTGTAGCTCGGGGATCATACTTGCTAGCATGAGGCATGAAACTTGGACGGAGTCCTCGGTGTACTTCACCCAATCGGCATAAGCCTCAACGTCTTCGACATCGGGTTCGTCGGGGATAGGATCGTCCAACACATAAGACTTCTTTTCTTGTTTGAGAACAATTCTCAAGTTGCGGTACCAATCCACAAAGTTGTCTTGGTTGAGACGATTCTTGTCTAAGATGGATCTTAGCGATAGGTTATGGACGTTTGTGGCGGGGATGATTTCGTTATTATTGGCCATCTACAAAATTTAACAAAGTTCTATTAAGTATCTTTGATATCAATATTAACCTTTTAATTTAATTAATACCCTTTTATGTCTCATAGACAATTAATAAATTAAAACCTAGAATCCAACGTTACATTTAAGTTGTGGTTAGGTGACCTTTATCCCATGACTTAAATTAACAAGGTAGTCAACGTTTGACAATTGCAACTCTTTGCAACTTCTAGTAGTATGGGATCGATTAAACATCTTATGTTTAGTTGGCATGTTTAATCCCATCAATGCCTTTGGTTCCCCATGCTTCGGTGACCCTATTCACATGGTCCCCAAATCAAGTTGTCCTACTTATACACACGTGTAAATTTACACATGTAAGTGGTTAGGTGACCTTTATCCCACATACATGGTAAACCTACCTCAAATATACAAGTTCCCTCAAATACGGTTAGGTGACCTTTATCCCATAAAGAGTTTACAAGCAAATTGAGTGTTGTACAAAAGGATGGCGTTTAAACTTGTTTTCAAAAGGGTCGTTTTTAGTTTTCATAATTCTAGTGTAGAAAACTCTATGTACCATACAATTCACATGCATTCAAATGTATGGTACCCTAGTGTTGTTTGAAATCCATATTTCATGGTTCTTTTAATAAAACCCATTTTATTGATAAATCATCATCAACTTAATAAAACCCATTTTATTAGTCTTTGTTAATGATATTTTAAGAACCGGTTTTAGCTTGTTAATGTTTATTAGTTTGTTTTAGCATGCATATCCAAATATCATCCAAACATGAAAATAAACAACCACACAAGCATAATAAAATAGGTGCATAGCCATAGCCAACTATTGACAACACCTGCTAGCCGTAACAGGAGTGTGTCATGGACAACACCTTTTAGCAGTAACAGGGGTGTTTCTGGGACAACACCTGTTACCTGTAGCAGGGGTGCAGAAGCACTCCTGCTATTTAAAAGGAGTGTCTCGGTCTCTCCTAAGGGACAAAACACAAGTGATGTGTTGTGAACTCCCACTTGACCCCGCATCCAAAAGCTTCAAGTGACCTCCTTTGGTTGTGTTTTGCTTGACTCCTTTGGCCATCCAAGATCCTCCATCTTGTGCATTCTTCCCTTTTACAAAATATGGATCCCAATACATTTTTCTAGTAAAACAAAATGCACCTAATCTATTACATTACATACCAAATGAAATAAATAGATTACATGCCCAAAATGAGGAACTTGAAATTATTACAACTTTTGAATAATTACAACAAGCACAAACATTCACCACAAACAATCACAAGGTCTTTTGGCTAGGCTTTATGCACCAAACATATATCTAAAAATACATCCATATGTACAAATGGTTCCCTTTTAACCCATTTCCCTTTTCGGTCCAACACAAAACCGAAAACGTGGGTTTGTTGTCCAAACAACAAAAACAACAAAATGATAAAATGCTTTAATCTTTCAAGATAACCACATGCATGTTAGTGAAGCATCTTGAAAGACAAAGGGAAACCATGAACAAAACTTTCGGTTTGTGGTATGAGGAACCAAAACCAAGAGCTTTGTGGAGCTAACCAACTAGCTCTTTGAAGCATGCATCCATATAAGCGGCTCTAGATGCCATTGTTGGGTTTTAAGAACATTATCAAAGCCATTTTAACTCCTTAAAATGTAAAACGCAGCGGAAATTCAAAACTATAGTTTGATTAGTTGATGTTAAAACCGATTTTAACACTTGATTATAAAACCCAAAACCAAGGATCCAAATATGTATGCATGCTATCAAAACTAAAACCAACCATAGGGGGTTTTAGATATACCTTCTTTCAAGCTCAAGATTGTGAAGAAGATGATGTGGATGAACCGGCTTGCTATCTAACTTGAAAGCCTCAAGTGATGATACCCACGAGCTCAAGCAACAACCACCCTTGTTGCTAGGATTTCTTGAAGACTAACTCTTCCTTCTTCTCTTGTTGAATCCGAAACCAACAAGATCTTGGAATCAATTTTCAGATTTTCTTGCAAGAAAAGTGTTCTTGCAATGGAAGAAGAGAGAGAAAGAACTTGAGTATTGGAGAAGGCAAAATGCTATCAATGACTAGTCCACCTCTCAAGACCATATGTCTTGTTTTAAATAAAAAGGCTCAACCACCCTCATAAAGAGGGTGGGAGGCCGGCTCTAGAGGGGGAAAAAGGAGGGGGAAAATGGTTTTTGAAATCTTTTAAAACCCTCCAATGAACCTAGTCCATTTTCTAGTCTTTGTTCATTTAGACACTATGCTTAAGTCATGTAACACATTACATGTTGTGTACTAAAATGAAGTATAACATATAACCTTTTATATGTTGTGTAACATGTTATTTAACCAATTAAATAACATTTTTATCTTGCTTCTATAATTTAAATCATCCACATGATTTAATACAAGTTCAATTAATTAGAAACCGATTTCTAATTATCTTCTATAAGTGACATTTATTTAATTGATCATATCTAAATAAATATCCATTGGGTGTTTGTCTAGCTCGTTATTGGGTATGACCCGTCTTGGATCATAACGTACTAGCCACATCAATCTAGTATGTGTCTTGGGCAGACCGAGTCCAACAAAAATTTGGAAATTGCGAGTTCGCCAAAAGGAAATGGAATTTAGGCGAGATCGCCAAATGCAAATTTTCAGTTATTAAGGAAATAGCGAAGAGACCCCGAGATCGCCTAGTATATAGTTAGTTCTTATGCGAGATCGCCAAGAAGTAGGTAGGCGAAGTCGCCAAGACCAAACTTGGTCTTTACTAACTCGCCAAGGCAAACCATGAGCTCGCCAAGACTAATCAGGCGAGATCGCCAAGACTAATCAGGCGAGATCGCCAAGACTAATCAGGCGAGATCGCCAAGACTAGTTAGGCGAGATCGCCAATAGAAACTTAAAATTTTGACAACAAGATTAATTTTTGAGAATTTTTTTTTATGATCAAATTTTAACCAAAAAGAGAACACCCGAAGCAAAAACACTAAAAATTCTCAAATGAGAACTCAGTGATTTGCAAAAACTTTAAATGAACTCATTAAGGGCAATTTGGGAATTATTGAATTTTCTAAGTGCATGACATGTTAAAAACACCATTTTGACTCAGAAAATCTAAAAATTCACACACTTGACCAAAAAACCTTATTGAAGCGGATTTACTTGAGTCAGGCCAACCCAAACTTACCAAAACGGTTAATTTGACTTAAAATTGCAAATGTACCTAAAATTGGACTAATTTCTCCCAAACTTGATGTTTTTAAGCACAAAGCACCCAATTTCACATTTTATAACATAATTTGGTTATATGAAAGCGTAGTGCTTTCATTTGCACAATTAATGCCTTATTTTCCGACAATTTCCAGTTATTTGCTTAATTTTGCATATTTTTGCTCGGTAATGGTTGGACTATGTTAGGAATCAAACCGGTCAATTACGTGATCACAGACACTTACAAGTCAAATCACCTCACAGATTCAGTAACCTAAGTCAGATTGTCGGTATTGTTTTCCACTTAAGCTCAAGCAAGGCAATATTCAGCAAAATCTTTGTGATGTCATTTATCATGTTGTAGTTTGATTTAATGACAATTGTGTTGACTTCTTATTCCACAAAGTCAAACAATTATCATAGCTTTGTCTATTTAGCACTTCTGTCATGCACAACACACATACGGAACTTCTTCCCCCTATTTCTTTAGAGGGAATTACTGATTACAAGGTGGATTCATATTTTTGATTCGCGTGAACACAAGGTCAGAGTTTCCTCAGCAGATGTGTCACGGAATATTTTCAATGATAATGATGGGACGCATGAACACAAGGTCAGAGTTTCCTCAGCAGATGTGTCACGGTCAATGGATGGATGTGAGATATTTCTCACTTATTGATGGATGTGTGATGATTCACACTTATTGGATGATGTGTGATGAATCACACTTAAGCAGATTTGAAGGATTTTACCAACTGTTTTGAATTAAAGTCCACAATTTCATGGTTTTAAGTGTTTAATCACAGGACTTGCCTAATTCTTATTTTGCTGAGCCTACCGACACATCGAATGATATAATTACTGATCGATTGGATCATATCCTATGGTCAGATCACAAGACCAGAATTATATCATGTTCTTCATAGTTTGCCCAACCAAAACCAAAAACTTTCTGGTTTTTCTCTTTCAAAGATTATTTTCAGCATTGCAAAGTTGCAAATATCTTGTGCTTAGACTCAAGTACCCATCAAGTTCCTTTACAAAAGTTGTTGGGAATTACTCGATTCTAATTTACATGATTTTTATTTATTTTTGCAAATTTTTGAATTTTTCTCCAATTTTCAATCATTTATTGCAACATCACTAAAAATTCAAGATTTTAACTTTTTCATCAGGTATTCAACAAGTGTCTTCACAAATGTTGTTTGAAATGACCCGATTCTATTTTTAGTGATTTTTATTTAATTTTCAAAATTTTTGTGATTTTCTTCAATTTTTCAACCGTGAGTCGGTTTAGGCTGGACCGACTGACACAAAGACTCAAAAATAAAATAAGAAAAATATTTTTGATACTTTCAGGATATAGGATTGACTCTTATGAAATATCTTACTTATAGTCATTAAGGATGACCAAGAAAAAGAAAAATTAAAGGTAAAATCTTTTTGCGTTTTTTAGAAAAAAGTTGGAAGATAAAATATTTTCGGTTTTTCATGTTGGGATCTGAGAAAAATAGAAAACAAGGTAAAATATTTTTGTGTTTTTGTTAGGACCGATTTTCACTACGAGAATCTCGATCTTGAGCAAGAACAATGTTCGGATTCGAAAACTCAAAACAAATGAAGAAGATGATGATGATGAATCATAGATAATCAACATAAGAAGAAAGATGAACAAATTGAATGAATTCATTAATCGAAAGATTACAATCAATGAATCATGAAGAACACTCTCTCTCTAGAATCCATGACTCACTCTCTCTCTAGAATGGAAATCTCACACTCTACAAGAAATTCATCATCTCCCCATTCGGAGACTCCCTTTACTTGTAATGGGCACCCTCACTATATATAGTGAGGGTGACTAACAACAGAAAAACATAACTGAATAAATGAAATTACAAGTAAATGAGATAAACATAAATAATAATTAAATCAAAGTTGATTTAATTAATCCGAAGCTTGACTCACTCGAACCGATCTTCCATTGACTTTTACGTTGACCGTTGACCCGAACGGTTGACTTTTCCAGAAAACGGTCTTCGGTCCAATCTCGCAAGCCTCGCTCATCACAACTCAGTCTCTAAATCGATTCACATGGATTCTTCAGTCAAATGCTTCGGTAAACAGATTTGATGACGTCAGTCACATAGATTTTTGTTCCAACAATTTCCCCCTTGACTGATGCTTTCAAATCTGTTCAACTGCTGAAGAATCGCTCTGCCGTACATCTTCAATGAGAAACTGATAAACCGGAGACAATCTGATGTAGAGATTCCCCCTCTGAATAAGCTTCTTCTGTTCTCGTTGCTCCAGTTCGAGATCCAAGTGGCCCAACTCACTCGGTTCACACGGTCGGGTACAATACTGAGAAAATACTACATCTCGGAGTCCAAACCGCAACAGACCGAATTAGATAAACCAGTTAAACATCGAACATGCTCCAACTCCGAATAATCGACCCGATAATCCATTTCCATAATAATTCCTCTTATTTCTCTAAATCTCTCCAAAAACATTCGGTCGGAAGCGTAAAATCAGATGCGGAGAGTCGAACCGTCGCGATCGGTTGCCTAGAGAAACCAGATAAATAACTTGAAATCGGACAATCTCGCAAAAAAAAAAACCCGGAAGCCGGATGCTGACAGTTGTGAATAATCCGCGTGACTGAGGTTGGATGCGAAAATTAAAGTAAATGTCAAATTTCTTCTATAAACGGTCATCCGATAGATTTAATCGGATAAATTCCAATATTTAACTGAGATTCCAGTTAATCCGGTTAGTTGACGACAGCGCTGCATCCACTAAAAATAAACCGTGAGATATAACGAGAAAGCCGAGTAAAACCGGATAATAAAGATAACCCGTCAGTGATCGATAGCAAATGTTGCGCGCGACGTCAATAAACGAGAACCCAATAAAATGAAATAAATCCGTGACCAATAAATTTTCTGAAATTCCGTCGCGGCATTATCTCGTTCGTCTCGAAAAAGTGATAAGAAAAACGCCCGCGTTTGACGAAATATTGCAAAAAATTAATTAGTGGAATTAAATCCCATGGAAGAAAACCATAATCCATGACTAACTCCATCCACCAATCAAAAAAATTCTGTTGAAAAAGCACAATCCATGTGCTAGTGGAAGAACCAATCAGAATTGAGGAACCAAAATGATCTACGGCCGAAAAGAAATATGATCAAGGGCTCTGGATTCGATCCAGGTGTAGTGGATCCGGCCAATAAAAAACAGCTGGATAAAACACACCAGAATGATCTAATGGCTGGCATTAGCTTGATCAGACGGTAGAGAAGGGTGGATCCGTGTGAAGTGCAAGGAGCCAATGACAGGCCGACAACCAGCTGAGCTTCAACGGTTCTTTACACAGTTGGGACCCACGATTAATTCCCTGCCCTCCAATCAGCTATCGACAACAACTTTAGGGCAAGACTAAAACCGACAAAGGAGAGAGAAAATCATTCTCTTGTGACCAACCAGATCAGGCCATGTCATCGCCATCCCCATTAAGTCGTCCGATCCACCTGCAAACCCTAATACCGTCGTCGGAAATACGAGCCACCCACCGGAAAACCGTAATATGCTCATAACTTTCATAATACACGACGAAAATCGACGAATTTTATATCCCTGAGCTCGTAGCGACGTCCTCTACATCCCTTAACGATCAGAATCTTCTGAAACGAATTCGGATAAAAACCCAGCAACAAGTTCGCTAACCTCAAAACAAGTCCGCTAACGACCAGAAATCCGCTAAACACACTGAGAAGTCCGCTAGGGGTCTTAGAAGTCCGCTAACAAGCTTCAAGTTCGCTAACAAGCTTCAAGTTCGCTAAACCAGATTCAAGTTCGCTAAGAAGAGAACAAGTACGCTAAGAACTTGAACAAGTTCACTAAGGAAATCTTCAAATCTTCAAAAACAGTTGAATAAATCTGGAAAATATGATGAACATGAAGAACTTACTTGTGAACTTGAAATCTGCCCAAAACCGATAAGAAAACCCGTAATGATGCACGATATGAGAAGCTAAACCATCCACGACGATGTTGTGGCCACCAACACTTCATTAACAGTAGCTAATCGGATCAAAACAGTCTTCAAAATCTGCAAATCTTCAAGAACACGAAGAACACACACTTACACCGTCAGTGTGTGTTTTTCCAGATCCGCTCAAACCGTTGAGATTCAGACGAAACGGATGCTTCCAATGGATCCGGAACGCGTTTTCCACTGAGAATCATACCTCATATCATCCAAAACCATGAAGAAATGCCCAGAAAACGAAGAATCAAAGCTAAAAATCTTCAAAAACTTTAAATACGGGAAAAACTCCAAAGTTCCAAAACTCTGCTCGGATCTTCATTTTTTCACCAGATCTGAAGATGTAAAACACTAAATAATATCCAAATGCACTCCTAAACATGAATCTATCATCCATATCATCAGAATCCATCCAGAAATGAAGATTAAATAGAAAAAAGTCTCTAAAAAATAAATTTCTCATCTTCACCATTCAAGCTCAAAATCACAGATTCGAGTGACCAGATTCACGGTGAGATGAATCTGATCGTTACCCGCTCTGATACCATTTGTTAGGACCGATTTTCACTATGAGAATCTCGATCTTGAGCAAGAACAATGTTCGGATTCGAAAACTCAAAACAAATGAAGAAGATGATGATGATGAATCATAGATAATCAACATAAGAAGAAAGATGAACAAATCGAATGAATTCATTAATCGAAAGATTACAATCAATGAATCATGAAGAACACTCTCTCTCTAGAATCCATGACTCACTCTCTCTAGAATGGAAATCTCACACTCTACAAGAAATTCATCATCTCCCTATTCGGAGACTCCCTTTACTTGTAATGGGCACCCTCACTATATATAGTGAGGGTGACTAACAACAGAAAAACATAACTGAATAAATGAAATTACAAGTAAATGAGATAAACATAAATAATAATTAAATCAAAGTTGATTTAATTAATCCGAAGCTTGACTCGCTCGAACCGATCTTCCATTGACTTTTACATTGACCGTTGACCCGAACGGTTGACTTTTCCAGAAAACGGTCTTCGGTCCAATCTCGCAAGCCTCGATCATCACAACTCAGTCTCTAAATCGATTCACATGGATTCTTCAGTCAAATGCTTCGGTAAACAGATTTGATGGCGTCAGTCACATAGATTTTTGTTCCAACAGTTTTCAAGATCAGATTATTGCAAGGTCATAAAGCAAATAAAAGCAATACCTCTAAGACGACACAACCTAAGACTAAGGCACAATCCTAAAAGGAACCTAAAGATGAGCTTACTCAAAGTTAATCATTCCTACTGATTGAACTAGGAAATTAAACCTAGATACATCAAATCCCTTGGTGAAGAGATCTGTAAGTTTATTTTCAGAGGAAACATAAACTAAGGTAATCAGCTTTTTCTCATGATTGTCCCTAATAAAATGATGCCTAATCTCTATGTGTTTGGTCTTAGAGTGCTGAACGGGATTCTTAACAATGAACATGACATCAAGAGGCAGCAGCAATGTATTCCACTTCGGCAAGTGAGGTAGATACCGTTGACTGCTTCTTGCATTGCCATGAAACCAATCGATTCCCCAAGAATTGAGCTCCGCTGGTGGTTGACTTCCGATCCATGTTGCAACCTCCGTAATCACTATCCGAGAAACCTGTTAGATCAAAAAGCTCGTCCTTGGGATACCACAACTGAAGATCAATGTAGGGAGGAATTCATTGTTTTGTTAAGTCTACTTGTTTAGATTAGTTTCTTTGTAATTTTGGTATTTTGGGTTATTAGCGAAACTACCGAGCGAAACTATTGTTTCGCTCGGTATCTAGATTAGTCGGTCTCAGTGACAGTTTCGCCTGGCCAGCGAAACTACCAGCGAAACTGTCTACTGATGTGTATAAATAGTAGCCTTAGTGCTCTCATTTGCAACTTTTGCAACATTCTCAACCCTAATATAGATTTCTGCATATTTGGTAGGTTTGGTGACGGCTAGGAGCTTTCTATAACATATTTGTAGCTTTTTGTTCATCTCTTTTCATTCTTTTGGTTGATGTTGTGATTGTTCAATACTAGAAACCCATTTTAGCTATTGGAAATCATTATCTATTGTTGTTTGATTGGTTTTCTTCTCAAAACACCATCATTAGCACTGATTAAGATCAGTGAGGACCAACAACAACCCTCTCTTTGGATTGGACTTCAGGTATCTGAAGATTCATTTCACAGCCGTCAAGTGTGACTGTTTCGGTTTGGATTGAAATCTCGAGCATAGACACACGACAAACATTATGTCGGGGCGGCTGGCCGTCAGGTACATGAGTGACCCGATCATTGATCTATACAAGTGTTCATCAACACATTCACCTTCCAGATCTGCATGGAGCTTGACACGAGTTTCAACAGGAGTGGAATAGCCTTTAGAGTTATGAAATCCAAACTTCTTCAACATTTCCTTCACAAACTTTCCCTGACTGATTAGAATGCCTTCATTATTCTGTTTCACCTCAATCCCTAGGAAAAATGTGAGTTCCCCCATTGAACTCATTTCAAAGCGTTTTTCCATCAGACATTTGAACTCATGAGAAAGAGTTTTATTTGTTGAACTGAAGATGATGTCATCCACGTACACTTGAACTAGAAGCATATCACCCAAATGCCGTATAAACAGTGTATGATCAATCACCCCTCGCTTGTATCCATTCTCCAACAGATAGGTAGACAGGGTTTCATACCACTTCCTTGGTGCCTGATGGAGTCCATAAAGGGCTCTTTTTAGTTTGTACCCGCTAATATAACTCAGAAAGTAGGATATAACACATGGGTGAATCATGCACATGAACAATGGTGTTGTATGTTTAACAGAAACATTTAATTATAAGTGTGGTACATAGAGCATCATACATTTGATGATAAAATTTCAAGCTATGAGTGTGCTACTACAGGCTTATTGTTGAATATTATTGTTCTACCCACGTTTAAAAACATTTTTTAAAATCCTTTTTATTCTTAAAGATCCACTTAACTGGAATAGGTCTCATGCCAGGAGGAGTGTCTACAAGTTGCCACACATCCAAAAGTTTGAATTGAAGTAACTCAGCCTGCATGGCCTCTATCCAGTTATCGTCTTTCATAGCAGCAGCTACAGAAGTAGGTTCTTCTTGAGAGATGAAGCAGGAAAACAAGCAAGTGTTTATTGTTCCTGATTGACTTCTGGTTACTCTCTTATCAAGTGGACCAATAATGTTTGAGACGGAATGTTTCTTGTGAATTCCAGTCTCCTCAATAGCCGGAACTGGAATATTTGAGTCTAGAGATCCCATCTACACATCATTGCCTGGGGTATCACCAGTTTCAATCACAGTTGTGTCTTCTGAGTCTGAATTATTATTGAGGAATTCATTCTCAGATTGATTTTCTGGAATTTCTTGATTTTGTTGATTTTCTTGATTTGGCACAATTTCCTGAACAATTTCTCCGGTTACTTGGTTTTCATCAGTAGTGACAGCTGGAATGGTGGCAGATGAGTTAGGAACGTCTGTTGATTCACTTCTCCATGTAAAATCAGGTAGATCATCTGAGTAGATGGAATCCAATATTGATGATGTAATTGGAGCAGAACTCTCGGGCAGACGCATCCACATTATTGACACCTTCTTGCACGTTACCAGATTCACCTGAAATTACAGAACCACCAAAGTTTAAAGAAGAAGAGAAATTCTCCAAGTCATACATGCCATCTGAGTCAGGCTCTCTGGAATTATGGGTGTGCTCGTTAAAGTTAACGTTGCACAACTCCATAATCACCTGAGTTCTTTTGTTGTACACCCGATATGCCGCAGAGGTCATCGAGTATCCAACAAAATAGCCTTCATCTGCCCGAGGAGCAAACTTAGCTAACTGCTCAGACTGAATCAATATAGTACAAGGACATCCAAAGGGCTTTAAGCGCTTTAACACCGGTTTTTGTTTTGAAAACAGCTCAAAGGATGTCTTGTTGGCATGTTTGACCAAAAGAGTTCGGTTCAAGACATAGCAAGCAGTATTGACTGCTTCGGCCCAAAAAGACAGTTTAAGGTTAGAATCAGCGAGCATCGTCCGAGCACACTTGATTATTGTGTGGTTCTTTCGTTCAACAATCCCATTCTGTTGAGGAGTATAAGGAGAGCTAAATTGGCGAGTGATGCCCTTCTCGTTGCAGAACGAGTCGAAGATGTGATTTCTAAACTCTGTCCCATTGTCATATCTGATTATTCGAACTTTTTCTTTGCTTGCGTTCTCGATGCGTGTAACAAAATCTTTAAGTATCACCGGAGTCTCAGAATTTTCCCTTAAGAAAAATACCCAGGAATATCTTGAGTAATCGTCAGTGATGACTAGGCAGAAAGACTTTCCCCATAAACTCTTGATATTAACAGGCCCCAAGAGATCCAGGTGTAACTGTTGAAGAATTATTGTTGTTCTTCCCGGCGGCTTAGGCTTATGGGACACTTTATGTTGTTTTCCCTTTGAGCATGCAACGCAGTTATCGATTTGCATGAATTCTTTGTCGGGTAGCCCAAATACATGTTCCCCCCTAACCAGGCGGTTCATGTTACGGAAATTAACATGTCCCATCCACCGATGCCACAAGGTTGAATCTTCCTCTGAAGCTTTAGCCAAAAAACATGCAATTGAACTCGACGGCTTTGCATCATTCATGTCCAGTGCGTACATGTTCCCCTTACGATTAGCCCGGAATAAATTCTGATCTTCAGGTACTTTGAAACCAGGTTTCAGAATGAAACATTCTCGATCGTCGAAGAACATTGGCATTTTATTGTCGCATATCTGCGAGATGCTAAGCAGATTAAATTGCAGATTTGACATGAGGTTGACTTTTTCAAAAGTGACTTCACCATTCGTTAGTTGACCGGTTCCAATTATTTGACCACCCCTTTTATTTCCTCCAAAGGCAACAGAACCTCCTCCAGATATCAGTATGACATCATACAGGAGATCCTTATCACCCGTCATGTGCCTGGAACATCCGCTATCCATGTACCACAGATTTATTACTTTCTTTCGCTGTTCCTGCACAAACAAAGAAAAGATTAGTTCGCAGACGAACCCAGGTCTTTAGGACCTTGGTTCTTCCTATTGTTCTTTCTCTTAGGCGGACGAGTAGCAGGAGTAGTGGATTGTTCAAAAGGCTTTTGAGGATCAGCCAGAGGAGACCATGGAGCACGAGGACGTGAAGTTATTGGAGTTTGACTGCTTGCATCTCCTGGGATCACCGGTTGAAAGTACTCGGTACTTGCACCCAATCCTCGTGGAACATGAGAGGTCATTCCTCTGAAGAACTGCTGATTCTGAAAATTTGGCATGAACATTTGCTGATTATTCATGTAGTCATACTCTTCACTGTAGTTACCATAAAACCGAGGCCATGGTTGAGTGAAGGGAGGCCTCATCATTCTTGGTCCATAGGGAGCAACCATTGGAGGATTGTACCCCATGTGTCCTTTACTCGAGTTGAAAGGACAGCCCCGAGCAGCATGATTTGGGTCTCCGCATACAAAACACCCAATAGTGTTTACAGACCCACTTGGATTCATGGTGGTAGTTGAAACCACCTTCTGAACTGGAGAGACCATTGTTTCAGCTACGGTTTCTCCTTCCATTTGATCAGCAGCCTTCTTATTTCGCCTTTTGTTATTGTTTTTCTGCTTAGAAACATGACCATCATTTTTATTTCCTCCCAAGTTCGCGGGTACTTCAGTAAAAGATTCAGCAACATGTGGTTGAGTTACCACGATCTTCTTAGCAGCAACATCATTTTCAGATGAAAGTTCATTCTTCTTACTCTTTGCTGGCTTCTTGACAGATTTTGAAGTGCTCGCGACATTTTGAGAGTATGATGGTACAGAATTGCAAGACTTGAACATCTTTATTGAAGACATCGATGTGACTTGAGGTGAGATCATCACATGTGAAGGAGCGGAGGAAATCACTTTACCATCAGTGATTATGACAAAGTGTTGTGTACTACCCTTGGGTTTACCATCACCCAAATTCAGTTTATCGAGTGCAGCAGAAATCAGATCATTTGAAAGATCAGTGTGACCAGAATCTGAGTTGATAGTTTTAGCTTTGGGCTTTCGCGTCTTAGTAGGTTTAGTTCTCTTGGAAACAAATTTTCCTTTAAACATTACTTGGGATTCACTAAGACCTGAAGATTGTGATTCGCTAAAAATTAATGATTGAGATGTTATTTCATTACTGGTTATTAATTTCAAAAACTCAAATTCTGCCTTTTGTTTGACAGTATCCTCAGATATGCCAGTGTCAACTGATTGAAATGATCTGGAATCAAAATCATTTATTTTAAGTGCATTTTCAACAGATGGGAGACTCGAGCTACTTACATAGCCAGATAATTTGTCTTCCATTCGCTGAATTTCTGACTTGCTAGGAACGGACTCATTATTCAAAAACCTGATGTGGCTTCGGGAGTTTATTTTAGTAAGTTCAGGTATTGGAAAATAATTATGATTGAGAGGATGCTCCACAACAGCATCATCAATTTCCCTAGTTAAACCTAAACCACTTTGAACACATTTGAAAATGTCCTTAGCCACATCACCTGCCAAATTAGAGGGATTGAGTTTCATTAGCTCAATGATTTCCCGAGCTTGAACATAGTTCTTACTCAGTGATGAGTAACGAGTCACTAAATCCTCTAACTGAGTGCGAAGAGCTACTTCAGCATGTTTCATGACCTAAATATCATCTTGTAAGGACTTTATTTTGGCCAGGAAATCCAGTTCCTTCGCTTGCATAGACTTGACCAGACACACATTCGCTATCGCCTTTTCAACCAACTCTTCGTTGTGAAGGCGATACCGAGCAACTTCATCTACGCAGGATTCTGAGCATAATTTGGATTTTACCGTATCGGGAATGAGATCCTTCTGACAGTATATTGACTTTGGCTCAGCATAAAATGGGTTGAGATTCAGGAAAAATGGATGCTTCCAATGGGTCCGGAACGCGTTTTCCATTGAGAATCATACCTTCATCCAAATCCATGAAGAAAAGCCCAGAAAACCAAGAATCAAGCTCAAAGATCTTCAAAACCCCCCAAAATGGGAAAACCCCAAAAGTTATGAAAAAAAAACTCCTGATGTTCAATTGCTCACTAGATTTGAACATGTTAAAGGTAAAAATGCATCAAGATGAATACCGTAACACGAATCAAGCATCCATATCATCAGAATCTATCCAGAATAATCAAAAAAGAAGAAAAATAGAAGAAAAAGTCTCCAAAATGAGTTTTCAAATTTTCACCTTATTCAAGCTCAAAACCAAGATTCGAGTGATCAGATTCATCGTGAGAAGAAATCTGATCGGTTACCTTGCTCTGATACCATTTGTAAGGACCGAATTCACTACAAGAATCTTGATGTTGAGCGAGAATGAAGATCGGATTCTAAAACCCGAGACGACGATGATGGAGATGAATCTTGGAAATCAAAACACAAGAAATATGACAAACTAGTCGAATGATTTCATTAGTCGAATGATTACAACACTAGAAATCATGACAAACACACAATCTCTCTCTAGAAATCCATGACTCTCTCTCTCTCTCTAGAATGGAAGCTCACTTCACTCTAGAGAATGCATCATTCAACATGGGAGCGTTTCTCTTTTTGTGAATGGGGCACCCTCACTATATATAGTGTGAGGGTGACTAACTAGTGAAAAACATAAAAAATGTACAAAATACAAATAGACTCAAATAATATAAATATTAATTAAATCAAGGTTGATATAAATTAATCTGAAGCTTGACTTGCTCGAACCGATCTTCCGTTGACTTTTACATTGCCGTTGACCCGAACGGTTGACTTTCCAGAAAACGGTATTCAGTCTAATCTTGCAAGCCTCGAGCATCACATCCCGTGTCTGTGAATCATTTCACGATGGATTCTTCAGTCGAATGCTTCGGTAAACAGATTTAATGGCGTCAGTCACATAGATTTTAGGTTCAACAACCCAAACTTACTGTGTGTTTGATTGGTTCATTTCAAATCTGTAACGAGATTATAATCGATGAATATAAACGTGAGAGTCCATGTCTCATTTCATCTATGACTAATACGGAAAGGAACATATGACAATGATTACCATAAGTCCTCAATCTGCTAGCTGTACAACCAGATATACTTTGGCTGACGACTTAACGTGTCAATGCTGGTTGGTGTAGCCATGCATAGCTAGAGTGCCTCGAACTACAACGTTAAAGAGTCGCGATCAGTCCAAGTGGGAGATTGTTGGATATTAAGTGTCCTGACCCGACTTTTAACGTAACCGACCTAGTTTTGACCTAAAAGAGTTCCACCGGTGTCAACAAACTACAATAATTAATTACCGGTTAATTAATCAATGAACGATTAAATAAATAAATATTTGTTAATATTTATTGTAACGAAACGAAAATCATTCGTAAAACGGTTTCCAAAATTCGATGGAATATTAGGTAATCATTAATGGGTTTTGTGCCATGGATAGCGAGATGGGCCTTTAATTGCCTAAAAGCCCATCGACATCCACGCCCCCTCCCCTATCTTCGAGCCTCCAAATCTCAAAAAATTGACTCTCCCCCTCTCTCCCTTGCGTCGACATCCACGCCCCCTCCCATATCTCTTCATTTTTCGATCGCAACCAAGAAACACCACCACCTTCGTTGCTTGTTGATCGCAATGGTGAAACACGATCCTAGATTGGTTGCCGCGATAATGAAACTCGAAACAGAAGCTGCCACGGCCCGAGCCGTCGCCACCAAAGAGAGGGTCGTGGCCTCTGCTGCCGCCATCGAAGCAACGAGGGCGGACCACTGCGAGGTGGTGCTCACCCTCCCCGCACCACCAAGGCCTATGTTCGAGCCTCCACGTGCCACCGCCGTCGAATCTGGTGGAAACCCTAAATGGCCGGCGCCGCTTTATGTCGCCGCCGTTACATCGCCGCCTCCGCGCGCCACCTTGGACTTAATCTCGACACTGTTTCGTTCTGGGTTCGCGCACCTCAGAGTATCTGGATTCGAGTGTCGCGATACGCGACACTGTTTCGTTACCGCCACTACCTTCGGTTCACCCGTTGAACGCGACTATGGTGCCCAAGCCGTCGTCTTCGCAAGTGGTCAAAGATTTCACTCGCTGTTAGAGCATAATCATATGCTACAGAGTGTCTCGTGTATTGTATCTAATTAAGCATGTTATGTTGAGTCTTAGTGTCAACTAACTAACGGTGGGGAAGCCAACTAACGAATGGTTAGCTAGGCAGCAAACCATTGGTTAGCCAGATGGGTCGCATCGAACCAAGTGGTTCGTTGGTTGGTTTGGTTAGTTGATTAGTTGAACATTATAAATAGTTTGACTTGTTTAGAGAAGTTAACACTTCTAGAACTTCTATCATTTCTGTCATCTTAACCGTGTGTATTCTGAGTGTATTTCTCTCTCTAGATCTCTTTGTAATCATCTTAGTGAAATCTAGATCGTGTTTAACAATGTGCTTGAAGATTGAAAGGGACAGGATGAACGAGAATCTAAGAACATCTATATCGAAATGATAAAAGCAAACGATTTCTTTGATTTATGTCGAATGATTACAACAACCCGAATGCTTACAAACTCGTAATTGGAAATCCATGGAGAGACTCTCTCTCTAGAATGTGTAGCTCACACCACTAAAAAAGCATCTTGTCTAAAGATTTATCATCTAATGAATGGAGCACCCTCACTCTATTTATAGTGAGGGCACTTGTGCTCACTAATCTACCAACTAGTGAAACACAATGCATGAACAAAATACAAATAAAATCAAATAACATAAATATTAATTAAATCAAAGTTGATTTAATTAATCTTCACAACCCGCGCCTCTGAATCATTTCACAATGGATTCTTCGATCAAATGCTTTGGTAAACAGATTTGATGGCGTCAGTCACAATGATAAATAGCTTCAACAAATTCCCCCTTGACTGATGCTTTCAAATTTGTTCAATTGCTGAAGAATCGCTCTGTCGTCATCTTCAATGAATAACTAATAAACTCAAAGCCTTCTATCGTAAAGATTCTCCCTCTGAATAAGCTTCTTCTGTCTCGCTCGACCCATCGGGAACAATACTGAAAATGCCTAAACTCGGAGTCCAAACCGCAACAAACCGAATTAGATAAATTAATCAAACACTAAAAATGCTCCAACTTCGGATAATCAACCCGATAATCCAAATCCATAATAATGCCCCCTATTTCTCTAAATCTCTCCAAAAACATCCAATGGAAGCGTAAAAATCAAATGCGGAGAGTCAAACCTTTCTGCTCGGTTGCCTAGAGAAACCAGATAAATAATCTTGAAATCGGACAATCTTGTGAAAAATCCGAAGCCGGATGCTGACAGTTGTGAATGATCCATGAATAAATCTTGTGTCCCGCATAACTGGGTTGGATGCAAAAATAAAAGTCAATTCGAGTGACGGGTGAAAAACGTCACGAGAAGCGTCACTCTAATCGAGAAAATATGCCAAATCAGAGAAAAACTGAGATCCCGAGCGCAATCGCGAAAATAATCATAACCGGAGTCTTCGAAATTTTGGGTTATGAAAAACGAGGGAGGAAAAATATTATGTGAAGATTCCCTAGAAATGCTGGTGAAAACGACTTAATCTGAATAATCTGAGAAAAATCCATCAAGTTTTCAAGTAATGGCCCTCTGAGAGATTTAACTAGATATATTCCAAAAATTTAACTGAGATTCCAGTTAATTCAATTAGATGACATCAACACTACATCAACTAAACAACAAAGGGTGAGACATAACAAAAAAGTTCCATATTTAACCGAGAAGCGAAACTAGTCCGTCAGTGGCCGTTAGCTGAAGTGGTCTTGACGTCCACAAAAACTAGAAACCCGGTCGAAATATAGCGGAATAAATCCATGAACTAATAAAAAATTTCCAAAATTCCGTTCAGGCGTTATCTCATAAGTCACGTTAAAAAACTAATAAGAAAAACCCCGCAATTAACGAAAAATTTTAAAGTATCCATTGGTTTAATTAACCCCATAAGTAAAACCATTATCCAAAAAAAAACCATAATCCGCGTGAGGGGTGCCCAGCCAATCAGGATTCAGGTTAAAAAGCATCCTACGGCTTGAGTAAATGCAATCCAATGCTCCCGGATTGTGATCCATGTGAAATGGCGGCTAGCCAATCACAATTGGGCTAAGACAGCACACAAAAAGATCCTACGGTCCAGATGTAAGAGTGATCAACAGCTGGAAATCCATGATCCAGGTGAAAGTGGCGCTAGCCAATTCGAGGCTGACAACGCTGGGCATTCAACGGATTTCTTGAGGAGACTGGGGCCCATGCTGCTTTTCTTTCCAAGCAATCCGCATTCGACAACATAAATATGGGGATAAGGTCTGCCGACAAAAGAGGGAGAATAAAATTCTCATGCAGCCAATGCGTACGCGCCACGTCAGTGTCTTCTCCCTTCAACACAAGAACCAGCAGAAACCCTAATCAACTCGCTGGAACTTCGATACCATTGCCGGAAAAGTGTATATGTTGCACATCTCCCATAATACTCGACCATTTTTTACCAATTTTATACCCCTGAACTCGTATTTCGATCCTCTACATTCCTGGACGATTAAAAACCCTTGAAACTGTCTCGAATGAAAACCTAGAAAATAAGTTCGCTAACTTCGATTCAAGTCTACTAAGACGATCTGAAGTTCGCTAAGAGATTGAGAAGTTCGCTAGGACAATCTTGAAGTCTGCCAAGGACTCAAGTCCGCTAAAGCATACAGAAGTTCGCTAACAAGACATCAAGTACGCTAAGCAAAGATACAAGTCCGCTAAAGCAAACATGAAGTCCGCTAAAGCAATCTTCATAGCCTTCAAAACCTTAAAAAAATCTGGAAAAAGATGAAGAACGAGAAGAACATGAAGAAGACCCACTTTGATGATCTTCGAATCTGCCCAGAAACGATTGGAGAACCCGATATGATGCACGAAATGTGATGCTAATCCATTTACGACACTATTGTGGCCACCAACAATCCATAAACAACAGCACATCGGATCAAATAAGCCCTCAAAATCTGGAAATCTTCAAGAACACGAAGAACACCGCAAAACACGCACTAGTGTGTGTTTTTCCTGATCTGCCCAAACGGTTAAGATTCAAACGAAACATATGCTTCCAATGGATTCAGAATGTGATTTCTACTAAGAATCAAGTTTCGTTTCATCTAAATCCATCAAGTATAGCCCCAAAAAACAGAGAATCAAAGTCCAAAATCTTCAAAAAACCAAAAACGAGAAAACTCACTGTTATAATTTTTAGCTCAGATCTTCATTTTCTCCACTGATTTGAGCATGTAGAATATAGAAATGCATCAAAATGAACTCCCCAAACATAAATCAGGCATCTAGATAATCAAGAATCCATCTAAATGCTCCAAAAATGCAGAAAAAAAAAGAATTTTAATGTGTTTCCAATCTAAGCTCCAAAGTTGAACAAAATCCAGATCTGAAAGATCTAAACAGTTGTTAGATGCATTTAGATCGATACCCGCTTAATACCATTTGTAGGATCGATCTAAATCTCATCAAACCCGGGTCATGTTCAACAATGTGCTTGAAGATTGGAAGAGACAGGACGAACGAGAATGTAAGAACATCTATAATGAAATGATAATTAAAAGTAAACAATTTCATTGATTTATGTCGAATGATTATAGCTACAAATTCGTCATAGGAAATCCATGGAGAGACTCACTCTCTCTAGAATGTGTAGCTCACACCACTCAAGAATCATCTTGTCTAAAGATTCATCATCTAATGAATGGAGCACCCTCACTCTATTTATAGTGAGGGCACTTGTGCTCACTAATCTACCGACTAATGAAACACAATACATGAAAAAAATACAAAAAAATCAAATAACATATATAATAATTAAATCAAAGTTAATTTAATTAATCTTTACAACCCGCTTCTCTGAATCATTTCATAATGGGTTCTTCGGTCGAATACTTCGGTAAACAGATTTGATGGCGTCTGTCACAATGATAAATAGCTCCAACATGTGTAGCGGATAAGTGGTGGTAGAACATTGTCTAAAGGTTTCAAAAGATAATTTTTTAAGATTTAAAAACATAACATTCCAAATGGTGTAATGCAAATAAATCTTCAAAAGGTAGCGTGAACATGTAAGCAGGCAAGACCATGAAATAATACGGGATCTAAATTTGACTTCTTGATTGTGCATCAACTAGTTACCTGAGAATTCAAGAAATTTGAAAAGGCAGCATAATGTTGGTGAGTTTACAGGTTTAATGACACATGAAAATGTTTGAATGTTTGGCCGTCATGAGAAAATGTAAATGATACTAAAGTTGTAAAGATTGAACATGAACCTTGAATTCAAACACTAATTGATTACCCACACATGGTTTTCTTCCCCAAGAATACCGAATGACCAGAATAACTGATATGTACCCTTTGACTATATGCGAGTGGAGTCAGGATTGGAGTGTAACACCTCGTCCAAAAACCAGGTCAAACCTCTTTCTTAAATGATTTAACTGTTAGATCCTAAGCTTTAACTGATAACTGATAACTGAGGACGTAATCCCACGTTTGTATTAAGAACTCAATTCCATAAATTGTGAGTAATTTTACAAAATAAATATGGAATTTTAATAACAAGAAATTAAATATTAAATTCGACATTTTATATTTTATCAAAACCGATACAAACCGTTAAAACATTTTATGAACTTAAAATGTGATAAAAAATGCTATGTTGTCAAGACTTAGCCAAACGAGTAAACCGTTAACCCTATTGGGCCCCGTTAGGCCCAATACGCCCAAAACGACCCGGATGAACCCGAAACGTTACCTAGTGACCCGACTCGACCAACCGATTAACCGACCCAACCCGGAGGCCCGACCCGCGGCCCAACGGCCTTGGGCTGAACCCGACCTTTCCTCCCTTGCGGCCCACTCGAGAACCGGCCCAAATCGGCCTCTTTTCCCTCTCGCGGCCCAAACCAAAACCCGGCCCAGTTCCCCTTTCCGATTCCTATTGGGCTTCGGCCCGATCCCCTAACCGAATGAATATGGGCTACGGCCCACTTCCTTACCCGATTTCATTTGGGCTTCGGCCCCAAATCATAAAACAATTTAAATAAATTGTTTTTGGCCCATAAATCTTTATAAGATTAACCCACTACATTTTTATAAACTTTGGCCCCTCAACTTTTATAAAAACAAATTTCACCACCTTCGTAATAAATTATGCTTGGACCAAATTTATAAAAATTGTAATTTTTATAAACACCTAACTCCTTCATGTTTTATAAAAGCTCCTAATCCTTATAAAGTTTATAATAAAAAGAAACTAATCACCTACACTTGAATACTTGGATGAATGTGAGCTTGACAACACATGATTAACCAAGAGGTATTAACCTCTAATGAGTGTATAAGTAGGACACCAATCTCCTACTTGTTCCCTCACACCAAACCAAAACACTTACAAACTCTCTCCCTCTCCCTCTTTGGTTCGGCCGAGAACCACCCTCCACCACCGAGCCGCCTCCGCAGCTCCACCGTCGGAACCACCACAGCCGCCGGAGGCCACAACCAAGCCGCCACCGAACCACCGCCACCTTCACCCGATTTCCCTCTCTTCTTTTGTGAGTATTCTAACTCACATTTTTACCCATTTTCACCCATATTGACACCTCCAAGTCTTGACAACCACACTAAAACAAACAAGTTTTTTTAATAGCTTGTAGTTTGTTTGATCAACTAACAAAACTCTCTTCTTTACCTCTTTTCTTCCAAGATCAAACACCCTTTTTGGTGTCTTTGTAACTTAAAATAGCCAAAGGGTGTGGTGAAACACACTTGTGAAATAAAAAATAAAGTAATAAGTGTGCACCAAGATTCTTGTCTTTATGAAATCTTGATTTCATAGTTAGTTGGTTTAACAAAACTCAAGCCTCTTCAAACTCAATAAAAATCATAAATGATAACTAACTAAGATGATAAAAATGATTATATGCTTGTATGTCCTAACACATGTAATGTGTTAGCTGATTTATTTAATTAATGTCCTAACATGAAAGTGTTAGTTGATTGTTAATTTATATATAGTGCTAACATAAAAATGTTAGTTGATTGCGTTTTATTTAAATAAAGTCGTAACACAAAGTGTTAGTTGATTGTTTTATATTCAAGTCCTAACACAAAGTGTTAGTTGATTGTTTTATATTTATGTCCTAACACAAAATGTGTTAGTTGATTTAATCATGAAATATGTTATGTTAACAAATGAACATCACATGTTAAGTACTTATGATAAATTCATGGACTAAATGGCTAGAATATTACATATGTAATTTATGACATAAATAACTAAAACAAATAAAATGGAACAAAGAAAATAAATTCTTGTTTTAGTAAAAATATAACACATTAAATGTGTTATAAAAGCTTCAAGACAAGAAGAATATAACTAGATTTTGTTACTAAAAATGGAAGGAATAAAACTTATGTCAAATGATTAATTTGACATAAATTCTTGGACTTATTAAAAGTTTTAACCATTTAAATACTTGTTACTAAAATGGAGATTTTCTATAGAAAGACAATTGTAGAAATACATATTTTTATAAAAGACTTTTATAAAAATAATCAAAAGACAAGCAATTGACTTTAAATATTTTTATGAACTTTTATTATTACTTTGATGGAATTAAAGTAATCGAAAAGGTAAATACGTTGCGTAGTAATAAAACCAGGACCATACGGCGATATACGCGAAAACGTAAAATCTCCAAACAATTACCTATCATGTTTTATTAAAACAATCCAAAAGTTTATGATAAATAAACTTTTATAAATCCAAGCATCGCCGAGTAATATTTTTTTTGGAACAATGTTTTAAAAAGAAATGAATATTTCATACATGTGAAATACTTAACGATTTCAAGAAATTAAAATGATTAAATGTTGTGATCTATGATTTAAAAACTTTAAATGATTATTTATTTGACTAATAATTATTTACAAAAAGATTTAAAATATGATTTATTCACCAAGAATTGTTAATCATAATTATTTAAAAATAATTATAACTTGCATGATTAACAAACCAAACATATAATTATTTAATAATTATATGAACTCATGAAATTAATAATAAACATTATTACTTTTAACTCAATATTCAGGACTTGATTAAACTAATAAATGTTTAACCCTTTGTATTTATTGAACATAAATATAACCCATCATGAAAGTATTTATATAATAAATACTAACTAACGGGTTTTCAAAACGAATACAAACGGGATTAAAACGTCAAGACTTGACCGGTATCACTTGGGTGACTTATGTTACTCAAATGATTATAGACCTTATGCATATGCTTATTTAACTATTTTATACTTTGGGGGAGAAATCATGAAATCTGATAAATGCTTTTACTTAATATTATGGTTTATCTGTTAGCCGTATGACTACTTGTTCTCTTACTGATTGCCCAATTTGGTACATTATCGTTATAAACGTTTGTACAACCGTAACCACCATTAACTGATTTCAATTAGTTCTATACGAAACGATAGCTAGTGAATAGATCTATTTGGATTGACAACCCTGCCCTAAATAGTAGCTCCAGTTCTGACTCCAGATTGTCTGGGGGTACACGTCAGTTATTCTGCTTTGTTCAGCATCTCTCGGGCGAGATGCTATGGGTGGGTAAACCGTTAGTATTTGAAATCAAGGTTCACGTGAGTTCATACAACCACAACGGTAAACCAATGTAATATTTAAGTATACTGAAACTGCTTTACCAACTTTAAACGTAGAGTCATAAACCTGTGAACCTCACCAACTTTATGTTGACCTTTCAACCTCATGATTTCTTAGGTAATTGAAGCAAACCTTCGGAGGACAAGCAAATGGGGCTTAATCATGCTATCGGACCTGCTCTTGGAGTCATAGTCCCAACCTATCCAAATAAACCGTTTTATGTTTTAATATTAATTTAGACTTTATGTTTTCCAAAATGTAAGACATTATCATTTCCACTATCTTTCCGCTACCATTGAAATGACGTAATGTTTTATGAAGTTTAAATTTATTAGATATTGTAGAGCCTAGAATTTTATAAGGCTTTTGCATTAGAATTATTGTTGGGCTAGTTTATGTGTAAATGGGTTGATGGGCTTGTGGGTTGCGTATTTTGGGGCTTAGGGTCCGATTCCCTCTGACTTGTTTATCAAGCATAGGTCACCCTATATATAGATAACTTTATTTTGTAATTAGGGTTGGTTGCTTCTAAGGTGTTTTGCGATTTATGTGTTCACGAAATTCTCAAGGAGAATTTCGACAAGTGTAAGCAATCAAGATCAATAGTAAAGTGTTTTTCTTCTCAATCGGTTTGTATTCTTATTCCTATTATTATTGCTTTTCAGTATAGTTCTCGTTTAATCTTGAATCACTCTAGTGTTTGGATTCCGCACACTCACTAGAGATCGTGATATCGTGTTTGGGTTATTTCGATCCTTACAATTGGTATCAGAGCCAAGAAACGTAAGTTTCGAGGCTCTCGCGATATCCGATTCAAGTTTTTGTCAACTAACCGTTTGAGTTTTGTGGTGTTTTTCGTAGTAGCAAGGTTCAGAAGATTTTTTTCCAGGTTTCGGATAGGGACATAAGTGTTCGTGACCGACTACTCGTGTTTTTGAGACTTTTCAACCCAGCCAGAGACTTTTCGATCAGCCGGGCTGATCGAAAACCCTTTTCTGTCGCCTCCTTTTGATCGAGAAAGCCCCCTTGTGGCTTTTCGATCAGGCCGTTCTAGTCGAAAAGTCCCCTCCAGTGACTTTTCGACCAGCAGCTCTCAATCGAGAAGTCCTACTTCAAGACTTCTCGATCAGCATCCTCAATTGAAAAGTCCCTCAGACACTTTTCGATCAGTTTCATCTCAATCGAGAAGTCCCCTCATGACTTCTCGATCCATCATCTTGATTGGAAAGTCCCCTGTGACTTTTTGGTCCACTGTGCTTTTCGATCGAAAAGTCCCCTCAGAGACTTTTCGATCCATACCCCGCTTTTCGATCGCCCGAAACTTTTTGACCAGCAACTCTTCGATCGAAAAGTACTTTTCGATCAAGCCATTTTCGACTGGAAACCCCTGTTTGATTCATTTTTAAATCTGTGCTGCAATGGCTTTTGACATGTCTACCTTGTCGAGTGCCACTCTTGAAATGGATGCCAAAATCGGAACCAATGCCAGACCACCTCGTCTGTTGTCTGGCAAAGATTTCATGAGCTGGATGTATAGATTTGTTAATTACATCAACTACCATGATCCCAAGATCATGCGATCGGTCGAGGTGGGAGACTTTGTCCCATCAACTGCTGGGGCACAGGGTCAGCCACCTACACCTAAAGCAAATTCTTAATGGCTTGATGAAGACTGGGAAAAGGTGGAACGAGATAGAAAGGCACTGGCAGCTCTAACCATGGCCCTATCTCCTGAAGTTGCTGATGCTTTCAAGGAATACACCTCCGCTAAGACCCTTTGGGATGCTCTTATAGCCGCTTACGAAGGAAATGATGATATGAAGGAATCTCGAAAAGAAAATCTAAGAGAACTGTTTAATGAGTTTAACTATGTCCCTGGTGAAAATATTGAGACTCAGCTTCAACGCTTCATCAAGATAGTCACTGGAATGAAAGATGCTGGAGTCGCATATACACAGGTGGAGGTCAACAGAAAGCTGGTAAACTCTCTTCCGCCAAATTGGGACAGTACCATTGAATTGATTGAAAAGACGATGCAAATGTCCACATCACCCCTAAGTGAGCTCATGTATACTATTAGAGCATATGAAGAGAAGAAACAGAAGAGGGCAAGAAAACTGGGTAACGGGGCTTTAATGAATCAACTGAATCAAGCATTCATCTCTCAGCCAGCTATCGCTCCTAACAACCCACAGTCTACTCCAATGGGATTTATTACTCAAGCCACTGGGTCGAGTGCATCTGGAACATCAAATGTTGTCTCACTAGATGTTAATGCTTTAACAAAGATCCCGGTTTTGCCCTTGGGGTAGGGATTATGAGTTGCTACCAGGCACTTGTAGCAGGCTCACTTCTTCCCAGTGATCTATCTCCTGATGATGTGAATCAAGTAAACCCTGATGACCTGGAGCACATGGATATATCTTACCAGATGGGAATGTCCGCCCTGAGAGCTAGGCAGTTCATGGCGAAGACAGGACAGAAGGACTGGAATGGTGGCAAAGGAATAGAGCTCAGCTTTAATAAAGCAAATTTGAGGTGCTACAATTGCAACGAGTATGGGCATTATGCAAGGGAATGCACCAAACCAAGGGTTGATAGAGAAAGCAAGTCTGACAACAGAAGTGAAAGCATGAAGAAGGAGACAAGGAAGAATGACAAGGCGCTGGTGGTTCAACATACGCCAGGATATGACTGGACATCGCAGGTGGAAGACTTAAGTCTAACACTTGACCATGTAGCCCTGTTAGCAGAAGAAGAAGTTCAGAAAGAAGCTGCTGAAGTATTCCATCATGCATTCATGGCAGACATAACTCCAGGGTCCTCGGCCGGCAGCACTGAGGTATGTTTTAACCCTAAATGTCAAATTATACTTAATGAATCTCAAGACTGGCAACGTAAGTTCTTCAATGAAACATTAAATCGTGAACTATCTGATAAAGACTTGAGAGAATACAAAGGTAGGACTAAATCATTAAGTGAGAAACTAGAAGCTGCCAAAGTCGACATAAAAAATCTTCAAAGGGATTTGAGTGACAAAACCACATATCTTAAAATTGCTAATGAAGAAATTGTCACATTAAAATCGGAAGTTGAACAACTTAAGGGCAAATTAGAAACATCACAAACCAAAGTTGAGCGAAATGATAAAATTGTGTCAGAAATGATGAAGGCTAGTTCTCTTTTCTATAACACAGATGCCCGAATGCGACATCTAAAAGCCAACTCTGGTTTGGGTCTCGGTACTGAGGTAAAAGATGAAAAATCCACTCATACAGTACCGATGCCCTTGATGCATGAAATGATTTCAGATTATGAGTGTTCTAAGACCTCCTTAGAAGCTAAGGCTGAGATAGAAAAGAAACTGGCCGCATGTTCCATTAAAATTTCTGCTCCTGTTTCTAACCTTACTAACACTTTTACTTCTTGTGCAGATAAAGGTAATAAAGAAGCAGGGGTAGTAAATTGTAAGGAGTCCACTAAGAGTCCCATGAAGTCTGAAGTTGATTTTTGTTTTAAAAATTGTGATTTTGAGAAACCTGAAACTTCTGTTAAGTTTGAGTCAAAAACTCCAGAGTCTGATGTGTGTGATAAACTTTCTGAATGTGGTGTGTTTAATGTTGGTAAATGTGATTTAAAACCTGTGAAACCCCTAAGAACTGTTAAAATTTTAAGAAGGGGTAAGGGACCGCAGGTTGATGGTCCCAAACCCACAGGAAGTGTGAAAATTTCTGAGGATAAGATTAATTATCCTACTCCAAATGTGCAGAAAGTACGGGACACAAAACCCCATGACTTTGTCCCGTACCCAGAAGTTAACTCTGCATATGACCAAGTCCAGCCGATACAACGGGAGTATATTCTGACCACAAAGCCCCATGGTAAAGCCCTTTGGATCCATAAAAACGCTTCAAAGCCAACTTGGATATCCACTGGGCGTAACCAACAACAGGCTCCCGTGTATCCAAAGAAACAATCCTGCCATGTGTGTGGCCAACCAGGTCACATGGCAAGAAACTGCCTGCACCGTCCTTATGAGCCTTACTATCCTAAGAAGGTCCAACAAAAGACTGTCCCAGTGGGCCAAACAAATGTTGGCCCAAAACCTAAATTTGGACCTTCAAATTTCAAGGTGTAGAAGGTGACATCACAACCTTCACAAACAAAGATACATGCTAGATCAATAGCAAAGACTGCACCTTCAAACCGAAAGGTGCAGCAGGACATACCATATCCCAATGTCCACAAATGGAGTCCAAAGCCCAAGTCACCTAAACAGAAACCACCAATTGTGAAAAGCAAGGTGAATAAAAATGCTAAGAAATCTTCAAAGATTGTCACTAAACCTGCTAGGGCTTCAAAAGTTGTTGAACCTTCAAAATCTGTCTCTCACCCAAAGCAGGATACTTTTTCAAAATCACCAGTCGATCCTCAACCTGTTTTCAAAAGGTTTTCAAAAACACCATTTTACTCAAAACCTGAAGGAATCACAAAATCAACCAAACAGTGGGATGATGATAGGTGGAATGTCCCAAAAGTTGTGAATTTGTCCTTCAAGCCTACTGGAGTATACAAAAAACACTCCATGTCTTTTCAAGAGGTTAAAAGTTCAAAAGTAAGTAAAAATAATCGACAGTGGCTTGGCAAGGAAAATCATTCCAGAGATGTCAACATAAAAGACATTCTCAGTCCAAACAAGGACAGACCAGTCTCACCCAGACCAATTAAGGCCTGGGTACCAAAATCTAACTAATCTCCTTTGAATGCAGGAACAGCCAAGGAGGACTGTCAGCAACCTATGGTACGTTGACAGTGGTTGTTCCAGGCATATGACGGGCGACATAACCCTACTGCAAGATCTGGAGAAATTTGATGGAGGATATGTGTCGTTCGCCGGAGGAGTTGGAGGGTATATCAGTCAAAAAGGCACAGTACGCAACGGTTGTCTCAGCTTCCATGATGTCAATTATGTCGAGCAGTTAAAGCATAGCTTGTTAAGTGTCTCACAGATATGTGATCGGGAGTATCCAGTTCTCTTCAACAATAAAGAATGTCTCATTCTTAAACCTGGATACTCCATCCCTGATGATTGGGTGTTAATGAGAACACCCAGATATGGTAACTCCTATGTGCTCAACATGCAGAAACCCCCCACATCTGAGGTGGCCTGTCTCCTTTCTAAAACGGCTGAGAACCACGCTCAGTTGTGGCACAGAAGGTTGGGGCACATGAATCTGAAGAACCTGAATCGACTTGCTAGAGGAGGGCTTGTTAAAGACCTCCCAATCAAAGAATTTGTGCTCAAGGAGAAATGTGTGGCTTGTGCTAAGGGGAAGCAGCACAAACGTCCACATAAACCAAAGGTCTTCAACAGAATCTCGTCACCACTGGAGCTGCTTCACATGGACCTATTTGGTCCAGTCAGTATGTTAAGTCTTAACCGATGTGCATTTTGTCTAGTTATTACTGACGATTTTTCCCGTTTCACTTGGGTGTTTTTCTTGTCAAAGAAAAGTGATGTTGCAGGTATACTGATCGCTTTCATCAAGCTCATCGAAAACAAATTAAAGCTGCAAGTGAAGGCCATCAGAAGTGACAATGGGACGGAGTTTAAGAATCAAACAATTGATAATTTCTGTGCTGACAAGGGTATTGAGCATCAATACAGTGCCCCTTACACCCCTCAGCAGAATGGCGTCGCAGAACGACGGAACAGGACCTTAATTGAAGCTGCTCGCACTATGTTGTGTGATTCAAAGCTACCAACCATGTTTTGGGCAGAAGCAGTTAACACTGCATGTTATGTCCAGAACCGGGTGCTCATCAATAAGCGGTAGCAGAAAACCCCATATGAGCTGCTTTACAATGATAAGCCCAGAATTGGACACCTTCGGGCTTTTGGGTGTCTCTGCACAGTTTTAGTAAATACTGATGTTCCTAAATTTGCTGCCAAGTCTGATGAATGTTATTTTGTAGGTTACTCTGCCAGCTCCGCTTACAGAGTGTTCAACAAAACAACCGGGATTGTGATGGAGTCCACCAATGTGGATTGGCTAGAAGAAAATCCATCTGATGGTGGAGTTGGTCCTCCTCAAGCTTTTGACTACAATCAATTCTTTTGCCCGTTGGGATTGGACCCTGTCATAGCTGAAGAACTCTTTGAAGATACAGTTTCAGGACCGTCAGTAACACACTCCATCACAAAGGCTCCAGTCACCGCCCCTGAAACAGAACCCACACTGCAAACACAGGGAGCAGATGTAGAAGATTCAACTGCTTCTGAAAAGGATGTTGAAGCAGACGTCAACCCCGGGTCAGGCACAACTCAACCACAGGGAGCTGATGCAGGAGATCCAACTGCTTCTGGAAATAATAATGATGCAGATGTCAATCCTGGGTCAGACACAGTTCAAACACAGGGATCTGAGGCAGAAGCTACACCTGAAACAGCCGATGCACCCGATCACTCAAATCTGCCCCCTGAAATTCCTGTTCAGGCTGTTGCCGAAACAAGTATCCATAAATATCATCCCCTGGACAACATCATTGGTCCGTTAGCATCAGGGGTGATAACACGAAGCCAGTCAGGGGACATCAATCATTGTATGTACTCCTGTTTCATCTCACAAATTGAGCCCCCCAACATTACTATGGCCTTGACAGACCCTAGTTGGGTAGAGGCTATGCATGAAGAACTAAACCAATTCTCACGGCTTCAAGTTTGGAAGTTGGTAGAGCGACCTGCTGACAAAAAGGTCATCACTACTCGGTGGCTTTATAAGAACAAAAGGGATGACAACGACATCATTGTCAGAAACAAGGCCAGGTTGGTGGTTCAAGGCCACAAACAGATTCAAGGTGTGGATTATGATGAAGTTTATGCACCAGTTGCCCGCTTAGAGGCGATAAGAGTTTTCTTAGCCTATGCATCCTACATGAATTTCACGGTCTATCAGTTGGATGTGAAAACAACCTTTTTATATGCCGAAATGGATGAAGAGGTATATGTCACTCAACCTCCTGGCTTCATTGATGAGGAACACCCGTATCATGTGTTCAAGCTAGACAAGGCCTTGTATGGCTTACACCAGGCCCCTCGGTCTTGGTACAAGACTCTGACTGATCATCTTCTAGCACATGGGTACACAAGAGGCATAGTGGATCAGACACTTTTCAGGAAGGAGGTTGGGAATGACATAATCATGGTGCAAGTATATGTTGATGACATCATCTTCGGATCAACCAATGAAGACTTGTGCAAAGAGTTTGAGAAGGTTATGCGCACAAAATTTGAGATGAGCCAGATGGGCGAGATGGAGTTTTTCCTCGCATTTTAAGTAAAGCAGAGTGACAGTGGGATACTTATCCATCAGGCCAAATATGTCATAGAAATTTTGGAAAAATACAAGATGATGAATGCAAAGCCTGTCTCCACACCTATGGCGGCAAGACCAGCACTTACCAGGGATCCAGACGGTCAACCAGTGAGCGAGCACATGTACCGGTCTATGATTGGGTCTCTGATGTACTTAACCGCCAGCCGTCCAGATATCATGCTAGCTGTGTGCCAATGCACACGCTATCAGGCTAATCCTAAACTCTCTCATCTCTCTGCAGTGAAACGTATTTTTAAATATTTGAAGGGTCGGCCTCGTCTAGGCCTCTGGTACCCTAAAGAGCCAGGATTTAATCTATATGCTTTCTCTGACAGTGATTATGGTGGCAATGAGCTTGACAGGAAATCCACATCTGCTGGAGCTCAATTTTTAGGTGACAGGCTGGTATCCTGGCAAAGCAAGAAGCAGCACACGGTGTCCCAGTCGACAGCCGAAGCAGAATATGTGGCTGCATCTGCTTGTTGTTCACAGGTGGTATGGTTGCAGCATCAGCTAGGAGATTACGGTTTGAATTTCTTCGATACTCCCATTTTTTGTGATAATAATGCTGCATTGCAAATTGTGAAAAATCCCGTGCAGCACTCTAAAACCAAACACATAGATATAAAAACGCACTTCATTCGGGATTGCTATGACCACAAGCTCATTCATTTAGAACGGGTGGCATCGGAGGACAATGTGGTGGATATGTTCACCAAACCCCTTCCAAGTGCAAATTTTGAAATGTGTCTCAAAGGCCTCCGCATGATAGCCTTTGATGAGTAGTCTGGCAATTTTGTTATATTTCATTTATGTAATTAAAAAAAAAAAAATTTGGAAAAATAAAAAAAAAATGTGTTTTTTTTTGGTAATTTGAAAAAACTCTAAAAGCAAGGGGAAGATATATGATAATCAGTTTCCTCTAAAGTGTGTGCTTTTAAATTTTTTCACTGGTTTTGGTTGACCAGGCTGGGAAGTGATATAAATTTCCAGGTGTTTGCTGACTGACACGTGTAAGGTGGAAGTGAAAAGAAGTGATTCATGGTCGATATGCTTGGTAGGCTCTGCTGACAATCAATCAAAAGGTATGTTTTATCACAACACTTGAAGATAACGTATGATGCTTGAGAGGGAACACACACTTAGGTTAGTACAATTTTTATCTGACTGTGCATCAGGAATCCTGAGACACACGCCCGGTTCTGAGTGTTAATGTCATGCTCAAAAATCCCATTCCCTCTGCTTTGCGTAAGCAATGACCTGGGAATGTTGTACGTGAGTCAAGACTCCTCTGTTCTGCGAAAGCGGAACCTGGAACCACCCTGATCCACGTACGTTTTAGATCACATTGTATATATATGGAAAACCAAAAAGATGCCAATGTGCACAATCAAAAAAGACCCTCAAGCGTCCAAAACCCTCAGCCTCTGTCACTGATTAGAGCATTATCAAAAATGTTTCAAAAATTCAGTTGACTTTGTATATTATCCAACATAATCTCCCTGATCTATTCTTTCTTTTCTCAACCCAGTCTGGAGCATGATGTTGGGCTTAAGGAAAGGTGTCGTGAAAAATGTTGTACGGAAACCAGGTGAGCTTGATAGAGTGTACAAATTATACCCAGGACTTATGTGTGTGACCTGGATAGATTGTCATAATTAATAAACCTTAAAATATAGATTATGTGATGAAACTGCTTGAGTAAGCGAAAGCGGCATGAGTTTAAAAAATGGACCAAAATACCGGCAATCGCCTGAACATGCGAAGTAACTGAAGCTGAAAAGGGTTCCTCAGTCACAGACTATCTGGTATGATCCCTAACAATGCCTCTTCATTCAAAACTCAGTTTGTTAAGTTTTGTTTATGTTAGTTTAATTTTATCTTAATATTTTGTTTGTTTGTTCGTTTTATGGTTATTTGTATTTATTTTTTATGTTTCCAGATATTAAATCTCTCGGGTTTGACTTCAGGGGAAGTTTTCTAAAATAAATGGGATTAAAGTTGGGTGTAGTTTTTTTTTAAAAAATTAACTTGGTTAAGAGAAAATAAGTTTGAGTTAAACTTTGGGTGTCTTGTTCTCAGTTTGAAACTTAAGGGGGGCTAAGTGTTTTTTTTTTTTAAATTCTTCAAACAAAACAAGGGTGAGCCGGCGGCACCCCTTCCCACTTTACCCGTCTCCCTCTCTCTCCCCAAACCCTAACCACTGCAACCACCCTCGCCAATCACCACCACCACCCACTGCCGTCACCATCGCAAGCCACCACCGTCCTCGCCACCACCTTGCGACCTCGTCGCCACCTCCCCCGTCGAAACTCACCACCGGACCACTCCCAATCAACCACATCGCCGCCGCCGATGTCCTCCCTCAATCCGCCGCCTCCGCCACCAACAGCAACCATCCGACACCATAGTTCCAGTCGGAATCAACCTCTGACCATTCTCCCGGTGTCGATTTGAGCTATGGCGCCCCGTTTGAAGCGTGTTGCCCGACCCCCAAAGGACAAGATTGAGTATGTGTTGTCTTTTTGTTTGTTTCGTGTCGGGATTGGAAGGGATGATGGATTGGGTCAATTATCTGAGTGAAATCGTATTTAAAACATGCGTATGTGAACTGTTTGGTTGAGTTGCAGGTTGAAAAAAAGAAGAAGAAGAGGCTTTTCAATCAAGCCAGGGGCTTCTCGATCAGGCTAAAAAGCTTTTCGATCGGCCCCTGGTACTTTTCGATCGATGGTTACCGATGGCCTAAGGCTTTTTGGTCGGGAAACTAGGGTTTCCGATCAGAAGCAACCCTTTTCGATCAGTGCTTAGTCTTTTCGATTAGGAAGTTAGCCTTTTCGATCAAGATAGCACTTCTCGATCAGGGATCTCGGTAACAAGATGCTTTTCGATCAGAAGCTTGGGCTTCTCGATCGGACAGTACGCTTTTCGATCGGTGGTCCCGGATACCTTGGCTTTTCGATCAGGGATTTAACTTTTCGATCCACTTTCTGATCAGACGGATGCTTCCCGATCGAAAACCCTGCTTTTCGATCGGAAAGGTACCAGATGATGTTTTCAATGGTTTTTCGGTTAATTTTAAGCCATTATGCTGTCCATTTTTGAGAAATCCGTAAAACTAATGAACTCTTCTTTGTTTTGGATGTTTATCTGTGTTTGTGAATGCAGGAACTTGGAGTTTATCAAAGACCACAACACGGTAGCATACTTGCTGGATCCACCTGCGGAGTATCGTGAGAAGTACCAGTCGATGATAGCAGGATTGAAGAAGTGCTGTCTACACTATGCACTTACAGCAAACCCTGTTATTTGCAAACGTATGCAACAAGAATTTTGGAAGACAACATACGTATCTGATGATGGAAAGCAGATATTGGCCAAGATACATGCAACAGAAGTAGTGTTGACTGAGGAGAATTTCAGACAAGCTCTCAGGCTTAAAGATGTTGCTGGAGATCCAATCACTCTGGATAAAGAAATGGTCTCTCAATGTCTCAAGGAAATGGGTTACCACACAGTATCTCCTCCCACTATAAAGGCTCTCCTTCCACCATACTGGAGAATGCTGGCCCATTACTTGCAAAAGTGCGTAATTGCCAAGAAGAGCTCGACTGATCAACTGAACCAAGTGCATACCCATGCTATGGTGTCACTAGTTAAAGGAGTTCGATTCAACTGGTCCAGGTTGATATTTGATGATGTGAAGGCTGTGGTAACTAGAGATAAAACATTTGCAGCTGTTCCGAGGTTCATCCAACTAGCTCTGGATTCTAGATATCCAGTTTTAAGGAAGACCAATGACACTCATGATACAAAACCTTTGGGCATTGAGGTTTTCCTGATGATTAATCTAAAGAAGAAACTGACTGATAAGGTACCGTTTGGCGACAAGTTTGGTGAATTTGCAGAGATAGTAAGAGAGGAGGTTCCTATACAAAGAAATGCAGTCATTGAAGAAGAACATAATGTACCTGCCTCTCAGAAGCCAGTTACTAAACTCACAGAATTTTGAAGGTGAAGATATCAATTATGACACATATCTTGATGACATCAATATTGAGGAAGTTGAGACTGAGATTGCTGAGACGCCACTGATTAAGAAACGGAAAGCCACAGAGGATCCTCCCCTCAGTGCTTCTATTATTGAAGAAATGACTGAGACTGAGACGATTGCTACACAACACCATAGAGAAGGCCCAAGTGACTCAAGAAGAAGAAGATTAGATCCTCGTGTGCCACCAGTCACTAGTACTAGTGCTGGTCAATCATCTTCTTAACCCACAACCCAAGAAAAGGGGAAAGCGGTAGAAACCCCTGAATATAGACTGGAAAAGGAACTTAGAGAAGAAATCGAAGGTTTGTAAGCCCAGAATGCAGCGCAAAGTGAGGTAATTGGAGACTTGATTGATATTCAGAAGATCCACAACACTGAGTTGGAGAATCAGAAGAAGATAAACCGAGAGTTTACCAGACAATTCAGAGATCTTCATAAGCTGATCAGGCAGCTTAACTCGGATAGATCAAGCAGGTCAAACCCTAGTCAAGGTGATAAGGGTGATCCAGGTAACACAGAAGGAAGTTCAGGTGCAGGTGATTCCTCACAATCACGAGCATTTGACTTTGAAGCAGATATCCCTGAGGAAACTCAAACCGTATTACCCGAAGCCTCCACTGAAGATAAAGATACCAGGGATAGAGATTATATGACAGTACTAGATTCTGAGTTTGACGGAGGTTGGGAGGCTCAGACATTTGCTTATCCCCCTGAAAGGTATCTAATCCAGCTGGGAGAACATTATCATGATAAACAGGGAATCAATGCTGATATTAAAGCCTAGATGTTTGATGGAGAGAAAAATATGTTTGTTGTGCGGAGAAAGGGTCAATATCCATTAGAGTACTACAAGAGCTGGACCCAGTTTTACTCCTGGACGAATATAGATCTGACAATGCTTTACTAGGCACCGTTTACAAATCCATCAAACAATGAGCAAGCTAAGTATTTTTACAAGATACTGGAAAATGCAGTGCGAAGCAAGTTCAAGAGATTTGAAGATTTTCCTCACAAGAAATCCTATGTGAAGAAGTACAGAGGTGTGTTCAAATGGGATGGGAATAAGAGTATCCTAGGAAAGGAGAGTGTACCAGCAAAGAAGTTTACAAATGTTCTGTATCCACCAACAGAAAAGACAAAGACAATTGATGTTATGGAAGTTCATGATTTGATGAGGTTTCATAAGAAGGATATAATGGTACTTGCCAAGCATCAAATTGAGTGTAATCAAGACACTGAAGAATATGCCAAGTGTTATACTCGAGCTGTAGCTGAGATCGTGGCAAAGGAGCTGTGGTATGATCCAGCAACGGTGAATCTGTCAAAGAAGTTCAGAATGTGAAGACGGTCTAATGCTAAAGCCTAGGGGAAGATTGTAGAGCTTAGAATTTTATAAGGCTTTTGCATTAGAATTATTGTTGGGCTAGTTTATGTGTAAATGGGTTGATGGGCTTGTGGGTTGCGTATTTTAGGGCTTAGGGTTCGATTCCTATGACTTGTGTATCAAGCATAGGTCACCCTATATATAGATAGCTTTATTTTGTAATTAGGGTTGGTTGCTTCTAAGGTGTTTTGCGATTTATGTGTTCACGAAATTCTCAAGGAGAATTTCGACAAGTGTAAACAATCAAGATCAATAGTAAAGTGTTTTTCTTCTCAATCGGTTTGTGTTCTTATTCCTATTATTATTGCTTTTCAGTATAATTCTCGTTTAATCTTGAATCACTCTAGTGTTTGGATTCCGCACACTCACTAGAGACCGTGATATCGTGTTTGGGTTATTTCAATCCTTACAGAAATTGTTCTATGTATCCTCGACTATGGTTCCATTCTCGTTCACACCCGATACCGTTGACCGGGATGTGACATGGAGCGACCAATCAGAACGTGGCCATCAACTCAAATAGATCTATTCACTAGCTAAACGGATTCAATTAATAGTGGGATTGGCATAATAACATGAATTAACATGAAATATATAAGAATGGGGAAATGAAAAGAACATGCAATCAGTACGTGTTACGACTATCCACAGTGTCAGGCAAAATGATTTGAAATAAGGCTAAATTCTCCCCCAGTGTTAGTAAACAGAAAAAAATAAAGGGGCAGTGAGGCTAACCTGGCTAGGTGATTGACTGCCTGATATCGCACTGGATATTCGAAAGGTTGACCTAGCAGTGTCTACAATATAATATTTGGGGTTGGTCTCATTGGGTAAATGTCATGTTAGCCAATGTTCTTCGGTCAAGTCTTGGCTTATGTTAACTATTTGTATCATTGGAAATCTTTGAAACTTATTTTTGACACCAAATAAGACTAAGTGATGGAATATATTTATTTGAATAAATAAATATTAATTAAGTTTTCGCGTCCAGAAAATATTAGGACAATATTTATATTGAATAACATATGGTTATTCTCACGTGACGGCATGAAAGTGCGTGTAGCGGAAGGATCGCACTTAGACTCGAGCCATTTCGATAACGAAAACAATCAAACGATGTTAATAAAGTCAATCTTCTATTAATTGGATAAACCAAAGATTAACAAAAGAATACATAGCTCTCAAGACTTTTCACACTAAAAAAAACACAGTTAACAAAATTCTTAAGAAGATCTACACACAAACGAACTATTTATACTATGTTCTGCAACCCGAACTAGACTGCTACCCGAACTGGCACTTCGTGTGCCACTTCGTGTCAGTTCGGGTACACTATGTAGAATCTTCATTTCTTCAATCTTTTTCTTTGTTCTGAACCAGCATCTTGCCATTTCATGTTCTAACAAACTCCCCCTTGGCACATGCTGGTCAGACTCATCTTTACGTTTCAGCTCCCATCTCCGTCCACGTCTTCTCATGATTTCTTCCAGCATAGATGTTCAATGCAAAACATATCTGGATCACATTATGAAATTGTAACTCCTGCTTTATATAATCTGGATGGAACAACATCCGGCTGTGATATAATTCATCAATGTCAGCCCTAGAGAAGTTAATCAACCACATTGGATCAAATATCCAAACCACCTTGTTATCTTCTTCAACCACAATCACAGCTTTTCTGGTTTTCTCGTCATGATTCCACCAACGTAGATTCTTTATGAAATCTTTCCATATTCTTCAAGAGAAACTTTTTCATGAATCGTGGCTTTCTTTTGAACTTCAAAACAATCAATGACTTGCCGGTGATCAGATGTTTCTTAGTTGGATGCTCACTTCTCTTAGGCTTCTGTGGTGTCAGAAACTTGATCACATTCTGACATTCTTTATCCACAGTTCTCTTGAAGTAAGGACCATTCCATCACCATAATTCTAAAATGTTTTCTTGTTAGCTCTCGAACATCCCAGACTAGCAACGTATTGAAATCAAGAGCTTTCTTCAAATATTGGATACCAAACTGTCGTTTGATTCCATAAGAATCTAGCTCATCATCGTATATCCAGCTAATTATTTCACCTGAAGCCTGACCCTCAAACCTCACATGTCTTCATTGCTTTATCGGTTTCGGAGGAGGAACATTATTTGCATGAAAGATCTTCATGTATTCATCATAGTCTTTTCATTGTTTCTGTTCCTTAGCCTCTTTTGCAACAGGATCATCTGGCATCCCAGCTTCTTTCCTTTTCAACTTAACTTCAGCTTCGTTGCCCTTTTCTTTGGGAAACACTTCAAATTCATCATCATCTTGGTTGTTGTTGAAATTAGAATATAAGTCAAGATACTCCTCTTCGGAAATGTCTTCAACCCTAACTTCATCATTCAAATTGTCATCATCTGAAGTCTCTGATGATTCATAGATCTCGGGCTCAGCCTCAGTTGTATTCTTCATCTCTTCATCATTTAAATAAAAAATGGCTTGACTTTGATCTCGGGTAAGTTCACAGAAAAACTCCCCATCTTCTAGAATAGTGCATCTCATGAATATCACTGGCAGCTTGATTTGACGGGACGGATGATATCGGCTTCACATTTAACGGATCCCCCTAGATGCTGAGGTACCATCACCCTAACCAGATGCTCCCGCTGGGTCTAAACCTCCACCAGTTGCACCTTTAGGATCATCATTATTCGGATTATCATTTAGGTATCGTAGCACAACATCCTTGCATCCCAACTCCCCCTTAGCAGCAAATTTACTAAGCAAAAATTTGATCTGCTCATTTATCTAAAATAATAGTGCTTCTTGGGAAGAACTCGCCATCTTTAATTTCATAATCTCTTGAGTCTTTGCCTCATTCCCACTTCTCCTCTATTGATAATCTCTTTTCAGTTCAACAATCTGTTTGGATTGTGCTTCATTTTTTGATTTCAAATCATCAATCAGCTTTATCTTCTCTTGAAAATGCGTGAGCGTTGGATCATCTACTCGATCTAGCTATTTCAGATATAGACGAGTAATTAAAAGTTCTTTTATTAATCAACAAAGAATAATTACAACTCTGGAAATCACTGAGAACAGACACAGAGAAACACCACTGAAAATACCAGTTCGTGCAGTAGCTTCGTCTTGTTCAGATCATCACACTGTCTTGTTCAGATACTTCACACGACGTACAGATTATGCATCAACAAACTCCCCTCGACATGTGTAGTATCTTTTCAACTCTTTTCACAGTATCTGGAATCATTTGTGCAGTATCTATTCATCCAATAAAAAACACGTATCTTCAATCAAACTCCCACTCAACTTGATGGTAGCTTGATCTTCAATACTTTGAAAATGCACAGCATGTTTCCATCTTTATCAGCAACTTCGGAAGACTTAGAGTTGTGATATCTTCTTCACTTAGCAACCTGACCAATTATAAATAATCTTGGCGCAAAACATCTCTTTGAGACCCCAAGATATTGATTTTTTAAATTTGATATGTATCACGTGTCGATAAGATCGAAAACAAAATAGAAATAAAATCTTTTTGGCTTTTAGAAAATTTATATCAAAACAAACATAAAATGTTTTTGATTTTTCAAACTTATGCTAAAACACATCGGAAATCTTTTTGGATTTTTCTACAAATGAATTTGCAAACAGAATCAAACTCTTTTTTTGGTGTGAGAAAGATCACTATCTGGGATCATATTGGTCTTAACATACTGAACTACACTTCAATTTCAACTACTTGAATCACACAAGCCATGTTGATTGCTAATATAATTTATCCATCTTAAATTCAGGCAGAATCATACTCATAACATCTGGATATGTTAAGGTACTGATTATATTTGCTTTGACCAGTTTACCCCACATTATCAAACATATTCAGACATTTTCCTTTTTCTCATGTGATTACACTTGTGATTATCACATAGTGATTAAATTCATAATATGGTCTACTGTGTTCCATGCAAAAAGAAATAAAAATGTTAAATCGTCTACCTTAAGGTCGATCTTTCGATACACAGATAAGGCCTCGGATTTAACAAAATAAGAAAGATTAAACAAGTTGAAATTGTATAATTCAACAACAATCAGGTCAGTGTGGTCAACACGCAGAGAAAGTCCGATGAATTATACGAAACACCAAAGAAATAAAACAGAACCTTAAACGAACAACAATCAGGTCGGCCTTGTGAGCACGTAGAGAAAGTCCGATCGTTTGAGAAAATAAAGAAAATTAAACAAGTTTAAATCTTTGCAAAATGAACACATGTATACACAGTGACTTCTTGTTGGAAAAAAAATCTATGTGACTGACGCCATCAAATCTGTTTACCGAAGCATTCGACTGAAGAATCCATCATGAAATGATTCAAAGACGCGGATCGAGGCTTGCAAGTTTCGATCGAAGACCATTTTCTGGAAAAGTCAACCGTTCAGGTCAACGTAAAAGTCAACGGAAGATCCGTTCGAGCGAGTCAAGCTTCGGATTAATTAAATCAGCTTAGATTTAATTAATATTTTATGTTATTTGATTTTATTTGTATTTTCTTCATGTATTTTGTTTTTACTAGTTAGTCACCCTCACTATAAATATAGTGAGGGTGCCCCATTCACAAGAGGATGACTCTTTAGAATGATGAGTCTTGAGAGTGTGTGAGCTTCCATTCTAGAAGAGAGTCATGGATTTCTAGAGAGAGAGTGTTGTCATGATTTCTTGTTGTAATCATTCGACTAATGAAATCATTCGACTTGATTATCATCTTTCTAGTTATAGATTATCCTAGTTTCTCTTAATTCATCCCGCCACTTCCAATCTTTAAGCAAGAGGTTGAACACGATCCGGGTTTGATGAGCTTTAGATCGATCCTGACAAATGGTATCAGAGCGGGTATCAATCTTGTCAGGACAAGATTTGAGCACAAGTATCTCATTTCATTCATCACACAAGTGCGGAAATTATGTGTGATGATCGATTTCGGTTGAATCCACATCAATGCTTTCCCGTTGATGATTTCTAAAGCTCAAGAACACATACAACACCAAGAACACACACACAAAATGCTCTCTGTAGAATAAATCCAGGAGTGGCATACCGAGTAGGGTTTTCTCAATTGTATTTATACTACTAGAGAGCATATGACAAAAGGGAATGTTTGACACAACAATCATTACAGAGAATTCAGCAATAAATATTCCATCAGACAGACAAGTTCGCTAAGCATATGTTCAAGTTCTCTAGGAATAAGTTGGTCAGCGACCAATTTGGCTAAGTGTAAACAAGTCTGCTAAACAAGTCCGCTAAGAGCTAACGATTTCGCTAACAAGTTCGCAAAGAATGAACAAGTTTGATAGGAAGTTCGCTAGGAACAAACAAGTCTGCTAAACAAGTTCTCTAAGAGCTAACAAGTTCGCTAAGCAAGTGAACAAGTCCACAAGGAACAATTTAAGTTCGCTAAGGCTAACATAGAAATTTCAACAATGAAGTATGCTAAGTAGAAACAAGTCCGCTAAGCACAATCATAAGTCCGCTAAGAAGGAAAACAAGTTCACTAAAACATAAACAAAATTTTGCTACGTACAAACTTGAATTCTATTACACAAGATAAGTGTCTATTTTAATAAGTTCATTGAGAGGTCTTCACCAGCAATACTCATTGGTGAATGGTTTGTGTTGCCAATAACCAAAACGGGTTCCAACAATTTCTACCCTTGTTAGCAATACAAACACTATAGCTTTAAGCCACCTGGCCGAGTAATTTGAGCAGAAATCTCCAGTTTTCTCTTGCATTTTCTTTGTCCTTATCGGAAAGTACGGTAAGTCCAGGATCCTATAGCCTCCAAAGATCTTGCCATACAAGCTTCTTCAGGTCATTGTAGTTATTCAGCTCAACCAATCTATTTGAACCTTCCAGAATGGCACTTGATCCATTATCTTCTACCAACCAGCAAGTTGCAGTCCTTAACACTTCCTTATCAAGCGTAAGCTTACCAATATTTGAAAGTTTAGTACACCACCAATTCAAAAACATTAAGTAGTAACTGGCGTCGTAGCATTCATATGGTCTAAGCTGAGTAGGAATGGTCTGCATCTTATGATAATAGATCTGCTCTAGATATGATCTTGAGAGAAGTCGGAGTTTAATTGCTGAAAAGAGTCTGATAGTATCAGCACCAACTCTCTCAATCACCAATTCATTTGTCTTTCCACTATAATACCAGCTGATCATAGGAAAATTCTTCTGATTTCCTGGAATTGTCTTCACTTTCACCTCTGCTCCAGTTTCTTTAAACATACCGCGATGAGGGGCACGAAGACGTCTTTTCTCTGCAAGTATCTGAGCTTTCTTCTCTTCTTCAGGAGTTTTTAGGTTCTTCTTGAATTCGTAAGCATCACCGATTAGTGAAGCAATAATTAAACCTTTTTCATGGTTGGTGTGGTTCACTAGATCAAGGTACTTCAGTTCCCAGGAGAACAAACTGCAAAGAGCTCTGAAGTCAGCAAAGAATTGAACATAGCCGTTCTGCCTCTTCACCAGAAATGCGTCAAAGACTTCATCATATTTCCATCCAAGAATTTTCATCCCATGATTTACATTGGGATTAGAAGGCATCTTTCTCAAGTTCTTGGTAGTAAACTGCAGCATAGCTTTTGAATTTGGAGCCATCTTTGCCCAGTCGTCATAGATAGTGGATTCTTTTTCCTTCTAAGAGCCTCAGGTCGTTCCTGTTCTTTGATTCTGATTTGCACTAGCTTTGCCAGACGTTCAGTCTTTCGGTATTCAATTACAAACTTTCGGAGACCTATGAGTTTCTTCCGATTGTAAGCCTTTTTCTCCACATTCTTGAATTTAAGATAGTTGCGGAGATCATCGAAAGTCATCCTGTAAGTAGTGGATATGATATACTCTTCAGTATCAGGATCAGGAATTTCCTCAGATGGATTATCAGAAGGAGGAATATATGTTTTGCCAATGTCGTGCACTAAATCAGAGAGATGGTCACGGATTGGAGTAAATTCGACTGTTTTCTCCATGTCAGCAAAAACATCCATCAGGATATCAGCTTCATCTTCAACATTTTGATTATTAGGAAGGTGAGAGTTCAATCTTTCCTCATCGGTATATTGTTTTGTCAGCTCAGTATCGGTGAGACTCATAAGATATTACAACATGAAGTTGTCACTAATTAGAGATCTCACCATACGAGCCGTTTCAGACATATCTGCTTCATCTACATCAGTGCCTTCTAGGTTAGTGACAATGCGGATTCTGGGTTCATCTGCTCTGGCTGACTCAGATCGATCTGGTAACGTGCTTGAGCCTCTTTTGTACATGACAGCAGGAGGGTGTCCTGATTCATATATTTTCAGGCTTTTACTTTTTCTTCCATCAATCTGTTTTGCTTACTGAGTGTTTCTTCAATAAGGGCTCGACGTGATCTGTCCTTTTCAGCTTCCTTCTTTAGTCGTTCCTCTTCTATTTCCTCGGGAGTCAGTTTCCTCTTTCCCTTTTCTTTGTTAGAGGGTCCTGGTTGCTCAGTCGCAGTAGGTCCTTGAAGTGCTGTCACATCAGCATCAACATCCTCTCTTTCAGAATCAGATGAGAAATGTATAAAGGATGCTTCAAAGATTTTTTCTCGTTGAGCTTGCTCAGTAGATACAGCAGGAGCAGTTTGATTTTGAAATTCTTGACCAGTACTCGATTCAAGGTTGATGACTTCAGCATCTGTTAGTATAGAACCTGGAACATGTGGAGTGATATCCAAAGCAAGAGACTCTCCAGTGGACAAAATAGTTGACAGAGGAACATTCACATATACATCATCTACGCCCACCTTTACTTGAATAGGTGTAGGAAAGAGAGGTTCCTCTTCATCATCACTTTCACTATCAATTGTATCCAGGTCAATGTAGTTTAGTGGATTTGCTTCATTCATGAGCACATTCATTCTTTGTTCAAGCTCATTCATGTAGTCTTTATCACCAAAGTCTACAGTGTATGGATGTTCTTCATATGTTGCATCATCATCATCATCTTCAAGAGTCTCAATGAGAATACCAAAGTAATTCCTGCTTGAGTAGATCTTCTTTGCATAGTATTCCCGGAAATTTGCCATTTCAAAAGCAAGAGACTCTCCAATGGACAAAATAGTTGACAGGAACTATAGCGGATGATATAGAGAGTGCAGCATGAATGGTAGGAACAATAGATAGTTGAAGGGAACTGTCAGGTTCAGCTTCAGACTCTACACTTGTGGAACCCTCAATAGCAAGAGCTTTGGATACCTGTGTAAATCTTGGGAGTTTCATATTTTCAGGTACAGGTGCAAGCTTCATGATTGAGTCTAGGGCTTCATCAACAGGTTCATCATGAAGGAGGCTGTTGATGAAAGATTCTTCGTCATCTGAGAAGTTCAGCTCATCTCCTTCAATGACAGTATCAACATCAACCTCAAAATCGCTGTCATTCATAGGGCTTGAAGTTTCTTGAATACCAGATGTGTCTTCGCCAGTTGGAGCAGGGGTATAAGACTCTGGTTCAGGTAGCACAGTCCTGTCAGTCACATCAACAGTTTGATTCGGTCCCTCAGTTGGTTCTGATCCTTGATTGCCAGAGTTGTCATCTGGTTTGTTGGTCAATTGTCTATCTTCATTGGATTTGGCTAGCAAGTCTTTGATTCTCTAAATTTTCAGCAGCCTGTTCAGCAATTACTTGTGACTGATCAGTGATGTTCTGGTTGGCCACTTGTAGAGAACAGTTTAGCTGATCATTCTGACTGTGAAGATTTTCAATCTCAGCTTCGAGTTCCATAACATGTTCAGACTCTGTAATGGTCGAGCTGGCAGCAATGTCACCAGTTGTTTCAATGATGGTAATTACAGTTTCAGCAAGATTCTCCAAAGGTGTCATGTCCATATCCACTATCTGTTGTTGGATTTCAGGAAGTGGAGAGATGTTTGTTGAGGCTGAAGCTAGATCGTCTACGGTGCCAGATGGGTTAGTGACCTCAAGACTGATTTGTGGTGCAGACTTTCTCCTAATCTTGATTTTTTCTTGGCAAGATTTACTTATTTTTTCATGGACAAACATGAACTCAGCAGATGTCTCATGCTCAGCAGCGGTCGCAGTCAGGTTGTCTAGACTTGTCCGTGGAGGAGATACTTGAGGACTATCAGGTACATCTAGATCTATCAGATGATCATCTTAATACAGGGACACTGAAGTCTCATCATCAGCTTCATCGTCTTGTAGTGGATCATAGCTTTCATCCAATGTCAATTGTTGTGTCTGAATTGTAGAGGCCCTAGAAGATTCTCTAGTCCTCTGTCTTTTCCGAGGATGAATCCCTTCAGGTTGTGCAGGACTATCATCAGAGTCCGAGGAGTCAAATTCTTCATCATCATATTTGTTGTCTCCTTCCTTAGTTTCTGATGAGACCACATTCACAGGACTTGAAATAGGTTCAATATGCTCTGAAGCTTCAACACTAGCACCCTGGAGATTCCCAAGGTCTTCAGCAGCAGCAACAGGATCAGTAATAACTGGTGCATTAAAATCCAATTGAGGGTGGACTTGAGCAGCTATAGGATTTTTAACTTGAGCTTCTACGGGAACTTCACCCATTTTAATATCTCCTTCAGCACCAGCAGGAGAAATCCGAGCAATCATCTCAGGAAAGAAAGGTACATTGATCCCTTGATATTTACCTTTATGGTATTTACTGTAAGAGCCAGCATTCATTGAGCTTGTGGAGAAGGTCTCTCCTTGCTTGATTAAGGTTACTGATCGAGTATAGCTTGAATGAACTGAGGATACATCAGAAACTTCTTTGCCCTTCCAGTAGGGTGTAGGTTAGCAATCATCCACTTGAGAAGTTAATGAGATAGATTGAAACCCACACCAGTGATAAACCCGTGTAAAGCCCACGCGGATTCTTCAACGAAATCATCTAGAGCTGCCTTTCTGTGTCCAAAGGAGGCAATGAAGAAACTAATTATTAACCTCCAGTTAATTGAAAATAAGGTCTTGAGTATCTTGTTGCTGAAATTTGGGAGAAAGATGCCAGAATATCCCATCCTTGTAATTGTTGATTGCCACTGAGTCTTTGTGAAAATCTTAGGCATGTCAGCATCTTGTAAGTTCAGGACAGTTCTGATCTTCTCCTCAGTAATTTCAATATCAGTGTTCTGGATTCTAGACCTTATCACATTTGTACCATCATCAAGCTATACAGATTGAGCATTGTTCCAGAAAGTTTTAATGATGTCTTTATAGATGACAGGGTTAATCTGCATGGCTGTTATTTGATTGTTAGAGTATGTCAATAGCTTGCTCATCAGCAGCTTCACAGTTCTTGTTAAAAACACACCTTCTGTTATGCAACCGACCATATTCCAAAGCTTCTACAGCTTGTCTGGGAGGCATCTGAACATATATGATTACAATATTATATCTGAGTTGACATTAGATGATTGTCATGTCACACTAGACTCGTGATAGTGACAGAGCTTTTCTTATGAGAATCAAAGACATAAACTAACTCACATAGTGCATATACTCCAAAATGATTAGAAACAACCGGAATATCATGATTAACAAGGTAAACTATCATTGGACCTTAAATGAATTTGTGTGTGTTATTAAAATCTGGAAAATAAGGAGCCAAATCTAAATCTCCATAATTTTAACTTGACTGGAAATTTTGCATGAGAACTACAAATACCCCAAAAAAATTTAGTCTAAATCAATCTTATCTTGAATTGTTGTTGAGTCAAGGAGAAATTTGTGAAAAAATCTACTACTTAGGCTCAACGATAGTCAAAAATACCAAATTTAGGAAGGTTTGACAATCTGGGATCAGAAACCAAAGGACTTTAAGTTCATTTGATATAAAATGAGGTTTTAGGATCACAGTTTATCAAAATATGTTCAGGGAAAGTCACTTTGGGACTTGGTTCCACCCGAGCTTGTGAATCCCTTGATTTGGTGTCTTAAGATTAAGGAAAAGGAACAACTTAGTCTAAATCAACACATTTAGGTATAAGACAACAAGTTAGGATATAACAGGTCTATCTTATTTCAAAGGCCGATTAGATGCATGCAATAAGTGTAACACTGACTTGTCAAGCTAACAGAACAATCCTAGTGTATCAGAAATTTAAACACTGATCTAATGGCATGAAGACTTGACTCAAGTTCGCTAAGCAGGCTTCAAGTTTGCTAAGAAGGAATGAAGTTCGCTAAGGACTAAAACAAGTCCGCTAAGATCAATGTGATTTCACATGCAGATACATAAAACTTTAGAATTTACCATGAAGTGTCTAAATCACATTTCAATAACAACTGAGATTGTCTAGAAGCAACAGAGTCAAGTTAACACACATGAACATGTCAAAGGTCTTAATGGGTCAAAAAGTACAATTTTGAACATTAAAGGACATAATGTGGTGATCTATGCTTAACATATTAGATGGTGGCTTTAACATGTTAAATTCAATCCAAACAAACTTATGCACATAAGGATCAAGAAGCACATAATCAAGTCACCAAATTCACATTCAAGCAAGATACCCAAATAAGTCTCATAAGGTCTATTTCATGCAAAATTTGACTTAGTAAAGTCAAAATGACTAAAAATGTGTTCAATCAGAGCTTAGTCACCTAAGATAGTTCACATGAACCTAACAGAGGTCATGGATCATACCCTAAGTAATTATGCTCACTATTGATCACAGAGATGTTCAAATAAACTTAAATAGGCCAAAACAGTCAAACAATTTCAAATTCTGTGTTAAATGAGTCCAAGATCCCTTAACCTGAGTTATGGACCAGTTCTAGATCCAAGTGGATCCTATACAGACTAAACCACCAGTGTTAGGCTCAATTGGATTTCAATTAACATAAAGAGAGCAATTTGCAAGTAAAGTTGGAAAAAGATAATGTTCTACCTGATTAAGAATATAAATGCTAGAATTGAGAATCACATACCTTTGTGAAGATCTATAGATGAATAAGATCTAATACAAGATGTAGTAAGTTCTCAATAAGTCATAGAAGAATCTGCTGGGATTAGGCAATTTTTATTAATATTCAGATAAAAGCAACTAACATAAATGTAGTAAGAATTTTGCCCCAGTGTAGCCAATTTTGAGTTTGACTCAAATTGCCACTTATCAAGACAACATACCTCTTTGTTGATCTAAATTTTGTTATGATCACAAGAAAGAGATGCAATGTTCTTGACCAATATCACAACATATTTTGTTATAGGATCAGGCAGAATAAGTTAGACTCAAGAAATGTACACATATAATATAGGCAGAATTCAATAATTTTAGTTAAAGACTTAACTGATAAATTTGAACTAAACCATCAATTTTACTAATAATTAAACTAGTTAAGCATTAATCAACAGTTTCAAGTTCTCAAATTATCAATCAGTCTATAACTACTGAGATCAAATGACTATGATTGGAGACAAGGTGAATTCTACATAATGTGAATTTCTCTATGTCAATCCAATCATCAATGTAAGGAAAAATCATGAAACTTCTAAATTGCAAACTTAGGATTCATGGGCACATTTGCATAATCTGATATGGGTATCCAAAATAATATAGCAGCAACCATAGTGAAACCTAATTGCCTAACCAAATTCTCAAAATTTTTGAAAGTAAAAAATTTCGAAGTATCCATAAAGAACAGTAATCACAAATTGTGTCCTTGATTCAAACAATGTAGTTATTTGCACTACTTAAACCAATAATCAAACAATTCATAACCAAAGGTTTTATCATTTAAAGAAATTTACAGTTCAAACACATTCAAACCGAAGCCCCTGTACACAACTTCTCGGATTCAATGAGTGAAATTTGAGAGATAAGATTCACATACCTCAATCTTGAACAAAAGTGAATTATGAACAAGTAACAGTGATAGGAATCTGTAATAGCATCAAAGTAAACCATTACAACCCTAAAAATCTTTAATCGCACCTACAACTCCGAGATAAAAAATTAACCTAAGTAAATGTAAAACCGAACCTGTAAATGCAACGAGAGTGAGTAAATCAGCCCTAGATGCAAGAAATTTTACAGATTCGAGTGAGGTTAAGAGTTTTTCGATCGCATAGTGAAGGTTCTGGGTCGTCGGTTTGAGAGAATTAGAGGCGGGTGTGTGAGTTTGAACGAATGAATGAGAAAAATGACCAGGGTCCCCTTTTTATACTCTTAGGTTAAGAGGACTTGTAAATATCTTTAAGATTTAAACAAGTTCGCAAACCCAATCCTTAAGTTCGCTAAGAACAAACAGGGTTAAACAAGTACGCTAAAGAGAACAAGGTAAAGTCTGCTTAATTGAACAAGTTCGCTAAGGCCTAAGGAAGTACGCTAAGCCCAATGAAGTTCGCTGAGGATAAGCAAGTACGCTAAGCCTAAATGGAGGTTTGCTAAGGCTTTGTGGGAAGTTCGCTAAGGCAAAAATGAACTTGAGTAAAGAAAATTTCTAAGTAAAGCATGAAGTCCGCTAAAATATAAACAAGTTCGCTAAGAACCAAAACAACATCTCAGCAAACTTACTATCCATTTGGAGAAGTTCGCTAAGGCAAAAACCTTCTTAGTGGACTTCTCAAACACTTGGCTAAAAATTTAATGTATAAACAAGGGAGAAGTTCGCTAAGGAAATGAATCAACTTAGCGGACTTCAAATCCCAACAATATTCTAAGTATAGAAGAGAAGTTCACTAACAATAACTGTTTAGCGGACTTCTCAAGACTTAGACAAAATTTTAAGATTAAAAGAAAGGGAGAAGTTCGCTAAGGATTAAATCAACTTAGCGGACTTCTCACCTGAGGTGATAACTAAAATAAGCAGATAGGTAAGTTCGATAAGAACAAATTTGTTCTTAGCAGACTTCAGAAAAAAATACAGGAAAAAATTTACAAGTTCAAAAACAAGTTCGCTAAAGGCAAACAAGTTATCAAACCTGTGGATTGTTCTTAGTGGACTTGCCTCAAGATGAAGTTCGTTAAGGCAAAAACAAGTCCGCTAAGACCAGAACTCAAGAACAACAATGAAAAAAATTCCAAGTGTTAAAAATTAACATAGAATAAAAAATTTGCAATTTAGCTACAAGATTAAAAACTAAAGGACATGTCTACCACCAGTATCCTACCAGGAAGATAAAAATTTGCAATCAGGGACTTAATGCTAAAGAAATATTCGTGTGTGTTGGCATATCGTACTTAGTTTAGACTTAGGCAAATTTAAAGAATTTTGCACTGGTAGACTTAAAGGTTCACATTTTCAAGCAAATTAATGTGTAACCATAGAAATAGACTACTTTTAAGTATGTCGAGCCTACCAACACATAAAATGATAGAATTATCGGTTGATTGGATCATATCATATGGTTAGATCTACAAGACTAGAATCATATCATGTTCCACACAATTTGTCCGACCACAGACCAAAGATTTTTTATTTTTCATTGTTTTTTAATTTTCTCCAAATAATTTGTACATGTGTTTAAAAACACTTATTGAACTTCAATCATAGACACTATTTTTGTTGTTTTTGTCAATTTTTCAATGTTTTTGGTTTATCTTCCACATTGCAAGACCAGCAGACAGACACAAAAACAGAAATAAACAAGAAAAATATTTTTGGTCTTTTCAAAAGAATTTGACACAGGACAACCACAAACACAGGTTTTTAGGTCAAATCAAGGTCAAAGAAAGCAGGAAAGTGACTCAAGGAGTTAATACAACAAATAATGTTAAATATTTGCAAGAAAAACTATATACATATAAAGAAGGTAAAATCCTTTTGTGAAATTTTCATGCAGGGCACAGATAACACTTCTAAGCAGACAAACCGAACATCCCAATGTCTCAATTGTCCCTTGCATCATGGTGTGGATTTCCACAAACCGAACATCCCAATGTCTCAACTATCCCACTAAGATTAACCATAAAAGGTAGTTCAACAATTTGGGGAGCCTTTGGTTGTGGCTCATTGGACATAACACTTTCATCCTTATCTGTTTCAGTGACTGTCTTCTTCTTTCTTCTCTTGGTTTGTTTCTTCTTCTTTGGTGTGTTCTCAGTTTCATGGTCATCAACAGTAGTAGCATCTAGCTCGACCACAGCAGGCTGATCTTCAACAATTGGTTAAGAAGTTAAAACAGGCTCATTTTGAGTTCTTTTCTTCTTAGGATCACTTTCTTTGAATAGAACCAATTTGGACTTTCCAGCCTCATTGGGAGATGTGCTGACAGAAGCTTAAGTTGGTTTAAAAACCACGGATGCAGAAGTTGCATGAGCTGGAATTGTTGGAGCGTTCAATTGTGCAACATTATGTCCTTTGCTACAGCACTTCCCAAAGTTTCAGGATTCAATTTCATTAAATCAATGGTTTCTCGAGCTTCAACATAGCTGTTTCTCAGAGAAGTTAATTTGTTTAAGAGATCAGCAATTTGGATTTTTAAATTCGATTCCGTGTGCTTCATGGCCTCAATGTCATCCTGGAGTGATTGAATTTTGACCAAAAAATCTTTTTCATTTGCTTGAAGAAGCTCATCTTGACTTTCGCTCTCTGTCGCCTTAGCATGCAACTCTAGGTTGTATGTGCGGTAGCGAGCTACAATTTTAAGACACTTATCTGAACATAGCTGTGATTTTACCTCATTTGGAATTTCTCCTTTCTACAATTCAAGAAGACGCTTGCCAGCTTCAGACTCAACATCTGATGGAGTCACAGTAGTAGCTTTTCCGACTGCAAGTGAGGATTCTTCAAGTATCTCATCAACTCCAACCATCAGACAGAAATTAGTTGGAAAAAGAGGGTCAAATTCTACAGACACAGAATTCTCTTCCCCATCAGAGTTAACCATTAGTGCGTAGTCTGACTGGCTTGAGGATTGAGATGGTGAGGAAGCCGTCTAGTTCTAATTTCCTCCTTTAAGAGAAACCAATGCCTTGCTAGAGTTGTCAGCCCTTTGAGTAGGTTGAAAGCTTGATGGTGCTTGATGAGAGAGATTTCCATTCTAAGGATTTTGAAAAGATGAGCTACCAGGTTTCTGGTAAGATTGGTTACCGTTTCCTCCATGCTTTTGTTTAGGTCTAGTTACTTCCACCCGAGCCGACGGGAACATTCCACGTTTTCAGTTTGGGACATTCACCTGCGAAGTGGCTGAGTTCTTGGCAATTGTAACACTGGGCCTTTGACTTATCAAACCCGATGTTGGCATTATATGGTGCTTGAAATAACTTTCTTCCAGTTTGCCTGAAAATTTTTCTTGTCCTGGCTGCGATCATACCCATTTGCCATTTAATATCAATCTCTTCAAGATCATCAGCAGAGATTTGGTCAAGATCCTCTTGACAGATAGTCATTGTTTCAATGTTGCCAGATGATGAACCACAAAATCACACCGCTTGTAGGTTTGACTCAATGATTCAACTAGGATTAAGCTAATAGATGGAAAAGTATTGCAGGGAAGAGATTTGTATTGATTTTATGTTAAACAGAGTATATTCAGAAATACACACAGTTCTTGGTGTAAAAATGTGATCTGAAAGTTGAGAATTACAAATGATACAATGAGCTATTTATACTATTCCTGAAACCGCAACTTTGTAAGCTGGATGGATGCACTTGCATCTTGGTCATCCGCAACTGCATCACTTCCACCTTGCCTCTCATGCGATGTTTGTCTTTGGAAATGTTGAAAATGCGTGAGCATTGGATCATCTACTCGATCTAGCTAATCGGACATCGAAATGTAATTAACCGATTGATTTATTGATCAACGAAGAACAATTACAACTAGTAAACACTCAGAAATAGACTCAGAGAATACACACTCAGAAACACACACTTAACAGATCTCACACACTCAGAAGTCCTCTAATTACAAAGACCAAACCTCTATATATACTAGCTGACTGAGCTTCGGCCGAACCTCAGGTTCGGCCAGTCCGAACTTCAGGTTCGGACCTAGTTCGGCCAGAGCTAGTTTGACTTGATCTTGATCTTGCTTGATACTTCACACGACGCACGTATCAGTTATCAACAAACTCCCCCTCGTCGTGTGTAGTATCTATTCAATATCATCAACTTTGTATCTTCAACCAAGCTCCCCCTTAAGTGTAGATTCCGTTCGTCCAAAGAAATAAACCTTCAAACAAACTCCTCCTCAACTCAATCGTAACTTGATCTTGAATACTTTGATGATCTCTCGTATATCTCTGGTCGTTTATCAACAGCTTCAGAAGACTTGAAGTTGTGATATCGTGCACATAGTAACCTGCTCAAACATTTAAATAGTCTTGGTGCAAAACGTCTCTTCGAGACTCCAAGATATGATTTTGAAAATGATTTGTATCACGTGTTGATCAGACCAAAAATAAAGCAGAAACAAAATCTTTTTGATTTTTCAAAGTTTATGCTAAAACACACTGGAAATCTTTTTGATCTTTTCTGAAATGAAATGAAATTGCAATACAGAATCAAACACTATTTTTGGTATGAGAAAGATCACTATATGGGATCATATTGAACATAACACCCTGAACTACATTTCAATTTCAATTAATCGAAACACATAAGTCATGTTGATTGCTGATATAATTTGTCCAACTTAAACTCAGGCAGAATCATACTCATATCATCCAGATATGTTAAGGTATTGATTAGATTTCCTTTGACCAATGTATCCCACACTATCAGACATAATCAGACATTTTCTGTTTTCTTTCTTTTTCCTTTTGTGTGACTGCATTTGTGATTTTTCACAATGCAAAAAGAACACATGTATACACAGTGACTTCTCATTTTGGATTTCACACTTATTTTTCTTTTTGTGTCATGAAATATGCATCAAGATGTTATCCACATGGTCAAGCATTAGTACTTAGAGTATATCACATCTGAATACTTTCTGATTTGCCGAGCCTACCAAGCATATCAAACAATGATCTTATGGCCCTTTCATCTACTCTATCCATGAGTCAGATACGTAAGCCAATGTACCATCATTTCCCAATGATCAATTTCTAACAATTTTATATATTTGGCATGTACTCACCTTCCTTCATTATATATTTGGCATATATTCACCTTCTTCCCATAACATGCTTTTTCTCAATTACTCCCCCTTACTTACAATTCTTCCCCTTAAAATGAAAACTCTATTTTTGGATTTTCATTTTACACAAAAACAAGACTCTATTTTTGGTTTTTGAGAAAATTTAGAGACAAAGAAAAATTGATCAATCAACACGGACACGATGCAATTTTAGGTTTCCATTGTTGTTGTTTTGGTAATTCAGTTTTTGATGAAACAATCACAGGTGACTGTGATGATGAACCTACACTTTGGACCTTTGAAAACATTGGAACAAAACGTTTTTGTTTATGGAAGAATGTAGGCTCAACTTCATCAAAAACTCTGCCTTGTTCATCAAAGAACTTTGGTGTGGCAGGTTTACCAAAAACTAATTTCTTGTGAAATCTTTGGGGTGAATCAGCCGGTGATGGACACTCTTTTGCCATATGCCCTGGGCGACGACAAATATAACAGATTCTTGTGGTTTTATCCCATCTTTGATGTACCTGCGAAGAACACACATGAATATCTCGAACATGATCAGAATGAGAATCATATACCTGATTCCTGTGATCATGTACCCATTTGGATGTAGGGCTTCGAGATTGAGAACTTTCAGAAGAAATGGTAGCTTTCACAAAAACCTCAGCAATCTTCCGAGCATCAACACAATGAAGTGGAAATTCTTTGTCAGAAAATAATTGATCCGAACCCTTGAGTTTGTAAAACCGCTCGGGTTGAATTTTATCAGCTTGAAAAACTTCCTTCTTCATTTGTTTCAGCTTCAAATTCTCCAAATCTTGAGATGATGATACTGGAACCTTCTCAGCTTTGTTTTTCATCATGTGAAAACCCAATCCTTCATGCTTTCCAGAAATTTTCTCCTCAGGTGAACCATGTCCATTCTTTGCTAATCGAGAAAATTCAGCTTTTACTTCGGTGACATTCTTTTGATCATAAAAATTGCTTCATCAAACTCAGGTTGAGACTGAATCTTATCACTAGAAGTAACCGACTTCTCATTATCAGTAGAAAATGAACCAGATACAAACTTTGGTGCAGGAGAAACCTCAAACTTCTTTTCCTTCTTTTTCTTATGCTTCCGGGTTTTCTTCTTCGGCACAACTTTCTCATCCTCAGTAGTAGATAACGAAACCTTTGAATAATCAAATTCGTCAATCTGTTCCTTCACTTCTTTGAAAGCTTCTTTTATATGAGCAGGGGGTGATGCAGTTTTATCAAACAGTTTCTCAAAATTAGCATCATTTGCTAAGAAACTTGTGAAAACTTGAGAATTTGAAACATTGTTGAGTAAACGATTAGCATCGAGAACTTGAATGTTAAGATCAGAAATTTGCTGTTGAGCTTTTGCGAATTCCTTTTCTTTTTCAATCAATCGCTTCGCAACTTTGTGAGTTTCAAACTTTTGCATGTGAAGATTGTCAAGTCCTTCATGTAGCTCCTTCTGCAATTTATTCTCATTGCGCTTCTGAATTTCCAAATTTGCGGCTTGAACTTTGTTAACACTAACCAACTCTCGCTTTTCATCCAATAATTTTTCCATGTCAATTTGATATTCTTCGATTTGAGCATTTGATTCTTCAACATTCTTTGCAAGCAAATCAAGCTTGATTTTAGACTTATCAAACAAATTTTGAAAATCAGTAGCAGTATCCTCTGCTTCAACCTTCCATTTCTTCACTTCTTGCACCAACTCATCCTTTTCTTCACAAATCATAGCTTTTGCACTTTCAACATCCTTTTTGTCTTGTTTCAAAACTTTTAAAACTTCATGTAATGTTTTGATTTCAGTAGTCAAACACTCATTCTTCAATGTCAACTCCTTTTCATGATCTTTAGAAATCTTCAACTCTGAATTAATCACATCATATGCCTCAGTCAGTTGTTGAACTTTATTCATCAACAAAGCATTTTCTTTCATCAGACTCTCCAAGTTCTCAGCAGATTCATAAGAACTTGGAATTGAACTAGTATCGAAACTAGTATCTGAATATGAATCATCTGACTGAACATGAGTGACAATCAAAGCTGATGAATCATAACCAAATTGTTGACCCCAATCATAAACACCATCATGTTGTGCTGTCAAAGCTGTGGACTTGCTAGTGTTACTAGTAGATGGTTGAGTAAAACCAGGCTTTGATGATTGAGGAACACCAGACTTATTTGCATGGGCTTGTTGACAATCTTTAGCAAAATGTCCAAGCTGTGAACACTTATAACACTTTAATTTTGACTTGTCAAAACCCAGTTTATCACCAGAAAGATTCCTTCCATGTTTCTTGAAGAATCTCTTAGATCTTTGACATAACATAGCATATTGCCAAGATATATCCAATTCAGTTAATTGATCATCATCAAGAGCATCAAGATCCTCGCTGGTTAACTTTGCATCAGCAACATTCTTGAGAATCAAACCAAAAGATGATGAAATCAATGCAGAGATCATTTTAGCACAATCATCTGTTGATTCAGCTGAAAAAGCATTCTGACTTGAAAAATTTGGAATTGTGAAATTACAACCCCTTGAAGAATTATTATCAGAATTTCCTGAAACTCCAGCTATAAAAGCAACACTTGGTGCTGTATTCTTATTTGTATTCAGATTTGGCTTAGACTTTGCACTCATGCTTGCACTATTCTCACCATGATACAATTCAGGATTTTGCAAAGTAGCAGTTGACTTCTTTGAGTTTAACATTTCCATTTCTCGAGCATGAAGTTTTCCAGTAAGCTCGTGAAATGTCATTGTAGAGTAATCCTTGTCATGCGTGAGTAGCAAAACATAATTTTCCCATTTCTCTGGCAAAGCTTCCAAAATCTTTTCTTTCAAATCCGCATCAGTTTTCTCAATTCCAACAACCTTTAACTGACTAATTAAATGTGACAACCTTGAAACAAGAGCAGTAATATTTTCATTGTCATAATTCTGGAAATTATCAAACTCTTTGTTCAAAACCTTCTTTCGACTCTTCTTGTAGTCATCATTACCCTCACATCTCGCTGATAAAGCATCCCACAATTGCTTAGATTTCTTGCAAGTGCTAAATTGATGAAGCAACTTAGTACGTAATGCCATCGTAAGATAACCATAAGCTTTTTGTTCAAGCTCTTATGATTTTCTTTCAACAAGATCAAAGGTATGAACTTCTTTGAAATCTCCTGCATCAGTTGGGTGTTGATAAAGTTTCTTGAGCGGGATCCACAAATCGATATCATTCGTGCTTATGTAAGCAGAAAATCGTTTATTCCAATTTTGGTAATCTTCAAGCTTCAACAATTTGGGAACTTTCTGACTTGTTCCAATTTCATTATCAAAATTCAGCATGGTTTGCATGGCACTTTGCATTGCAGCAAACGCGTGAAATTCCGACATCGTTCGAAAAATTATAGATTCTGCCGGCCGAACTCTCTCCGAACTTATAACTAAGCTCCAAACTCCGTCCGAACCTAAAACCAACCTCCGAACTTTGTCCAAACTTGCTCCGAGTCAAAATCAACACACCGAACTCCTAAGAGACTTCGATCTAGCACCGAACTACCTCCGAACCTTGATTTAACTCCGAACCTTGTCCGAACTAGTGACCGAACACAGAAAACTCCAAACTTTGACCGATTTAACACCGAACTCTCACCGAAGATGGACCGAACTTCAAGTTCGGAGCAGTTACTCCGAACCTGATCAGGAAACTCCGAACTTCGACATAATTTTTCAAAAACGTTCGATTTTTGATGGATTTTGACGAAAAACGTACCAGTCAGACCAGAAAAATGATGAGGAACGATTTAAGAGCAAATTTGACACAAAACGCACGTCAGAAATGATTGAAAATACGTAATGAAACTCGTGAAAACTTCAAAAACGCTTAATTCCCGAAAATAGCAACCACAGATTAGTAGAGTGAACCAGATAGCTCTGATACCACTTGAAAATGCGTGAGCATCGGATCGTCTACTCGATCTAGCTAATCGGACATCGAAACATAATTAACCGATTGATTTATTGATCAACGAAGAACAATTACAACCAGTAAACACTCAGAAATAGACTCAAAGAATACACACTCAGAAACACACACTTAACAGATCTCACACACTCAGAAGTCCTCTAATAACAAAGACCAAACCTCTATATATACTAGCTGACTGAGCTTCGGCCGAACCTCAGGTTCGGCCAGTCCGAACTTCAGGTTCGGACCTAGTTCGGCCAGACCTAGTTTGACTTGATCTTGATCTTGCTTGATACTTCACACGACGCACGTATCAGGTATCAACAAATGTTATCTCTGAGGCACTTGCATGTCCGTTCTTGACCTATCCTCATTAAGTCCCCCCCAGTCCATGGATTATTCAAGCAATAATGATGAACTAATGGTTAAGGACATGTTACACTTCTGGTTTGTCAATAAATCTTTCATATCCACATGCGTTTTTTATTTGTTGTCTCATTAAAAACCTTGTCAGGAAAACCCCTGTGGGAAAAAACCAAGGCCAAGGGAAAAAGAGTGCAACACGCATCATGAAAAAGTTCTTCAAAATTCCATCTAATAAGCAGATTATCAGCTTTCAATGGTTTTGACAAACTGGTCATCAAGTCCCCCTAGTCCTTATGTTATTTTGGAGAAAAATGGCTAAGGACTAGAAAATGCACATTGGAGAAAAGAATGCATGTGCAACTAACTTTGTCGGTTTAATGTTGGATCGCATATGCAAGTGCGATTAGAACATACGCATCGGAGAGTTTGATGCTTATGCAACAAGTTTTGATTACCTGTGACGAGCCGCATCTGCAAGTTTAGTGAATAACTTTACCTTGTCAGACGGATTTTTAGCATGTCGATCGTCCTCCTACTTTTCTGCTTCGATTTTATAATGGCATCTCCGTCTGTCAAAATAGATGACGAGTCGAATATGCATAATATGCATACTTCGTTTTCGGCTTTGTCCCCCAAAGATTTAGATGACCTAATCGAAAGGTATCACATTCCTCTCTTCTTAAAACCTTCGCTTCCACCCCCCAATACGCCAATTTTCCCATTTACCAAAGGCAAAATTGGGATTTATGTAGAAATGTTTCGATTTGGGAACTATCGTCTGCCCTTTACCAAGTTCTTAATCAAAGCATTGATGTTTTTCTAGGTGTACATCTCATAGATGCATCCTCAATGCCTTTCAAGATTAAGTCATTTTGAGGCTACTAGTAGAGCCGTAGGCATTTCTCCTAGTGTTACGTTGTTTAGAGCCTTTTATAGGATCACAATGGCAGGGGATTGGTATATATTTGAACGGAGAAGAGGAGTGTCTAGTGTTAGCACTCTTCTTCCACAAAACCCTCCATCTTGGAAGTCTCGCTTTTTTTATGTGGATGAGAGGTGCGTGCCTATTGAGATGAAATGGAGAGATGTTGTTCATGACTCAATCCTAGAAACGAGTGATCATAAAGAAGAATCCTTTGATAAATTGGTTGAATGTGCTAGTATTATTCGTGAGTTGCCGGAAGCCGTCTTACTTTTCTGTAGGATGAGTAGGGCTTGGTTTACTCCTGAATTATGGCCAATTTAGAGAAATAAGGGGAAGGGTAAGAAATCCCCCCTTTCATCATTTTCAATCTACCAGTTTGGAATTTTATGTATTAATTGATTTCCTCGTTTATTTTGGGTCTTTTTGAAGCAATGCAACTGAAAAACTATGTAGTTGTTGATGTTGATGCTGAAATAATGGAAGAAGGGGCAGTGCCATTCCTCTGGCAAATGGCCTCTTCTTTCTTTGATTATCGTTTTGAAGAAACCCCTGGAAATCAAGGTAATCCACAGATGAAAGTTCCTCAAGAGAATGCAGTTACTAAAGAAACGGAAGCGAAAACCAGTAATGCTACTGGTAACGCTGTTGCAGCTCGAGGTGAATCTGGTAGTAGCAGTGGCAATCCCAAGGAGAAGGGGAAATAAATCACAAGCGATCAAGTTGTTACTGTGTCTAAGGCACCACTTCCTCCGAAGGGTGGTGGAAAATCAAAACGTCCTTCTAAAGTGGTTATGTCCAAGGACGTTACTGTCTCCAAAAGAAAATCTCCTCGCTGGAACCTTCAATCGTTACCCAGAAAGTCTAAGGTAAGCACTTCCGATCTCTATGAGATAGCCGAAGTGGAAACTCATCAAGAAGAGGATACGCAGAAAGCAAAAAAGACTGTGGTAACCCCTTCTTTCAATGACGATTTTGAAATTACCGATTATTTGCTATATTCACCTGAAATACCTCAGGATCAAACTGCTTCTGATGCAAATGTTTTGCAGAAGGATGTTACCCCCTTAGCTACTTTGTCCACTCTTGCTTACACGTCTTCTTCTTCGCAGAGGGAAACCCCAAGCTTTGCAATCCCCATTTCTTCTTGGTTAAAGAAAGAAATTAACTTGTTGACTCTGAGAAGCAATATAGGAAGAAATTTGGACTCTGCAAGTGCTAGTGCAGTTTTTGTTCCCCAATGGGACGTGAAGAATGATGAATCATGAATGGAAACTCCTACTGCAAGGGAGCTCACACTATTGGGAAGCACACCTATTGACATTTCCAGCATGCAACAAATTTCCAATGAAGATCTATCCGATGAGCTGATGTTAGCTCGAGCAAAACAACAAAGTTTAGTGGCGGATATGCATGGGAGATGGATCATTGTAGAAGCGAAGATTGAGGAGTTGAACAAGAAACTGTTAGCTCTTAGAGCAAGTTTCGGCTCCGTTGGTGATCAGACGAAGATTAATGATTTGAATAACAAGTTTGAGCTTTTGACAATAAGGAATCAGAAGTTGGTAGCGTTTGAGCAAGAAGAGAAAAGAGACCTCAAGCAGACCCAGGACAATGAAGGATAAGTATCTGGAGGTAAAAAAAATCTTGAGGATCAAATAGCCAGATTGCTGGAAGCAACCTCTCATCATGATGCCCAGATTGAAGCTGCAAAAAGAGGTATGACTTATACTCTTTATTTTATCCTTTCACTTGTATTTTCCATCATGTTATTAAATGTAAAACCGAGGTGGTGGGAAAATATATAAATAATGCTACCTATACCTTGGTTGCGGAAGCGGATCGAGTCTTTGTGTGACTCGTTTTTGAGAAAACAAATAACACCGAGATAAAGAGTTTATGGTGTTTGAGATGTGATGATGATGAAGAACAAAGCTAGTAGAAACATGGATATGAAGAACAAGATAGATCTATGATAATCAACATGAAAGATAGATAACAAAGGATAACCAAATGATTAATAATAACCGAATGATTACATTACCTACCCCACGCATTCCCGGGTTTCTTGTTCTTACTAGGTAAGAGCAAGAACCCTTGACAAGCTTCAAGGAACCATGACTAACTCTCTCTAGACAAACATCATCATCAAGTCTTTCACATGAGAAAGACTTGCTATATATACTACAAAACTCACTAAGGGCAAAATAGTAAAACTACCAACTAGTGACAATATTTAACAATAAATAATATTCACTAGAGCCATCTTCTTTAGTTGGGTCTTGTAACTTGAGTTGTCATGTTCCTCACCGTGTTGTCGGGACGGTAATCGTTAAGTGGCCGTTGAGTATTAATCTCATCTATCCAAATCATGTTGGGTCGGAATCTCGATTCCCAACAATCTCCCCCTATTTGGTAGATGGTATACTCAACACTTGTGACATCGATTCTTTGTATTCTTGCATCTTGACTTCAAGAAAATCTTCATGTGGTTTCAAGTCTTTTGTTCTTCAACTCTCATTTGTGAAGCTCCCCCTATAATAAACATTCTTCAAGCTTCTGCCATAAGCTGTAATGCATAGGGTGTTTACAAATATCAACACAATCACAATTTACTTGAGGACTAAGTCACAACTCAAGTTGCCAATATTGTTGAAAGTAAACAATATAAAGGATCAATGAAAAACGCGAGAAATAAATCCACAATTCAACCAATCTTGAAATACTTGGCCGAATACCAAACCGATGCGTTGCACGAAGATAAACCACTTTTCTTTGCTTTCATTTGCTGAGTTGGTTGCAAAAAGTCTCAAAGATCATCACATCTTCTCCCCCTAGACTTGTGCAACCCGTAGCAAACATAAAGGCATGTTGTTGTAACCGAACACATCCATGTAGCATATCACAAATAAAAATCAGCCTTGCAATATCAACCGGTTAATCTTCATAATCCAACCAATAATAAATCCCGTTCGTCTTCAACATATCGACCCAAACTTGTGCACAACTTTCATAATCGTTATACTTCATAGCACGTCTGCCGTAAAAAGTAATCTTGATATAAAAGCTTAATTTAGGTGTACCTGAAATATTTAAGACGAATCGTGTTCTCGAGAGAACGAATAATGTTGGAGAAATAATATAAAGTGGTTGATGTGGATCCTTGTAGCTTCAATTCGGTTGCTACAGTGTTGACAACAAAAATAATAATAACAGTAACTCACTGTTACATTCATCCAAAATCTGTCTTCATATCAATTCTGGCCCAAATAAATGAATTACGCAGCCCAGCACAAAATTAGAGTGAACCGGCCCAGTACTGATTAGAAGGCCCATCTCCTTAAGATAAGGAGAAACCCTAATTTGAGAAGTGGAAACATGCGTACGTACCAGAAAAAAAACACGCGCCTCTCTTCAACATCTTTCTTTTCTGTCGTTGAGAAACAACAACCGGTGCAAGAAAATGCAGTTTCCGGCGAGTTTCGACAGCTTGAAGACGAGCAGAATCAAGATCCGGTGACCAGAACGTGAGCAAGTTCGAACTTACGGTGACCTAATGGCGAATTCCGGCTAGTCGAGGCTGAGAAGAAGTAAGCTCGGTGACCGGAAGTGAACAGGAAAGAACTCTGGTGACCTGTTGACGAGCAGAGACGGGAACCGGTTGAAGAATGAGAGTTCCGGTTGAACTCAAATATCCGCTTGAAGTTCAAAACCGGTTGAGGATTCGGTTGAAGTTTTCCGGTTGAGCTCCTCCTTCCGGTTGAAGTCGTGAATCTCCGGTTGAACAAATATTTCCGGTTGAGGGTTTGAGTTCCGGTTGAACTCACTCGATCCGGTTGAACTTCAGTTTTCCGGTTGAAGTTGGCAAGTCTCCATTTTCCGGTTGAAGTCAAAATTTTCCGGTTGAACCTCATAACTTCCGGTTGAAACCGAGATTCCGGTTAACTCTCGTCTTCCGGTTGAACACGTCTCCAAACATCTCAGATCTGATTTCCGGTTGGTTTCTGGATTTCCGGTTCAACGCTTGACTTCCGATTGAGAAGGATTGGCCCGAACCAGATTCGGTTTCCGGTGAACAGCGGTTCCGTGACCGGACAGAAGTCGTTTTTCCGGTCAGATCCGATTTTTCGATTTGTCGTTTCGAAAACATATCAGAACTGTTGTAACAGAAACGCAGATTCGAGTAAACATAAACCCGAATATTGACAGATTCATTCCTTTATAGACTTGTCACTTTAGAAAACCTTTGTCTTCATTCTTGAACTGAACAGAAAGTGGTAACGAACGGCTCGAGCTGCAGTCTCGTGTTCGTTTTTCTGAGTTCATCATCTTCAAATAAACAAACCTGTAACTTACTTAATATTTTTGTATTTTGTTCTTCTAATTTTTCAAAAGAGAGAGAGAGTACAATGGTTGACTTGAAACATGTGAATGTAGGGATGGGACATGAAGGTTGCTTGAGACAGAAAAAGGAATTGGATAAAAGGATGAATTTAGTAAAAAGGACACTTTGTTTTGTGGGACTCTAGAAAAGTAAAAGTCAAAAAGCAAAAAGCAAGTTGATTTATACACACAAAGAGACAAAGTGTGATGTGATAAGAATAATCACACCTTTCAATGACTTTCTTGAGATCTACAATTAAAGTAAATTGACTATGAATTTGAAATTGAGGAATATGCATACGTGAAATATGCAGAAAGTTTCATGAGTCATTTTGAGGTTAGATTTTGATAGCAATGAATATCAAAGAAATCTAATTGTGTTCACTGGCAAAAACACAACTACTCAAAATAATTACTTTCGACGACTCAAGAATAATAAATATGAATAAATAGATCTTGACTATTCTAAATGAGAAAAATTCAAGGATCTTTTTCACGAAAACTTTGAAAGACATGGAGGGGAGTTCAAAATCTTTCTAAAAAGTTTACATCTCCATTTGTTTACAAAAACAAGCATATGAACACAAAGTTGAGATATCAACCGTGAGGTTGCATTATCTCGACCGTGGCTCTGATGCCAATTGTAAAACCGAGGTGGTGGGCAAATATATAAATAATGCTACCTTTACCTTGGTTGCGGAAGCGGATCGAGTCTTTGTGTGACTCGTTTTTGAGAAAACAAATAACACCGAGATAAAGAGTTTATGGTGTTTGAGATGTGATGATGATGAAGAACAAAGCTAGTAGAAACATGGATATGAAGAACAAGATAGATCTATGATAATCAACATGAAAGATAGATAACAAAGGATAACCAAATGATTAATAATAACCGAATGATTACATTACCTACCCCACGCATTCCCGGGTTTCTTGTTCTTACTAGGTAAGAGCAAGAACCCTTGACAAGCTTCAAGGAACCATGACTAACTCTCTCTAGACAAACATCATCATCAAGTCTTTCACATGAGAAAGACTTGCTATATATACTACAAAACTCACTAAGGGCAAAATAGTAAAACTACCAACTAGTGACAATATTTAACAATAAATAATATTCACTAGAGCCATCTTCTTTAGTTGGGTCTTGTAACTTGAGTTGTCATGTTCCTCACCGTGTTGTCGGGACGGTAATCGTTAAGTGGCCGTTGAGTATTAATCTCATCTATCCAAATCATGTTGGGTCGGAATCTAGATTCCCAACAACACATATCACCATTCGTTCCAACAATCCCTAGCTGGCCCAAGTGTTTGAGGTACCAAATAACATTTAAAATGGGACTACATGACATTAACAAACAGATTACTGTGAAACTATAGAACGAAAAGAAACTTGACTGGCAAATATTTACCTTTTTCTTTTCAACCGCTTCAGACGAGGTTGATCGACCACCGATTTCACGCCCTACAGTTCAATTAATTACTTTATGTAAATGAGCAATCAAACCGATAATGAGTTTGACAAATACTAATCGTTGTGTGTATGTCAGCATGATTAGTGCTGTGGCTAGATCCAACAAAAATCTCCTTAGAATTTACCTAGAACAATGTTTTTGAATTGGTAAAACGTTAGAGCAGAATAATGACGCGGACCTATCATGAAAGTATTTATTCTGTTTTTTTAATCTAACATAAGTTGTTCCAGTTTTATTCATACAGATTATGTATATACTCTATTTTTTTCATATTAACATACATTTTCAATGAATCATAGCAGGGCCCCATTTAACTCATAACTTTGTTCTTACATGAAGTATATATTCTTATGTACCAGGAACTTATTGGAATTTTACAGTTCTCCTACAGAACTTGCATCTATTTGTGTTCTTCAGGAACAAGAGTTCATCCGGATTGTGTTCTTCATGAACAAGAGTGTATGTTATTATAAGGTACTTGAGAATAGTATGATTAAGTTGTGATGTAAAGAATTCACCTCTGTAGATGCCAGAGCATTAAGTTGGTGTGGTAACGGTGGTCCAAGTGGAGATAGATGATCTATAAGTAGATCAAGTTTTTTCTCCGATTCTTCAAACTTCAAGAAGAGGGACTTAACTTATTCATTTGTTGCATCCCGAAGAAGTCTCTCCTCTTTAAGTTCGAACTCAAGTTTTCCCAATTCACCATTAGTGTTGTTGGATCGATCCTTGAATTTTGTACAATTAACAGAATGTAGTTAGATGCTTTTTAACAAAGTACATAAATAGGAAAGCATGCAGACCCTATTGATTCATTATCTCTTAATTAGCTCTTAATTATTAATGTATCACATAAAGACCCTATGGATTAATTATTTGATATGTTATACACAAATTTAACGACATCTAAAGGGAAGAGTGGAACACATCATGTCTTCAGTGGATATAAACAAACAGTTCACCATTTCTAGCAAAGTAGCAGATGCATGACATTAATATGAACATACCAAAAATGTTGGAAACATTCTTATATATGTCCTCTAGGATCATTTCCTAGCTAGTAATGAACTAATGGTGGGAAATTCAAATTTTTGGGTGAAAATTTTTAATTAAAAGGGGGGGGGGGGGGGGAATTGTTCAAACTGATAATAAAACCCAAAATTAATATAAACAATATGTATATTAAACATAATTAAACCTAAAATTAAACATAAACACAATTAATTAATTGATTAATTAAATGTCTCCACGTGGCTCTTCTGGCGGGTTCTTCTTGAAGATGAACTTCATCATCCAGTTCGTAAAAGTCTTCAAGTCACTCTTCTTGTGGGTTTGCAGGTTCCTCCACGAGCTTGAGCAGGAGCTTCATCCTCTTGAGGTGTTGAAATTGTACGAGTACATCAATTACGGTTGACATAACTGTGATCCATTAAGCAGATCTGGATGACGATCGAAGTTAAAAGCCCTAATTAACAAAATTATGTTTTAATATTAATTTTATTATTTTCTTTTAGATATAATAAACAATATTTTAATAACACGTGCCTTGTGGCCGTGATAACGCAACTACAAAAAACGGATACATTACTAAAACACAACTAAAAAATGAAAATGATCTATGCAATTTAGAACAAAAATACGAAAAGACCGCCATGTTGAGAATTTCTCATGTATAATATTTTTGTTTCCAAAAATATTAATCGACGTCCATGAATTTTTCAGTATTAGTGTTATATATGTGATCTAATCTCGATCGAACCCCAAGAAATTTTATGAACGACCCCCATGAAAGAAAGTAGAAAAGTCTGATGTGAAAAAATTATCTAGTTTTCTTTTTGAAGATGGATGTTTAATAAGAGTTGCAGGTTTTAGTGAAAGAAAAAAGAGCAAGAAGATGAAGAATAAATTAAAATAAAAAAGTAATTATTCTATTCTACTTGAAAATTAATAAAGATAGGCACAAGTCTCGACACAAACTCTATCACCTATACATGTATTTTACTTATGATTTAGTTTCTTAATTTTTTGTATCTTTGTTTTTAAAAAGTCAGATTTGTATTCTCAAATAAATAGAGAAACTACATATTATCTCAAAGTACAAAGAGGAAAACACACCTAAAATTTCGTTTATTAATTATCAACATAGTCTAAACAAACCAAGCATGTTTCATTATATTTTTTCTTCCATTATTTGTTTTGACATATATTAATTTATTAATTTTTTTTAGTGAACAAAAGAGTTTTGTAATTTTCGAATACATCACATAATTTTTTTTTAACAGAAGTCATTGAGTTCTCATTATTCATTTTAATATTTAAGAAAGTAAAAATAATGTTAGATTTATGGAAACTTAAATTTTTTATGATCTACTTATATGTAAAAAATGATTATTTGATTAATGTAACGAGAGACTTCAATAATCTTATGTAAATATGAATATAAAAGAATTTATTATGTGATTCGACCCGATCCGACTTGAATTGAACCGGTTAAAAATTTAATATATATCGATATAATACAATTGACTTTGAATTTTTCTTCGACCCCCATAAAAATATTTTCTGGGTTCGCCACTACGTCCAATTTGGATGGTGAGGAGCAATTAGGAGCAATTAGGACCAATCAGACTCAATGAGGACTAAATACTGACAATTAGCGTCATTTAGGATACTTTAGTGAAGACCAGTTATCGTCAATTAATATGCTCAATGAATACGTATTAGGGCCAGTTCAATGAGAAGGCCGATTATGCTCATAGGACCGATAAGGACGGAGCATGAAGGAAGTGACTAATGAGGATCGATGATCAAGTATGACCAATTAGGACTAATTGGGGCCAATTAGTTTAAATGAGGACCAATGATACCAATAAGGGTAAATCAGGGTTAGTGATTGTCGATTAAGACCAATTAGGTTCAATTAGGGTCAATGAGGATCCATTAGGACCAATGATGGTCGAATATGCTCGATTAGGACCAATAAGGATGAATTATAACTTATTAGGGCCAGTTAGGACCGATGAGGGCCAATTAGACAGAATAAGTACCAATATGGCTCAATTTGGGTTACTGAGGAGCAATTTGCACAAATTGGACCAATAAGGACCAATTAGTGTCAGTTAGCCTCAATAAGGACCTACTAGACTCATCGAGTACCATTTACTTTGAAGTACAACAAATTTGAGTCAATTAGGCCTAATTGACCCCAATTGATTATAATTGGCCCTAAATGAGCCTAATTGGTCATAATTGACCGTAAGTGATCTTCATTGAACCTAACCGAGCCGAATTGACTATAATTGACCTTCATTGGCCCTAATTCATCCTAACTGAGTGTTCACTGGCCCTCATTGGTACTCATTTGTCATAAATGACCATGGTTGACCTTAATTCAGTCTACTGGTCCTCATTGAGCGTAATTGGCCCTCAATCGGCCTAATATACCCTAATTGGTCATATTTGGTCCTCATAAGGCGTTGACATTGAGCAAAATCGACCCTCGTTAGTTATAACTGGTCTTCATCATTGACCCTAATTGATCCTCATTGACCCAAATTGACCCCAATTTACCCTAATTGGGCCTCGTGGCTTCGTTGGTCCTAATTGGTCCTACTTTATCTTCATTTGTCCTCATCGGTCTTAATCGACCCTAATTGATGTGGATTCAATTAAAATAAACTAATAATATTTTTCTAAACTAAATTAAATTGTAAAAAATTTCCCCCATCCCAATTTCAACTAAATGGGCAAACTCCAATAACTTCCCCTGTTTCAATTCTTAGGGTTCATTGTGATCCAGAAGAACTGCCGTTAGTATAAAATTGCATTTTCGAAAGACAGTTACCCTCCATTTTCTCTCCAGGTTTCTAATTGGCGATTTAAACCTAAACCTTACTCTCTAATTGATCACAAATGGCACCCAAATTGAATCGAAAGGCTGCATCAAAGGCTACTGATCAACTGTTCTTCACCGAACACAATGTTGTAGCGTACTTCGAGAAATCCAACACTCATTTTGCTTTAATTGTGAATCCTGTAATATGCAAACAGAGAATTGCTGAATTTTGGGACTCAGCCAAAAAATCTGTTGATAGCAACGATGTTGGTAAAATTGACTCTAGAGTCAATGGGAATGAGATTAGTTTGACTGAAGAAATGATCCGGAAGCATCTGAAATTCAATGATGCAGGAGGTGATCCTGATTACAAGTCTGAATTGTACTTGAAGATGTACGAAGCAATTGGGTATGGGGGTGACTTAACTTGTGCGACCGTCAAAAAGGGATAACTACCCTATGTTTGGTGATATCTTGCTCATACCATTCTCCACTGCCTATCTTACAAGAAAACTGCGTGGGATGAATTTGCTGCACCTCAATCATCCGCTTTTCATGGATTGGTAAATGGGCTCAACTTTAAATTTTCAAAAATGATATTTATTGGAAGATGGAAAATCTAAAACCTAAAAGGATCTTTACATGTACCCCAGATTCGTCCAACACATTCTCAATTGTGAATTTCCAAATCTACAAATCACTGATCAACATCTTGAACTAAAATCTTTTACAAGTAAAACATTTTCTAACATGCAAGTGAATAAAACTGTTTTTCTTGGTAACTGAAAAACCGAGGTGGTGGGCAAATACCTTGGTTGCGGAAGCGGATCGAGTCTTTGTGTAACTCGTTTTTGTAGAAACAAATGAACACCCGGATGTGAACACGATGGTGTTTGAGATGTGATGATGATGATGAGCAAAGCTAGTATAAACATGATAGATGAAGAACAAGATAGATAGATAAACAAGGTGGAATGATAGATAACTAAAGATAATCGAATGATTACATTTTACCTACCCCACACATTCCCGGGTATCATGAACTTACTAGGTGAGTTCATGAACCCTCGACAAGCTTCAAGAAACCATGACTAACCCTCTCTCAAACATACACTTATCATCAAGTCTTTCACATGAGAAAGACTTGCTATATATACTACAAACTCACTAAGGGCATAATAGTAAAACTACCAACTAGTGACAATATTTGAACAATAAATAATATTCACTAGAGCCATCTTCTTTAGTTGAGTCTTGTGTCTTGAGTTGTCATGTTCTTCACCGTGTTGTCGGGACGGTAGACGTTAAGTGGCCGTTGAGTATTGATCACATCTATCCAAATCATGTTGGGTCGGAATCTCGATTCCCAACAATCTCCCCCTATTTGGTAGATGGTATACTCAACACTTGTGACATTGGTTCTTGTATTCTTGCAACTTGTCTACAAGAAAATCTTCATGTAGTTTCAAATCTTTTGTTCTTCAATTCTCCTTTGTGAAGCTCCCCCTACAATAAACATTCTTCAACCCCCAAACCATAGGCTGTAATGCATAGGGTGTTTACAAACTTCAACACAATGGCAAGCTACTTGAGGACTAAGTCATAACTCAAGGTACCAATATTGTTGAAAGTAAACAAGATAAAGGATCTATGAAAAACTTGAGAATTAACTCCACAATTCAACCATCTTGAAATACTTGGCCGAATACCAAACCAATGCTTTGCACGAAGATAAACCACTTCTTTTTGTGCTAATAATCTTGCCTTCGATTTTTACCGCAATGGCAATGTCGCAACTGTTACGGCTTGAGGACACTTCAAAGATTAAAAATCACATTTTTGCTCATGGCTTGCACAAAGTCTCGTCACATATCCTCCCCCTAGACTTTTGCAACCAAGCAAAATAATATCAATGAGTTCGTCGTGCAAATTCCAATCAGAAAAATTGTGTAACCCCTTCCACCTAATTCTGAAATGGCGGCAATATCGAATCGAACCCGTGATGTAATAAATCCAAACAGTAGCATCATAGAGCAAACCCGTCGTCAAACCGAATCGGATATCGAAGCATCAATGAATGGAAACAACTTCATCTAACCTGAATGGATATACTTTTCCGGCGCCCTAAGGTGAATTCCGGCAAGCCAAATCTGATCAGATGTGAACTCCGGCGGCTTAGAAGCGAATTCCGGCGGCCCAAGGGCGTCACCGGCGACCTGAGATATCTCTGATGTGATTCACCGGTAATTCAATACAAATCAGCAACATTCTGATGAGCTAAACTTCAAACAGTGGCGATCTCTAGTTACTAGAAGCATTCACGACATGAACAGAAGTTGTATCAGCCAAACTCCTCATCTCCGGTGACATGATCGTGATCTGAAGTGAACTCCGGCAATCAGAACCACGTCAGAAGCTTTTCCGGTCGAAGTATGGACTTCCGCTTGAAAACAAATTTCCGGTTGAAGTGGCTTTTCCGGTTGAACTTCAACATTCCGGTTGAAAGTTGGTTTCCGGTTGAAACCATTTTTCCGCTTGAAATGAGATTTCCGGTCGAACTAGGTATTTCCGCTTCAAGTTGAAACGGAAGTGAGTTTTCCGGTTGAAACCTCGTTTTTCCGGTTGAACTACGACTTCCGGTTGAAGTCGGTTTTCCGTTCGAAGTTCAAACTTTCCGGTTGAAGGTTGGAGGGGAATGGAGAGAGAGAGAGAACAATCTCGTTGCTTTTTCTGCCACTTCCGACAGGCCTGTGTTTCTTTTTCATTCTTCTCCTTTCAGTTGCTATCAACGTCTTCAACTGTAACCGTCATCAACCTTATCCTTGTAGAACCCTAATGTCGAACCTGTGAACATTGACAGTCTGAACAATCATAGTTAACCCGGATTTCGAATACGTTACCACCGTAACCTTTGTTCTTGCCAAACCCTAATATCATCTTCATGAGCCCAGAAGTGTCGCCATGTTACTATCGTCACCTTCGTAAACCCAGAACAAAGCTTGAACCGACATCATCATCAATCCGTCTTCATCACCGTTTGAAACTCTTGGACATTCACGAACATATGAACGAACGAGCTGCAGTCTCGAGTTCATCTGAGTTCCAAAGATCGGTGTACAACAATTACCAACTTACAACTCTCATGATTTTGGTTTCTCTCATGATGTTTTTCGAAGAGAGCGAGAGAAAGCATGTTCATGAGACTGTGAAGATAGAATAGGATAGCGTACGATGGAGAGAGATGGACTTTTACTTTTTGCAGGTTTCTTGGAAGTAGGTTTCTTTAAAGTTGTAGAGAGAGAAACTCAATAAAAGTAAATGAAAAGCATGTTTGTCGGTTATTTTAAGATGATTGTGGGACTCAATGAAAATGAAAGCTATAAAGCATTTTGAGTCAACACTCCATCAGAAAAAATAAGATGGGACATGAGATAATTAAGGAAACACCGGATAATATGTAGTATATGTCTTGAAAGACTCAAATCATGTGCATCTAATTATTTAAAATTCTAAATAACAAGATACATATTCAAAGATTTGAACGGATAGAATGGGTTTTGAAGAAATACATGGGTACTTCAAACACAAAAACCCAGTGACATTTTCAAGAACACCACAAAAACAAAAGAACACATAGGTTTTGACTAATCTAAGAAAGAAAACTTCAAAAACCTTTTTAATAAACTTTGAAAGACATGGAGGGGAGTACAAAATCTTTCCAAAAAGTTTACATCTCCATTTGTTTACAAAAACAAGCATATGAACACAAAGTTGAGATATCAACGGTTAAGTTGCATAATCTCGACCGTGGCTCTGATGCCAATTGAAAAACCGAGGTGGTGGGCAAATACCTTGGTTGCGGAAGCGGATCGAGTCTTTGTGTAACTCGTTTTTGTAGAAACAAATGAACACCCGGATGTGAACACGATGGTGTTTGAGATGTGATGATGATGATGAGCAAAGCTAGTATAAACATGATAGATGAAGAACAAGATAGATAGATAAACAAGGTGGAATGATAGATAACTAAAGATAATCGAATGATTACATTTTACCTACCCCACACATTCCCGGGTATCATGAACTTACTAGGTGAGTTCATGAACCCTCGACAAGCTTCAAGAAACCATGACTAACCCTCTCTCAAACATACACTTATCATCAAGTCTTTCACATGAGAAAGACTTGCTATATATACTACAAACTCACTAAGGGCATAATAGTAAAACTACCAACTAGTGACAATATTTGAACAATAAATAATATTCACTAGAGCCATCTTCTTTAGTTGAGTCTTGTGTCTTGAGTTGTCATGTTCTTCACCGTGTTGTCGGGACGGTAGACGTTAAGTGGCCGTTGAGTATTGATCACATCTATCCAAATCATGTTGGGTCGGAATCTCGATTCCCAACAGTAACGACACATCACACCCTATGCCTAAGGCTAGGAGTGCTCCCGAGAAAACTGCTCCTGGTGACAACATTGTTACACCAACAAGTGTTGAGCCCACACCAGACCGACCATCCTCTTCCACTGATATACAAATTCCCACCAAAAGGAAGAGGATGTCCACATCAAAAACCACACCCAAAAATACCACATGCATTCCACAATCACCCAAAAGGAAGAGGACTAGGTCTCTTTACCTAGACCCTCCACAGGACTACCTCAGAATGAGGGTGGTATATCACCTAGGCCACATGAAGTAAATTCCCCAACCCTTATTGCACGGAATATACTGTTGGACTTGGTTCAATCACCCAACCGACATTCTGGTGATAAGGTGACTTGCAGTAGTGATGAAGCAAGTCAGGTGGAAAGGGCTGACACTACTCATGAAGTCCCACTAGACCCTGAGGACAGTGCCAACATCATTGAGACCCAATCCTCGGCAACTGTTTATGTTAGGGAACGTTTTCATGAACCTTTGATTGACAACAGGAATCCCAGGTGCCAAGAAACCATGGGTGCTGAGCATGAACAAGGTCGGCTTGTTTGCTCTTCTTTGCTCAAAGATACTGGCAACACACTAGTTAAGAGCAGCATGACATATACTGAATTGACGGTTCGATGTACAAAACTTGAGAATGAATTGGTAGCTCTCCGTGCAAATGTGAGAGCTCAAGGAGAAGAAATTGAACGGTTTAAGGCAGGACAATCTGTGAAAGCCACTGATTGGTAAGGTTGTCAACCATACGTTGAAATGAAATTCACATGTCAAACTAGATTTAATTCAAAATAGGACCTTGCACAGGGTGTCTTCCTCAGATGTTGATGAAGTTGAACAAGTTGATCCAGTTGAACAAATTGATCCGGTTGAACAACTTCATCCGGAGGAAGAAGGCCATGTTGATCCGGTTGAACAAGTTGATCCGGTTGAATAACTTCATCCGGAGGAAGAAGGCCATGTTGATCCGGTTGAACTAGTTGATCCGGTTGAACAACTTCATCCGGAGGAAGAATGCCATGTTGATCCGGTTGAACAAGTTGATCCGGTTGAACAACTTCATCCAGAGGAAAAAGGCCATGTTGATCCGGTTGAACTAGTTGATCTGGTTGAACAACTTTATCAGGTGCAAGTGACTGCTGATAATCAGATTATCATAAGCGTGATGAGTGATCTGCAAACCACAAATGTGGATATAGCTCCTGAAGCTCTATCTTTCATGAGAAAAATGATGATTAGGAATACTCTTAACTGCACTTGGTTAAGGAGTGCTCCATCTCTGCCCATCATTACTTCAAGTTGCTCCAGAGCAATTGCCTAAGACTATTTCGGAACAAGTTGCTCCGGAAGATAGTCCCAAGGAAGTTACTCCGGAAGTTGGCACTAAGACTATTCCTGAGCAAGATATCTCGGAAGTCAGTCCCAATGCTGCAACTTCACTTCATGAATCTCCAAAACTTGCCGATGGTGATTCTCTTGATGAGAGAACCATCTCTGGTTTCACTGACATGGAGGATGATAATCAGAGCACAGGAGGCCAAAATGAAGATATGGATCCTGCCACAAAGGCTCTGATTGATCAGTTGGAAAAAGAGAATGCTGAAGTACAGAAGAAGTTCCAAGAACAGAAGAAGGCTGCTGTGTTTGAAGAACAGAAACGACTGCTCATAGAGGGAGGTATCTATGAGTATGTCATCAACAATGCAGACCTGATGTTTTTTATCAATGGAGCAAGGAGAAGATCTGATCTGTACATAGAAGAAAGAATTGCCAAAGCTGAAGAGCAAGGTCTTTCAGACAAGGTTGACAAGTACAGAAGGGTCTTGGGAAATGAGTATATGAAAATTCATATGAAAAAGACTGAAGACAACAAAATTTTCCTAGCTCAATTCAGTGTAATGCTCAGAAGCAAGGAGTGTTTCACTGATGCATGGGTTGATGAAATGAAGGGTGATGATCTAATCAACTGGATGTACATGATCTTGTCTATCACAGCAGATCAAGATAAAGAGATGAATGTCAAGAGATTTGTTGATTATGCTTTTGAGCAGGAGAAGGCACAAGAGAAGCAAGGTACAAAATATCAGAAATTAACAGAGGAGGATGACATGTTGATTCACAAATGGTACATCATAGAAATTATAATGGAGAATCCCAAAAGAATCAACTCTTGCAAATTGCCTAGGCTGAGACTTGACTATGATGCCATCAGAAAGAGTCAAATTGAAAAGGAAAGAGTTACTGGTGAGAAGAAGCCACCAGGTATGTATGCTCTTTTTGACTCTTTACATCCTGAAGGTCTCAGCTACCTTAAACAGAAGAAGAGAAAGGCTCCTGATTCAACTGCTCAACAAAAGAAGCCAAGGATTAACATTGTGAAACAGATGTTTGACACTGTTTCTGATCCTCATCTCTCATCATCTCAACCCTTTACCTCAACACCTCAACCCACTGCTCCCACATTTCAAACTCCTAACCAGCCTATTCCATCTCCACAATCTTCACCACCTCCTATAAATCCAAAGCCTAAACAATCTGAAACTGAACCCTCATCTCAGCAACCTTCAGCCATACCACCCATCTTGCTCACCTTTTCTGGAAGAAAGAAATCCATGGCTAAAAGGAAGAAGATAGTAGTGAGTGAATCAGAAGGAGAATCTGAACCTTCAGATCCTCCCAACCCACATGTCGATGTCACTCATCCTTGCATTCTAAGGATTGAATCTCACAAAAGTGAAGACATGCACTACTTCTTCATTAGCAATGGGGAAGTAAGGAAGAAACAAGATTTAAAACTGGATGATTGGGATAAGTTGCATCAGATGGACATCATGACCATAATGGGAACTCCCAACTATGTCTGCATGCCTTAAGGTTATAGTAGAGCTCAAGTAAAGGCATCAAGAAGATTCAGCAAGAAGAACAGTTTTTGGTAGCAACATCTTAGGGGGAGACTGTTGGGAATGTTTAGTTTGCCTGAAATTCTCTAAGTCAGAGTTTTGAAGGAAGTTACTCCGGACCTTTCATGAAAGTTTCCTATTTCACAAGGCCAAATTTCGGTTACAAGCTATTAAAGAGGAGAACAAGATGGGAACCGGATGAACTTGGCTGGAAGAAGAGTTGATCCCTGTATTTGTGTACAATTGCATAAGTTGTTCCAGTTTGTTTGTTTACATGATAGTTGTTACAGTTTTATTCATACACTTTTCATCTATAATAACATACACATTTTCAATGAATCAAAGCAGACGTCCATTTCACTCATAACTGTGATCTTACATGAAGTATATATTCATATGTTATGTTAATTAGTATATGTTGGCATTTTGATATATGGTGGGATGAGATGACCTATAAACAGGATAAATTTTACTTCTAAATTGGAAGAAGAACAAAACCGGATGAACTACAGTTCCTCAGGAAGAAGAGTTCATGAGGATTGAGAGAAGATGAACTAGATTTCTTCAGGATGAACCGGATAAATTAGAGTTCTAAAGTTCTTTAGGATGGTTAACCAGTTTTCTTCTATTATAATAACATTAACATTTTCAATTAATCATAGTAGACCTCCATTTCACTCATAACTGTGATCTTACATGAAGTATATATTCATATGTTATGTTAGTATATGTTGGCATTTTGATATGGTGGGATGAGATGATTTATAAAATAAAAATCACATCAGTTCATAATAAAATCTACTTGCAACAATCAAATTTAGAAAAAAATCAACTTTAATGATTAAGATAAAATCTATGTATATAATTAATGGTGTTAACCAAAACAAAACATGAGGAAGAGCTAACAATAACTTTAATATATATATATATTGATCTTTATACAAAGATTTTCATCAGATCCTATACAAAAATCTATCTAACTAGCTAAGACCTAGCATCCGACATATAGTCTTCATCATCAAAGAAGCTGTTGTTGCTACTGCTATCATCAGGAAACAGCTTTTGACTAGGTGGCAATCTCGGTCCCAACTTGGAGGTGTAGGTGGAATCCCTGTTCCGGATTAATTACACATCCAGCTCTCTCTCCCCCTCTGGTCCCTGGAGATGAAGTTTCATATCCCCTACAACTTCGGCAGTGATGAAATCAGCGTACACAAGCCCGTATTTGATGGACAGCAGTGGGATCCTCCAATAAATGAGGAAATAGCCAATCGATGTGTGGCTTAGGTAGTGCACCATTTGATCCAGATCATGACAATCAAATGTGCGAATGTCGACATAGTCGACATAATCTACCTTTCCCTTCCACACATTATAGCCAGCGACATTCCGGTGGAAATCACCACAGTGATGGACCTTGAGGGTGAACCTCTGACCACCTGTAAAAAACCCAAATTCAGAGTAGAGAGTAAGTAACTAAAAAACATAAAACCCTAAAAAGAAAAACGTACAGCCATTGTTGAGTGAAAATACACTTACGGGGAGTCTTACCATAGTAGGGTGCTGGTTCATTAACACCCCTAATCCTCCATTGTTTACCAAAGGCAGCCATTGATCGATCGAAGTTTTTTTCTTGATGATCAGGAAATACGTTCGTACAGAAGATTTTGGTGGCGAAAAAGTGGAAATTTAAAGGCAGACAGGAAACGCTACCAGCTATGGTGGGAAGAAGTGGAAAGGTCATGCCAAGATAACCGTGTATATTTTGTTACCTTTACCACGGAAATCCTGTTTTTACCGTGTCTATTTACCTTTAGCAACGCAAATTTTGTTTATCAATCATTTCTTATGTGATTGGAGTAATTAAATAAGTTCTGGCTAAAATATAACCAATTAACACTTTTGTATCAATGGTTCTTTTTTAATCTTGTAGTTTGTTCCTTTCTTTTGACTGACCCAGGTTCAAGCCTTGATTGCTACAATTTATAATTTTTTGATTGTCTAATAGTGGATGACGGGATTTATAAACTGGATAGATTTTAATTCTGCAGTAAATTGGAACAAGAACAAAACCGTATGAACTAACAAGAACAAAACCATATGAACTAGAATTCCTCAAAAAGACGAGTTCATCTGGAATGAGAGCAGATGAACAAAACCGGATGACATTTTTAGACAACTGTTTCACTGCCTTGGCGGACTGAGATGATTTATAATAAACAGGATCAATTTTAGCTATTCATTAGAGAAGAAGAAGAATAGAACCGGATGAACTAGAGTTCTTCAGGATCAAGACTAATTATTCAGTAATAGAACAGGATGAACTAGAGTTCTTCAGGATGAACCGGATAAACTAGAGTTCTTCAGGATGAACTATATATACTATAAATAACCAAAGTTGTTATTTCTGTTCGTAATCTATAGGATATTCCCATATATTTAAACCCATTATCTAGTGAATTAAAATCATTGTGGTTGAATACAATTCCTTATACACTAATATTTAGTCACACAACCTAATATATGTAGAAGACAACCGGATGAACTAGAATTCTTCAGGAAGAAGTGTCAAAAGACACATCGGATGCATAACACATAAACAATTAATTACATATATAATCCAAAAGATGTGATATCAGTTAATTAATTACAAATATATATATATATATATATAATAAAAAAACAACATAAACTTAAAACATGCTCCCACTAGAGAAATTGTCTGAATCGTCATATCGGCCTGTTCTCCATGGGTAGCTACCTTCAGAGGGGGAGGAGGAAGACACCTTCACATCTCCATCGAGGTAGATGGATATGACCTCCTCGTCCATGACTTGCAGGGCCAAGGCCCTAACATCCCTCGGATCATCAGTGAATGGAACCAGTCCAAAATCTAGAGACAACCCTGGGATCCTCAGGTAGGGGTCGAAATCGTTCAAGTCATAACCTAGGTCAGACACCATTTGACCTATGTCATCGAACGAGAAGGAGTTAATGTCCACCTTGTCGAAATAGTGAACCCTCCCATCGATGTATTGTATCCGACCATTGAGGCTCGTAAAATACCCTAGGTTATCGATCACCAAAGTAAACAGACTAAAATCTTCTTCCCTTGTTCAAGAAAAATAACCAAATCAGAGACGCGAATTCCACATTAAAGCATTTGAATTTCAGTCATTTAGATGATTACTCACCGTATTCGGGGCTATCTTCCACATTCAGAGGACGCAAATGCCACATTTTCAGAGAGTGGCATGATAAACTAAAAAATAGAGAGCTGAGAGAGCTAACAACGTATATGGTGATGATCGAAAATTAATTAATTAATGATATTATTTATATCCGAAACTCGAGGTCGTAGATAAAGATTTGACCTCTAGTAATGATGTATATCCACCGCCGTCGCCATAGATAATTAACTAATTAAAACTGGCTACTATTTAGTCACGGTTAATATATGTGGCCATATGTAATAGATTTTTGTCACTCACAACCTACTATTTTAAGTCACACAACCTAATAACAGTGGCCATATGTACTAGCTTTTAGCCACATAACTAAGTAAAAAGCGTGGCCATTGCTCACATTTAGCTACACATAAAATATAATTAATAGTTTTGTTTTTTTTAATTTACTAAGTAATAAAATCTACTCTTCCGTCACACAACATTATTTAAACGTGGCCATACATTCCTTTTTGGTCACACGAATTAAAAATCATAAAAAATCCGTGGCCGTTTGGTGCATTTCGCCACTCTTTATTAAGCGTGACAAATAAGGGCCACATGTTTTTGTAAAACAGTGACTAAAGCCACTGCACCTGATTGTTGTTGTCACATAAACAAAAAAATACGTGGCTAAAAGGGTCTAAAGGCTATATATTTGCCACGGGTACAAAATATGTGTGGCTAAAACTAGTGTTTCCTACCTTTGGCCACGCTTTTTACAAAACAGTGGCTATGCGTTAAAAAAAACCGTGGCCAAAGCCACTTTTTGACGTAGTGGCTTTTCAGAAACAAGATGGCAATGGAAACCAGTCATATCAGAAGCAAAGCAGCTCATCCTATCAGAAACCTTAGAATGCCAACTCTAATGTCTCTCATCCTGGCTCGCTAACTCTTAATCTGCTTAAGGAGTCAACAACGGTGGCAAGGCATTAGTCTCACTCGAAGGTGGTAACTATAACTGGACATCTTCTTCATCATCTCAACCTTCAAACCAGTCAGACTATGCACTAATGGTCAATTCTCATGGAGAAGAGATTAATGAGTCTGTTGAATTTGGCCCTCTTTTCCCAACTGACTTCTGTCTGATGGCTGGAGTTGATGAGATCCTTGAAGAGTCTTCTCCTACTGTCGGAAACGTTACTGCTGTGAATCCATCTGAGATAGAGACGGAAGCAAGCAAGCGTCTTCTTGAACTTCAGAGAGAAACAGTTCCAGATGAGGGACTGGCCCAGAGTGCTGCCAACACGTGGTACTTAGATAGTGGTTGTTCCAGGCATATGACAGGGAACAAGGACCTGCTGTATGATGTCAAAACAATATCGCACGGTGGTCCTGTTGCCTTTGGAGGTGATGTTCGGGGTGGAAGAATAATAGGAAACGGTCTCTTGACTAATGGTGAAATTTCATTTGACAAAGTGAATTTGGTGTCTAATCTGAAGTTCAACCTGCTTAGTGTCTCACAAATTTGCGAAAACAAAATGCCAATGTTCTTCGATGATTGTGAATGTTATATTCTGAAGCCTAGCTTCAAGATTCCCGAAGATCAGATTCTATTTCGAGCAAAACGGAAAGGAAACATGTATGCTTTGGATATGTCTGCTGCAAGGTCGACTGGCTCCATAGCATGCTTCTTGGCTAAGGCATCAGAAGATGACTCTACATTATGGCATAGGCGGATGGGGCATGTGAACTTTCGGAACATGAACCGCCTTGTTAGGGGGAAATACGTTGACGGTGTGCTGGAGAAGGAATTCATCCACATCGATAATTGTGTGGCATGTCTGAAGTGTAAACAACACAAGACGTCTCACATGCCAAAGCCACCGGGTAGAACGACAACAATACTTCAACAACTTCATCTTGACCTTTTCGGGCCTGTAAGCATCAAGAGTTTAGGGGGAAAGTCATACTGCTTGGTTATCACTGACGACTACTCCAGATACTCATGGGTGTTTTTCCTAAAAGAGAAGTCTGAAACAGCTGAGATCTTGAAGGATTTTGTCAAACGTATCGAGAACAGATGCTGAGGCCATAGTCTAGGTCACCATTTCTAATAACCTAATTCCCTATAGCCACGACTCTGATACCAATCTGTCACACCCCAACCGACGGCGGATTTACGTCGGGGTGTGATGATTGTCCAAATGCTCATGACACTAATTAAAGTTTCAATACTTAATCATTATCAAATTCCAAGTCAAATAATATGTTCAAATACACATAACATAACAAATAGATTAACGTTTGATTTAATAAATCTAGGTCCAAAGCATCCTAGATGTGACATCAATCAAGCATGGCTCAAACTGCATTTCCTGTAACATGTATAAAAATAGAGAGTGTCAACTAAAATAGTTGGTGAGTAGACATAGGTATAATTATATATAGTATATTGAAAGCGATTCAAATGTCAAATGTAGACTCAAACACGTATGAATAAACCAATATTGAATTTGAATGTTCATAACCAAACCATTGTTGACAAGCGCCCTTAACTTGCAAGTTAAGTTAATGAAATAGGTTTCAATCACCCGAATGCTAAACCGGTCAAATTCAGGTGGGTTGTCAGTCCAATGGATCCATCTTTGTTACCATAGGCTTATATGTTAATAATTACCCTTGAAAATTAAATTTGCATATAAAACCATAGTTCACCATATAACATGTAATCACACAAAGACATAGAATGAAATCGCATGGTTTGTAAAATGAATAAAGAATTTGATATTTGAATATGTATACATGTTACATCCCAAAACTTGAAAGTGAAAAGGGATTATGAATACTCACATGATCAATAAGCGGAATATGAGAATAGTCCGAGTGATATGAAGATGGTCTATCCGTGTCCTAAATTATATAAAGACACCTTAAGGTTTAGTGATATGGGTCAAATATCTAAGTCAACCATTTAGACTAGTCGAGTCCAGTTAAGTGAGTTAACTCGTTTAACCGTTGGTGATAATTATTTGTTTTAATAAAAGTATATTTATTCCATAATTATACGTGTATCTGGATATTCAAGTAAACGTGGTTCCATAAATACTAGTTATATTTCGAGTGAGTTGGATAAATAATATTTTTGTCTCCGATTGTGTCCGTTATTTAAATTGAAACGAATATATATTTATTTTAAAAGAAATATACACTTTACTAATAGTTAATTTTTAATAAGTCTAAGTCTCAACTTAGTTTATATAAAATCCATTTTATTAACATTATAAATATTGAGAGTCTTAACGGTCATAACGGATACCCGTTAGATCTAATATTTAATACAATTGAAATAATTATAATAAATAAATTTGAGACATTTTTTTTATATAACAAAATTTCGTTAATGTTTTATACAAATAAAATAAAACTTCAAATAAAAATTTCACTACAGTAACTTTGATTTAGGTGACCGAGGAGTCATTTAATTCCCGTCCCAAGTAATTGTTATGACGTTTATAATTTTTGTGTCATTTAAGTACAAGATATTTAACGTGAAATTGGTGACAGAACTCAGAGGAAGACAAATAGTTGAGTAAATTTTACATTTGAGTATAAGTTTTAGTTAAATATAAGATTAGTGGTTTTCTTTAGTCAACGCGGTTAATCCAAAGGGCTCGTAAGTGGTTTCGTGTCTAGCTCAAAATAATGCTATAAAAATAAAAATGAAAGATATCTCACTTTAAGCAAGCAAGGAGAAGGATGTGTAGATGAAATGTTGAGTCCACCCGTGAGCCCTCAAACGAGGTTGATGAGTCTTCGAGACTTGGTGTTTGAATACGTGCTCAAAGGATTTAAAAGTGGATTTTTAGGATGAGGATTGTGTTCTATCTGTGAAGGAGAAATATATATGATTTTATAGGAATTGAATACGTAGAGTAAAAGGGGAGGATGATATTCAAAATATTGGGTTTGTGACTTCCCTGATGAGTTAGTTAAATAGGCTTGAAAAAGGAAGCATGTATCATTTTTGTGTGGAGATAAATCCATCCATGTAAACACCCAATGGTCCACAGATATGTATATTTATATATTATATAAATGTTGAAAGGAAATAAAATGTAAGGAATTGGATGTTGGCGGGGGTCAGACGAGAATGTAAGGAACAAAGTGGGATTAATTTCTTTTTTTTATCATGAGTTAAATAATAAAAACTAAAAGAAATATGAGAATGTGTTTTCGTTTGTTCATGCGTGGAGAGGTAGGGAGATAGGATAGGTGTAACGAGATGGTTTTTAGATTAAAAACGTACATGGGACCAACTGACTTTAAAAATGATAATAACTCGTTTATCTTTATAAATCTTTAATTTATAAAAGAATCTATGCATAAAATTATAAAAGCTTAACTTTTATAATCTTTGATATTTTACCACCATCACTATGTAGTTTTAGGGTCATTAAATAATATCATTGTTGGTCTCAGGTTGGGTTGACTCAGGTATGACCATACTTGAATATATACCCATATATATATATATATATATATATATATATATATATATATATAAGGAAAAAATAGAATTCCTCATGAATCATTGCTCGAATAAAAATTAAATTGACATGGATAATTGGAAATGGGTCGGGTTACAATATGAAAAATAGACGGATGTCAGAGTCTCCCCTACTTTAGGGGAATTTCGTCCCGAAATTGATTACGAGGAGGCTGATATAAAAAGATGTGGATACTTGGTTCTCATTTGGTCTTCGCGTTCCCAAGTGAATTCTGGTCCACGCTTGGATTCCCAACGAATCTTGACAATGGGTATGCGACTACGCTTGAGTTGTTTCACCTCACGGTCCATGATCTCTACTGGTTTCTCTACAAAGTGCATAGATTCATCGATGTGCACTTCATTTAGAGGAATATGAAGGTTTTCATCGGCTAAGCATTTCCGTAGATTAGACACGTGGAAGGTTGGATGAACATTGTTGAGATCCGAAGGTAGTTCGAGCTTGTAAGCTACTTTCCCAATCCTTTTAAGGACTTTGAATGGGCCAACAAAACGAGGTGCTAGTTTTCCTTTCTTCCCAAATCGGACAACTCCCTTCCAAGGGGATACCTTAAGGTGTACCAAGTCGTCGACTTCGAATTCTAAGGGTTTGCGTCATTTATCAGTGTAGTTCTTTTGACGACTCCTGGCAGCGAGAAGATTATCACGGATTTGCAAGATTTTATCAGTAGTTTCTTGGATTAACTCGGGATTAGTGATTTGGGCTTCACCAATCTCGTTCCAACAAATAGGTGAACGACACTTACGACCATAGAGTGCCTCGAAAGGTGCCATGCCGATACTTGTATGATAACTGTTATTATACGAGAACTCGATCAAAGGTAAGTGTGAATCCCAATTGCCACCGAAATCGATGACACAAGACCTAAGCATATCCTCGAGTGTCTGGATAGTTCGTTCAGATTGACCATCGGTTTGAGGATGATAAGCGGTGCTAAGGTCTAGACGAGTACCGAAAGCTGATTGAAGAGATTGCCAAAAGCGAGAGATAAAGCGACCATCACGATCAGAGATGATGCTCAAAGGCACACTGTGACGACAAGCAATTTCTTTGATGTAGATTTGAGATAATTTCCCAACTCGGTATTTTTCTCGAATAGGAATGAAGTGAGCTGATTTGGTCAATCGGTCAATGATTACCCAAATGCTATCGTGACCATCCGAAGTGCGTGGAAGTTTAGTGACGAAATCCATGGCTATGTTTTCCCACTTCCACACCGGAATCTTTGGTTGTACAAGCAATCCAGAAGGTCGTTGATGTTCAGCTTTGACTTTAGAGCAAGTGAGGCATTTAGCCACGAAGAGGGAAATTTCCTTCTTCATGTCGGGCCACCAATAATGACAACGAAGATCCTGATGCATTTTGTCTGCACCAGGATGAACAGAATAGCTGGACTTGTGAGCCTCGCTCATGATGAAAGTACGAAGATCGTTTCGATTAGGAATCCAAAGACGATTTAAGAAATATAGGAGACCATTTGGTTTGATTTCTAATTGGAATTCAGCACACATGACATTTCTTCGTACATGTTACCCTCGGTGACTAAGGTATGTTGTGCTTTAAAGATACGAAGTTGGATATCTGACTGAATAAGAATGCTTTGAAGTTGAATAGACTTGACATGGTCTTTGCGACTAAGAGCATCGACCATAACATTTGCTTTGCCTGGATGATAACGAATTTCGCAATCATAATCGTTGAGTAGCTCGAACCAACGTCGTTGTCTCATGTTTAGCTCCATTTGATCAAAGATGTGTTGGAGGATCTTGTGGTCAGTGAACATCACACATTTGGTACCGTATAGGTAATGCCTCCAGATTTTCAAAGCGAAAACGACCGCACCAAGCTCGAGATCATGCGTTGTGTAGTTTTTCTCGTGGATTTTGAGTTGTCTTGAGGCATAGGCGATAACCGTTCCTCGTTTCATGAGAACACAACGAAGACCTTGGTTTGATGCATCGCAATAGACGACAAAGTCGTCGTTACCATCGGGAAGAGTTAGGATAGGAGCATCGCATAACATTTGTTTAAGTGTCTGAAATGCTTGCTCTTGCTTAGGACCCCACTCGAATGGCTTGCCTTTATGAGTTAAGGCAGTGAGTGGTAAAGCAATCTTGGAGAAGTTTGAAATGAAACGTCGGTAGTAGCCTGCTAAACCAAGAAAAGAGCGAATTTCGGTAGGAGTAGTAGGAGTACTCCAATTTCTAACGGTTTCGATTTTGGCTGGATCTACGTGGATACCCTTGTCATTGACGATGTGTCCCAAAAATTGAACTTCCTTAAGCCAAAATTCACACTTCGAGAATTTGGCGTATAGTTGTTCTTTCTTCAAGAGTTCCAAAATTAGACGTAGGTGCTGCTCGTGATGAGATTTTGATTTGGAGTAGATTAGGATGTCATCAATGAAGACGATCACAAATTTATCCAAGTAGGACTTGCAAATGCGATTCATCAGATCCATGAATACTACAGGTGTGTTTGTTAAGCCAAAAGGCATAACCGTGAACTCGAAGTGGCCATACCTCGTACGAAAGGCAGTCTTTGGAATATCATCATCAAGAACACGAAGTTGATGATATCCAGAACGAAAATCTATTTTTGAGAAACAATTGCCACCTTGAAGTTGATCAAAGAGATCGTCGATTCGAGGTAAAGGATAACGGTTTTTGATTGTAAGATTGTTGAGTTCACGATAGTCGATGCACATTCGAAATGATCCATCCTTCTTCTTCACGAATAAAACAGGTGCTCCCCAAGGTGAGGAACTTGGACGAATAAAGCCTTTTTCAGAAAGCTCTTGGAGTTGATTAGATAACTCTTGCATTTCAGAAGGTGCGAGACGATATGGAGACTTAGCCACTGTAGTTGCACTGGGTACAAGATCAATGCGGAAATCAATTTGTCGAATAGGAGGAAGGCCAGATACATCTTCAGGAAAGACTTCAGGAAAATCCCGAACGATAGGAATATCTTGTATCTTCTTCTCCTTAGCATCTGTCTCCATAATATGAGCCAAGAATGCCATGTAGTCCTTGCGTAAGTACTTTCGGGCTTTGGTGCATGACATGAGTTTAAGTCCTTTAGATGGTTTTTCGCCATAAACAACCAAAACCTGACCATCTTTGCGAGGAATTCGAATAGCTTTCTCGAAACAGGCAATTTCGGCATGATTTTGAGTTAGCTAATCCATGCCTACTATGACATCAAAACTACCCAGTTGCATGGGTATGAGGTCGATAGTGAGATTGTGCTCATTAAAGTTAAGTGTGCAATTGCGAATAATTGAGTCAATGGTGATTGGTTTTCCGTCTGCCACTTCAACCGTGAAAGATTTCTCTAGTTTGGTTCTAGGGGTAGCAAGTAAGGGCTCGAATTCAATAGATACAAAACTTTATCGGCACCAGTAACAAATAAAATTGAGGCATAACGGTTATTAACAAGGAACGTACCATTAACCACTTCGTTGTTGGCTTGAGCTTGATTAGCATTGATGTTGAATGCACGACCACGTGCACCCTGGTTGATTGGGTTGGCTTGAGCGTTATTTACGATAGTCAACCTTGGGCATGCGTTGCGAAAATGAGTTGGATCGCCACATTGGAAACAAACACGCCCATTAATCATTAGTGGAGCATTGGGTAACGCAGTGGGTTGAGCAAAGGGTTGTTGAGCTTGAGGTCGCAAGGGTTGGCGACAAACATTGGTAAAATGGCCATATCGACCACAATTGAGGCATTGGCGATATGCGATAGTCGCGGGATGATGGTATTTGCAAGTGTTGCACTGGGGTAAGGTTCCAGTGTAAGGCTTCTTGATGGGTTGGGTAGTAGGAGCAACTTGGGCTATCGGTGTGGCTGGTATGATGATAGCATTGTTGCGATTGTTAGCTTTCCGCTTCTTCTTGTTAGCAGCAGATGACTCAGCCTTAACTTCTTTAGATTGATCGGTCGAGGCTTTACCAGTTGATTTCTTTTCACCCTTCCTAATCAGAGTCCCTGCCCTAACATGATTATCAGTCAGTGTTGCAGCCAAATGCTTTACATCCTGCAGAGTCTTGAGCTTACACCCCACATTGTGTCTTGAAACAACATGGGCAACCCTATAATGTATCTTTCAGTGGCTAGACAGGGAGTCTCGACGAAACAAGGGATCAACATGGAGAGTTCATCAAATCGGTCATTGAAGGCCTGGTTTTCCCCCACTGTTTTGCCTGAGAGCCCAGAATTCTTCTTCCAACGCTCGAAGTTCGCTGCGAGGACAGAACTTTCGAATCATTAGTTCTTTCACTTCACTCCAAGGTAGGGCTAATGCAGTCTCTGTCCCTCGGGTACGCTTCTCGCCATTCCACCATGAGAGTGCCTTTTCTTGGAAAACGCTTGTGGCATGACGAACTTTTAGGTCTCGGGACAGTCACTATTGATGAAGGTGTTTTTCATGCCCTCGAACCACTGAAGTAGCCTAGTGGCACCCGCAGAGCCAGTGAATTTGGGTGGATTGCAGGCGTTGAAGTGTTTGAAGGTGCATTTGGAAGTATTTGCACCATTTTGGTTTCCCGGAGTAGTATTGAGGTTCTGTTGGATTTGAACCATCATCTCAGGGATAACTTTAGCCATTTTCTTGGCTATTTGGGTAGCCATCTTGCGCCTGGAGTTTCCAGAACGGCGGCCGTTGAAATGAATAGACATGCTAAATTGAGGTGAAAGAGATTGTGAGACTAAGGATGAAAATGGTTTGATAGATGATAATAACGGGAGGAAAACATGAAAATCATGAAACATAGGTTGAAAACATTGTAAATCGATAGAATAACATGTGATGTCATAGTGTTTGAATTTTTAAATATGGAACACGAAAAGTAAATCATGTAAAATGAACATAACATTGAGTGGTAACCATTAAAATGATCACCTTGACTCATCAAAGTTATTTTAGTTTGTGTGACGTTTGGTATAACATGCTTTGGCCTAATAGGTAAGACATTATCACCAAGAATTCCTCAGATCGGCATTCGAGTCCAGCGATCGACATAAATTTATACAAAATGCCTTTCTAGACAGAAAACATGGTTACCGATGTCCACCCTTCCAGTTACTACATGTCCGACATTTAGAACTTAAACTTTTGATGGGATTGAAAAATTAAAAATGAATGAAACAACGAGATTTTAAATGTAGCATAAAGCAATAGTGTAGATATGTGTGTGTCATGAAAAAGATTAGGGCTTAAATAGAATGAGGTAAGATAAAGTAGCATATATATGGACATAGAGTAATATGTAATAAGCATGCAAGACATGAGATGCTCATGTTTGGACACCTAAGGCCATAGTCTAGGTCACCATTTCTAATAACCTAATTCCCTATAGCCACAGCTCTGATACCAATCAGTCACACCCCAACCGGCGGCGGATTTACGTCGGGGCGTGATGATTGTCCAAATGCTCATGACACTAATTAAAGTTTCAATACTTAATCATTATCAAATTCTAAGTCAAACAATAGGTTCAAATACACATAACATAACAAATAGATTAACGTTTGATTTAATAAATCTAGGTCCAAAGCATCCTAGATGTGACATCAATCAAGCATGGCTCAAACTGCATTTCCTGTAACATGTATAAAAATAGAGAGTGTCAACTAAAATAGTTGGTGAGTAGACATAGGTATAATTATATATAGTATATTGAAAGCGATTCAAATGTCCAATTGTAACACCCCAACCGACGACAGAATTTACGTCGGGGCGCTAAGATTGTCCAGATGCTCACAACACTAATTAAAGGTTGATATATTTAATCATGCCACATTTCAAAACAACGAAAAAACATAAATCCATACAAATATTCGAATCCAACAAAGTTTAAACATAGCATACGAGTTCTAATTTTTTTTATTTAAATAGGTCTACTAAAGTCCCATGCGATCCTAAGTGGCGACGTCATAATCAAGCATCAATACCTGCAACATGTGAAAATCAAAGGTCAACTACGAGAGTTGGTGAGTAATCATAGGTTTAACAATATCATAATGTAAAACATGCGTCCTACGAGACTAAGTGCAAATCAAGTACAATAACCTTATGAAATTGAGCATATATGGGTGTATGATCCAAACCTGACCATAAGGTTTTCAATCACAAGGCGCCACACGCGAGGCAGGCCAAGTGGGCTTGTCAAGCCAATAGATCTATTACCGTTAACCCAGCTTTTTACAGTTAATGTCACACGAGGTCGTTCTAGAGGTCGTTCACAATCATAACACATCGAGCACATAGAGTTATCATGCAAGACTAACACATAATCATTCATAGAGTACGCATGTAGTTTTTAGAGAAAAAATCAATCTAGAGTTTGATCATTGGTACATGTTGCACCCCCAAAATAAATAAATAAAAATGGGGCTATGAGTACTCACCTCACAGGTGAATCAAGAGTAGAGATAAGCGATAGCGATGCGCGAAAATCACGTCCGGATATCACCTTGATGATTGATCGAGACTGAGACAAAAACCAATAGATAAATAAGTAAAGTAGTAATCGTGACTTAACGCGACATGACACGACATAACCAACCCACAACTCATTTGTGTTTTACTCAAGTGATATCGTACAGGCTTAGTTTGGGTTCAAGTCCATGCCCTAAGTAAGGTTGAAAGGTCCTAGTCTAGCAAACAAGTATGGAAGTCAAACTAGGTCAACAAAGTCAATTTTCATGGTAACAATTCAAGGTAATTCACATGTTTATCATTCATGACCAGAACTAACATACCTATTATAGATTTTATAGATCTACTTGAATCTAGCATGAACTTAGCCAAGTCTAGCATGAATCTAGTCAAATCTAGCATAATAATCGACTTTTGATCACCAAACCGACCTTATTGAGCATGCATGAGTGGATCTTATCATTTAAATACATAAAAGTTCATGTTTTAATGGCCTTACATACAGATCTAACTTCACATGCCAAGAAAATTATAGATCTAAACATATTGGGAGGTGAAAATCCCATCTTGAGGTTTATGACACACATTTCTAACCCTAGATGACACACATGTTGAGATCTAGTTATTTTATCATGTAAAACCCAACCTTGATGTTCATATCACATAGATCTGGTCCTAAACATCATTCATGAGGTAAATCAAGTTCATTTGAAACATAAAAATGGAGTCTTGATGATGAAATCCCTAGATCTAGCCCAAAAACGCATGTAGTACATAGATCTATCCTAGATCTAACATAAAGGTGCAACCTTGATGACATATGACATGGATTTTTGTACATAATAGCATGCAAGATCAGATCTAATCAATTTCCAACATAAAAATCAAGTCTTGATGCATAAAACCCTAGATCTATATCCTAAGAGCATGCATAATTATAGATCTAGGCCAAAAACATAGTAAAGTTGCAATCTTGGACCAAGAAATCAATAGATCTAGATGAAGAGATGATTTAGAACATAGATCTAGCCTTAAGAAGTCATAAAGGTCAAATCTTGATAAATCGGGTTGAGAATCAATACTTACCGGTAAACCGAAAGGATGAAGAAAAAGGGGTGAAGAGGGAGGATCCAAGCTTCAATCTTCAAGCTTCAATCTTCAAAGGTGGTATTAGGGCTTGTTTAGAGGATTTCCAGGGGTTTTGGGACGTTTAGGAGCTGATGGGGGCTGAAAGTGGAGAGCATGGAGGCTAATGATGTAGTGGGATTATTAGGGTTTTGCTGGAATTGTACTTCCTAGCGTATCGCCTAGGGCTTCATGAAGCTCCAGGCGATACGCCTAGTGCTTGCCCGGGTAATTATTTTGTTGTTTCATCGTTTCGGGTGCTCGGTTTGTCGTTTTTCGGTGTTTTCGAGTCCCGCTTTCTCCTAAATCACCCAAATAATGGTCCCATCATGTTCATTGCATTAAATCCACTCAAAATGATAACAAATATGTCACGTAACACAAATATATACACAAATTAGGTCAAAACATGCAATTTTGGTTGGTTTTGCCGTACGTATCACTTTTAAGCAATTCACCTACGATTTGTGACTCGATCATGTGTGTGACGACTCGTAATATCATGAGTGATCATAAGTGACTATAAGACTCATAAATATGACAAATCTGATATATGATACTTGAAAACGTGATTTTCCGGTTAAAATTGAAATCGCGCGGGATTTACCGAACATTCACCGTTTTTGTTCTAACACTACGT
>JBCNJP010000027.1:107053345-107190971 GCA_039602395.1 Deinandra increscens subsp. villosa
AAGGTGAAGAAACCATTTTCAAAACAACCAAAGTCTGAAAAACCCAAGGTTACCCCTCCCAAGGTAACTAAAACTGTTTTGAAAAATGATTCTAAAATGAAGAAGGTTGAAATACCTAAAGTCACAACTCCAAAGGTGACTAAAACAAAAACTGTTTTGAAAAATGAATCTAAAACGAAGAAGGTTGAAATATCTAAAGTCACAACTCCAAAAGTGACTAAAACAAATGTTAAATAATCCGGAAGGTATGGGGACTTGATTTTTTGGTATGCTAACACGTCTCTATATATAATAAGTATATATGAAGTTAAAATGGATAAATGACAAAGTATTTCAAATACCCGAGTTAATCGGATATTTAGAAGTTTGCGCGAACCGGAAGGGTAGACGCCTGTACACTGTGGCAAAAGCGAGGGTGTCACATAAATCCCAACTTGGAAATGGCATCCCTCACTGGGCGATCCCGGAGTGAGCGTTTACTTATAGGAATGCGTGTCTTCATATTATCAGCAAAGAAAAGGATAATGGCCTAAAGGGCATTTTGGTCATTTTGAACTTTAAAAGGAATGAACTTAATAACTAAGTATTATTAAGTTAATAAAGAGTTAAAATAAACATAGTAAATGTTTATTATATAAACCTTGCGTTAACACCATACGATACGCAATTAGGTTTAATTGGAAGGCATTGCAGAGACTTTCTCTGAATTAACTGCTTAAGAGAATAAGGTGAGTTCTATGAGCCCACTTTTAAATGTTTTAAATGTTTTAATGTTTTCGGGCTGATATACATGCAATATTACTACTTGAAAAGTATTTGATATGCTTTGTGCCTGTTTTGTGTTAGTACACATACATGAAATGTTATAATGCTTATGACTGTTTTAAAGTTGTTATTACCTGTTATAAACTCTTTTTGGGAAGGTTATAATAAATGGGTAATAAAGATGTTAAACTTTTTTTCAAGTAATGTTTGAAAAGGGATATTAAGTTTCCCGAATAAAGAAAATAACCCTTGGGGTTAGTTTTAAAATATAAGCAAAAGATTGTCTATGAAAGAAGGAAGACTGTGGTTGTACAACTAGAAGCGGGGAATGACGGTTCCCCGGGGTAACTACCTTTACTCTATGAAAAGATTTCGGGTGGCGACGGTTTCCCGAGGAGCTAACGTGGTTCTAATAGACAATGCTTAGTTGAATGAATGATTTGGTATAAATCTGTTATGTCTTATTGTAGAGGCTAGATTATGAGGCTTGTAATATTAAATATGTTGGGCTGGGCTTAGAGGGTTTCATTAGTTTAGTAGACTAGTTTGGTTATTGCATGTAGGCTAGTTTATGGTTGGGCTTGAGTTTACTATTGGGTTTATGACTTAAGAGGCCCAATAGTAAACCCATTGGGGTGCCTATATAAACCCCTCTAGACCTCCTCATTGGGGGAGCCAGTTTACGATTCTAGAGGAGCCTTTACGATTACGATCGTAAACCCGAGAGAGACAGTTTACGATTACGATCTTGTACCCGACAAGTTCATCTTGTGTGCAATATCAGGTTTTTATTGTTTATATTCATCGTATTCTCAGTTTTCTTCTCATCTCTTATCTTGAATCAATCAATCACTTGGGTTCCGCACTCGTGATTGATAGAATATTGTGAACGGTTGTTGTTTTCGGACCAACGATTGGTATCAGAGCCAAGAATCGCTGATTCGAGGTTCTCACGGTATTGGATTGAAGTGTTTTCTGGAAAAAGGTTCGAGTTTTGAAGGTTTGAAGGTGTTCTTCGTGTTTACGATCTGAGCTGCTGCTGTTCTTGAAGGTTGACGATCAGTTTCTGGGTTTTTCGTGTGTTTACGACTGCTTGTTCTTGAAGATCTTCATCGGAAATGTGTTTACGAGTTCAAGCTGCGATTTTTAACTGTTTACGATTGGTTTCAGTCGGAAATAGTGTGTTTACGATCTGCTGGGATCGGAATCGGAGATTACGACATATTCTTACCGGAATCGGTGTTTGCGATCCACTTCAATCGGAAACAGGTTTACGATCAGGTGATTACGATCAGCTTGTGTGTCATAATCGTAAACTGGTGTTTACGATTGGAAACATGGTTTACGATCGGAAACAGGGTTTGCAACAAATAGTCACTATTTCACACTTTCACGGAAACGAGGATAACTTTTGACTCGTTTGGAGTTAGAAGCTCAAATTTTAACACGACGTTCGTGACAACAAGGCCCAGAATTACCCCAGCCTAATGTCCAAGGGAGCTCGTTTGGACCCCCAAATTCCACTCCGAAGGCCTCCGTTTTTCAGTTTTAAGTTTTTGACACTATTCCTTGAATAGTAATTTTGCCGTTTTTGCCGATTCTTCAAAATCTTCAAAGGCTGCATATCTAAAGAAAAGAAAATGAGTTCAGTGGTTGAAGAAAAGAATATAGTTGAGGACAAAGATGCTTTCGCAGATGAAGTTGACAAAACTGAGATATGCCCCAATCTTACTTGTGCACGTTTAATTCCTAGAATTAGGCAAATTTGTAAAAATTATGAGATAGAGCTGTTTGAGATAAAATGCGAAAGGAGTTCATTCAGGGGTAGATGGCAAAAGAATGAGGAGAAGGTAAAAGCTCAAAAACTAGACATTGTGAAATATCAAAAACTGGCAACTGAGAAAACTCTCCTGTATGACAACGCAAAGTTAGAAATAGCTGAGCTTAGGAAGCAGGTAGATGAGCTCACACATAAGAACAATGAGTTGCAAGTGAAACTAGATGTGAATCAAATGAGAAGCAAACGAATGCTCGATGCTGGAAAGGAATTGTCACATGCTGTTGTGACTGGTCAAGTTGGGAAAGACACATCTGGGTTTGGGTAAAAAAAAAACTGATAAATCTTTGGCAATGAACAGTATCATTCCTCCACCAGTTCCCAGAGACATTATAGGAATACTTCTTAGTGAGGATCAAGTTGAACGAACCAAATCTGATTATAAAGAAGCTGCTCCTCCTATTGATAGTGTCTTGATTGGAACTACACCATTGACTCAAGAGGAAATAGACAACGAGGCAAACATGACATATGGTGAAGGGAGAATAGAGGACGTATCAAGAGATGATGCTGAGTGCCAGGAGTATAACAGATGTCATAGCTCAAGTCTGATGATGTTGGTACAAGTAAAAGTGGAGTTAATGATGTGACCAAGAATGTGGCCAAAGCTCCTGTGTCGGAGATAAAGCTGAAAACAGTATCCTAAAATTGAGACTCCATACTTCAAGGTTGTTGATGAAGTGAAACGGGAAAAGGTGATCTTGACGACACAGCCTGAGGGGAAGATCTTTATGACATCTGGATCAATGTTTGACCAAGAACCAGATGTAGGATATGAATTACCATCTTTCTCCTCCAAGTTCAAGGGAATAACCGATGGAGTGATAAGTGAACCTAAAGTTGAGAGGCCAAAGATCACCATCAAGCATCCAAGTATGAAACCAACAGCTGGAGTGAAGAATAAAATACTCAAGGGAGTAGTTGTGTCTCCCATTTCTTCAGTTGGATCATGCAGTTGTTGTTGTAATTGCAAGAATGGTGCTTCAACGTCAAAGAATCAAGGAAGCACAAAGACAGTAATGACAGGTTCGACACAGGCTTCGACAAACCAGCAGAAAGTCAAATCTGAAGCTGCAGTCAAACCAAAGAAGCATACACAAGGCAAACCAGCTCCATATCAGCCACCGAAGACAAATGGGTACACGTCTGACTTCTATCTAAAGAAGCAGACTTGTTTTAATTGTGGCATCGCTGGTCATATTGCTAGAAACTGTCTTTATCGCCCTTATGAACCCTATTATCCGAAAACTCAAAGGGTTTCATCTCAGGAGTCTGTCAAGTCTAAGCCGATGATGGTGCAGAAACCTAAGGCAATGAAGACTATTACTCCTAAGGTTAAACCCTCTGATCAACATTGGGGCGCTGCCAAAGCTGAAAGAAAATCTATAAATCAAAACAATAGCTTTCCAAGTTACAATAATTTCTAAAAAAAGGTGAAGAAACCATTTTCAAAACAACCAAAGTCTGAAAAACCCAAGGTTACCCCTCCCAAGGTAACTAAAACTGTTTTGAAAAATGATTCTAAAATGAAGAAGGTTGAAATACCTAAAGTCACAACTCCAAAGGTGACTAAAACAAAAACTGTTTTGAAAAATGAATCTAAAACGAAGAAGGTTGAAATATCTAAAGTCACAACTCCAAAAGTGACTAAAACAAATGTTAAATAATCCGGAAGGTATGGGGACTTGATTTTTTGGTATGCTAACACGTCTCTATATATAATAAGTATATATGAAGTTAAAATGGATAAATGACAAAGTATTTCAAATACCCGAGTTAATCGGATATTTAGAAGTTTGCGCGAACCGGAAGGGTAGACGCCTGTACACTGTGGCAAAAGCGAGGGTGTCACATAAATCCCAACTTGGAAATGGCATCCCTCACTGGGCGATCCCGGAGTGAGCGTTTACTTATAGGAATGCGTGTCTTCATATTATCAGCAAAGAAAAGGATAATGGCCTAAAGGGCATTTTGGTCATTTTGAACTTTAAAAGGAATGAACTTAATAACTAAGTATTATTAAGTTAATAAAGAGTTAAAATAAACATAGTAAATGTTTATTATATAAACCTTGCGTTAACACCATACGATACGCAATTAGGTTTAATTGGAAGGCATTGCAGAGACTTTCTCTGAATTAACTGCTTAAGAGAATAAGGTGAGTTCTATGAGCCCACTTTTAAATGTTTTAAATGTTTTAATGTTTTCGGGCTGATATACATGCAATATTACTACTTGAAAAGTATTTGATATGCTTTGTGCCTGTTTTGTGTTAGTACACATACATGAAATGTTATAATGCTTATGACTGTTTTAAAGTTGTTATTACCTGTTATAAACTCTTTTTGGGAAGGTTATAATAAATGGGTAATAAAGATGTTAAACTTTTTTTCAAGTAATGTTTGAAAAGGGATATTAAGTTTCCCGAATAAAGAAAATAACCCTTGGGGTTAGTTTTAAAATATAAGCAAAAGATTGTCTATGAAAGAAGGAAGACTGTGGTTGTACAACTAGAAGCGGGGAATGACGGTTCCCCGGGGTAACTACCTTTACTCTATGAAAAGATTTCGGGTGGCGACGGTTTCCCGAGGAGCTAACGTGGTTCTAATAGACAATGCTTAGTTGAATGAATGATTTGGTATAAATCTGTTATGTCTTATTGTAGAGGCTAGATTATGAGGCTTGTAATATTAAATATGTTGGGCTGGGCTTAGAGGGTTTCATTAGTTTAGTAGACTAGTTTGGTTATTGCATGTAGGCTAGTTTATGGTTGGGCTTGAGTTTACTATTGGGTTTATGACTTAAGAGGCCCAATAGTAAACCCATTGGGGTGCCTATATAAACCCCTCTAGACCTCCTCATTGGGGGAGCCAGTTTACGATTCTAGAGGAGCCTTTACGATTACGATCGTAAACCCGAGAGAGACAGTTTACGATTACGATCTTGTACCCGACAAGTTCATCTTGTGTGCAATATCAGGTTTTTATTGTTTATATTCATCGTATTCTCAGTTTTCTTCTCATCTCTTATCTTGAATCAATCAATCACTTGGGTTCCGCACTCGTGATTGATAGAATATTGTGAACGGTTGTTGTTTTCGGACCAACGATTGGTATCAGAGCCAAGAATCGCTGATTCGAGGTTCTCACGGTATTGGATTGAAGTGTTTTCTGGAAAAAGGTTCGAGTTTTGAAGGTTTGAAGGTGTTCTTCGTGTTTACGATCTGAGCTGCTGCTGTTCTTGAAGGTTGACGATCAGTTTCTGGGTTTTTCGTGTGTTTACGACTGCTTGTTCTTGAAGATCTTCATCGGAAACGTGTTTACGAGTTCAAGCTGCGATTTTTAACTGTTTACGATTGGTTTCAGTCGGAAATAGTGTGTTTACGATCTGCTGGGATCGGAATCGGAGATTACGACATATTCTTACCGGAATCGGTGTTTGCGATCCACTTCAATCGGAAACAGGTTTACGATCAGGTGATTACGATCAGCTTGTGTGTCATAATCGTAAACAGGTGTTTACGATTGGAAACATGGTTTACGATCGGAAACAGGGTTTGCAACAAATAGTCACTATTTCACACTTTCACGGAAACGGGGATAACTTTTGACTCGTTTGGAGTTAGAAGCTCAAATTTTAACACGACGTTCGTGACAACAAGGCCCAGAATTACCCCAGCCTAATGTCCAAGGGAGCTCGTTTGGACCCCCAAATTCCACTCCGAAGGCCTCCGTTTTTCAGTTTTAAGTTTTTGACACTATTCCTTGAATAGTAATTTTGCCGTTTTTGCCGATTCTTCAAAATCTTCAAAGGCTGCATATCTAAAGAAAAGAAAATGAGTTCAGTGGTTGAAGAAAAGAATATAGTTGAGGACAAAGATGCTTTCGCAGATGAAGTTGACAAAACTGAGATATGCCCCAATCCTACTTGTGCACGTTTAATTCCTAGACTTAGGCAAATTTGTAAAAATTATGAGATAGAGCTGTTTGAGATAAAATGCGAAAGGAGTTCATTCAGGGGTAGATGGCAAAAGAATGAGGAGAAGGTAAAAGCTCAAAAACTAGACATTGTGAAATATCGACAAAAACTGGCAACTGAGAAAACTCTCCTGTATGACAACGCAAAGTTAGAAATAGCTGAGCTTAGGAAGCAGGTAGATGAGCTCACACATAAGAACAATGAGTTGCAAGTGAAACTAGATGTGAATCAAATGAGAAGCAAACGAATGCTCGATGCTGGAAAGGAATTGTCACATGCTGTTGTGACTGGTCAAGTTGGGAAAGACACATCTGGGTTTGGGTCAAAAAAAAAACTGATAAATCTTTGGCAATGAACAGTATCATTCCTCCACCAGTTCCCAGAGACATTATAGGAATACTTCTTAGTGAGGATCAAGTTGAACGAACCAAATCTGATTATAAAGAAGCTGCTCCTCCTATTGATAGTGTCTTGATTGGAACTACACCATTGACTCAAGAGGAAATAGACAACGAGGCAAACATGACATATGGTGAAGGGAGAATAGAGGACGTATCAAGAGATGATGCTGAGTGCCAGGAGTATAACAGATGTCATAGCTCCAAGTCTGATGATGCTGGTACAAGTAAAAGTGGAGTTAATGATGTGACCAAGAATGAGGCCAAAGCTCCTGTGTCAGAGATAAAGCTGAAAACAGTATCCTAAAATTGAGACTCCATACTTCAAGGTTGTTGATGAAGTGAAACGGGAAAAGGTGATCTTGACGACACAGCCTGAGGGGAAGATCTTTATGACATCTGGATCAATGTTTGACCAAGAACCAGATGTAGGATATGAATTACCATCTTTCTCCTCCAAGTTCAAGGGAATAATCGATGGAGTGATAAGTGAAGCTAAAGTTGAGAGGCCAAAGATCACCATCAAGCATCCAAGTATGAAACCAACAGCTGGAGTGAAGAATGAAAAACTCAAGGGAGTAGCTGTGTCTCCCATTTATTCAGTTGGATCATGCAGTTGCTGTTGTAATTGCAAGAATGGTGCTTCAACGTCAAAGAATCAAGGAAGCACAAAGACAGTAAAGACAGGTTCGACACAGGCTTCGACAAACCAGCAGAAAGTCAAATCTGAAGCTGCAGTCAAACCAAAGAAGCATACACAAGGCAAACCATCTCCATATCAGCCACTGAAGACATATGGGTACACGTCTGACTTCTATCTAAAGAAGCAGACTTGTTTTAATTGTGGCATCGCTAGTCATATTGCTAGAAACTGTCTTTATCGCCCTTATGAACCCTATTATCCGAAAACTAAAAGGGTTTCATCTCAGGAGTCTGTGAAGTCTAAGCCGATGATGGTGCAGAAACCTAAGGCAATGAAGACTATTACTCCTAAGGTTAAACCCTGTGATCAACATTGGGGCGCTGCCAAAGCTGAAAGAAAATCTATAAATCAAAACAATAGCTTTCCAAGTTACAAAAATTTCCAAAAACAGGTGAAGAAACCATTTTCAAAACAACCAAAGTCTGAAAAACCCAAGGTTACCCCTCCCAAGGTAACTAAAACTGTTTTGAAAAATGATTCTCAAATGAAGAAGGTTGAAATACCTAAAGTCACAACTCCAAAGGTGACTAAAACAAAAACTGTTTTGAAAAATGAATCTAAAACGAAGAAGGTTGAAATACCTAAAGTCACAACTCCAAAAGTGACTAAAACAAATGTTAAATAATCTGGAAGGTATGGGGACTTGATTTTTTGGTATGCTAACACGTCTCTATATATAATAAGTATATATGAAGTTAAAATGGATAAATGAAAAAGTATTTCAGATACCCGAGTTAATCGGATATTTAGAAGTTTGCGCGAACCGGAAGGGTAGACGCCTGTACACTGTGGCAAAAGCGAGGGTGTCACATAAATCCCAACTTGGAAATGGCATCCCTCACTGGGCGATCCTGGAGTGAGCGTTTACTTATAGGAATGCGTGTCTTCATATTATTAGCAAAGAAAAGGATAATGGCCTAAAGGGCATTTTGGTCATTTTGAACTTTAAAAGGAATGAACTTAATAACTAGGTATTATTAAGTTAATAAAGAGTTAAAATAAACATAGTAAATGTTTATTATATAAACCTTGCGTTAACACCATACGATACGCAATTAGGTTTAATTGGAAGGCATTGCGGAGACTTTCTCTGAATTAACTGCTTAAGAGAATAAGGTGATTTCTATGAGCCCACTTTTAAATGTTTTAAATGTTTTAATGTTTTTGGGCTGATATACATGCAATATTACTACTTGAAAAGTATTTGATATGCTTTGTGCCTGTTTTGTGTTAATACACATACATGAAATGATATAATGCTTATGACTGTTTTAAAGTTGTTATTACCTGTTATAAACTCTTTTTGGGAAGGTTATAATAAACGGGTAATAAAGATGTTAAACTTTTTTTAAGTAATGTTTGAAAAGGGATATTAAGTTTCCCGAATAAAGAAAATAACCCTTGGGGTTAGTTTTAAAATATAAGCAAAAGATTGTCTATGAAAGAAGGAAGACTGTGGTTGTACAACTAGAAGCGGGGAATGACAGTTCCCCGGGGTAACTACCTTTACTCTATGAAAAGGTATCGGGTAGCGACGGTTTCCCGAGGAGCTAACGTGGTTCTAATAGACAATGCTTAGCTGAATTAATGATTTGGTATAAATCTGTTATGTCTTATTGTAGAGGCTAGATTATGAGGCTTGTAATATTAAATATGTTGGGCTGGGCTTAGAGGGTTTCATTAGTTTAGTAGACTAGTTTGGTTATTGCATGTAGGCTAGTTTTTGGTTGGGCTTGAGTTTACTATTGGGTTTATGACTCAAGAGGCCCAATAGTAAACCCATTGGGGTGCCTATATAAACCCCTCTAGACCTCCTCATTGGGGGAGCCAGTTTACGATTCTAGAGGAGCCTTTACGATTACGATCGTAAACCCGAGAGAGACAGTTTACGATTACGATCTTGTACCCGACAAGTTCATCTTGTGTGCAATATCAGGTTTTTATTGTTTATATTCATCGTATTCTCAGTTTTCTTCTCATCTCTTATCTTGAATCAATCAATCACTTGGGTTCCGCACTCGTGATTGATAGAATATTGTGAACGGTTGTTGTTTTCGGACCAACGATTGGTATCAGAGCCAAGAATCGCTGATTCGAGGTTCTCACGGTATTGGATTGAAGTGTTTTCTGGAAAATGGTTCGAGTTTTGAAGGTTTGAAGGTGTTCTTCGTGTTTACGATCTGAGCTGCTGCAGTTCTTGAAGGTTGACGATCAGTTTCTGGGTTTTTCGTGTGTTTACGACTGCTTGTTCTTGAAGATCTTCATCGGAAACGTGTTTACGAGTTCAAGCTGCGATTTTTTACTGTTTACGATTGGTTTCAGTCGGAAATAGTGTGTTTATGATCTGCTGGGATCGGAATCGGAGATTACGACATATTCTTACCGGAATCGGTGTCTGCGATCCACTTCAATCGGAAACAGGTTTACGATCAGGTGATTACGATCAGCTTGTGTGTCATAATCGTAAACAGGTGTTTACGATTGGAAACATGGTTTACGATCGGAAACAGGGTTTGCAACAAATAGTCACTATTTCACACTTTCACGGAAACGGGGATAACTTTTGACTCGTTTGGAGTTAGAAGCTCAAATTTTAACACGACGTTCGTGACAATAAGGCCCAGAATTACCCCAGACTAATGTCCAAGGGAGCTCGTTTGGAACCCCAAATTCCACTCCGAAGGCCTCCGTTTTTTAGTTTTAAGTTTTTGACGCTATTCCTTGAATAGTAATTTTGCCGTTTTTGCCGATTCTTCAAAATCTTCAAAGGCTGCATATCTAAAGAAAAGAAAATGAGTTCAGTGGTTGAAGAAAAGAATATAGTTGAGGACAAAGATGCTTTCGCAGATGAAGTTGACAAAACTGAGATATGCCCCAATCCTACTTGTGCACGTTTAATTCCTAGACTTAGGCAAATTTGTAAAAATTATGAGATAGAGCTGTTTGAGATAAAATACGAAAGGAGTTCATTCAGGGGTAGATGGCAAAAGAATGAGGAGAAGGTAAAAGCTCAAAAACTAGACATTGTGAAATATCAAAAACTGGCAACTGAGAAAACTCTCCTGTATGACAACGCAAAGTTAGAAATAGCTGAGCTTAGGAAGCAGGTAGATGAGCTCACACATAAGAACAATGAGTTGCAAGTGAAACTAGATGTGAATCAAATGAGAAGCAAACGAATGCTCGATGCTGGAAAGGAATTGTCACATGCTGTTGTGACTGGTCAAGTTGGGAAAGACACATCTGGGTTTGGGTCAAAAAGAAAACTGATAAATCTTTGGTAATGAAAAGTATCATTCCTCCACCAGTTCCCAGAGACATTATAGGAATACTTCTTAGTGAGGATCAAGTTGAACGAACCAAATCTGATTATAAAGAAGCTGCTCCTCCTATTGATAGTGTCTTGATTGGAACTACACCATTGACTCAAGAGGAAATAGACAACGAGGCAAACATGACATATGGTGAAGGGAGAGTAGAGGACGTATCAAGAGATGATGCTGAGTGCCAGGAGTATAACAGATGTCATAGCTCCAAGTCTGATGATGCTGGTACAAGTAAAAGTGGAGTTAATGATGTGACCAAGAATGAGGCCAAAGCTCCTGTGTCGGAGATAAAGCTGAAAACAGTATCCTAAAATTGAGACTCCATACTTCAAGGTTGTTGATGAAGTGAAACGGGAAAAGGTGATCTTGACGACACAGCCTGAGGGGAAGATCTTTATGACATCTGGATCAATGTTTGACCAAGAACCAGATGTAGGATATGAATTACCATCTTTCTCCTCCAAGTTCAAGGGAATAACCGATGGAGTGATAAGTGAACCTAAAGTTGAGAGGCCAAAGATCACCATCAAGCATCCAACTATGAAACCAACAGCTGGAGTGAAGAATGAAAAACTCAAGGGAGTAGCTGTGTCTCCCATTTCTTCAGTTGGATCATGCAGTTGCTGTTGTAATTGCAAGAATGGTGCTTCAACGTCAAAGAATCAAGGAAGCACAAAGACAGTAAAGACAGGTTCGACACAGGCTTCGACAAACCAGCAGAAAGTCAAATCTGAAGCTGCAGTCAAACCAAAGAAGCATACACAAGGCAAACCAACTCCATATCAGCCACCGAAGACAAATGGGTACACGTCTGACTTCTATCTAAAGAAGCAGACTTGTTTTAATTGTGGCATCGCTGGTCATATTGCTAGAAACTGTCTTTATCGCCCTTATGAACCCTATTATCCGAAAACTCAAAGGGTTTCATCTCAGGAGTCTGTCAAGTCTAAGCCGATGATGGTGCAGAAACCTAAGGCAATGAAGACTATTACTCCTAAGGTTAAACCCTCTGATCAACATTGGGGCGCTGCCAAAGCTGAAAGAAAATCTATAAATCAAAACAATAGCTTTCCAAGTTACAAAAATTTCTAAAAAAAGGTGAAGAAACCATTTTCAAAACAACCAAAGTCTGAAAAACCCAAGGTTACCCCTCCCAAGGTAACTAAAACTGTTTTGAAAAATGATTCTAAAATGAAGAAGGTTGAAATACCTAAAGTCACAACTCCAAAGGTGACTAAAACAAAAACTGTTTTGAAAAATGAATCTAAAACGAAGAAGGTTGAAATATCTAAAGTCACAACTCCAAAAGTGACTAAAACAAATGTTAAATAATCCGGAAGGTATGGGGACTTGATTTTTTGGTATGCTAACACGTCTCTATATATAATAAGTATATATGAAGTTAAAATGGATAAATGACAAAGTATTTCAAATACCCGAGTTAATCGGATATTTAGAAGTTTGCGCGAACCGGAAGGGTAGACGCCTGTACACTGTGGCAAAAGCGAGGGTGTCACATAAATCCCAACTTGGAAATGGCATCCCTCACTGGGCGATCCCGGAGTGAGCGTTTACTTATAGGAATGCGTGTCTTCATATTATCAGCAAAGAAAAGGATAATGGCCTAAAGGGCATTTTGGTCATTTTGAACTTTAAAAGGAATGAACTTAATAACTAAGTATTATTAAGTTAATAAAGAGTTAAAATAAACATAGTAAATGTTTATTATATAAACCTTGCGTTAACACCATACGATACGCAATTAGGTTTAATTGGAAGGCATTGCAGAGACTTTCTCTGAATTAACTGCTTAAGAGAATAAGGTGAGTTCTATGAGCCCACTTTTAAATGTTTTAAATGTTTTAATGTTTTCGGGCTGATATACATGCAATATTACTACTTGAAAAGTATTTGATATGCTTTGTGCCTGTTTTGTGTTAATACACATACATGAAATGTTATAATGCTTACGACTGTTTTAAAGTTGTTATTACCTGTTATAAACTCTTTTTGGGAAGGTTATAATAAATGGGTAATAAAGATGTTAAACTTTTTTTCAAGTAATGTTTGAAAAGGGATATTAAGTTTCCCGAATAAAGAAAATAACCCTTGGGGTTAGTTTTAAAATATAAGCAAAAGATTGTCTATGAAAGAAGGAAGACTGTGGTTGTACAACTAGAAGCGGGGAATGACGGTTCCCCGGGGTAACTACCTTTACTCTATGAAAAGATTTCGGGTGGCGACGGTTTCCCGAGGAGCTAACGTGGTTCTAATAGACAATGCTTAGTTGAATGAATGATTTGGTATAAATCTGTTATGTCTTATTGTAGAGGCTAGATTATGAGGCTTGTAATATTAAATATGTTGGGCTGGGCTTAGAGGGTTTCATTAGTTTAGTAGACTAGTTTGGTTATTGCATGTAGGCTAGTTTATGGTTGGGCTTGAGTTTACTATTGGGTTTATGACTTAAGAGGCCCAATAGTAAACCCATTGGGGTGCCTATATAAACCCCTCTAGACCTCCTCATTGGGGGAGCCAGTTTACGATTCTAGAGGAGCCTTTACGATTACGATCGTAAACCCGAGAGAGACAGTTTACGATTACGATCTTGTACCCGACAAGTTCATCTTGTGTGCAATATCAGGTTTTTATTGTTTATATTCATCGTATTCTCAGTTTTCTTCTCATCTCTTATCTTGAATCAATCAATCACTTGGGTTCCGCACTCGTGATTGATAGAATATTGTGAACGGTTGTTGTTTTCGGACCAACGATTGGTATCAGAGCCAAGAATCGCTGATTCGAGGTTCTCACGGTATTGGATTGAAGTGTTTTCTGGAAAAAGGTTCGAGTTTTGAAGGTTTGAAGGTGTTCTTCGTGTTTACGATCTGAGCTGCTGCTGTTCTTGAAGGTTGACGATCAGTTTCTGGGTTTTTCGTGTGTTTACGACTGCTTGTTCTTGAAGATCTTCATCGGAAACGTGTTTACGAGTTCAAGCTGCGATTTTTAACTGTTTACGATTGGTTTCAGTCGGAAATAGTGTGTTTACGATCTGCTGGGATCGGAATCGGAGATTACGACATATTCTTACCGGAATCGGTGTTTGCGATCCACTTCAATCGGAAACAGGTTTACGATCAGGTGATTACGATCAGCTTGTGTGTCATAATCGTAAACAGGTGTTTACGATTGGAAACATGGTTTACGATCGGAAACAGGGTTTGCAACAAATAGTCACTATTTCACACTTTCACGGAAACGGGGATAACTTTTGACTCGTTTGGAGTTAGAAGCTCAAATTTTAACACGACGTTCGTGACAACAAGGCCCAGAATTACCCCAGCCTAATGTCCAAGGGAGCTCGTTTGGACCCCCAAATTCCACTCCGAAGGCCTCCGTTTTTCAGTTTTAAGTTTTTGACACTATTCCTTGAATAGTAATTTTGCCGTTTTTGCCGATTCGTTCAAAATCTTCAAAGGCTGCATATCTAAAGAAAAGAAAATGAGTTCAGTGGTTGAAGAAAAGAATATAGTTGAGGAAAAAGATGCTTTCGCAGATGAAGTTGACAAAACTGAGATATGCCCCAATCCTACTTGTGCACGTTTAATTCCTAGACTTAGGCAAATTTGTAAAAATTATGAGATAGAGCTGTTTGAGATAAAATACGAAAGGAGTTCATTCAGGGGTAGATGGCAAAAGAATGAGGAGAAGGTAAAAGCTCAAAAACTAGACATTATGAAATATCAAAAACTGGCAACTGAGAAAACTCTCCTGTATGACAATGCAAAGTTAGAAATAGCTGAGCTTAGGAAGCAGGTAGATGAGCTCACACATAAGAACAATGAGTTGCAAGTGAAACTAGATGTGAATCAAATGAGAAGCAAACGAATGCTCGATGCTGGAAAGGAATTGTCACATGCTGTTGTGACTGGTCAAGTTGGGAAAGACACATCTGGGTTTGGGTCAAAAAAAAAAACTGATAAATCTTTGGCAATGAACAGTATCATTCCTCCACCAGTTCCCAGAGACATTATAGGAATACTTCTTAGTGAGGATCAAGTTGAACGAACCAAATCTGATTATAAAGAAGCTGCTCCTCCTATTGATAGTGTCTTGATTGGAACTACACCATTGACTCAAGAGGAAATAGACAACGAGGCAAACATGACATATGGTGAAGGGAGAATAGAGGACGTATCAAGAGATGATGCTGAGTGCCAGGAGTATAACAGATGTCATAGCTCCAAGTCTGATGATGCTGGTACAAGTAAAAGTGGAGTTAATGATGTGACCAAGAATGAGGCCAAAGCTCCTGTGTCAGAGATAAAGCTGAAAACAGTATCCTAAAATTGAGACTCCATACTTCAAGGTTGTTGATAAAGTGATACGGGAAAAGGTGATCTTGACGACACAGCCTGAGGGGAAGATCTTTATGACATCTGGATCAATGTTTGACCAAGAACCAGATGTAGGATATGAATTACCATCTTTCTCCTCCAAGTTCAAGGGAATAATCGATGGAGTGATAAGTGAAGCTAAAGTTGAGAGGCCAAAGATCACCATCAAGCATCCAAGTATGAAACCAACAGCTGGAGTGAAGAATGAAAAACTCAAGGGAGTAGCTGTGTCTCCCATTTATTCAGTTGGATCATGCAGTTGCTGTTGTAATTGCAAGAATGGTGCTTCAACGTCAAAGAATCAAGGAAGCACAAAGACAGTAAAGACAGGCTCGACACAGGCTTCGACAAACCAGCAGAAAGTCAAATCTGAAGCTGCAGTCAAACCAAAGAAGCATACACAAGGCAAACCATCTCCATATCAGCCACTGAAGACATATGGGTACACGTCTGACTTCTATCTAAAGAAGCAGAATTGTTTTAATTGTGGCATCGCTAGTCATATTGCTAGAAACTGTCTTTATCGCCCTTATGAACCCTATTATCCGAAAACTAAAAGGGTTTCATCTCAGGAGTCTGTGAAGTCTAAGCCGATGATGGTGCAGAAACCTAAGGCAATGAAGACTATTACTCCTAAGGTTAAACCCTGTGATCAACATTGGGGCGCTGCCAAAGCTGAAATAAAATCTATAAATCAAAACAATAGCTTTCCAAGTTACAAAAATTTCCAAAAACAGGTGAAGAAACCATTTTCAAAACAACCAAAGTCTGAAAAACCCAAGGTTACCCCTCCCAAGGTAACTAAAACTGTTTTGAAAAATGATTCTCAAATGAAGAAGGTTGAAATACCTAAAGTCACAACTCCAAAGGTCACTAAAACAAAAACTGTTTTGAAAAATGAATCTAAAACGAAGAAGGTTGAAATACCTAAAGTCACAACTCCAAAAGTGACTAAAACAAATGTTAAATAATCTGGAAGGTATGGGGACTTGATTTTTTGGTATGCTAACACGTCTCTATATATAATAAGTATATATGAAGTTAAAATGGATAAATGAAAAAGTATTTCAGATACCCGAGTTAATCGGATATTTAGAAGTTTGCGCGAACCGGAAGGGTAGACGCCTGTACACTGTGGCAAAAGCGAGGGTGTCACATAAATCCCAACTTGGAAATGGCATCCCTCACTGGGCGATCCTGGAGTGAGCGTTTACTTATAGGAATGCGTGTCTTCATATTATTAGCAAAGAAAAGGATAATGGCCTAAAGGGCATTTTGGTCATTTTGAACTTTAAAAGGAATGAACTTAATAACTAGGTATTATTAAGTTAATAAAGAGTTAAAATAAACATAGTAAATGTTTATTATATAAACCTTGCGTTAACACCATACGATACGCAATTAGGTTTAATTGGAAGGCATTGCGGAGACTTTCTCTGAATTAACTGCTTAAGAGAATAAGGTGATTTCTATGAGCCCACTTTTAAATGTTTTAAATGTTTTAATGTTTTTGGGCTGATATACATGCAATATTACTACTTGAAAAGTATTTGATATGCTTTGTGCCTGTTTTGTGTTAATACACATACATGAAATGATATAATGCTTATGACTGTTTTAAAGTTGTTATTACCTGTTATAAACTCTTTTTGGGAAGGTTATAATAAACGGGTAATAAAGATGTTAAACTTTTTTTAAGTAATGTTTGAAAAGGGATATTAAGTTTCCCGAATAAAGAAAATAACCCTTGGGGTTAGTTTTAAAATATAAGCAAAAGATTGTCTATGAAAGAAGGAAGACTGTGGTTGTACAACTAGAAGCGGGGAATGACGGTTCCCCGGGGTAACTACCTTTACTCTATGAAAAGGTTTCGGGTGGCGACGGTTTCCCGAGGAGCTAACGTGGTTCTAATAGACAATGCTTAGTTGAATGAATGATTTGGTATAAATCTGTTATGTCTTATTGTAGAGGCTAGATTATGAGGCTTGTAATATTAAATATGTTGGGCTGGGCTTAGAGGGTTTCATTAGTTTAGTAGACTAGTTTGGTTATTGCATGTAGGCTAGTTTTTGGTTGGGCTTGAGTTTACTATTGGGTTTATGACTCAAGAGGCCCAATAGTAAACCCATTGGGGTGCCTATATAAACCCCTCTAGACCTCCTCATTGGGGGAGCCAGTTTACGATTCTAGAGGAGCCTTTACGATTACGATCGTAAACCCGAGAGAGACAGTTTACGATTACGATCTTGTACCCGACAAGTTCATCTTGTGTGCAATATCAGGTTTTTATTGTTTATATTCATCGTATTCTCAGTTTTCTTCTCATCTCTTATCTTGAATCAATCAATCACTTGGGTTCCGCACTCGTGATTGATAGAATATTGTGAACGGTTGTTGTTTTCGGACCAACGATTGGTATCAGAGCCAAGAATCGCTGATTCGAGGTTCTCACGGTATTGGATTGAAGTGTTTTCTGGAAAAAGGTTCGAGTTTTGAAGGTTTGAAGGTGTTCTTCGTGTTTACGATCTGAGCTGCTGCTGTTCTTGAAGGTTGACGATCAGTTTCTGGGTTTTTCGTGTGTTTACGACTGCTTGTTCTTGAAGATCTTCATCGGAAACGTGTTTACGAGTTCAAGCTGCGATTTTTTACTGTTTACGATTGGTTTCAGTCGGAAATAGTGTGTTTACGATCTGCTGGGATCGGAATCGGAGATTACGACATATTCTTACCGGAATCGGTGTCTGCGATCCACTTCAATCGGAAACAGGTTTACGATCAGGTGATTACGATCAGCTTGTGTGTCATAATCGTAAACAGGTGTTTACGATTGGAAACATGGTTTACGATCGGAAACAGGGTTTGCAACAAATAGTCACTATTTCACACTTTCACGGAAACGGGGATAACTTTTGACTCGTTTGGAGTTAGAAGCTCAAATTTTAACACGACGTTCGTGACAATAAGGCCCAGAATTACCCCAGACTAATGTCCAAGGGAGCTCGTTTGGACCCCCAAATTCCACTCCCGAAGGCCTCCGTTTTTTAGTTTTAAGTTTTTGACACTATTCCTTGAATAGTAATTTTGCCGTTTTTGCCGATTCTTCAAAATCTTCAAAGGCTGCATATCTAAAGAAAAGAAAATGAGTTCAGTGGTTGAAGAAAAGAATATAGTTGAGGACAAAGATGCTTTCGCAGATGAAGTTGACAAAACTGAGATATGCCCCAATCCTACTTGTGCACGTTTAATTCCTAGACTTAGGCAAATTTGTAAAAATTATGAGATAGAGCTGTTTGAGATAAAATACGAAAGGAGTTCATTCAGGGGTAGATGGCAAAAGAATGAGGAGAAGGTAAAAGCTCAAAAACTAGACATTGTGAAATATCAAAAACTGGCAACTGAGAAAACTCTCCTGTATGACAACGCAAAGTTAGAAATAGCTGAGCTTAGGAAGCAGGTAGATGAGCTCACACATAAGAACAATGAGTTGCAAGTGAAACTAGATGTGAATCAAATGAGAAGCAAACGAATGCTCGATGCTGGAAAGGAATTGTCACATGCTGTTGTGACTGGTCAAGTTGGGAAAGACACATCTGGGTTTGGGTCAAAAAAAAAACTGATAAATCTTTGGTAATGAAAAGTATCATTCCTCCACCAGTTCCCAGAGACATTATAGGAATACTTCTTAGTGAGGATCAAGTTGAAACGAACCAAATCTGATTATAAAGAAGCTGCTCCTCCTATTGATAGTGTCTTGATTGGAACTACACCATTGACTCAAGAGGAAATAGACAACGAGGCAAACATGACATATGGTGAAGGGAGAGTAGAGGACGTATCAAGAGATGATGCTGAGTGCCAGGAGTATAACAGATGTCATAGCTCCAAGTCTGATGATGCTGGTACAAGTAAAAGTGGAGTTAATGATGTGACCAAGAATGAGGCCAAAGCTCCTGTGTCGGAGATAAAGCTGAAAACAGTATCCTAAAATTGAGACTCCATACTTCAAGGTTGTTGATGAAGTGAAACGGGAAAAGGTGATCTTGACGACACAGCCTGAGGGGAAGATCTTTATGACATCTGGATCAATGTTTGACCAAGAACCAGATGTAGGATATGAATTACCATCTTTCTCCTCCAAGTTCAAGGGAATAACCGATGGAGTGATAAGTGAACCTAAAGTTGAGAGGCCAAAGATCACCATCAAGCATCCAACTATGAAACCAACAGCTGGAGTGAAGAATGAAAAACTCAAGGGAGTAGCTGTGTCTCCCATTTCTTCAGTTGGATCATGCAGTTGCTGTTGTAATTGCAAGAATGGTGCTTCAACGTCAAAGAATCAAGGAAGCACAAAGACAGTAAAGACAGGTTCGACACAGGCTTCGACAAACCAGCAGAAAGTCAAATCTGAAGCTGCAGTCAAACCAAAGAAGCATACACAAGGCAAACCAGCTCCATATCAGCCACCGAAGACAAATGGGTACACGTCTGACTTCTATCTAAAGAAGCAGACTTGTTTTAATTGTGGCATCGCTGGTCATATTGCTAGAAACTGTCTTTATCGCCCTTATGAACCCTATTATCCGAAAAATCAAAGGGTTTCATCTCAGGAGTCTGTGAAGTCTAAGCCGATGATGGTGCAGAAACCTAAGGCAATGAAGACTATTACTCCTAAGGTTAAACCCTCTGATCAACATTGGGGCGCTGCCAAAGCTGAAAGAAAATCTATAAATCAAAACAATAGCTTTCCAAGTTACAAAAATTTCCAAAAACAGGTGAAGAAACCATTTTCAAAACAACCAAAGTCTGAAAAACCCAAGGTTACCCCTCCCAAGGTAACTAAAACTGTTTTGAAAAATGATTCTAAAATGAAGTAGGTTGAAATACCTAAAGTCACAACTCCAAAGGTGACTAAAACAAAAACTGTTTTGAAAAATGAATCTAAAACGAAGAAGGTTGAAATACCTAAAGTCACAACTCCAAAAGTGACTAAAACAAATGTTAAATCACCTGGAACTTGGAAACCAAAAATCAAGGCAGCTCCATCACAACTTCCTGATGTCTCAAAGGGGATGTTCTTACAAGAAGTATCCTTTATTGATTCCTCAGGTGTACCCAGAAAAACAATGGCCTGGGTACCAATGGCTAACTAATCTCTCACTATGTGCAGGAACAGTCAAGGAGGATTATCACTAACAATTTTATTATTAATTTGTTTGTTGATAAGTGATTGTTCCAGGCACAGTTTAGGAGACGTATCTTCATGTCATGACAAGCAATTTTTTTATGGAGGATATGTTTCCTTGAGAGGTAAAAGGTCAAATTCAGCATGAAAGGTACTGTTCTTAACTTGGTTGTTTGTTTGATGAAGCGGCAAAGGGTGTTTTGAGTCAAACCGAATTTCCTAAAATTTTCACTTGGTGATTGATTATTGATGTGTTTGACTTCAAATGCAATGAAGTGTGCATGTCATGAAACCCAATTTTCTAAAATTTTCAAATCAATACTTTGAAAGTTAGCTTGGCCAGATATCTTCAAAATTTTGTGTTTTGTTCTTTTAAGTGTGTTTGTGTGTTTTATTTTTTATTTAAAAAAAAACTGAAAAATGATGTTCACAAGATTGTGACATTAAAAAATCAAAAAGCAAGGGGATAAAATGTAAATATGAAGAAAACGTTGACCCCTCAAAAATAGTGTGCTTTTCAATTTTTAATTGTTTGTGTCTTGTTTCTGAGAAGTTTAGGGGAAGTAAAATGAATGTCCGAGTTGGAGATGGCTGACACGCGTAAGGCGGAAGTGAAAGGCAAGCTCCATGGTGATATGCTCGGTAGGCTCGACCTAAACTTATGACCTCCAATGAAAGTGCAGTGAACTTAAAAGATATATACACTACGTCAAAAAGTGGCTTTGGCCACGGTTTTTTTGATAACGCATAGCCACTGTTTTGAAAAAAGCGTGGCCAAAGGTAAGAAATTCTCGTTTTAGCCACACATATTTTGTACTCGTGGCCAAATATATAGCCTTTGGACCCTTTTAGCCACGTATTTTTTTGTTTATGTGACAACAACAATCAGGTGCAGTGGCTTTAGCCACTGTTTTACAAAAACATGTGGCACTTATTTGTCACACTTAAAAAAGAGTGGCGAAATGCACCAAACGGCCACAGAATTTTTATGATTTTTTATTCGTGTGACCAAAAAGGAATGTATGACCACGCTTAAATATTGTTGAGTGACGGAAGAGTAGATTTTATTACTTAGTAAATTAAAAGAAAACAAAACTTTTTATGCGTGGCTAAATGTGAGCAATGGCCACGCTTTTTACATAGTTATGTGGCTAAAAGCTAGTACATATGGCCACTGTTATTAGGTTGTGTGACTAAATATTAGATGACTAATGGTCACGGTAGGTTGTGAGTGACAAAAATCTATTACCTATGGCCACATATATTAACCGTGACTAAATGGTAGGTTGTGAGTGACAAAAATTTATTTTATGGTCACGGTAAAATATTAAACGCGTGGCGAAATAGAGAAGATTTGTTTCCCTCTAAAACAATGCGTTTTTTTCAATTGTACCAATTAATTCGAGCGGGTTAAAATCTGCTACCCTATATATCATCATCATTGTTATTTTCCTTTTTACCGCCATCCCTTTCTTGATCTCAAATTCTCTACACCAATTCGTTTACACCAATTCTGGTATCAAATGGCCGATAATCAACGCTCCCTTAATTACTGGTATGTGAAGCATAACCGTATTTTTTTGGTTTACAGTAACAGGAGAAGAAGATCCTTCAAGTCCCACAAATCTGTGATTAAACAAAACGATGAGAACATCCTGAAGCAACTCCATGCGCAGAAGATTCCTGATTGTTTTGCCTACCATGTTGAGACAACGAAATTATTTCGTGTCCTTGATACAAAATTCAATGAACCCGAAGAAGAAGATGAAGAAGATGAAGATGAAGAAGATGATGAAGAAGATGAAGAAGCAGATGAAGCAGATGAAGAAGATGAAGAAGATGGAGAAGATGATGATGATGATGATCATGATGATGACGATGCAAGTTCAGGATTGCCTTGACTTTCTTGCTTCTTGAGCTTTCCACGGACAGAATGATATTTTGTAAAGCTTCAGTCGTTTCACTCTTGTGCTTCAAGAATCTGACCCAAGAGTACCTGGAATAATCATCAGTCACAACAAGACAGTAAGTTCTCTTTCCCAAACTTGGGACACTAATAGGTCCAAATAAATCAGTGTGGAGCAATTCTAAGGGACTTGAAATAGAATTCTCCAATTTGGGCTTATGTGGCTTCTTATGTTGTTTTCCTTTAGCACATGAAAGACATTTTTCAACAACAGAAAAATCTTTGTATGGAAGACCTCGGACCAAATTGTTTTTGACAAGATTGTTTAGAATTTTGAAATTTATGTGTCCTAGACGTCTATGCCACAAGAAGCACTCAGAAACAGATGCCTTTGAAAGTAAACAAGTCATGGAGGAATTGAGAGATGCAGTTGAGGTCAAATTCAGCAAGTATGTGTCATTGATGCGAGGCGCACGCATCGCCACCATCTCTTCGGGCACAGTAAATTCAGGCTTGAGAAACAGGCATTCATTTGCTTTGAATAATACGGGAATATCCTTGTCGCAGATTTGTGACACGCTCAGAAGATTAAACTTTAATTCGGGTACATGGTTGACGTGTTCCAGAGTAAGAGACCCACTTGACACGTCTCCTTGTCCAACCATCTTACCACCTCTTTTATTTCCTGCAAAAGAAACGAATCCACCATCCACGATTCTGTAATTTGTGAGCAGGTCTTTCATCCCTGTCATATGCCGAGAGCATCCCGAATCTATATGCCAGTAACTGTTCTTCGGGAGTGCCTGGCAATACAAAACGAAAAATTACTTAATAACTGGTACCCAGACTTTTGCATTACCGGGATTTGTGACTTTCTGTTTTCCCCCAAAGAATTGTTTTACAAAACTGGTTACCTTGTGGCCAAAGGATCTATCATGGTTTGTTCGATTTAATTTTTCTTTGCAATTTTTAACAACATGATCATCCTTACCACATCTGAAACAGTGAGATCTGTGACTTGTGCAAGAGGAGGTTTCTGAAGTACTTTCCTCCTCAGAATCTGATGTTCTATAATCAGAGTCACTGTTGGTTTCAAAATCCACTTTTGTTTTATCTTTTGAAATCCTTGGATTATTAGTTTTCAAAAATGATTCCTTCTTTCGAGAAATATGTTTTTCTGTAGGTTCTGAAATTCGTATCGGTGTAAAAGAAGGAATTGGATTAGAAAGAAATTTGTTGAATCGATTTTGAGATGTACTTGCATGACATTGAATATTTTCATTTGAAACAAATCTTTCTTGATTAACAGACACGGACTCTTTACTACTGCTATCTGAAGAAGAACTACTACTAGCTACGCTACTGTCTGAACTAGACTTCTTGGAATTCAAACTACTACTTGAAACAGACTCCTTAGAATTTAGACTACCGCATCCAAGCCCACTTGTGTTACCGTATCCATTATCATAATCCTCCCTGATCTCCTTATGGTTCACTCCTTCTAGACCTGCATGCAGACTGTTAGCATCACTAGGAATTAAATCATTTAAGGGATGAGGTTTCGGAGTAGGTGAATAACAATGCGTGCTAGGAGGAGGATAAACCTTAGGAAACACATTCCCATTGTTCTCCATACCTATTCCGGTTTTTATTTTAGCTCCTCGTTGTTTAACGAGCATCTCTTCAACTTTCATTTGTGAAACGGTCCATCTATCTAACTTGGTCTGAAGTTGAGAGGTTTCAAATTGGGCTAATGTGACTCTTTCAGAAAGCATGTTTATTTCAACATTTTTTGCAAGAAGAGTTTGTTTTAAATGTTCATTTTCATGCATTGCCTCATTTAATTTCACAAAATATTTTGCTTCATTTTCTTTTAATTGGGTGTTCATGGTTTTTAATTCGTTGTTGGTATCAATCAACAATCGATTGGCCTTGTAGATGCCGAACAAACGAATTCTACAAGGATGAGAGCACATATCTTGAACAGATTCATATGAGAGATCCATTATAACCTTTTCTGCAGCCAGAGCCTTTTCACATGTGCACGCTGGTGTGCTTGCAGTTTTCTCATTCACCTTCTTCTCAGCTTCTTCCTTCTGACAACTGTTAACTGTGTGCTCATTGCTTTGTTCTTGAATTTGAGCTGCAAGAGCTTGATTGATGGCTTCCTCGGCTTCAGAGACCTCCGAACTCCAGTCAAAGTTAGTCAGAAGAGCCACTTCTTTGGTTGGCTTGGCTTCTGCTTTGTCAGTGATAGGGATGGCACGAGTTGCAGGCTCGGAGGTCGGTTCAGTGACAATTGGACTTGGGCACTCCCTTTTGAAATGGCCGAGTTGCTTACAGTTGTAGCATCTGAGCTTAGCCTTGTCGAAACCAACTCTTCCATTTTGATTCTTGAAGGTGTTTCTCCCAGTGCGTTCGAAGAATTTTCTAGCTCGAACAGTTAACATGGCCATTTGCCATTTCAGGTCAGTTTCTTCCAAATCATCTGGATCAACTTGGTACATGTCCTCAGCAGTCAGAGTCGAACCTTGAAGTTCTCCAGCAGCGAAAGCTTGATAACTGTTAGTAAACAAAGAGAACAATCCCATGTATTCGGGTGAAATCTGGGATGTTTGCTGAGTAGTGGCGGAAGCAGTTGAAGATGAACCAGATCCAAGATGTGAAGATTGAAGTTGAGATAAAGTTCCTTTGGGTGTGACGGCTGAGATGAAAGCAGAGTTCTGAGAATAAACTTTAGTAGGACCCATGGTTTGATTGTATTCTCTCCTTTGAACATCCAACTCAAAGGATTTAAGCTTGTTAATAACATCCATGAGCTTGTAGTCGGGGAAACTTCTTTCTTGTTTTAGCATGCGAACCTGAATGCTCCACTCGGGTGGAAGAGCATCCAGCAGCTTCTTGATTTGTTCAGAGTTAGTGAGTTTCGCATCATATTTCTTCAGATTGCTTGATACAGTTAGGAAGCGATTTGTCAAATCAACTAACTTTTCGTTCTTCATGCTTGTGAATGAATTGAATTCTTTGGTGGCTTGGGCTTCCTTGTCCTTCACCAGGTCTTCATTGCCATCATAAAACTCACAGAGAGCGTCAAACAAACTTTTTGCATCAGTGTGCTCAGCAAAACGATTGTAGATTTCTTGTGACAGGCATAGAGAAAGAGCACCGAGAGCCTTTTGATCACGATCAATGAGTTTCAAGTCCTTCTCAGTAAATGAAGATGGATTATTGTTGATCTGTGTTACTTCACCAGTAGTAGTTGTAGGAACGTGAGGTCCGTTGACAATTGACAACCATTGATTATAGTCGGTGTACAAGAAGAACGATTTCAGACATCGTTTCCAATCCTCAAAATTGTCGCCATTGATCAGCCTTGGTGGTCGGTTTGGAGCAATACTTTCATTGTCAGCAGCATTTGTACCGGACGCCATCTTAAATCAGCCTGAAATAAGAAAGACAAAGAACAAACCAAGAACAAGACAAATTGATTAGTTTCGCTGGGAGATATAGTTTCGCCAGCAATTTCGCTCGGAAATCCTGAACAGGTGAACAATTTCGCTGGATTTTATAATTTCGCCAGCAATTTCGCTTGACAATACTGAACCAGTTCAGCAATTTCGCCAACTAGTTTCGCTGTATGCACGGGCAGTACTTTCGCTCGGAAATACCCGATGACACACAGTTTCGCTAGCTAGTTTCGCTGGAAACTGGTTTGAACTTTCGTTCAAGAAAAAGACAATAGTTTCGCTTCTCGATTTTCGGCGAAAGAATAGTTTCGCTCGGTGATGATAGTTTCGCTCGGTAATAATACGGCGAAACTGCCAAATCGCTTGATAGTTTCGCTGTTTGAAGGCACAGTTTCGCTGTATAATCAGCAGTTTCGCCCAGAACAGAAAACCCTCCTTTTTGAAGAAGAAATGATCAGAAATCAACCCAAATCACTATAGAGCAATGATCGGTTGATTGCTTAGTCTTCAGGACATCAAAACACACAATATTCAATCAATTTCCAGTCCAAAACAATCAGATTTCAGAATCAAAATAGATTTTTAAAGTTTTACCCAAAAACACTCAAAAACACCAAAATCAAGAGCACAAAGGCTCTGATACCATATTGTTGGTCCTCACTGATCTTTATCAGTGCAAATGATGATGTTTTTGAGAAGAAAACCAAGAAATAACAACAATATATGATTTCCAATGACTAAAATGGTTTTCTAGTATTGAACAATCACAACATGAACCAAATGATTGATAAGAAATGATAAACAAGCTACAATATACTGAAATAAGCTCCTAGCCGTCACCAAAACTCACCAAATGTCGATTTCTTGTATTAGGGTTCACAAAAGTTGAGAAAGTTACAAATGGCTGCACATGGCGGCTGTTATATACTGTCCAGTGAACAGTTTCGCTGGCAGTTTCGCTGGCCAAGCGAAACTGTCACTGAGACAGTCTAAACTAGGTACCGAGCGAAACTACAGTTTCGCTATTGAGCATCCTACAGGATCCTCATTCAAATATTTTCAGAATTTACTACATAATCAAAATACGTGCAACACACCATGATGATCAAAATACTACTAGATTGTCATATATGCAGGAAATTAGAAAAGTTGATCCCAGGCTTCGTCTTGGAACCCAAGATCCCTCCACCTGAGGCCAACCATATTGTCTACGGAGCTTGGACTTCGCCTTGAAACTCAAGGTCCCTCCATCCAAGCCCCCAAAAGTTAAACTACTATTGTTTAGAAGCTTCACCACAAACATTGTTTACTGAACCTGAACCTGAACAAACAAACTAAAAAAGTGGGCTCAGACCGTTGCATTGTCCTCATCGCCCAGCTTATCACCAGCAGCTTCTGCCTGCTTCACGTCCTTACCCTTTCCTTTATCCTTCTCACCAGCCTCTTTGCCCACCACTGGAACCTCCAGCTCAGCCTTCTCAGAAACTTCACCAGCAGCTTTGCCCTTCTCAGCACTCAAACCCTCGAGGCTCTCTTTCCACTCATTGATTGGCCAGCTCTCCGGTTTAAAACCCTCAGCCTGAGCAGCTGTGGCCATCTCGATCATGCATTCAAGCACGCTGATGGCCGCCGAGGATTTGGCGTTCTGATCAGCAAGCTTGAGGGCTTCAGCAGCTGCAATGTCTTTCTCTTTGAGCTGCTTCTCGTATTGGCGATTATTGTTGGCAGCTACTTTAGACACTCTCTCAAGGCGGAGCAAGGCTTCATCGAGTTTGAGCTCAGAGGCTTCAAGCTTCTGCTCAGCTGCTTCCAGTTTACCCTCCAGTTCGATGACCTCATGGCTCAGCTTGTCGATACCCTGCATCAAAACAGAACATATCAGAATCGCTAAGGGAAGTATTCTAACTCTAATTTTAACATACTTCTCCACTAATAAACAATACTTACGATGTTCATCACAGCTTGCAGAGAGAGCAGCTGGTTAGCTGCTGCAACAGGAGGCAGATCATCGAACAGGTCCACATTAATGGCGGAGTCTGGAGCCTTGCGCTTCTTAGCGGAAGGGGTTTTGGATCGAGTGCTGGGAGGCCGGGATTTAGGATCTGAATCCTCTGGAGGCGCTTTGCTGGTGGTTTCCTCAATCTTCTCCTTTTTGGCAATCAGGGATTTGAGATCTTTGAAGGAGAAATTGGAAGCTGAACCTGGGGCTTCATCACAAATGATAAGGAATCAGTCTTCAACTTGAAACCAAAAGTAAAAACAAGTTTCTGTGAATACCTGTAGACATGGTTCTTGATGGGCTGAGAGATTGATGGGAAACGGATCGGGCACTTGAAAAGTCTTCTGGCAAGCAGCTTCTTTCCGTCACAGGGATGTTGTAAAGATTCTTGAGCTTCTTGGAAGATTCTTGGGTTGGCTTGATCAGAGCTTCAAACTTAGGAGCTGCAAAAACAAAAAACAAATGCATCAGTGAAATAAATTGGAAAAGTTACAAATTTGGGATATCACAATAACTCTTCCTACCCTTGACGACCCATTGGGTAGGAAGGTTCTTGCAACCAACAAGGCTACTCCTTTTGACAAAGAAGTATTGACGCCTCCAGTCATGGTCGTTGTGAGAAAACCTGGGAATCATCTGGGCTTCTCCGGTTCGAATTTTCAAGACAAATCTGCTCTTGCCATGTGTGGCCAACCGGTAAACCTTACAGATCTCGGCGACTCTGATGTTCAGGTTATGGGACTGGTTCAAGTTGTCGAGAGAAAAAAGAATTCGCCACACCATGGGCATAACTTGGGAGTAAGCAAGATGGGTGACTGAAAAGAACTCGTTCACTAGGGCCGGAAACGGAATTGTCATACCGAGAAGAAAGGGGTAATACAAAAAACAGACCCACTCGTCGGAAATATGGTCGGCTTTCAAAGTTGGGTCGAAGGAACGGACTTCTGTTCCGGCGGGAAAGCTCGCTGATCGCTGCATCATTGCGATCTTGCGATCGTCAAAGTTACAGGACTCTGCCTCCGTCGCCGGAAGGAGTCCTTGATCGGTGAACTCGTCGGCCCCGACATCGGAGACGGTGGCCGAGCGGTGGAGGATTTTCTTTCCCATGGTCAGAAATGTCAAAGACAAGAGAAGAAGAGGACTGACCTGTGAAGTTTGCGGAAGCTCTAGGGTTTTTTTCCGATCGGAGATTTGTGAGAAATTTTGGAGAGAAGATGAGGGTTTGTAAAGAATCTCAACGTCATCCTTGCCTAGGAAGTTGAGCTGGCCTATTTTCTCTCAAATCATCATTACATGGGGATAAGATTTGAATTCAAATTCTCGCCAGCTGGCCTGCATGCGCCAACCGTCAAGAATTTGGGGGCAATTGTTGGTACTAGAATTCAGGAGACACCAAGCAGCTCACATCAGCTCGTAGGCACTTCACGGTAAGGATCCTGAATAATGTTTATTAACTAACGGTTGCTTCTCCATTGTTTGTTATTCGCAGGTTGACTCAAGTATTATTCACGTGTCCTAAAGACTCGGTCAAATAACAGAATCGTGGTTCAGTTGGACTTCAAACGGCTAGTTGGAGAACGTGGACTTAGTTGCTATTTTTTAGGATAGTTTGTTGCAATGAAATTCGAATTTAAACCGAGCTCTAGGCTTACACACACACACCTTTTTTCGGAAATCACAATTCTCTGCAACACTTAGAATACGAGCTCATTTCATTTGTAATCAACACATTTATTATATAAAAGTTTTAGGAGGCAGGTACTTTGAACCGGCCCCCGAGGTTTTTTGCTAGGCTCCTTGAGGATACTCAAGGGTTCCTGGATTTTCCCTCGTTACATCCTCGTGTCAATCTCCAAACTTACATTTTCATCTTTATTTACATCAAACACGCTACCTCACATACAAAGTTTGATCAACTAATTGCTTAGGCAGTTTTTGACCAAAACACCAACCGTGTTGCACTTGTAACATGTAGGCCTTTCTCCCCTGTAGTCTCTGCCTTTCTCATCCCTGCCTTTCTTTCTATCTCCCCTGCGATTTCGGTCACGGTCCCTTCTCTTTCCCTCAAACTTCTTACGGTGCCCTGACGATTCATCCCTTTTCCCAGATTGGCTGTTCCACTCATCACATAGAGTGCCAGTCAAATTCATGGCAGATTTCAAAGTGCGAGGTCGAGAAGCTCTCACATCTGCCCTGATTACTGGGCTCAGACCATACAGAAATCGACGAATTTGCGTCTCCTCCTCCTTTGCCATGTGGGGAACAAGGTTCAGCAGCTCATTGAACCTGTTAATGTATGACATGTAATCTGACCCCTTCATCTCCAAGTGAATAAACTCATTCTCCAGCTTCTCAGATTCGTTTTCTGGCAAAAACTTTTCCAACACCAATCTACGAGACTTATTCCAACCCATCAAGTAAGTTTTGGTCTTACCTCTTTTGTTCAGCTCCGCTTTCCACCAATTCAAAGCGGGTCCTCTAAATGATTGAGAAGCAAACTTGATTTTGTCTCTCTCTGCACACTCGCTGATATCCAGCGCGCTTTCAACCTCATCCAACCACTTTAGTGCCTCAGTGGCACTTTTGTCACCCCTAAAGATTCCTGGTTTACTCGCCATGTATGTCTTGTAGCTGCAACCCCTCTGGTATGCTTTTCGTTTCTCCTTTCGCTCTCTCTTTGCTTCGCGCTCCTCAGAGCTGTCAGAATTTGAACTATGCTTGCGACGCCTCTTAGGCTCGCTCCTCGAGCTTGCAGAAGACTCTTCCCTAACCCTTTTACGCTTCTCAGACCTTGGCTTTCGGGAACTTGCGGAGGATTCATCTGTCACCGTCTTCCGTTTTTCAGAATTATATCTCCTATGATGGCTCGATTCGGTTCTTTCTACAGTTCTGGATTTCTGTCCTTCAGGTTCAACGTGTTTCTTACCCAGTCTTTTCTCCTGAGCAACTAAGTTTGGGAATGCAGTTGCAATCCCGTCAGCAATCAGTTTCTGGAACCTTTCTTCCTGCTCTTTTTCTCGCCTCTGCTTGGAGGTTAGAGGGCTTTCATCCACAATACGCAAGGAGTTGTCGTCATCTTCATCATTGCTCTGTTGAACAGTATTCTTTGGAATATCACCACCATTCTTGGGATCATCAGTAGCATGACGTGTCCTTCTGGTAGTCCTGCTAGTAGTAGCCTTCGTCATTGGCTGAAATTTCGAGGAAATGCAATTAGAATTCCCACAAAGGTTCAAATAGACTCCCACAAACGCAACTGTGATACGGACATAACTCCTTAGGAGTTATTCAAACGGGGGAACAAACGCTTGCTTCGGTCTTGCCCCTAACAAGTGTGGACCATACGGAAGCATAGCTTCGGTCCAAGTCATCGGGGATACGCGGAGGATACCTATCGGATACACCCGGATTAGTGGGCTCACGAAACTAAGCAGTTTCATGACTATCAAGGGGAACAAAGGATAATGGAGTTCTAAGCAATTCCTACACATTAGGCAACCACTTACTCAGAAATAAGAATACGACTTCATTCTTTAGGCCATACACTAGTACGGGTCTCGAGGGAAAGCTAGCATCGGGAACAACCTAGCAACCTGTGCGATAGTAGCTATGAAGGTCTGGAAGAACAGGATCCTCTCCTCAAGTGCGAATATGTGACGCTCAAACCACTCCAGCATGAGCATGGTAGTGGTGGCAGAGCTAGATTCATCTGTCATGTGGGCATGTAGTGAGTCCATGGCAAATCCAGAAGCAACAAAGTGATCCTCGAGCGCCGAACGACAGGCCTCAAGCACACTGAAAGGTACCCTGAGCTAATAATGAATGAAGCTCAGAAATTAGCAGGCGAATAACATCGTTATGCCCAGAGAGTCGAGTATGAATGGAAGCGATGTTGGGCACGCGGACAGGAATGCCATCCAAAACGACAGATGATCGGGCGGTGGTGGAGGCATAAGGCTCTCTAACCTCATGAATTCTAGAAAGAGAAGGCGAAATAGACAAACACTGCCTTTTTTGGGACACGCTCACCATCAGGTGCATAATCGGCAGGACGTCGACAATAATAATGAATAAAAAACTTCCTAGGAGTATGCATCATCCTAGGACCAAAGGGTGAAATATGAAAGGAACAGAAAGAAGGAGTGCAAATGGTGGTAGGATCCAAAATGGGTGCAGGAGGGACAACATCAGGGATTTCAGGGGTAGAAGTGATAACAACAAAGGTTTCGTCTGAGTCAGGGATAATCTCCTCGGGGTCATCCTCATCCTCATCATCGCATATGATAGGTTCAATCACGCTCCGGGGCGAAGGGCGGCGTGGCATGTCCTCATCTACTGTTGGCCCAGGTACAGGGGACAAAGTTGTGTTATCCGGCGATGATGGTGTGTACTCATACACCAGCACTGAGTCAGAAGGCACCAAGATGATATCTTTGTGCGACATGTTGTGACAATATCCACGGTCATAACAATAATGATATATTACATATATAGGAAATTATGACTTAAATAGGCAGGAAAATTGCAAGTTGGCAAACACACACAAGGAAATGCATGAATGGGCACACAATGAAATGATGCGGAGCTTAGGTTATAGACTAGGTGTAAACTGATGCATCCTAATTCACTATAACGACGACTATGATACCAAGTCTGTCACACCCTTAAATCGACGATGCGGAGGCATTTGATGTGTCGTCATGGTCGTGATTATGAATGAATGACTTCTAAATGAACATTTTAATTAGCAATTGTCTTTTGAAAAGACAAGTCTTACATTAATTTAAAAAGTGTGCAGCGGATAAGTGCTGGTAGAACATTGTCTAAAGGTTTTAAAAGATGAATTGCTTTAAGATTTAAAAAGATAACATTCAAAATGGTGTAATGCAAATAAATCTTTAAAAGGTAGCATGAACATGTAAGCAAGCAAGACCATGAAATATAGCAGGATCTGAAAGTTTGACCTTGTGATTGTGCATCAACTAGTTACCTAAGAATTCAAAAAATTTTGAAAATTCAAGATAATGTTGGTTAGTTCACAGGTTTAATGAGACATGAAAGTGTTTTAATGTTTGGCTGTCATGACAAAATGTAAATGATGCTAAAGTTTTAAAGATTGAACATGAACCTTGAACTCAAACACTAACTGACTACCCACTCATGGTTTTCTTCCCTAAAAATACCGAATGACCAAAATAACTGACATGTACCCCTTGACTATATCCAAATGGAGTCAGGATTGGAGCGACCAATCAGGACAGGGCCGTCAACCCAAATAGATCTACACTAGCTATCGTTTCAGACTGAACTAATTGAATTCAATTAATAGTGGGACTCACATATTAACATGAATCAACATGAAATATATAAGAACCGGGTAATGAAAAGAACATGCAATCAGTACGTGTTATGATTATCCACAGTGTCAGACACAATTATTTAAAATATATCTTTCTTGAACTCTACTCCAATGTTAGAAAACAGAAAAAAATAGAGGGACCGTGATACTAACCTGGCTCGGTGATTGACTGACTGATATTGTTGGGGATAGAATTTCAGGATACTCACCCGGAAGTTCGAATGGACAAGAATCCTCGATGAGTTGGGAATCCTGCTGGTTAGGTATCCTGATTATTTATAATTTTCTAACCCCTATTACTTGCCTCGTGTTTTATTGTTTACAGGGACCTTGGATGTTCAACTACGTTTCGAAGACTCGCTCCAATTGTTGAAGAACGTGGACCAAGAGGAAGGGAGGAGCATAATGGTTAGGATAGTTGCGAATAGGATCCCGGGATTCCATGAAAGTTTGTTATTTTTATTTCAATTATATAACCAAGGCTTTGATCGATATAGAACACACACAACTCTCACATTCTAGCTCTGATGACATTGTAACACTTAGCCTCATCAATCAACCTTGCAAAACACTTGTACTTTATTATTTCGTATCAGTATATTTGTTAGGCAGCATGCTCTTCAGGTCAGCTCCCGAGGTTTTTTTCCAGGATCCCTTGAGGAAACTCAAAGGATTCCGGATTTCCCTCGTTACAGTATCGTGTCAACTTTACTTTTTCTTGCATTTAACTTACAAATCGATCAAGCACACTACCTCACAATCAAAGTTTGATCACATAAATACTTCGGTAATTTTTGACCAAAATAGTTTGGCGCCCACCATGGGCCAAGTGGTGATTTAACCTTACTATAATTCCCAAAATCTTACGTCCTATTTGATCCCTAATCCAATGAATGTCGACTCAATCGAAATCCATTTCGGCTCTTGTGTTATCATCCAACCCTTCTCTCCCTCCTCTTCCAAGAAGCCAGAAGAAGACTGATGGCCGCCAGAAGAAAACAGATTTTCCGACATTCTCGGAATCCCAGGTTTAATCTATTAATCCCGTTGTTACTAACAGTGACATATTTGCTTTCTTCAAATAGGTGAAAAGCTAGATGGATTCAGATTAAGGAACTCAACAAATCCAAGAAACCTGTGGAAGAGCAGAGTCTCTTATTCCTCACGCATCTGATTTTGATGTTTCAGGATCCCTAGACCCACCTCGTTAACAGCCAAGATATTTAGCAACAACAAATATGAGCTTTGCAACAAGCCTTACAACCAGTTCTCATGCTGCTGAACACGCAAAGTCCACTAGCTGATTCTCCGAAGTCACACCACCAGAGTTCTTTGTGTCGCGCCCTAAAGATCCTTGGACTATAAAGCCATTGGGATTCCCGACTCCATAGTTCCAGGGATATTCACATTATGCCCTCGGGTCAGGATTCTCAAGGATACCACTATTTTAAACCTTTTGTTTTTGCATGAATATTTCAAACTAGTGTTTCAGATGTACACCATGGAGACTTTATTCCAATGTAAATAACAACGGCTACAGAACCAAGCATTCCCATGAGCTATGGATGTAGCCCAAGAATCCATACCCAAAATCCTAACCCTGGTAATATCTCTAACCCTATGCCTTCGGTTTTTAACAAGGATGCTTCTTATGATGCAGGGATCAGTCCGAACCTTGCTAGGGAGCTCCAGAAACTGAAATATATGATATCAAGTGTGCCTGGAATCATAAAACCTATTCCTGAGGTCCCTTTAGGAAGCCACAAGATTTCAAGGTTCACTTGGCCAATTTGAAGACTCCTAAGCGCTTCCAAACTCCAAGTATGAAGTTGTATGATGGAACCACGGATCCCGAGGAACATGTAGCACATTACAGGGAGTGGATAGAAATCAATCCAATTCTAGCGAATATCAAGGAATCCTACTTGTGTAAAGGCTTCGGCTTCACTCTAACAGGCCCAGCCATGAAATGGCTATTGAGTATCCCTCCTAACACCATTACTTCGTTTTCTCATTTGGTTAATCTATTTAATAATCAATTTTCTTGCAACAGAACCTTTGAGAAGCTTACGGGTGATTCATATTGAGTGGTTCAGAAACCCGATGAGCCGCTCAGGGATTATGTTGCCAGATTTGGACGAGATACTTAGAGATTCCCCATCTTGACATGGCAACACTGTAGAAGCGTTTAAAATGGGACTTCGTAAGGAAGATGACAAAAGGATTCATCAAAGGCTGGACACTCCCAAATACGATCCCAATGCCAAGAAGTCAGATTCCACTGGGAAACAATACAGATCCCGACCATATTCCAAACCTAATAACCAGAGAATCAATGATGTGGATCACGATGATGATGAGGAAGAATATCCCAATGTATCTGAATATTGTTTTTCGGTTGACATTGGTGGTTTGATGTGTGCCATGCAGGATCTCAGTAAAAAAGCAAGATGGCCCTAGAAGAATGATAAACAGGGATCCTGGAAGGACAAATCCAAGTGGTGTGCATACCATGAAGATTTTGGCCACCTGACCGACGAATGTATATCGCTTGAAAAGAGATTAGCTACCTACTTGGCAAGGGGCATTTCAAAGAATTGCTGGGTAGAAAGAAGAGAAAGAACCAGGAACCTAAGAATTCTCCCAAGAGAGCAGCCTCTCCTCCATCAGATGCCAGAATCATTAACTTCATTTCAGGAGGCTCAGATAATTATGGCAGCTCCTACTCATCAGCTAAAAAGCACGCCATAGAGGCTAAGTCTAAATAGGGTGACAGACTTGTCTGGATGTCAAAATTGACCCAAGATAAAGTAATATCATTTGACAAGAGTGACCACTACAACGTCCAGGATCCCCACCATGACAGCCTTGTGGTAACTTTTTATATCGCTAATCACTTTGTTCGTAGGATCTTAATAGACAACGGAAGCTCAGTCAACATAATTTAACTTGATGTGCTAAAAAAGATGAATATATCCAAAAATGATATCATCCTAAGATCCTCAGTAACTATTAGATTCAGTTGTGAAACTAAGAGAACTGTTGGGGATATCAGGTTACCGGTATACATAGAGGGGAACTCAATGCAGAAATTTGTGTTATAGATTCCCTTTCTTGTTGCAATATTATTCTTTGCAGGCCTTGGATACATGAAACGAAGGCGGTTCCTTCATTTTATCACCAATGCATCAAGCTTCCCACACCATGGAGAGTTGTATGGATAGAAAGCAACCAATAGGAATCTAAGAACTGTTAGTCACCATCAATGAAAAATACAACAAAGTTGAGTAAAGCATAACAATTACACAAATAGGCACATGACGGTCAGGAGGATAGGGAGCTTGATGTTAAAGAAGTGCTTTTGGATCCTCGGAATCCCGAAGTCAGGGTAACGATAGGGACCAGCATTGCTAAAGATACCGAGCAGAAGCTCATCCAGATTCTGAAATCCAGAACTTCAACTTTCGCTTGGAAACATGAGGACATGGCAAGTATCCCTGAACACATTATAAGTCATAAACTTGGTATTGATAACTCTTTCAGGCACGTCAATCAAAAAAGAAGGAAGTTCGCACCCGAGACAAATGTGATCATTCAAGAAGAAGTTGACAAGCTTCTAAAGACTAAGATGATCAGGGAGGTTAAATATCCCAAGTGGCTAGTCAACGTAGTCGTGGTACAGAAGAATGAAAGTGGAGAGTGTGTGCAGACTACACATACTTAAACAAGGCTTGTCCTAAAGACCCTTTTTCCACTTCCACACACTGACGCAATGGTGGATGTGATGGCTGGCCGTGAGATGCTCACCTTCATGGATGCCTCACAAGGATTCCAACAAATCCAAATGGAACCCTCTGACCAGAAACATATGGCATTCATGACTCCAACAGGTATATATTGTTATAATGCTATGCCTTTTGGTTTGAGAAATACAGGTTCCACATACAAAAGATTGGTCAACATGATGTTTAAAGAGTAGCTGGGGGACACTATGGAGGTTTATATTGATGTCATGGTTGTAAAGTTTAAGAAAGCTAAGGATCACGTTGAGGATTTCCAAACTTCCTTTGATATTCTATACCAATACAACATGAAGTTGAATCCCTTCAAGTGCCATTTCAGAGTCCGAGCTGGAAAATTCCTAGGATACATGGTCACTAAATAAGGAATAGAAGCAAGTCCTGAGCAAATCAAAGAAATCTAAAATCTGAAATATCCATAAAAATCAAAGAGGTGCAAAGGTTAACAGGCAGAATAGTGGCACTTACCAGATTCATCTTGAGATCCTCAGAAAAAAGCAAAGACTTCTATGATATCCTTAGGAAAAACAAGAGGTTTGAGTGGAACGAGAAACATGAAGAAGCGCTCAGCTCCTTGAAGACTTATCTCTCGTTGGCCCCTCTGCTAATGAAACCACTAGATGGGGAGCCACTATCCTTATACCTAGCAGAGTCCGAAAGCTTAGTAAGTGCACTACTTGTCAAGGATCATGAGTGTTTTGGTCAAAAATTAACAAAGTGATTTCGTATTCCAAAATTTGTATGTGAGGTAGTGTGCTTTAAGGTTAGAATGACAATATGTCAAAATATAGAAATCGACACAAGGATGTAACGAGGGAAAATCTAGAACCCTTTGAGTTTCCTCTAGGAATCCTGGCAAAAAACCTCGGGAGCCAGCCTGAAGAGCCTGCGTCCATATAATATTATTAATCAGAAATTGAAAAGTACAAGTGTTTTGGAGGATTGATTGATCCGACTATGTGTTACAATGATTATACCTTTCAGAGCTCGATTGTGAGTGAACTATGTGTCCCTAAATCGATCACAACCTCGTTTAAATAACAATTACAATGCTAACTAATTATCCAGGATTCCCGGGATCTCGTTCTCCACTTCTATTTGGCCGTTGAAGTTTGTTCCGCCCACTTAGTCCACGTTCTTCGTCAATGATGCCGAGTCTTCAGGAGTTAGTTAGGTCTCTAACGTTCTTGCAAGTAATGAAACACGAGGCAAAATAGAGGTTAGTTGCATATCAAATATTCAGGATACCTGGACCGGTAGGATTCCTATGCTATCTTAGGAATGCCTAGACTATCTGAGCTTCCCGCTAAGCATCCTGAAAATGAGCCCTAATAATTGCCCCTGAATCTTGGCAGTTGTAATTAAGATTTACAGCTATTCGAGATTCGAAAACCCTCTTTTTAACGGCGTCAAGACGGTAATTATGGTTGCGATGGGACGTTTTTCATGGCTTCCCTTTTGATTTGATTGCCATCATGATTCCCCACAAATACCCGAATCATTAAGCTTATTCCCTTCATATTTCTCAAATGAAAACCCCTTCAAGCTCCTCCGCCATTAGCATGTTAGTTTTAGCTTCCCTTTCTTTTCAACTTTATGATGGCGAAAAAAGCTACCCGGTCCACTTCTTCTTCTACTCACTCAATGTCGACGATTTCGTCGATCAGGGTATTCTTCCCAGTTGCGAAGAAGAAACCTGCAACTTTGATGACTTCGATATCAAGTCGTTAAGGGATTCCGGTGTGTTCCCTGAGTCGGCGATCATTCACAAATTCGACCCCCGTCTCAAAGCTGACTTCGTTACTGCCACTTGGGTTTGTTTTTTTACTACCCTTTTCTTCTTGGCATGGCCTATCCTTTCCCTGAGTTTGTGAACAACTCCTTCGAGATAACCGGCCTCTCGTACTCTCAAACGATACCGATGGTGTGGCACATTCTCTTTTCTCTGGACAACTTGAACAATTCCAGAGACCTAGACATGGAAATCCCCGATGTCTATTCTGCATATAACATGAGAACCCATGGCTGTAGTCGATTCGTTCTTCAAACTCATTCTTCCAATTTCCAATTGATTCTGCGTGCCTCTCACAACGACCATGATTGGAAAAGGAAGTTCTTCTTTGTTAAACGCGAGTCAATCCCCGGGGGCAACACGCTGTCGATGAAATGGGTTCTGAAGGGGAGGATGCCGCCCTATATAACTTAACTAAGAATACCGTGAAACGCTAATTTTGATTTATCTTTTTTCCTGTGTGTTTGCAGCTCCTAAGTTTGAGAAGCTCGTCTCTGTTGGCGACAACTCTGTTGAGAAGCTCACTTGATTCCTGAAGATTCCGGCTGCCGAAAGAACATTCTCTATTGAGAATGCGACCAGTGAACATAACTATTCCGTAGACCACACCGAAGCTAAGATGTCTGGTATGTATTTGGATTCCCAAACTTTTTCTGTTAATATACTTGGGTTTCCTGCTGCTAACATTCCTTTGTATTTACGCTTCCAGACCCCAAATCTGGTTCTGACTTCTCCCTCGAAGACTTGAGTTCTTTCCTGGTGGTGAAGGAGGGGAATGCTGAACCTGTGACCAACATCAAGTCGCCTACCAGTAGACCCAAGGCTTCCTCCAGCAAGAAGAGGAATACCTCTGAAAACATCGTGTATCTGAAAAGCTTCAAGGGACTGGGCCCTACTAAGACCAGCAATAAGCTTCAGAGCCTACAAACAATGACAAAACGAGTAAGTTGTACCTTAGGATTCCCAAACACTGATTGCGTCCGGCACCCTGTTGAGATTCCTGATTCTTGTTTTTTCTTGTAGGGTCTTGAGCACTTCAGCGCTTCTTTCATGGAAGCTGAAGCCAAGGTGGCAGCGGTTCAGAGAAAGCTGGATGAGGCCAGGGATAACATCCGTATCCACGGGGAGATAGCCTAAGGCAAAACTCGCCACTATAAACAGAAAATGGCTAAGCATCGGCATATGTGTTGAGGTTGCTGCACTAAAGGAGTCTGCAATCAGCAAATAATCAGCTGCCAAAAATGTGCTTCAATGCATGTTAAAGATGGTGGCGGAAGCTGAAGTGTAAGGATCAAATCAAACCCTCACGCGATATCAAAGTCTATAATCACCGTGCGGATGCCGGTGATTATAGGTGATTCAAGTCTAATCGAAAGATAATATGAATATGCAATAAAGAACGAGAAAAGAACACAAACCACAAGAAGAAAACACTTGAATAAGCACCTTTGATTGCAACACAAGAATCGAAATTCTCTTTATAGAATTTCGTAAACACCAATTGGAACAAAACACCAAAACATCCACCTATTAATGTGGGGAGGGCTTCCCTTTTATAGGGATTCTCCATCTTGGAGAACAAGTCATCCTAAAAACCCTAAATCCTCACTAATTTCCGTATTGGACCTTAAAGGCCCACAAAACTCTCCTTAAACTCATTCTAATTGAGCCCAAACACATCTTAAATGGCCCAGTGACCTAATATACCCATAACCCATCTAATTTTTACTTATTCTAACATATAGGCCTTCAAAATAATCTACCAAAGGATAATCTAATACACAAGCCACAAATTATTCCCTTACAATCTTCTCCTTGGCTTATGATATTAAATGTCTTTTTCTTTCAATCTTCAGACTTGCAGTCTTCTTCTTGGCTTGAACATGGGTTGATGAAGATTATTTTCTTTTACAATCTTCATTGGGCAGCATGTGGGAGTGGATAGAAATCAATCCAATTCTAGCGAATATCAAGGAATCCTACTTGTGTAAAGGCTTCGGCTTCACTCTAACAGGCCCAGCCATGAAATGGCTATTGAGTATCCCTCCTAACACCATTACTTCGTTTTCTCATTTGGTTAATCTATTTAATAATCAATTTTCTTGCAACAGAACCTTTGAGAAGCTTACGGGTGATTCATATTGAGTGGTTCAGAAACCCGATGAGCCGCTCAGGGATTATGTTGCCAGATTTGGACGAGATACTTAGAGATTCCCCATCTTGACATGGCAACACTGTAGAAGCGTTTAAAATGGGACTTCGTAAGGAAGATGACAAAAGGATTCATCAAAGGCTGGACACTCCCAAATACGATCCCAATGCCAAGAAGTCAGATTCCACTGGGAAACAATACAGATCCCGACCATATTCCAAACCTAATAACCAGAGAATCAATGATGTGGATCACGATGATGATGAGGAAGAATATCCCAATGTATCTGAATATTGTTTTTCGGTTGACATTGGTGGTTTGATGTGTGCCATGCAGGATCTCAGTAAAAAAGCAAGATGGCCCTAGAAGAATGATAAACAGGGATCCTGGAAGGACAAATCCAAGTGGTGTGCATACCATGAAGATTTTGGCCACCTGACCGACGAATGTATATCGCTTGAAAAGAGATTAGCTACCTACTTGGCAAGGGGCATTTCAAAGAATTGCTGGGTAGAAAGAAGAGAAAGAACCAGGAACCTAAGAATTCTCCCAAGAGAGCAGCCTCTCCTCCATCAGATGCCAGAATCATTAACTTCATTTCAGGAGGCTCAGATAATTATGGCAGCTCCTACTCATCAGCTAAAAAGCACGCCATAGAGGCTAAGTCTAAATAGGGTGACAGACTTGTCTGGATGTCAAAATTGACCCAAGATAAAGTAATATCATTTGACAAGAGTGACCACTACAACGTCCAGGATCCCCACCATGACAGCCTTGTGGTAACTTTTTATATCGCTAATCACTTTGTTCGTAGGATCTTAATAGACAACGGAAGCTCAGTCAACATAATTTAACTTGATGTGCTAAAAAAGATGAATATATCCAAAAATGATATCATCCTAAGATCCTCAGTAACTATTAGATTCAGTTGTGAAACTAAGAGCACTGTTGGGGATATCAGGTTACCGGTATACATAGAGGGGAACTCAATGCAGAAATTTGTGTTATAGATTCCCTTTCTTGTTGCAATATTATTCTTTGCAGGCCTTGGATACATGAAACGAAGGCGGTTCCTTCATTTTATCACCAATGCATCAAGCTTCCCACACCATGGAGAGTTGTATGGATAGAAAGCAACCAATAGGAATCTAAGAACTGTTAGTCACCATCAATGAAAAATACAACAAAGTTGAGTAAAGCATAACAATTACACAAATAGGCACATGACGGTCAGGAGGATAGGGAGCTTGATGTTAAAGAAGTGCTTTTGGATCCTCGGAATCCCGAAGTCAGGGTAACGATAGGGACCAGCATTGCTAAAGATACCGAGCAGAAGCTCATCCAGATTCTGAAATCCAGAACTTCAACTTTCGCTTGGAAACATGAGGACATGGCAAGTATCCCTGAACACATTATAAGTCATAAACTTGGTATTGATAACTCTTTCAGGCACGTCAATCAAAAAAGAAGGAAGTTCGCACCCGAGACAAATGTGATCATTCAAGAAGAAGTTGACAAGCTTCTAAAGACTAAGATGATCAGGGAGGTTAAATATCCCAAGTGGCTAGTCAACGTAGTCGTGGTACAGAAGAATGAAAGTGGAGAGTGTGTGCAGACTACACATACTTAAACAAGGCTTGTCCTAAAGACCCTTTTTCCACTTCCACACACTGACGCAATGGTGGATGTGATGGCTGGCCGTGAGATGCTCACCTTCATGGATGCCTCATAAGGATTCCAACAAATCCAAATGGAACCCTCTGACCAGAAACATATGGCATTCATGACTCCAACAGGTATATATTGTTATAATGCTATGCCTTTTGGTTTGAGAAATACAGGTTCCACATACAAAAGATTGGTCAACATGATGTTTAAAGAGTAGCTGGGGGACACTATGGAGGTTTATATTGATGTCATGGTTGTAAAGTTTAAGAAAGCTAAGGATCACGTTGAGGATTTCCAAACTTCCTTTGATATTCTATACCAATACAACATGAAGTTGAATCCCTTCAAGTGCCATTTCAGAGTCCGAGCTGGAAAATTCCTAGGATACATGGTCACTAAATAAGGAATAGAAGCAAGTCCTGAGCAAATCAAAGAAATCTAAAATCTGAAATATCCATAAAAATCAAAGAGGTGCAAAGGTTAACAGGCAGAATAGTGGCACTTACCAGATTCATCTTGAGATCCTCAGAAAAAAGCAAAGACTTCTATGATATCCTTAGGAAAAACAAGAGGTTTGAGTGGAACGAGAAACATGAAGAAGCGCTCAGCTCCTTGAAGACTTATCTCTCGTCGACCCCTCTGCTAATGAAACCACTAGATGGGGAGCCACTATCCTTATACCTAGCAGAGTCCGAAAGCTTAGTAAGTGCAGTACTTGTCAAGGATCATGAGTGTTTTGGTCAAAAATTAACAAAGTGATTTCGTATTCCAAAATTTGTATGTGAGGTAGTGTGCTTTAAGGTTAGAATGACAATATGTCAAAATATAGAAATCGACACAAGGATGTAACGAGGGAAAATCTAGAACCCTTTGAGTTTCCTCTAGGAATCCTGGCAAAAAACCTCGGGAGCCAGCCTGAAGAGCCTGCGTCCATATAATATTATTAATCAGAAATTGAAAAGTACAAGTGTTTTGGAGGATTGATTGATCCGACTATGTGTTACAATGATTATACCTTTCAGAGCTCGATTGTGAGTGAACTATGTGTCCCTAAATCGATCACAACCTCGTTTAAATAACAATTACAATGCTAACTAATTATCCAGGATTCCCGGGATCTCGTTCTCCACTTCTATTTGGCCGTTGAAGTTTGTTCCGCCCACTTAGTCCACGTTCTTCGTCAATGATGCCGAGTCTTCAGGAGTTAGTTAGGTCTCTAACGTTCTTGCAAGTAATGAAACACGAGGCAAAATAGAGGTTAGTTGCATATCAAATATTCAGGATACCTGGACCGGTAGGATTCCTATGCTATCTTAGGAATGCCTAGACTATCTGAGCTTCCCGCTAAGCATCCTGAAAATGAGCCCTAATAATTGCCCCTGAATCTTGGCAGTTGTAATTAAGATTTACAGCTATTCGAGATTCGAAAACCCTCTTTTTAACGGCGTCAAGACGGTAATTATGGTTGCGATGGGACGTTTTTCATGGCTTCCCTTTTGATTTGATTGCCATCATGATTCCCCACAAATACCCGAATCATTAAGCTTATTCCCTTCATATTTCTCAAATGAAAACCCCTTCAAGCTCCTCCGCCATTAGCATGTTAGTTTTAGCTTCCCTTTCTTTTCAACTTTATGATGGCAAAAAAAAGCTACCCGGTCCACTTCTTCTTCTACTCACTCAATGTCGACGATTTCGTCGATCAGGGTATTCTTCCCAGTTGCGAAGAAGAAACCTGCAACTTTGATGACTTCGATATCAAGTCGTTAAGGGATTCCGGTGTGTTCCCTGAGTCGGCGATCATTCACAAATTCGACCCCCGTCTCAAAGCTGACTTCGTTACTGCCACTTGGGTTTGTTTTTTTACTACCCTTTTCTTCTTGGCATGGCCTATCCTTTCCCTGAGTTTGTGAACAACTCCTTCGAGATAACCGGCCTCTCGTACTCTCAAACGATACCGATGGTGTGGCACATTCTCTTTTCTCTGGACAACTTGAACAATTCCAGAGACCTAGACATGGAAATCCCCGATGTCTATTCTGCATATAACATGAGAACCCATGGCTGTAGTCGATTCGTTCTTCAAACTCATTCTTCCAATTTCCAATTGATTCTGCGTGCCTCTCACAACGACCATGATTGGAAAAGGAAGTTCTTCTTTGTTAAACGCGAGTCAATCCCCGGGGGCAACACGCTGTCGATGAAATGGGTTCTGAAGGGGAGGATGCCGCCCTATATAACTTAACTAAGAATACCGTGAAACGCTAATTTTGATTTATCTTTTTTCCTGTGTGTTTGCAGCTCCTAAGTTTGAGAAGCTCGTCTCTGTTGGCGACAACTCTGTTGAGAAGCTCACTTGATTCCTGAAGATTCCGGCTGCCGAAAGAACATTCTCTATTGAGAATGCGACCAGTGAACATAACTATTCCGTAGACCACACCGAAGCTAAGATGTCTGGTATGTATTTGGATTCCCAAACTTTTTCTGTTAATATACTTGGGTTTCCTGCTGCTAACATTCCTTTGTATTTACGCTTCCAGACCCCAAATCTGGTTCTGACTTCTCCCTCGAAGACTTGAGTTCTTTCCTGGTGGTGAAGGAGGGGAATGCTGAACCTGTGACCAACATCAAGTCGCCTACCAGTAGACCCAAGGCTTCCTCCAGCAAGAAGAGGAATACCTCTGAAAACATCGTGTATCTGAAAAGCTTCAAGGGACTGGGCCCTACTAAGACCAGCAATAAGCTTCAGAGCCTACAAACAATGACAAAACGAGTAAGTTGTACCTTAGGATTCCCAAACACTGATTGCGTCCGGCACCCTGTTGAGATTCCTGATTCTTGTTTTTTCTTGTAGGGTCTTGAGCACTTCAGCGCTTCTTTCATGGAAGCTGAAGCCAAGGTGGCAGCGGTTCAGAGAAAGCTGGATGAGGCCAGGGATAACATCCGTATCCACGGGGAGATAGCCTAAGGCAAAACTCGCCACTATAAACAGAAAATGGCTAAGCATCGGCATATGTGTTGAGGTTGCTGCACTAAAGGAGTCTGCAATCAGCAAATAATCAGCTGCCAAAAATGTGCTTCAATGCATGTTAAAGATGGTGGCGGAAGCTGAAGTGTAAGGATCAAATCAAACCCTCACGCGATATCAAAGTCTATAATCACCGTGCGGATGCCGGTGATTATAGGTGATTCAAGTCTAATCGAAAGATAATATGAATATGCAATAAAGAACGAGAAAAGAACACAAACCACAAGAAGAAAACACTTGAATAAGCACCTTTGATTGCAACACAAGAATCGAAATTCTCTTTATAGAATTTCGTAAACACCAATTGGAACAAAACACCAAAACATCCACCTATTAATGTGGGGAGGGCTTCCCTTTTATAGGGATTCTCCATCTTGCAGAACAAGTCATCCTAAAAACCCTAAATCCTCACTAATTTCCGTATTGGACCTTAAAGGCCCACAAAACTCTCCTTAAACTCATTCTAATTGAGCCCAAACACATCTTAAATGGCCCAGTGACCTAATATACCCATAACCCATCTAATTTTTACTTATTCTAACATATAGGCCTTCAAAATAATCTACCAAAGGATAATCTAATACACAAGCCACAAATTATTCCCTTACAATCTTCTCCTTGGCTTATGATATTAAATGTCTTTTTCTTTCAATCTTCAGACTTGCAGTCTTCTTCTTGGCTTGAACATGGGTTGATGAAGATTATTTTCTTTTACAATCTTCATTGGGCAGCATGTGGGATGTTTGATGGCTCTCTCTCTTTATCAGCATCAGCTTGAACTTCAAATGATAAACACGTAATGAGAGGAGGATTCTCAAATACTTGCTCCTTCTTGAAAACTGTTGAGTCCTTGCTGAATCATCAGTATCAGTCTTGACTTGCCATTAACTTCAGAGGATGAATTTTAAAAACCTCTATCTTGGCATTCTTGATTGTAGATCTTGAACTGATGGCATTTAGCTTCTCCTAAACTTGTGAATGGTATCTTTCGAGTCTTTGGAAGCTTTACTTGAACAACCAACTAACTTCCCCTAAGCATAGGGTAAGTGCTTTTTCCGGCTGGTTCTTCAACTTGATCAGTAGCAGAGTTCTTGCTTTAGTCAACTGACTCCTTGACCTTGTCCATGAGTTGTTTTTTCCTCTTAACCTGTCAAGCACAACATGGAACAAACACTAACCAGCAAATGATGACTGGTTACTGGGTTAGCAGGAGATCAACATATTTAACACAACCCCTAACATTAATTACGGGTTTCCTTTTCCCCTGAACCCGAGGACTCTTCACATAGAACCCATAAAAACTTATTAAAACCTTTAAATTAACCTGGCCATGGTTGAAAAATAAACAATAAGAACTTAAGATAACTCAAAAGAAAAATAAAAATAAAAACAAACACACCAAATTACTATACGAGAAGGTTTCCATGAGATCAAACCGTATGAATCTGAATGAGGAACACTTTTCAGCTTCTGTTACTCGAACACGTCCAAGTGATTGCTAATATACTGATCCACTTTAAACTCTAACCCTTTTCTTAATCTGGTTGTTTGTCACTTTATTATCTTTTATTGTGTATTAATCATGAACAGCAATAGGGTTTCAACAAATCCTAGGTACATGTTATTACACACTATCAAGCACATATATTACCTACCATATATTTTCACAACCTGATCCAGAAGTTTAAAACTGAGCTCGAGACTTGATTGAGAAGAGAAAGAATAAATCACATAGAGTTTTGGGTATAATATACAAAGTCAACTGAATTTTTGAAACATTTTTAATAATGCTCTCATCAGTGACAAAGGCTGAGGGTTTTGGACTCTTGAGGGTCTCTTTTCTTGTGCTCTTTGGAATCTTTTGGGTGTATACATACATTTTTTTCTTTTTAATTGCATATATTATTTTAGGTGATCTAGAAGCACGTATGTATGGACAACACCAGGTCATTGCTCACGCAAAGCAGAGGAGAGCCTTAGATACACGCGAAGCATCCCCAGGTCATTGCTCACACAAAGCAGAGGGGACACCGACTTTTTGAGCTCAACTTCATACTCTTGGAGACAAGCGTGTGTATCGGGAACTTGAACATGTAGTCAAATAGAAATGCAATTAACCTAAGTGTTGTTACCCAACAAACTGCCATACGTTATCTTTAAGTGTGTAACGCATATGTTTTCAGATTTAAGAGCCGAGCCTACCAGCATATCACCATGGATCATGTCTTTCACATCTTCCTTACGCGTGTCAGCCATCTCCAAAACAGAAGTTTATATCACTTCCCTCCTTCTCAAGCAAACAAACAAAAGATTAAAAATTAAAAAGCACAATAATTTGAAAATGAGGGCTTAACTTTTTTTCACATTTCTATTCTTCCCCTTGCTTTTTGAATTTTAAATAACCACATTTTTTTCTTTTTCTTTTTTTTAACCTTGAACACATTGACACATCACTAAATAACTACTATAACTGGCCAAGTTAACCTTCAAAGTTTATCTTTTGAAAAATTTCAGAAATTGGTTTTGTTTAATGCACTACCATACTTCACATCAAATTAGCCAAGAAACAACCAATTCAGACAGTACCTTGTTGATTTTACTAGATTTACCTCTTACCAGAAGAACATCCCTACTATTGAAAATCTGCATGTCATGTAGTTGAGAGATGCCTTCTATCCTGTGCCTGGAACAATCACTTTCAAAAACAAATAAGTTAATGGAAGTCCTCCTTGATTGTTCCTACACAAGGTGAGAGATCAGTTAGCCATAAGTACCCAGGCCATTGTGGTTCTGGGTATACCTGAAGAGTCGGTGAAATAAATTTCTTTTAAAAACATTCCCTTGGTAACATCAGGGATTGGTGGTGTAGCTGCCTTGGTTGGACTGAGAATGTATTTTTTGTTGACATCTCTGGGTTGGTGATTTTCTTTCCCAAAAACCTATGGTTTTCTCGGTGGTGAATTTTTAGTTTCATTTTTCTTTAGAAATTTTACCTCTTGAAACTGTTTGGAGTGTTATTTGTACATTCCAGTAGGCTTGAAAGACAGGTTTACCACCTTTGAAACATTCCATCTGTCATCCTTCCTCCAACCATTTGATTTAGCTGGACCAACTGGATTTGGATGGATGGGTGATTTTGAAACAAAATTGAAAACAGGTTTTGGGGATTCAACAGATTTTGGTCTCCAAGTTGTTTTGACAGATTTCTGAGATGCTTTTTTTTCTTTAAAAATGGTCTTTGGCCGTTGCTTAGGAGCCTTGGGTTTCTGCTGTACTTTGTGACTCTGAGGTGCTTGTTTCTGCACCTTGGGTTCTGATGGACCGGGCCTTGGAGTTGGGTCACTTTGTTTTTGGGTCCTTAGAGTGGGTCTCTGATGAACCCTTTTGGGATAATAGGGTTCATAAGGCCGGTATAAACAGTTTCTTGCCACGTGTCCTGGTCTACCACAGACATGACAAGATTGTCACTCTGGGTATGCGGGAGCCTGTGGTTGGTTACGCCCAGTGGAAATCCATGTTGGTTTTGAACAATTTTTGTGGATCCAATGGGTTTTACCATGGGGCTTTGTGGTTAAAATGTACTCCCGTTGAACCGGCTTAAACTGGTCATATTCAGAATTGATTTCTAGGTATGGGACAAAATCATGAGGTCTAAGGTCCCGCACTTTCTGCACATTTTGGTCATGACAGTCATTCTTATTTTCAGTAGATTTCACACCCACCACCCCACCATTTGTGAGTTTGGGACTAGCAACCTGTGGTCCCTTATCCCTTCTTAAAATTTTAACAGTTCTTAAGGGTTTCACAGGTTTAGCATCACATTTACCAAAAGTAAAGACACCACAAGCAGACGATTTTGCAAGCAAAACGCACTCAAAAGTTATGGACTCAGACTGAACAGACGATTCAAGTTTTTCAAAATTAAAATTTTGTGAAAATCATTAGAACCGGAACTCTCAGAAGACTCCTTGCTATCCACTACCCCTGCTTCTTTATTACCTTTATCTGCACAACAAGTAGAACTGTTAGTAGTGTTAGAAACAGGAGCAGAACTTTTAATGGGGCATGTAGCAGGTTTCTGTTCTATTTCAGCCTTAGCTTCTAAAGAGGTCTTTAAACTCTCATAGGCTGGGATCATTTCATGTATCAATGGCATCGGTACTGTATGAGTGGATGTTTCATCCTGTACCTCACTACCGAGACCCAAACCAGAGTGGGCTTTGAGATATCGCATCCGGACATCTGTGTTGTAGAAAAGAGAGCTAGCCTTCATCATTTCTGACATAATCTTATCATATCGTTCAACTTTAGTTTTTGATGTTTCTAATTTGGTTTTAAGTTGTTCAACTTCTGATTTTAATGTGTCAATTTCTTCATTAGCAGTTCTAAGATATGTAGTTTTATCACTCAATTGCCTTTGAAGATTCTTAATATCGACTTTGGCAGCTTCTAGTTTTTCACTTAATGTTTTACTCCTACCTTTGTACTCTCGCAGGTCTCTATCAGATAGTTCACGATTTAACGTTTCATTAAATAACTTACGTTGCCAGTCTTGAGATTCATTAAATGTAATTTGGCATTTAGGGTTAGAACATACCTCATTGTTGTTGATGCATGAAGTGGTACCTGGTAGAATGGATGCCATGAAATTCTTTGAATGAACTTTTAGAGAAAATCAGGTAAAACGGCAAAATCACTATTCAAATAATAGTGTCAAAAACTTAAAACTAAAAAACGGAGGCCTTCGGAGTGGAATTTGGAGGTCCAAACGAGCTCCCCTAGACGTTAGTCGGGGGTAATTCTAGGGCTCGTTCTCACGGACGCCATGTTAAAATTTGAGCTTCTAACTCCAAACGAGGCCCAAGTTACGTTCGTTTTAGTGAAACAGTGTAAAATAGTGTTTTTTGCCGCAAAAAGGATTTGGACCGAAAAGTGGGTTTTTGATCGAAAAGGGGTTTTCGATCAGCAGGGTGTTGGGTCGAAAAGTACTTTTCGATCACACGGGGGGTCAGCCGAAAAGCAGGTTTCTCTATCGAAAAGTATCAGCGGATCGAAAAGTCTCAATGGGGACTTTCCGATCGAAAAGGGTTGATCGAAAAGTCACAAGGGGGACTTTTCGATCGAAAGAAGGCTGATCGAAAAGTCACAGGGGGACTTTCCGATCGAAATGAGCTGATCGAAAAATAACAATGGGGACTTTCCGATCGAAATGGGCTGATCGAAAAGTCATAAAAGGGGACTTTTCGACTCAGATCAACTGATCGAAAAGACACGAGGGGTCTTTCTCGATCACAGGAACGCGACAGTAAGGGTTTTCGATCAGAAAGGCTGATGGAAAAGTCTTCTATGGGCTCGAAAAGTCACAGATTTACGAGCAATGGGTCACGAACACTTCTATCTCGACTTGAAACCTGTAAAAAGTATTTCCGAAACATGCTAATGCACAAGAATCACCACAAAAACTCAAACTGTTAGTTGCCAAAAACTTGAATCAGATATCGCGAGAGCCTCGAAACTTGCGTTTCTTGGCTCTGATACCAATTGTAAGGATCGAATTAAACCCTCACGCGATATCAAAGTCTATAATCACCGTGCGGAATCCGGTGATTATAGGTGATTCAAGTCTAATCGAAAGATAATATGAATATGCAATAAAGAACGAGATAAGAACACAAACCACAAGAAGAAAACACTTGAATAAGCACCTTTGATTGCAACACAAGAATCGAAATTCTCTTTAGAGAATTTCGTAAACACCAATTGGAACAAAACACCAAAACAGCCACCTATTAATGTGGGGAGGGCTTCCCTTTTATAGGGATTCTCCATCTTAGAGAACAAGTCATCCTAAAAGCCCTAAATCCTCACTAATTTTCGTATTGGACCTTAAAGGCCCACAAAACTCTCCTTAAACTCATTCTAATTGAGCCCAAACACATCTAAAAAGGCCCAGTGACCTAATATACCCATAACCCATCTAATTTTCACTTATTCTAACATATAGGCCTTCAAAATAATCCACAAAAGGATAATTTAATACACAAGCCACAACTTATTCCCTTACATGAAGCTGAGGGTTTCACAAGCTGAAAGTGGGCGGTGGAAACCTGGAAGCTCTCCCTGGAGAAGCTGGAGAAGGCTGCTGAGAAGCCGACCATCAAGGAGAAGGTTCCTAAGCTCGAAGCTGCTGGTAGCAATGTGGCTGACAGAGGTAATAGAAGCTGGAAGACAAGGTTGAGGTGGAAGAAGGTGGTGAGAAGGCGGAGGCTTCTGGGAAGGTGATGGGCGATGAAGATATGACAATGGTCTGAGCCTGGTTTTTTTAATGTTTGGATGGTGGTGTCAGTCGAACAATTTACCTTTTGTGGTTCCTGTTAGAAACAAACAAGAAACAAACAAGAAACAAACAATGGTGGGGATCCGGGTGGAGGGATCTTGTGTTTACAAGACGAAGCACGGATTCCCAAACTGAACTCTGACCTTCGAGCTTGTTAAGTGGAGGGATCCAGAGGTTTTCAGGACGAAGCTTGAGAGGCTCACCTTGTCCTTTTTTGTTGATAATATGGTATAACTTTAGTTCACTTTGGCGTACCTTGATTTTGAATTCTGTTTACAAAAATCATTTCGATTATGAGGACTTATAAAAATGATTATGGGTAACTACAACTTCCCCAAATGATTTAAAACACTTATATATTGGTGCAAGATGGAATGTAAAAACCTTAGGTCATTGGTTAGAGTTCAATAAAATATAGTCTAAAATCATTAAGTACCTGACCATTGGATTCCAAGTTAGGAAATCTTTTAATTAGACTTATTACCTTCATTGGTATCCTGTACGGTAACCTGACATGAATCCTTTTTAATATCCTGATAGGAATCATGTTAGGAAAATTAAGTCATTTCTTCCCGGCATCCAACTTGGGGACCCTGAAAAGAATTTAATTAAGAATCTTGGCCAAAGGCCAAGGAGTTTCACTTGTAGTAAGTTAGGAGTTTATAATATGTTGGATTAGTATACGTACCTTACAATATTTGGGCAGTGAGGATCCTTGGGATTCCAATGGGATTCTCACATAAATTAATCTTTAAGATGGATGGCATTCCAGGCTCTTGGTAGAGGTTCTCCTTCCATGTTTACCAAATTATATGCCCATTCTCCTTCTTCATAATCTATCAAGTATTGTGACACCTCGTCCAAAACAGGTCAAACCTCTCTCTGTTGACTTTTTAATTTAAATGTTCATACGTTTTAACTATGTGATTAACTGAATTCGTTTCGATGATTAACCGATGACTGATTTAATCCCGCGTTGTATACCCATAAAATATGAAACTTTTCATATTTTAAAAATGGAATTTTAATAACAAGAAATTAAATATAAAAATTTGACTTTTTATATTTTATCGAAAGTGATATAAAACTGTTTCACTTTAGAACGTTTAGTAAACTTAAAATGTGATAAAAACATTTCGTTGTCAAGACTTAGCCAAACGAGAAAACTATTAAACCTATTGGGTCCGGTTAGGCCCAACAAGCCCGAAACAATTCGAACAAACCCGAAACCATACCCGGTGACTCGACTCGATCAACCGAATCAGCGATCTGACCCGGAGGCCCGACCCGCGGCCCAAATGGCCTTGGGCCGAACTCGATATCCCCTCCCCTCGGCCCACTCGAAGGAACCGGCCCGATTGGCCTGGGCCGAACCTGACCTTTTTTCTTTTCCCCTCACGGCCCAACCCGGCCCGCTACCCCTATCTCTCTTGGGCTTCGGCCCGCCCCTTTTTCGCATACCCTTTGGGCTTCAGCCCATCCCAAGCCCAAGTTTATAAATTGTTTTGGCCCAGGAAAATTTATAAATAAACCCACTAAAATTTTTATAAAATTTTGGCCTATCAACCTACAAATTTCACCACCTTTGTAGTTAATTATGCATGGAGCATATTTATAAAAATTATGATTTTTATAAACACCTAAACCCTTCATATTTTATAAAAGCATGGAAAGTTTATAAAAAATTAATCACATACAAACTTACTAGTTAGTGGAATTAAGAGACCACAAGCTTGTGACAACACACCTAGCCTACACTCTTGCTAGTTGGCATAAGTTCAAGTCCCCATGAGTTTAAGGATTAACACATTGGTCATTAACCTATGAATTGAGTATAAGTAGGAGACAAATCCCCCACTTGTTCCCTCACACCACAGCACCCAAACTATCACTTCTCCCCCTCTTTCCTTATTCACGGCCGAACACCCCCAGCCGGCCACCCTGCCGCCGGCGACCAGCCCCTCCGGTCACCCTCCATTGTGAGTTTTCTAAAACCATTTCTCCAATGTTCTAACATGATTAACACCCAAATATGATACCCAAAGTCTTGACAACTAAGTTTTGAATGCTTGCATTTGTTAAAACAACTAACAAGAACTCTCTTCTCTATCTCTTTCTCTCAAGATCAAACACCCTCTTTGTGCATTTGAATGCTTAAAGAGAGCCAAAGAGTGTGGTGAAACACATTTGTGAAATCAAATGAAAGTAACAAGTGTGCACCATGATTCTTGTATTCATGAAATCTTTGATTTCAAAGTTAGTTGGTTAACAAACTCAAGCCTCTTTATGTTAATAAAAATCATAAATGATGACTAACTAAGATGATAAAATGATTACATGCTTGCATGTTTAATTTGTCCTAACACATGAAATGTGTTAGTTGATTTTTATTTATTTGTCCTAACACTAAAAGTGTTAGTAGATTGCATTTATTTAATTATTTGGTCCTAACACAATGTGTTAGTAGATTGTATTTAATTAAAATATTTGGTCCTAACACAAAGTGTTAGTAGATATGAACACATGATCATGTTATAATAATGCTAAGTAAATGAAAAGATATGATAAACATGTTAATGGACTTATTGAAACTAGATTAATAATCATGATAACATTTATATATTTTGTCATGTTAAATAACACTTGAAAAGAACATAGAAAATCTACTTGAAATGGAATATAACACATTAAAGGTGTTATAAAAGTCTCCCAAAGACAAAAAGAATATATTAAATTCTTACTAAAAATGGGAAGAATAAAATTTATGTCAAATGATTAATTTGACATAAATACTTGGATTTATTACAAATTTATAACCATTTAAAGACTTGTTACAAAAGTGGAAGTTTTCTATAAAAAGACATTTGTAGAAATAGATATTTCAATAAAAGATTTTTATAAAAATAATCAAAAGACAAGAAAATGGCTTTAAATACTTTTATGAACTTTCATTGTTACTTTGATGAAATCAAAGTAATCAAAAATGAAAATACGTTGCGTAGTAATAAAAACGGGACCACACGGCGATATACATGAAAACGTAAATGTTAGAGATTTTAAACAAAATTTCTCATCATGTTTTATAAAGACAACTTTTATAAATCCAAGTGTCGTTATGATATTTTTTTTTAAAATGTTTAAGGAAATAAATATTTCATGTCAATGAAATATTAAAAGATTTCGAAGTTATAAAATGTTGTAATTAAAAAATGAAGCTTAAAATCCTTATATGACTAAAATAAAATAAATAATTATTCCTTGTTTAATAATTATTTATAAAAGTTTTAAACTATGATTTAATCAAAGTTCACCAAGAAATGTTAATCATAATTATTTAAAAATAATTATAACTTGCATGATTAACAAATCCAACACATAATTATTTAATTAAAAATAATTATACAAACTCTTGAAAATAATAATAAAGATTATTATTTTTAACTCAATATTCAGGACTTGATTGAACTATTAAATGCTTAATCTTTTAATATATTTGTTTAACATAAATATAAACCATCACAAATGTATTTATTTAATAAATACTAACTATCGGGTTTTCAAACGAATACAAACGGAATAAAAATATCAAGACTTGACCAGTATCACTTGGGTGACTTATGTTACTCAATTGATTGTAGACCTTATGCATGTGCCTATTTATTTAGGACGTTACGTGCTACCGTTCCTACACTGTTTATTAACGACTACCTACTGATCCAGTGAGTTTCACGACCCTTTTTCTTTTAACTGTTTTATACTTTGGGGGAGAAATCATGAAATCTGATAAATGCATTTTACTTAATATTATGGTTTATCGCGGTATGACTACTTGTTCTCTTACTGATTGCCCAATTATGGTACATTATCGTTATAAACGTTTGTACAAATGTATCCCACGATTAATTGATTTCAATTAGTTCTATACGAAACGATAGCTAGTGAATAGATCTATTTGGGTTGACAACCTTGCCCTAACTGGTAGCTCCAGTTCTGATTCCGGATTAGCTTGGGGTACACGTCAGTTATTCTGCTCTGATCAGTATCTCTCGGGCGAGATACTATAGGTGGGTAAACCGTTAGTATTTGAAATCAAGGTTCATGTAAGATCATACAACCACAATGGTAAACCAATGTAATATTTAAGTATACTGAAACTGTTTTACCAACTTTAAACGTAGAGTCATAAACCTGTGAACCTCACCAACTTTATGTTGACCTTTTAAACTCTTGATTTCTTAGGTAATTGATGCAACTTATGGAAGACATGCAAATGGAGCTTCAACATGCTATCGGACCTGATTATGGAGTCATAGTCCCAACTATCCCAATAAAATGTTTTTAATATTAATTTAAGACTTTATGATTTTCAAATGTAAGACATTATCGTTTCCACTGCTCTTTCCGCTCTAATGAAATGATGTGATGTTTTTATAAGATTTTAAATTATTAGAAGTCGTTCTATGTATCCTCAACTATGATTCCATTCTCGTTCACACCCGAATCCGTTGACCGGGGTGTGACAGATTGGTATCAGAGCCGTGGTTATAGCGAACCAGGATAAAACAAAACAAAAACTGAACACTGGACTATAACACACTCCGAGGCTACCATTTGCATGCAAGACCTTATCTTCAACATGTTTACTTATGCTAGCTTATGTGTTACATATGCATTACTCTTTTACTTGAGTTTCTATACTATCATGATGTTACTGACCACTGTTTCCTATTGGAATATTATCGCAGAGATGACTTCCAAGGAAGTTATTTGCATTGCTGATTCCGATGGGGAACAAAGCGTGGAGGATTACACCCCTTCGCCAGAAGACCCTGCTCCCAAGGACTACACGCCCTCACCTGAAGACCATGTACCATCGAGCCCCGAGCTAGAGGCGGCCACGGTTGGTACTATCCACTTGTCCACCATCCCATCCAGCTTCTTGAGGCCACTTAGGACCCTGACCTCCGACGACTCTCTGGACGAGCCTGCTCCCACTGCCACTGCTAGCGGTGTGGCCCCTATTGGTGTTTCGAGCACCACTGACCCCTTTGCAGACCACTTTTCTTTTAACTGTTTTATACTTTGGGGGAGAAATCATGAAATCTGATAAATGCTTTTTACTTAATATTATGGTTTATCTGTTAGCCGTATGACTACTTGTTCTCTTACTAATTGCCCAATTATGGTACATTATCGTTATAAACGTCCGTACAACTGTATCCCACCATTAATTGATTTCAATTAGTTCTGTACGAAACGATAGCTAGTGAATAGATCTATTTAGGTTGACAACCCTGCCCTAACTGGTAGATCCAGTTCTGATTCCGGATTGTCTTGGGGTACACGTCAGTTATTCTGCTCTGATCAGTATCTCTCGGGCGAGATACTATGGGTGGGTAAACCGTTAGTATTTGTAATTAAGGTTCATGTAAGATCATACAACCACAATGGTAAACCAATGTAATATTTAAGTATACTGAAACTGTTTTACCAACTTTAAACGTAGAGTCATAAACCTGTGAACCTCACCAACTTTATGTTGACCTTTTAAACTCATGATTTCTTAGGTAACCGATGCACTACTCTGTCCGCTGCAATGAAATGATGTGATGTTTTTATGAGATTTGAAATTATTAGAAGTCGTTCTATGTATCCTCAACTATGATTCCATTTTCGTTCACACCCGAATCCGTTGACCGGGGTGTAACAAGTATGGACCTTCCCACTTGAGTGCCAACTTCCCATCAGCGGGACTAGTTGTGTTTTGAAATACCTTTCTAAGCACCATATCATCCACTCTTTGTTGATAAGATGCCATTTGGATTATTGCCATATCTCTAAGCTCCTCAACTGTTTCGAGATCCTGAAGTAGATTCTAGCTGTTGATTTTAAGATCCTGGCAGTTGATCCTGGCTATAGGTAGAACCATTTATGTAGGGATTACGGCCTCAGCTAAACACTAATGAGAATGGAGTTTGGCCAGTTGCATTTTTAGGTGTTGTCCTGTCTGCCCAAAGAACGAACGTCAGCTCTTCAGCCCATTTTCCTTTCTTGGAGCCTAACTTCTTTTTAAGGTTGTTGATGATGATCTTATTGCTGGATTCCGCATGCCCATTAGCTTGAAGGTGGACAGGTGTTGAAGTAATCATCTTGATGCCCCAGCTTGCACAAAAATTTGTTTTCTCTTACCGATAAACTGAGAGCCATTGTCACATGTGATATCTGCAGGAATCCCAAATCTGGTGAGGATGTTTCACTTGATGAAGGATGTCACCTCTTTCACTCTCACTTGCACATAGGCTTTTGCTTTAATCCACTTAGAGAAATAGTCTGTCAGTGCAATCATAAATACTTTTCCTCCAGGAGCATTGGGCAGCTTACCGACAATATTCATTCCCCACTTCATGAATGGCCATAGGGATACTATAGGATGCAGATGCTCAACTAGTAGATGCAGAATACTATCGTGCCTTTGGCAGGCATCGCACTTTTGTGAGAAGCTCATGGCATCCTTCTTCATTGTAGGCCAATAGTGTTTTGGTCAAAAATCAATAAGATGATTTTGTATTCCAAACTTAGAATATGAGGTAGTGTGCTTGTCAATATGATCGAAATGTAAAGTTGAACACACGGATGTAACGAGGGAAAAATCCAGGATCCTTCGAGTTGTCTCTAGGAATCCTAGAAAAAAAAACCTCGGGAGTCGACCTGAAGAGCCTGCTTCCTCACTATTTTATTGATACAAAACTGAAAATTACAAGTGTGTTTGAGGTTTGATTGATCGATGCTAAGTGTTACAATGATTGAATGCTATCAGAGCTAAAGTGTATCGATGTTGTGTGTCCCTAAATCGATCGAATCCTCGATTATATAAAGATTACAAGAATAACTAACTATCCGAGATCCTATCGTCCAACTAACTTGACCGTTAGAGCTTCCTTCGTCAACTTGGTCCACGATCTTCTTTACCTGGAGCTTGAATCTCGGATGTAGTTGATGACTCAATGGTACCTTGGTCACACAAACACGTGGCAATTATAAGGGTTAGTCGAATAAAATAAATCAGGATACATGGACAAGTGGGATTCCAAACTGTAGTAGGATTCCTGAACTATCCGAGCTTCCTGGAGCATCCTGAAAATACACCCTCAATAATTGCCCCTTGAATTTCAACAGATGTGGATAAGCTTAACAGCTGCCAAAATTCAAAAATATGCTTAAACCATGGCGTTATCACGGTAAATATGGTTAGGATGGGACGTTTTTTACGACTTCCAAGTGATGGGACCTTCATCATTGCTTTTCTTAAATAGGAGATTCCAAATCATTTATCTCCATCTTCTTCCACAAACCCTCTCGAGCTTCTCTGATATTCCAGGTCAGTTGCTTTTCTCTCTTCCAATTTCCTTTCAATTTTTCGGCCATGGCCAAGAAAAATACTCGTTCATCCTCTTCACTGAACTCTCCAACGATCAAGGATTTCCACGATCAAGGATATACCGTCCCCAACGAGGAGGAAACCTGTTTGTTTGATGATGGAGACATTCACGACCTGAGGAATTCCGGTATCTTTCTGCCGGGAACAGTTTTTCGTCCCTTCAATTCTCGGACCAAATACGACTTCACTTCCACCACCTGGGTGTGCTTCATGTACTATCCTTTTCTGCCTGGCATGACATTCCCTTTCGCGGAGCTTGTTACTCAATTCTTCAAGACCACCTGACTCTCTTATGCCCAAACCATGCCCATGGTTTGGAGAATCTTTTACTCCCTTGACTAATTGAACCAAACTCGGAATCTGGAAATTTGGATTCCTGAAATTTGTGAAGCCTACCAGCTTCGAACCCATGGTTGCAGTCGGTTTGTTATGATGGCTCGCACCTCCACCTCTCAGTTGATTCCCCGAGCTTCCCGTAATGATCATGACTGGAAGAAACATTTCTTCTTTGTTAAGAGACACTCGATTCCTAGGGGTATGGAGTTGCCATTTAAGTGGGTTGATAAAGGAAGGATATTAATTTCTTTTTCGTCGCAAGATTCTGAATATGTGTTTAACTTCTTTATTTTTTTTGCAGCACCCAAATTCGGGAATCTTGTCAAGGCACAGCCGGATCCCAGGAAGCTTGAAGCACTCTACTAGATTCCTGCCACTGAGAGAACCCTTATCCTCGAAGCAACTGCCAACGAACACAGCTACTCAGCCAATCACATTCGTGAGATGTCTGGTATGTTTTTATAGGATCCTGAGTTGTTTGCTTATTTGAGCATCCTGAATGTTAACAATCTGTTCTCTTAGCAGCCCCGAGTCCAGCTCTTCGTTCTCCCTAAAGGATCTTGATAACCTTCTCAAAGTCAAGACGGAGCAGTTGGAGCAGCCTGCCACTTCCAAGCCACCTGTCAGCCGGCCGAAGGCCTCGGCTTCCAAGAAGCGAAAGGTTGTTGAAGCCCCTGTGTACTTGGAAACTTTTAAGGATCTCGCTCCCTCGGAGGTCAGCAACAAGGTTCTCTCGCTGGAGACCATGGTTAACCTGGTAAGAAGCTTTAGCAAACATGTATATTAGTTTCATACTTGCCGTGGCTGCTGATCAGGATTCCTGTTTCTTTGTGTAGGGCATCGAGAGGCTGAGCACCCAAGCCATGGACATGGGGAAGAAGCTGGCTGAGGCTGAGGAGAAGATTCGGGCCCAAGTTGACATCGCTAAGGGTAAAACCCTATTCTATGAGCATAAGCTCACTGAGCAACGTCTGACCTTGGAAGCCAAGATGGCCGCTGATGCTGAAATAGGCCAACTTTCGGCTTCCCGGAGCGTTCTAGAGTGCAAAATCCAAATGGTGGGTGAGGCTGAAGTGGCTGGTTTCAAGGTTCCTGGCTGGGATGTTGCGGGCTGGAAGCTGGTTCTGGAATCGTTGGGAGGAGGTGATAGAGACGTGGCTGGAGCAGGGAAGGATGGGAATGATGGTGGCTCCTTGAAGACGTTTCCGGAATCCCCGATGACAATGACTAGGGCTTATGTGCTGGAGCTGGGCGAGGGTAAGAAGCCTGAGGAGGTGGAGAAGCTGGTGGAAGAAGGGAAGGCAATGGGCGATGAAGATAATGCAACGGTCTGAGCCCATTTTTTAGGTTTTAATGTTTGGTGGGTTTTTATGAAACAATTTTTGGTTCCTGTGAGAGACAAATAACAAACAACAAACAATGGTAGGGATCCTGGTGGAGGGATCTTGTATTTTACAAGACGAAACCAGGATTCCTAAGAACTTTTGACCTCCGAGCTTCCGAAGCAGAGGGATCCTGAGCTTTTCAGGACGAAACTTAGGGAGCTCAAAACATGTTTGCGTATGTTAATAATATGGTTATATTTTGTTTTTTCATGTTGTGTTTCGAATTTAAATTTTATATATAAGACTTGCTAAAATTTTTTGTTAGGATTCTTAGAAAGTACCCATATATATGGAAGCTATTTAAGACATGATAATCGGATAGGTCAAAGTTCAAAATCGAGTAATAAAAACTTAACTCACCTGACCTTCAAGTGTTTCCTTAAACCATTTCTCAATCCAAGCCGCTGTTTCTTACTTTATCTCATTCAAGATCCTGACAGGAATCCTGAAAGACAACTTTGCAAGTTTATCTTGATATCCTGCCTTGGGAATGTGAAAAGAGTTTAATAAGGTTCCTGGCAAGGAGCCAAAAGAACTTTTTCTGAAAATAAGATTGCAAATTTACAAATAAGTTGGGGATAAACCCGAGATTCTTGGGACTAAGCCAAATTTGGGGACAATCCCGTTTTTTCGTTGGACTAAGCCAACCGGGGATATACCCGTATGTAAGTGAAATGAAAATGCCATAACCTTAGTTAACAGGTCAATGTTAAAAACCTTGAGAATCCACCCAGCAACCTACAAAGATAATAATGTCAGCCACCCATGGGATGGACTGGTCCGGCCATCTTGAGCATACTGGTGGACAACGGGCGCTTTTGGTGAGGGTCGTGCGCTACTGGCGATTACCCAAACTTAGGAGAGGAGTCAGCCTCTCAAACCTTGGAAGGTATGCGGGATACCTTAAATTTAGGAGAGGTGGCCAACCTCTAACTGGGGATATACAAAAAATGCTCAGGATTATCAAATTCTGCAAAACACTCAACACATGGTGACGGGTGGGTGTTAGCTTAGCTAACACCACTCCGATGCTTAAGTCAGTATCATGTGACAAAAATAATAAGGATACTATTGAAACTGGATTAGTATACGTACCTTACAGTATTTGGGCAGTGAGGATCCTTGGGATTCCAATGGGATTCTCACATAAACTAAGCTTTAAGAGGGATGGCATTCTAGGCTCTTGGTAGGGGTTCTCCTTCCATTTTACCAAATGATATGCCCCTTTACATTCTTCATAATCTATCAAGTATGGACCTTCCCACTTGGGTGCCAATTTTCCATTGGCTGGGTTGGTAGTATTTTGAAATGCTTTTCTTAGTACTAAGTCTCCCACTTGAAATCTTCTTAACATGGTATTCCTGTTATAAAACTTTGCCACCCTTTATGATAGGATGCCATCCGGATTCTGGCCATATCTCTGAGCTCCTCAACTGTTTCGAGATCCTGAAGCAGCAACTAGCTGTTGGCTTAAGGATCCTGGTGATGGGTAACAAAATTTATGTGGGAATCACTGCCTTAGCTCCAAACACTAATGAGAACGGGGTTTGGCCTGTTGCATTCTTGGGTGTTGTCCTATCTGACCAAAGAAAAAACGATAGCTCTTTAGTCCACTTTCCTTTCTTAGAGCCCAACTTCTTCTTGAGATTGTTGATGATGGTCTTATTGCTGGATTCTGCCTGTCCGTTGGCTTGAGGATGGATAGGTGTCGATGTAATCATCTTTATGACCCAGCTTGCACAAAAAATTGTTGTTCTTTTGCCGAATAAACTGAGAGCTATTGTCACATATGATTTCTTTCGGAATCCCAAATCCGGTAAGGATGTTTCTCTTGATGAAGGATATCACTTCTTTCTCTCTCACTTGCACATAGGCTTCTGCCTCAATCCACTTGGAGAAATAGTCTGTCATTGCAAGCATAAACACTTTTCCTCCAAGAGCTTTGGGCAGCTTACCTACAATATCCATGCCCCACTTCATGAACGGCTATGGGGATACTATAGGATGCAGATGCTCAGCTAGTTGATGCAGGATATTGCCATGTCTTTAGCATGCATCGCATTTTCGTGAGAAGCTCATGGCATCTTTCTTCATAGTAGGCCAATAATAGCCGAATCTGAGAATCTTGGAGAAGAGTGCTCTGCCCCCAGTGTTGTTTCCATAGTGTCCACTATGAATATCTTTAAGCACCTCGAGAGCTTCTAATTTCTCTAAGCACCTCAGATAGACAGCTGCAAGAGATTTTCTATATAATATGTTATCTAACATTAAGTAAGGTGTTACCTTGGCACGAAAAGCCCTAGGATTTTCACCCTTAGTAATCTGTTCGTCTTTAAGGTATTTTATAATTGGATAGGTCCAGGATTCCTGGGTATCCTAGGGATTCCCGACATCTGATTCTTCATTTTCATTAACTGCGTGAACTTCCTATTGGGCTATTACTAGTGTCAGAATATGCGTTATAGGAATCCTAATATCCTCAGGGATCCTGAGCGATGAAGCCAAGTTTGCAAAAGCGTCGGCTTCTGAGTTGTCTTCTCTTGGGACGTGTGAAATGTTAAAACTTTCGAAAAGCAAAGATAATTTTTTAACGATATCAAGATATTTGATTAAATTCTCCTTTCTCATTGCATAAGAGCCATTAAAGTGGTTAGTCAAAAGAAGAAAATCAACAAATACTTGAATACACCGGATGCCCATATCTTTTAGCCAATTGCAACCCAGCAATCAAAGCTTCATATTCAGCTTCGTTGTTGGTAGCCTGGAATTCACAAGATATGGATAGTGGTATTATGTCCCCCTGTGGTGATTTTAGCAGTATGCCCAGCCATGTTCCTCTAACAATTGAGGATCCATCGGTGTAAAGGATCCAGTCTTCTTCAAGCTTCTCAAGTTGCTAGACTTCCTTCCCTGGCTCATACTTGATATCACAGGCACTCAACTTGACAAACCATTTAGCCATCCTACCTGACATCCCTAGTTTCCTGAGAACTGCCTTAATAGGGTAGTGTTTTGGTCAAAAATTATGAAGCGAAATTAAGTAACCAAATTCGTTTGTGAGGTATGGTGCCCTGGATGTAAAGTTTGTAAAATCAAGTTTGTTGGTTAAAATCCAAGGTTTAAATAAGGTGAATGGAAACACAAGCAATAACTTCCCTGGATGCAATTATAAAAAACGAGATTTGAAAGGGGGAAAAGCCCTTAATCCTTGAATGTCTTCAAGGATTGCCGGCATAAAAAACCCCTTAGGCAACGGTAACACACGTTGCCTGTTTATTGCTAAGTAAAATATTCCGAGTACAAGTGTTTGCGGCTTGTTTGCTAGGTGGTAGTGTGAATACAAGTGATCGACAACGTTAAAAAATAAATCCTATGCCGCGTATAAATACATCAAAAAGCCTAACTATATTTCCGAGATTCTAGGGATCTCCCTCCAACGGCATTTGTTCGTTATTGACCGAGTTTGTCGGCGAGTCTTCCATTCTGCACGTGTTTACGATCTTGACCAAGTCTTCTTGACCGTTATTCAATCTTCCGCACCTAGCTTATTAACTAAACAAAGTCATGAACAAGTTGTTAGTATCAATGCCCTAGCATGTAGGGTAACTGTACATGATGGGGTTAAACAGTATAAATATGCAGTCCCTGGATGTATAACATCCTGGGGTATAATGAAAAATAATCTAGGGTACCGATCTGCTACACATGCAGCCCATGGATATCTGTTATTCAACGGCTCGAACATGTCAAAGAATGTTAGTTAAATTCTGGTGCGAAATTCAGGGTATAACAGGTAGTTAGATTTCACAATTATAGTATGAGTTTCAAAATAATGTCTAAGTTTAGTGGAAGCCATTATAAGAGCTAGAATTAATTTTTCAAGGTGAGAATACCTGGACTCTGCATCTAACAGAGTTTTACTTGCATAATATACCGGATGCTAAGATTGCACTGACTGAGCTTCCGGATACAGAAAGGTACAAGAACAACGGCTCCCCATCTTCTGGTTTTATCAGCAATAGGGCTGCTGACAGGTAATCTTTTAAGCGTCTCAGGGCTTCTTCGTGCTTCTTGATCCACTCAAACTTCTTGTTTTTCCTTAGGATATCGTAGAAATCCTTGCTTTTTTCTGAGGATCTTGAGATGAACCTGTTAAGTTCTGCGATTCTTCCTGTCAACCTTTGTACCTCCTTTAAATTTGATGGGGACTTCAAATTCAAGAAAGCTTTGATCTGTTTGGGGCTTGCTTCATTGCCTCTTTCGGTAACTATGTAGCCTTAAAACTTTCCAGCTCGCACCCCAAAGTGGCACTTGGAGGGATTGAGCTTCATGCTATATTGGTTAAGGATGTCAAAGGCAGTTTGGAGATCCTTGACGTGATCTTGTGCCTTCTTGGATTTCACCACCATATCATCTATGTAGACTTCCATCGTGTCCCCCAGTAGCTCTTTAAACATCATATTGACGAGCCTCTGGTAGGTGGCACCTTCATTTCTAAAACCAAAAGGCATAGCAGTATAACAATAGATACCTGTTAGAGTCATATAAGTTGTGCGCTCCTGGTCACATGGTTCCATCTGAATTTGTTGAAAACCTGTTGATGCATCTATGAAGGTGAGTATCTCATGACCAGCCATGGCATCCACCATTGCATCAATATGGGGAAGTGGAAAAGATCCTTAGGACAGGCCTTATTCAAGTCCGTGTAATCGACACAAACTCTCCATTTTCCATTATTCTTCTAGACCAGCACCACATTTGCTAGTTGTTTTGGTCGAAAACTGCCTAAGCAATTAGTTGATCAAACTTTGTAAGTGAGGTAGAGTGTTTGATGTAAATAGAGATGAAAATGTCAATTTGGAGATTGACGCGAGGTTGTAACGAGGGAAAAATCCAGGAATCCTTGAGTATCCTCAAGGAGCCTAGCAAAAAAACCTCGGGAGCCGGCTTAAAGTGCCTGCTGCCTGAAACTTTTATATAATCGAAAAGTGTTCAAGTATAAATGAACTGAGCTCGTATTCTACGTGTTACAGAGAGTTTTGATAGCAAGTCCCGTGTGTTGTGTGCAAGCCTAAAGCTCAATATAAAGAGATTACATCGCAACAATATCTCCTAAAAACTAGCAACTAACTCCACGTCTCCCACTTAGCCGTTTGAAGTCCACTTAGTCCACGTTTCTGTTAGCTGACCGGGTCTTTAGGACACGTGATCATCCATGTTGGAATTAACATGCGAATAACAAACAAAAGGGGAAAAGCAATAGTTAGTCAAGAAATATAGTTCAGGATCCTTACAGGGAAGTGCTTGCGAGCGGATGCGAGCTGCTCAATATCTCTTGAAATCTGGTACAAACAATTGCCCCTAAATTTTTGACGGGTGTTGCATGCAGGCCAACTGTCGAAAATTTAAATTCAGGCCTTATCGCTAAGTAATTATGATTTGAGAGAAATTAGTTCGTCCCAACTTCCTAGGCAAAGTTCCCGTTGGCTTTTTCTTTATAACCTCTCCTTCTCCTCATTATCTCTCACAATTCCTCTTTTGGCAAAACCCTAGAGCTTCTGCGAATTTCCACAGGCCAGTCCTTATCTCTTTTGTCTTCGTCTTTTTCGGTCATGGGGAAGAAGATGCTCCGATCTTCGGCCACTGTCTCCGACAATGTGGCCGATGACTTCACCGACTAGGGACTCCTTCCGGCGACGGAGGAGGAGACCTACAACTTTGATGATCGAAAGATCACGATGTTGCACCGATCAGCGAGCTTCCCTGCGGAGGCAGAGTTCCGTCCGTACGACCCAGTTCTGAAAGCCGATCACATTTCCGACGAGTGGGTCTGCTTTCTTTACTACCCCTTTCTTCTCGGTATGACATTCCCGTTTCCAACTTTAGTCAACGAGTTTTTCTCAGTCACCCATCTTGCCTATTCTCAAGTCATGCTAATGGTATGGCGAACTCTCTTCTCTCTTCATAACTTGAACCAAACCCACAACTTGAACATTGGTGTTCCTGAGATTTGCAAGGTGTAGCGACTGGGTACTCATGGACACAGTAGATTTGTTTTGAAAACCAGACCTGGAGAAGCCCAGATGATCCCGAGGGTTTCTCATAACGACAATGATTGGAGACGCCAATTCTTATTTGTCAAAAGGAGTAGTCTTGTTGGTTGCAAGAACCTTCCTGTTATACCCTGAATTCTCGGCTAATAATCCAGGGGCAGGTATTACCCAGGAATTGTGTGACCCTGGATGTTGACAGGTAATGTTTGATGACCCAGGATGATTAACATCAAACGGGAAGGTTTATCTTTATTTTATTTTACACTTATATGATCTAATCCAAGGATTGCCTTTATTTTTACAATGACCCGGCATGTGGATATGACCCTGCATGCTAGGATTTCGTTACTAACGTATCTCGTGCTTTTATCTAAAAGATAACAGGTTGACAAAGTCGCTCAAACGGTCGAATAAGGAAAGCTGAAGACTCATTTAGCACGTGGTCAAAGTCAGTTAGCTGGAAACTCGGTCAACTAACGGAAAGAGACGTTGGAAGGAGGATCCCTGGAATATCGGAAGAACAGTTGAAGATCCCTGGAATATCGGACGAGTCATTGCAGCTCTCGGATTATAAATAGGACCTTTAGTTGTTCATTTTCAGCTCATTCGAGCTTTACTGATTGTATTCTCGTATTATTCTCTCTACAAACACATTGTACTCGACTTTTTCAGTGATCAATAAATTGGTAGCGTGTGTTATCGCTACCCGGGGTTTTTATGCCGGCGGCGCCTTAGAGACATCTAAGGGCTAAGGGCTTTTCCCTAGTCAAAATCTCGGTGTTCTTACTTACATTTCTGGTTACATTTGTGTTGATAAAGTTTCTCAACTGATTTCATAAATAGATTTAAGTTTTTACCCAGGATTCTAGTTATTTGACCCTGGAATTCCACTATTGTCCCAGGATTATTTCAAATCTTTTTCACATCTGAATTCGAGACACCTGACCTCACATTCAAAATTTGGTTCAAACTTTGCTAATTCAACTTAAGTAATTTTTAGCCAAAACAATTTGGCGCCCACCGTAGGGCAATTGGTGTCAATTTTTTGTCAAACTCTTTTCAGATTTGTCCTAAACTTGATTTTTGCCAAAATCTATCAAAAGATGTCAACACAAATGAACACCTCGAATGTCTCAGTTTCTGCCGTGACTGCTTCAACAACTGGAGTTAACCAACCAGGTCCAAGGACCAGTATTGCGACAAGTGGAGTCACTTCATCGGCTCCAGGGTTTAATGCCTCAACCTCAGCTACGCGCAGTGACGGACCTGGGGTCAACCATGAAGTGATCGAAACTGAAAACATCCAAGAAGACCCTGTCTTAATATCTGACACTGATATCCTAGCCACGTTCGGTAGGTTGGAGCGCCACATGGAACTCCAACAGAAGGTGAACAAGGAATTCATGGCTCAATTGACCAGCTTGAGATCAGAGTTACCCAGAGCCACGACGACTCAGCCGTCGCCGCTCGATCCCAGAATTCTGAATTTCGATACCCCTGGAACTAATTCCAGGGTACACGAAGCCGTCGCACCACTGAACTGGAGATCAACGTCCTTCCCTGCTCAAATGGCTCACGCAGATTTGTCCAGGATGACTACCGTCAGAGAGCCGATCGTTAATCATGGGACAAACATGCCCCAGGATGTTGGTAACATTCCTCAACCTTTCACCCATTATTCCAATACTAACAATTCTGTGCAGGATTCAGGAATAAGCCCATCTGTGGAACGAGAAATCCAAAAGCTCAAGCAAATGATCTCGAGTGTCCCAGGAGTTGTGCAGCCAATCCCTGAAGTTGGGCCCTCAAGCCATAGGATGTCCAGATTTGCTCCACCAATCTGTGACGTAGAAATTCCCAAGAGGTTCCAAACACCCAGTATGAAGCTTTACGACGGCACCACAGACCCAGAAGAGCATGTGGCGCAATACCGCGAAAGAATGGAGATTATTCACATGCCACCTGAAATTAAGGAGGCCTGCCTATGTAAGGGGTTTGGGTCCACCTTAACGGGGGCAGCTCTCAAATGGCTCCTAAACATTCCTCCCTATTCTATTGCTTCATTTTCACAACTAGTTAATTTATTTAACAGTCAATTTTCTTGTAGTCGTAGTTTTGAAAAACTAACAAGTGATCTGTATAGGGTAACCCAGAATGCAGGTGAAACCTTAAGGAACTACGTCAGCAGATTCAGCAGAGAAGCTCTGGAAATCCCAAACATGGATATGGCAACTGCAGTTCAAGCCTTTAAAATGGGACTAAACAAGGACTCGTTGTTTTACGAGGATCTAGTCATGAACCCATGTCATAAGATGGATGAAGTTCGTCACAGGGCTCTCCGCTTCATCAGACTGGAGGAAGATAGGAAAATCCTGGGAAAGAATGAGTCCTCCCCAGGATCCAACGGTTCCAGCAGAAAGTCAGAATCCACACATCCTAGGTCACAGAGATCAAAGCCTTACTCAAGGCCTGATGAGCGCCGAGTGAACAATGTGGAACAAGATGAGGACGATGAAGAATATCCTTCTTTTAATGACTATTGCTTTACTACTGATGTTTCTGGTGTGATGTATGCTATGCAGGATCTCGGCGACAAGGCAAGATGGCCCAGAAAGAGCGATAAACCCTCTACGTGGAAGGACAAGTCCAAATGGTGTGCCTACCACGAAGACTTTGGTCATCAAACTGAAGATTGCATGGCCCTGCGAAGAGAGATCAGCTATTTACTCGGCAAAGGCTATCTAAAGGAACTATTGGGAAAGAAGAAGGACAAATCCAGGGAACAGAATCCGAAATCCAGGGACAATGATGCAAGGTCCCAGGATTATAGACGTTCCGATGACCATCCCGAAAGAGCATCATCACCACCCTCGGATGCTAAGGTAGTCCATTTCATTTCTGGTGGTTCTGATATCTGTGGTACTTCTTATTCTGCAGCAAAGAGACACGCCAAGGAATCAAAATCAGACAGGGACCAAAGACCCAGGAAAAGCTCTATTCAGCCAGATCTCAGAGAAATCACATTTGGAGAAGATGACAGGCACAACATCATAGACCCTCATCATGATGGGTTAGTCATAACTCTTCATATTGCCAACATCGTCGTGAAAAGGATTCTGATTGATGGAGGAAGCTCAGTAAACATAATCCAATTAGAAGCCTTGAACAAGATGGGAATCCCGCACACGGAGATCATCTCGAAATCCACGGTACTTGTGGGTTTCAGTGGTGAAACGAAGAACACTCTGGGAGAGGTAAAGCTTCCAGTCTATGTAGAGGGACTCAATTCAGTCCAACGCTTCTGTGTGATGGACGCACCATCAGGATACAATGTAATCCTGGGTAGACCCTGGATTCACGACAACAGGGCTGTACCCTCAACATATCATCAATGTGTGAAGATACCGACACCTTGGGGTGTGATCACAATCAACAGCGATCAGCAAGAAGCTAAAGAATGTTACACCACGGCGATGAAGATATCATCTAAACCAAGGCAAGCATAGCAATTAAAGAAGAAGGCCCGGGAAACCTTGGAAGCAAGGGAACAGGACGTTAAAGCTATTGAACTAGATCCCTCCAATCCAGGGAAAAAGGTCTATATTGGGACGAATATTCCAGGGCCGATAGAAGAGCAACTAGTGAATCTACTCAGGACCAGAATGTCAACCTTCGCCTGGTCTCATGGCGATATGACAGGTATTTCCAAATCTATTATTACACATAAACTTGGAATTGATAATTCTTTCAGGCCAATACATCAAAAGAGAAGGAAGTTCGCGCCAGAGAAGAACATCATAATCCAAGAGGAAGTGGACAGATTACTGAAAGCAGGAATGATCAGAGAGGTCAAGTTTCCCAGATGGTTAGCCAACGTGGTAGTAGTGGGAAAAAAGAATGGTAAATGGAGGGTATGCGTGGATTATACGGACCTGAATCGTGCATGCCCGAAAGATCCATTCCCCTTACCTCACATAGATTCCAAGGTCGATGCAACGGCAGGCCATGAAATGCTGACTTTCATGGATGCAACTTCAGGATTTCAGCAAATTCAGATGGAACCCCAGGATCAAGAAGACACAGCATTCATAACACCAACAGGTATATATTGTTACGTAGTTATGCCCTTTGGACTGAAAAATGCAGGGGCAACATACCAGAGATTGGTCAACATGATGTTTAAAGAAAAGCTGGGGGACACGATGGAGGTATATATCGACGATATGGTGGTCAAATCCAGGGTCACCAGTGACCATGTCCAGGATGTCAAGGATTCCTTTGATATCTTGGACAAATACAACATGAAGCTGAATCCAGAAAAATGCCACTTTGGAGTCGGAGCAGGTAAATTCCTGGGATACATGGTGACCAAAAGAGGAATAGAGGCAAGTCCAGAACAGATCAGGGCAATTACCAACCTGAAATCGCCAACCAGCACCAAGGAAGTTCAAAGACTTACAGGTAGAATTGCTGCCCTTAATAGATTTATATCAAAATCTTCGGAAAGATGCAGGGAATTTTACGATATCCTGAGAAAAAACAAGAAATTCGAATGGAAGGAGCAACACGAGAAAGCTTTCCAGGATTTGAAGGTATATCTATCCACGGCACCCTTATTAATGAAGCCTAATCCAGGGGAACCCCTGTCCCTGTATATGGCGGTGTCCAGAAATACGGTAAGTGCAGTCCTAACCAAGGATGCAGAAGGTCAGCAACACCCTATATATTATGTAAGTAAGAGTTTACTTGATGCTGAATCCAGGTACTCACACCTTGAAAAACTTATATTAGCCCTATGTATGGCATCTACTAAACTTAGACATTATTTTGAAACTCATACAATTCATGTTAGAACTAACTACCCTATAAAGTCTGTTTTGCGAAAACCGGAAATGTCAGGTCGAATGGCTAAGTGGTCAGTGAAGCTCAGTGCATATGATCTGATCTACGAGGCCAGAACAGCTATAAAATCTCAGGCTCTAGCTGATTTTGTGGCTGATTTCAGTACTGACATACAACAAGAAGCAGACCATGAATTGCAGCAGCTTCAACAAGAGGAAATTTCAGGGTACTGGACATTGTTCACTGATGGAGCATCAAATATCAGGGGGACAGGCCTTGGAATAGTACTGAAATCGCCACAGGGGGACATGATACCCCAGGCTGTTAGATGTGGATTTCAAGCAACTAACAATGAAGCAGAGTATGAGGCCCTAATTGCTGGGTTACAGCTAGCATTACACCTGGGAATTCAACACATTCAGGTATATGTAGACTCTCTTCTTTTAGCTAACCATTTTAATGGCTCTTATGCAGCTAAGGGAGAGAAATTAGTCAAATACTTGGAAGTGGTAAAACGAATGTCCCAGGATTTTCAAAATTTTAACATCCAACAAGTACCAAGGGAAGAGAATGCTGAAGCAGACGCACTAGCAAACCTAGGTTCAGCATTCAAAACACTTGAAGATACTCATATTCCTATTATTCACATACTAACACCGGCCATAGACCAAGGTATGGATTCCCAGGATTTTGACACATTAGGTGAGACCCTGGTATCCAGTACCCAGGATTCTACTGAGGAATCCTGGACTAGGCCGATTATTCAGTATTTGCAGGATGGTACTATACCAGAAACTGAGAAAGACGCCCGTGCATTCAGGATAAGAGTAGCCAGGTATGTAATTATAAAAAATATACTATATAAAAAATCTTTTGCAGGTACGTATTTGAGATGTTTGGAGAAGGATGAAGCCCAAGAAGTTCTCAGAGACATCCATGAGGGTGATTGCGGAAACCATACAGGGGGCAGGTCCCTGATGTCCAAGATCCTAAGAACGGGGTATTATTGGCCAACAATGAGAAAAGATGCCCTGGATTTTTCTCAGAAATGTGACGCATGTCAAAGACACGCCAATGTGCCTCACCAGCCCGCAGAGCCGCTATACCCAATTCCAGCATCTTGGCCCTTCATGAAATGGGGGATGGACATCGTTGGTAAGCTACCCAAGGCCCCTGGAGGAAAGGTGTTCATGTTAGCAATGACAGATTACTTCTCGAAATGGATTGAAGCCGAAGCATACGTCCAAGTCAGGGAAAAAGAGGTTATATCCTTCATTAAAAGAAACATACTGACAAGGTTTGGAGTGCCATCTGAGATTGTCTGTGATAATGGCTCTCAATTTATTGGAAGTAGGACCACAGGATTCTGTGAATCCTGGGGCATCAAGATGATAACATCAACTCCAGTACATCCTCAAGCCAATGGCCAAGCTGAGTCAAGCAACAAGATCATCATAAACAACCTGAAGAAGAGACTGAAGGAGAAGAAGGGAAGATGGGCAGAGGAATTACCCTTGGCATTATGGGCAGATAGGACTACCTCCAAGAATGCCACGGGTCAAACCCCATATTCCTTGGTATTCGGCACAGAAGCAGTCATCCCGACGGAAATGGTGGTCCCAACATTCAGGGTCAGTGGTCAGACCCAGGATTTGAATGATCAGTCCCTGGTTGAAGACCTGGATACCCTGGATGAGATGAGAAATCAGGCAGCTTGGAGAATGGCAGCATATCAGCAAAGAATTTCGAAGACCTATAACAAGCATGTAAGGATCAGAAGATTCAAGGTAGGAGATCTGGTCCTGAGAAAGGCGTTCCAGAACACAACAAATCCAGGGGACGGGAAATTAGCTCCTAAGTGGGAAGGTCCTTATTCGATTGATTTTGAGGCTGGTAAGGGGGCATATTGGCTAGCTAATATGGAAGGAAACCTATTGCCAAGACCTTGGAATGCGATACACCTCAAAGCATATTTCATGTAAGGCCTTCTGTCCTAGGATTCAGTTACTCAGGTATGTGTTTTATTTTGAAATTTCACAGTGGAGATTCAGGTCAGTTCTTCTCACTTAATTTACCTATTTCCTTATATATTTTGTTTTCATTATTTATTTACTGACATTAGTTACATGTTGCATTTCATTTTTAAGATTATCGTTTAATGTTTTGAATTTACTAAGATCTATGTTTTGCAAGACGGATTGCCTAAAATCCAGGGTATCCCAGGATTCAAGGTATTCAAGGTGCAGGATGATCGGAAATTCAAGGCATACGAAGCGAAGAATACTCAAGGTACTCCAAGTCAAATGCAACAAACGTGTTTCTCCTAAGTATTGAGACTGGCCATCTCTCTTCCGTATGGGTGAATTTTAAACCCATTCCTAAGGTTTAAGGATTATGCGTCCTTCATCCGAATATGGGCTATCACGCCTCGCCTGGAGCGCACGTTGGCAACTTTTGCCTCGCCCGAGACGCACGTGATCCAAGTATGAAACCCTGGGATTGTGAGATCATCCGTGTTGAGAGCATTGGTGGCAACCTTGCAATCCAGGGACATATGCGGATCTCTCATGGTTTAAAACGATTAACGCGTTTTCAAGACGGATTGGTGCTAACGTACCAACTTAAGACATCCGAGGCAATACCCTAGTTCGCCGGTACGGCATGAGGTGGTCCCTAGATTTCGCCAGTACGGCACCGGGCTTGACCCCAGTTCGCCAGTACGGCACAGGGCTTGACCCCAGAAATAACATTAAGATTATTATCGGGCCTGACCCCAGAAACAATTCAAAGATTACCTAATGACCCAGGATTATTGACTTAATCCAGGGTCATAACGGTCAAAGCCGAAGGAAATTAACTCCCTGTCTAGTTAATTTTAATCGATATGTTCCTATTACAGGAAACATTCACAAGTCTGCTAAAGCTACGAGGAATCCTAAGATCCTGGGGGCAACCCAGGATTGCTAAGGTAAACCCTAGAACCATTCCATACAATACAAATATCATTCAAATGTGTCAAACACAGGTATGTAGTTAAAGCAGTTATATATAAAACCCAACCTGGGCCCGGAAAAGCTCCGGACTTCCCAGGCTGGGACATGTCAAAAGACCCTGGATATCGCATCCAGGGGTAGGTCATTGTCTTAAACAAAAGAAACCGGGAAACATCATCCGGTAAACCATCACATGCATAAAAATAAAATTGTTTTCAAACAAACATGAACCACAAAATATAAGAAGGTGACCCCTGTTCTTCAAGCTTCATCCTGGGGCACCTCCTTCGCTTCCTTCTCCTCCGCTGCCTTCTCTGCTGCCTTCGGGTCCTGGGTCGGCTGCTCTCCTCCCTTGGGCTGGTCGATATCCATGGCGTGACCAGCAGAGCCCTTGGATGGGGTGCTTTTGCTGGATCCAGGGCCGATTTCAGGGTCACACCCTGCAGGGATGGTGGCGCCTAAATTGCGCAATTTCTTTGCCCAGTCGGACACATCCCAGTTGGGGTTCTGAAACCCCAAATCCCTCGCCTCCTTCGCCATTTTCAGCCTGCACTGGAAAAGGGAGATGCGAGCGATGAGCTTGCCTTCATCGCTCTTAGCGGCTAAAGCAGACTCATGTGCAGCCCGTGCCTCCACTGCCTTCTTCTCAAGATCATGCACTAGACCCAGGTTCTTGTTAGCCACTATCCTGAGCGAGTTCAACTCCTTGGTCAGGGCAGCAACCTCCCTCTTAGCAGCAGCCTCAACATCCAGGGCTCGCTTCTCAGCGGCCCAGACCATCTCCACGAATCGGCTAGCAATCTGCAAGAGAAGGTAATGTTATTAACAATTATGACCTTGAATTGTTTATCGTGTAGAAAATTCAGGGATACCCAGGATTAACTTACTTGACGGGAAGAGGCCTCGGCATGGGCACGGAGCTCGGTGGCATCCAGGTTCTCCAGAGATTGCACAACGGGAGCAGAAGCAGTGGCAGTGGCTCTGGTCTTGCGCTTAGTACCCGAAGTCCTGGAGGGAGGAGCTTTGGGAGCCGTCATAGGTTCGGTCTTCACAGAGGTAATGACTTGTAGGTCCTGCTCGGAGTCACCTAGCAGAAAGTCGTCCAGATCAATGTTTTCCAGGTTGACAGGAGTGGCAGCAGCTGAAAAGGCATAAGAAATTAACAGAATCCAGAGAAAATCCTAGGTCCATAAAGCAGAGTACCAAGATACTTACAACTTGACATGCTGTGGGAGGTAGATGAAGCAGCTTGGTGGAGGTCTGTCCTGAATTCTCGGTCCACTTCGTTGATGCTGAGGAAAGCTTCGAATCTCTCGAACGTCCCAGGATTTGCAGGTCCAATGGAGCTTAAGCTAGGAACTGCAGAACAAAAATCCAAGGTCAGTATTTGAATAGAATAAAATCCTAATCCCTAATGCAGGTAAAAACCTACCATCTACTCTCCATCTAACTGGAAGGCTCATCCCTCCTGGAATTGTGGACCTCTTGACAAAGAAAAATTTCCCTTTCCATTCCTCAAAAAAGGAAGCCCGAGGAATCATCTGAACCTCTTTGCTCAGGGCCTTGAACAGAAATCGATTTGAGTTCGTAACCCAGGGCCAGCTCAGGCAGACCAACCAGGGAATCGAACTCATTGTTCAGCCGATCGATGGTACCGAGGATCCTCCAAATGATAGGTAGGGTTTGGGCATAGGCAAGACCGGTGGCCTTGAAAAACTCGTCCAGGAGGCCGGAGAAAGGGTAAGAAAGACCCATGGAGAAAGGAGTAAAAGGAAAGCAGACCCAGGTCTTTGAACAGAAATCTGATCGAACCCTCTTGTCGAAGGGTCTGATCTCAGCGGATTCCGGGAAAAGGCCCGACGACAACAATGCATCTATGTCGTCATCGGTGAAGGTACAAGCTTCGAGCGCTCGGCTTTGCAAGTAAAACTGATCGAGGAAATCCTCGATTCCAGTCTCCTCAGCCGTCGTCTCTGCTCGTATTTTCTTGCGGGTCATGATCGGGGAATGAAGGAAAAGTGTGAAAGCTGAACCCAAGTCTGCCCCCAAGGCTCCTTCTTCAAGGGCCTCTGGCACAAAACATAAGACCAGGGCTGCTGTTACTGCTCCTTCCCTGCTGCCCCTGGAGAACATGGATGCTGCCGAGCTGCTCACACATGCTGAAGCTTCTTCTCGCCAAGTAAGTAAATCCTGGGTACCCCTGAATTTCCTGCATAGTTAAGCCTTCCAGGGTCTAAAATATTTAATTAAATTACCTTGTCTCGCAGATTTCTGGGCGATTCCTCGAGCTGGTCCGAGCCGCCGATAAGCGTACCCACGATGCTGAGTCTTCGGCCAAGAGGTAGCTCGCTGCCCTGAACAAGGAGCTGAACATGACCAGGGCGATGGCCAACAAGAACCTGGGGCTGGTGCAGGATCTGGAGAAAAAGGTTGTGGATGCACGGGCTGAGAATGAGGTTGCACTAGCTGCAAAGGGTGATGAGGGCAGGTTGATAGCCCGCATCTCGCTTCTTCAGTGCAGGCTGAAGATGCCTAAGGAGGCCAGGGACCTGGGGTTCAAGAACCCTAACTGGGATGTGACCGGATGGGCAGCCAAACTGCGCGAGCTAGGCGCAACCATCCCCGGTGGGCCATGCCATGGACATGGACCAGCCCAAGGAGGGGGGCGTGCCAGCCCAGGAGCCCAAGGAAACAGAGGAGGTGCCGGTGGAGGAAGCTAAGGGGACGACCCAGGATGCAGTCTGAAGGTTGGGGTCGTCTTCTTGTTTTTGTGGTTCTTGTTTAAAAACAATTTTAATTTCATGTTTGTGATGTTATATCGGTTGATGTTTCCCGGTTTTTTGTTTAAGACAATATGCCCCACCCCTGGATTATGAATCTAGGGTTTTTGACATGTCCCCATCCTGGGGTGGCCGGAGCTCTTCCGGACCCAGGGTGGGCCTTTTAATATAACTGTCTTTGGTTACATGCTTGTGTTTGAAATGTTTGAAATATATTTACTAATGCATGAAATCATTCTAGGGTTTACCTTAGTATTCCTGGGTTACCCCCAGGATGTTAGGAATCCTCGCAGCTTTAGTAGTCTTGTGAATGTCTCCTGTCATATGAACATAGCTATTAGAATTAACTAGCCAAGTAGTTAATTTACTTGGGTTTTAACCGTTATGACCCTGGATTAGGTCAATAATCCTGGGCTATTAGGTAACCTTTAAGATATTCCTGCGGTCATGCCCGGTGTCGTACTGGCGAACGAGGGATTTCCTCTTTGTCGTACTGACTGACTAGGGCATGTCCTCGGAGACTTAAGTTGGTACGTCAGCACCAATCCATCTCGAAAACGCGTTAATCGTTTTAAACTTTAAGGGATCCGCATATGCCCCTGAATTGGGAGGTTGCCACCAATGCTGTTAACACGGATGATCCCACAATCCCAGGGTCTCATACTTGGATCACGTGCATCTCGGGCGAGGCAAAAATTGCCACGTGCGTCCCGGGTGAGGCGTGATAGCCTATATTCGGATGGAGGAATCTTAGTCCTCAAACCTTAGGAGTGGGTTTAGGCCTTACCCAATACAGAAGTGAGATGGCCAATATCAAACTTAGGAGATATACGCTGATTGTTGCTGACTTGGAGTATTTTGAGTATGCTTCGTTCCATGTACCTTGAATTTCTGAACATCCTGCATCTTGGGTACTCTGAATCCAAGGATATCCTGGATTCTGAGCAACCCATATGACGGAACATAGATCTTAGCGAATTCAGGGTATTGAATAACAATTTCAAATAAAATGTAACATGTAACTGATGTTAATAAATAAATAATGAAGGTAAACATATAAAGAAATAAATGAAATAAATTAAGCGAGAGGGACTGACCTGGATTTCCAGCATGAATTTTAAAATCAAACACATACCTGGGTAGCTGAATCCTGGGACATGAAGCCTTACATGAAATATGCCTTCAAGTGTATTGCATTCCAAGGTCGTGGTAGTAGTTCTCCTTCCATATTAGCTAGACAATATGCCCCCTTACCAGCCTCAGAATCAATCAAGTAGGGACCTTCCCATTTGGGAGCCAAGTTTCCATCTCCTGGATTTGTTGTGTTTTGAAATGCCTTTCTAAGGACTAGATCTCCCACATTAAACCTTCTGATCCTCACATGCTTGTTGTAAGTCTTAGAAATTCTTTGTTGATACGCTGCCATCCTCCAAGCCGCTTGGTCTCTTAGTTCATCCAGGGTATCTAAGTCTTCAACCAGGGACTGATTATTCGAATCCTGGGTCTAACCACTGACCCTGAATGTTGGGACTACAATTTCTCTTGGGATAACCGCTTCAGTACCAAAGACCAAGGAAAATGGGGTTTGGCCTATGGCGTTCTTGGATGTGGTCCTGTCTGCCCATAATGCCAAGGGTAGCTCTTCTGTCCATCTTCCCTTCTTCTCTTTCAATCTCTTCTTCAAGTTATTTATTATAATCTTGTTTCTTGATTCAGCCTGGCCATTAGCTTGAGGATGCACTGGTGTGGATGTTATCATCTTTATGCCCCAGGATTCACAGAATCCTGTGGTTCTGCTTCCGATAAATTGGGACCCGTTATCACAAACAATCTCTGACGGTACCCCAAATCTTGTTAAAATGTTTCTTTTAATAAAGGATATAACTTCTTTCTCCCTGACTTGAATGTATGCCTCGGCTTCAATCCATTTTGAGAAGTAATCCGTCATAGCCAACATGAATACCTTTCCTCTAGGGGCCTTGGGTAAATTTCCAACAATATCCATTCCCCATTTCATGAAGGGCCAGGATGCTGGAATAGGGTACAATGGTTCTGCAGGCTGGTGAGGGACATTGGCGTGTCTTTGACAAGCGTCACATTTCTGGGAAAAATCCTGGGAGTCTTTCCTCCCGGTGGGCCAATAATACCCTGTTCTAAGAATCTTGGACATTAAGGACCTGCCCCTTGTTTGGTTTCCACAATCACCCTCGTGGATATCCTTGAGCACTTCTTGGGCCTCATCCTTCTCCAAGCACCTCAGATATGCACCTGCAAAAGATTTTCTATACAATATGTTCTTAATAATCACGTACCTGGCTATTCTTACTCTGAATGCACAGGCATCCTTCTCGTTCCCTGGAATAGTACCATCATGCAAATATTGAATAATTGGTCTGGTCCAGGATTCCTTCTGGGTCGAAGAATCCTGGGTACTGGATACCAGGATTTTATCTGCTGTAACAGAATTCTGGGTATCTGTATCTTGGTCTATGGCTGGTGTTAGTATGTGAATTATAGGAATATGAGTGTCTTCAAGTGCCTCGAATGCCGAGCCTAGGTTTGCCAATGCGTCTGCCTCAGCATTCTCCTCCCTTGGTACTTGTTGAATATCAAAATTTTGAAAATCCTGGGACATTCTTTTTTCCACCTCCAAGTATTTGATTAGTTTCTCTCCTTTAGCTGCGTAGGATCCGTTAAAATGGTTAGCTAAAAGAAGAGAGTCAACATATACCAGGATGTGCTGAATTCCCAAGTGTAATGCTAGGTGTAACACAGCAATTAGGGCCTCATACTCAGCTTCATTGTTAGTTGCTTGAAATCCACACCTAACAGCCTGGGGTATCATATCCCCCTGTGGCGATTTCAGTACGATTCCTAGGCCTGTCCCCCTGACATTTGATGCTCCATCAGTGAACAAGGTCCAGCACTCTGAAATTTCTTCTTGTTGAAGGTGCTGGAATTCATGGTCTGCCTCTTGTTGTATGTCAGTACTGAAATCAGCCACAAAATCAGCTAGAGCCTGGGATTTTATAGCTGTTATGGCCTCGTAGATCAGATCATATGCACTCAGCTTCACCGACCACTTAGCCATTCGTCCTGACATTTCTGGTTTTCTCAAAACAGACTTTATAGGGTAATTAAGTTTCAAAGTAATGTCTAAGTTTAGTAGATGCCATACTTAGGGCTAATATAAGTTTTTCAAGGTGTGAGTACATGGATTCAGCATCAAGTAAACTTTTACTTACGTAATAAACAGGATGTTGCTGACCTTCTGCATCCTTGGTCAGGACTGCGCTTACCGTATTCCTGGAGACTGCTAAGTATAGGGACAAGGGCTCCCCTGGATTAGGCTTCATCAACAAGGGCATTGTGGATAAGTATACCTTCAAATCCTGGAACGCTTTCTCATGCTCTTCTTTCCACTCGAATTTCTTGTTCTTCTTCAAGATGTCATAGAATTCCTTATATCTTTCCGAGGATTTTGATATAAATCTATTCAGGGCAGCAATTCTACCTGTAAGCCTTTGAACATCCTTGGTGCTGGATGGTGATTGTAGGTTGGCAATTGCCCTGATTATGCTCTGGACTTGCCTCTATACATCTTTTGGTTACCATGTATCCTAGGAATTTGCCTGCTCTAACCCCGATATGACATTTTTCTGGATTTAACTTCATGTTGTATCTATCCAGGATGTTAAAGGAATCCTTAACATCCTAGACATGGTCGTTGATGACCCTGGATTTCACCACCATGTCGTTGATATACACTTCCATCGTGTCCCCCAGTTTTTCTTTGAACATCATATTAACCAATCTCTGGTACGTTGCCCCTGCATTTTTTAGTCCAAAGGGCATAACTATATAGCAATATATACCTGTTGGTGTTATGAATGCTGTATCCTCTTGATCATGGGGTTCCATCTGAATCTGTGGAAATCCTGAGGTGGCGTCCATGAAGGTCAACATTTCATGGCCTGCTATTGCGTCGACCATGGAATCTATGTGTGGTAGTGGGAACAGATCTTTTGGGCATGCACGGTTCAGGTCCGTGTAATCTACGCATACCCTCCATTTACCATTTTTCTTTCCTACTACCACTACGTTGGCTAACCACCTGGGAAATTTTACTTCTCTGATCATCCTTGCTTTCAGTAGTCCTGGATTATGATGTTCTTTTCTCGTGCAAACTTTCTCCTTTTTTGGTGTATGGGCCTGAAAGAGTTATCAATTCCAAGTTTATGTGTAATAACGGATTTAGAAATACCTGTCGTGTCGTCATGGGACCAATCAAAGGTCGACATCGTGGTCCTGAGTAGGTGCACTAATTGTTCCTCTATCGGCCCTGGAATATTTGTTCCAATATAGAATTTCTTCCCTGGATATGAAGGATCTAACTTAATAGCTTTGACGTCTTGCTCCCTCGCTTCCAGGGTTTCCCAGGCCTTTTTCTTTAATTTCTATCCTTGTCTTTGTTTGGAGGATACTTTCATTGATGTAGTGTAACATTCCTTGGCTTCTTGCTGGTCGCTGTGGACTGTGATCACACCACATGGCGTTGGCAGCTTCACACATTGATGGTACGTCGAGGGTACAACCCTGTTGTCATGAATCCAGGGTCTACCCAGGATTACATTGTACCCTGATGCTGCGTCCATCACACAGAAACGTTGAACCGAGTTGAGCCCTTCTACATAGACTGGAAGCTTGATTTCACCCAGGGTATTCTTCGTTTCGCCACTGAAACCCACGAGTACCGTGGATTTTGATATGATCTTTGAATGTGGAATCCGCATTTTCTGCAAAGCCTCCAACTGGATTATATTTACTGAACTTCCTCCATCGCTCAAGATCCTTTTCACAATGTTGTTGGCGATGTGAAGTGTTATCACTAATCCATCATGATGAGGGTCTATGATATCGCGTCTATCATCTTCGCCGAACGTAATTTCCTTGACATCAGGCTGAACGGAACTCTTTCTGGGCCTTCCCTCTCTATCCGACTTGGATTCTTTGGCATGTCTTTTCGCTGCAGAATAAGAGGTACCACAAATATCAGAACCACCAGAAATGAAGTGGATTACCTTAGCATCTGGGGGTGGTGAGGATGCTCTCTCAAGGCGGCCATCGACGTGTCCAGAATCCTGGGGCCTTGCACCATTGTCCCTGGATTTTGGGTTTTGCTCCCTGGATTTATCCTTCTTCTTTCTTAGGAGCTCCTTCAAGTAACCTTTGCTAAGTGGATAGCTGATTTCTCTCCTCAGGTCCATGCAATCCTCGGTCTGGTGACCAAAGTCTTCATGGTAGGCACACCACTTGGACTTGTCCTTCCAAGTAGAAGGCCTATCGTTCTTCTTAGGCCATCTTGCTTTGTCTCCAAGGTCCTGCATAGCAAACATTACACCAGAAATATCAGTAGTAAAGCAATAATCATTATGGGAAGGATATTCTTCTTCTTCCTCATCCTGGTCCACACTGTTCACTCGATGTTCGTCGGGCCCTGAGTATGGCTTAGATCGTTGTGACCTAGGATGTGAGGACTCTGATTTCCTGTTGGAGCTGTTGAATCCTGAGGAGGATTCACCCTTTCCCAGGATTTGCTTGTCTTCTTCCAGCCTGATGAAGCGTAGAGCCCTATGATGAACTTCATCCATCCTGTTGCACGGGTTCATGACCAGGTCTTCATAGAATGGTGAGTCTTTGCTAAGTCCCATCTTGAAATCCTGAACTGCAGTCGCCATGTCCATGTTTGGGATTTCCAAGGCTTCTCTGTTGAACCTGCTGACGTAATTCCTTAGGGTTTCACCTGCATTCTGGGTTACCCTATACAAATCACTTGTTAGTTTTTCAAAGCTTCGACTGTAAGAGAACTGGTTGTTAAATAAATTAACTAAGTGTGAAAATGAAGTAATAGAGTAAGGGGGAACATTCAGGAGCAATTTCAAGGCTGCCCCTGTCAGGGTAGACACGAAACCTTTACACAAGCATGCCTCCTTAATTTCAGGGGGGCATGTAGATAACCTCGATTCTTTCACGGTACTGCGCCACATGTTCTTCAGGGTCTGTCGTGCCGTCATAAAGTTTCATGCTGGGTGTTTGGAACCTTTTGGGTATCTCCACGTCACAGATTGGTGGAGCAAACCTGGACAATCTATGACTCGATGGTCCAACTTCAGGGATATGTTGCACAACTCATAGGACACTCTGCTTGAGCTTTTGGATTTCTCGTTCCATTGATAGGCTGATCCCTGAATCCTGCACTGAACTGTTAGTAATTGTTATGGGTCGAATTCCAAGCACCCGGCTGAGAAGCTTGATCATGCAGGAATCCGGGAATCCCAAGGATTCTCGACAGGTTACGTTACTCGTTATTTATTTTAATATCCTTTATCTGCTAATAGCCACGTGATTAATTTCAATGGCAGGTAAGCAAGGTTTAACCTCCCTAAGGAATCGGTCAATTAGCGCTGACGTGGCAATAACGAACGTGGACTGAGTGGTGAACTTCCTCAAACGGCTAATGGACGTGGTCAAGAGGATCCCTGATTTCTCGGATAATTAGTTATTTCTGTTTATAGCTATAAATGGGACATGATCGAATTAGGATACACAACACACGACACTCTGAATATTGTAACACATAGCCTTCGATCATCGTCTCCACCACTGTAATCGAATTCTTACTTTATAAAAGCTTTAGGTAGCAGGCGCTTTGAGCCGGCTCCCGAGGTTTTTACTGGGATTCTCAGAGGCAACTCTCAGGATTCCGGGTTTCCCTCGTATACCACCGTGTCATTTGCATTACTTTTTCTCTATCTTTGAACCAGAATTCTTGGCACCTAACCCCACATTCTAAGTTTGGAATACGAGATTGTCTCGTGCAATTTTTGACCAAAACAGTTTGGCGCCCACCGTGGGGCAAAACGGTGCAAAACTTCATTTACTCTATCATATCCTACGTTTTCGATCGCTACAATGTCGTCCCAGATGAAGACTTCATCAGTATCCGCGGGATCTTCGAGCATAAGCAAGATCAATACGATGTCCTCCTCTGAAAACCAGCCGAGAGACACTGGAGTGTTCATGCCAGCAATTAGCGCGTCACTTCCTCCCATCCCAAGGAGAGATGTAGCAAAACAGAAAGGACCGCAAATTCCTGTCTTCTCGGGATCTCAGGGTGAGCGTATTGATCCTGTTATTACTAACCATGATATTTTTGCTTTGATTCAACAGATGAAATCTCAAGCGGAGCAGCAGGAAAGAACCACTAATCAAGTGATGAAAGAGCTTGACGAGCTTAAGAAATCTAGAAGCTCGGTCGACGAAGAAAGCCCTTTATATCCCAGGAATCTTGACTTTGGTGTCTCAGGATCCCTGGCCAAAGATCGTCTCAAAACAAGGGCATCAACTGCTGCCAATAAAGGCTCCTCGGCAACTTTCACAACGTGCCCTCCAATCGTCAGTCATCAGAAGCAGGTGTCTGGGATCCCGGAAAGCTATTATCAGGAATCCTCGAAGTCGCGTAATTACGATTTCTGGGAATCCCAACCAATGGGGGACCGGGAGTATTCTGCTTCTCAGCCTCGTCCTAAGGCTAAGGAGCCAAAAGGATACCGCTATACTGATCCGTTCGTCATCTCAGACGCCGGTCCTGCAAGACCTTCAGAAGTTCACCTAGGAGATTTCATTCCTATGCAGGATCCCGAAACAACCGAGTTTCCAGTATTCAGAGACTCACGACAAGAGCAAAGTCCCAGGACCAGGGACACATATGCAGGGAGAATTCCTAACCCTAATTATAATGTACCTAACACAACTGTTACGCAGGATACAGGAATTCCACCTCAATTTCTCAGGGAACTTCAGAAACTCAAGGAGATGATAGCTAGCGTCCCGGGAATCATCAAGCCCATTCCTGAAGTCCCTCTAGAGAGTCACAGGATATCAAGGTTTACACGGCCCATATGTGATGTGGAGATTCCGAAACGTTTCCAGACCCCCAGCATGAAATTATACGATGGAACGACGGATCCCGAAGAGCATGTGGCTCACTATAGGGAGAGGATGGAAATCAACCCAATCCCTACTGATATCAAGGAAGCCTGTCTTTGTAAAGGCTTTGGTTCAACTTTGACAGGACCAGCCATGAAATGGCTACTGAGTATTCCTCCCAATACTATAACTTCGTTTTCTCATTTAGTTAATTTATTTAATAATCAGTTTTCGTGCAGCAGAACTTTTGAGAAACTCACAGGTGATCTTTACCGAGTGGTACAGAAGCCATCGGAACCCCTCAGGGATTATATATCCAGATTTGGCCGGGAATCCCTGGAGATCCCAAATTTGGACATGGCGGCTGCTGTGGAAGCGTTCAAAATGGGACTCTCTAAGGATTCCCGATTTTATGACGATTTGGTTATGACTCCATGCAGGAACCTCGATGAAGTAAGAAGTCGGGCTCTGAGGTTCATTCGTCTAGAGGATGACAAGATAATTCATCAAAGAGAAGAAGCTGCGAGAAATGATCGAAATTCCAGGAAGTCTGAATCTTCCGGGAAATATTATAACTCCAAACCTTACTCTCGAGGAGATAATCAAAGGATCAATGCTGTAGACGAAGAAGAGGACAATGAAGAGTATCCTAAAATTTCTGAATATTGTTTCTCTTGTGATATTGCCGGTCTAATGTGTGCTATGCAGGATTTGGGAGAAAAGGCAAGATGGCCCAAGAAAGGTGATAAACAGGGATCCTGGAGGGACAAATCTAAATGGTGTGCCTTCCATGAAGATTTCGGGCACCTCACCGATGAATGCATTGCACTCAGGAAAGAGATTGGGTACTTGTTGAGCAAGGGGCATCTCAAAGAACTTCTCGGCAGGAAGAAGAGCCGAACTCAGGAACCCGAGAAGTCCCAACAGCGAGCAGCTTCTCCGCCTCCGGATGCTCCAATTATTCATTTCATATCAGGAGGCTCAGACATATGTGGAACCTCTTACTCGTCTGCAAGGAAGCATGTTAAACAGTCGAAGAATGAGAAGAATGAGAAGCCTACGAAGACTTCACGTTTGACTGAAGAAAAGCTTATCTCGTTTGACGAGTCCGACAGAAGCGACATCCAGGATCCCCATCATGATAGTTTAGTCATTACTTTACATATTGCTAACTGCGTTGTACGCAGGATTCTGGTGGATAACGGAAGCTCAGTAAATATCATTCATCTGGAAGCATTGAAAAAGATGAACATACCAGAAGGCGACATAATTCCAAGATCCTCAGTCCTTGTTGGATTCAGTGGAGAAACCAAGAATACGATTGGGGATATCCGGCTTCCTATTTATATCGAAGGGGTAAACTGTGTTAAAAAATTTTGTGTTATTGACTCACTCTCTTGTTGCAATGTTATTTTAGGTAGGCCCTGGATTCATGAAATGAAAGCTGTACCATCAACCTACCACCAGTGCATCAAATTCCCAACATCCTGGGGAGTTGTTCGGATAGAGAGCGACCAACAAGAAGCCAAGAACTGCTATCTCACTTCAATGAGAAAAGCAGCTAAGCTTAACTCAGCATAGCAATCAAAGAAACTGGCACTTCAACTTCAGGAAGAAAAAGAATCAGATGCGAAGGAAGTTCAGATTGATCCTGAGGATCCTGAAGTGAAGGTGCTAGTAGGAACTGATATTCCCGGGGATACCGAACAAGAATTGATCCGGCTTCTCACCAACAGAAGGGCAACCTTTGCATGGAAACATGAAGATATGACAGGTATTCCTACTAACGTTATAACCCATAAACTAGGTTTGGATCCTACTTTCAGGCCAATCCAGCAGAAAAGAAGGAAGTTCGCTCCAGAAACCAACACTATCATACAAGAAGAGGTTAACAAGCTTCTCAAGACAAAAATGATTCGGGAAGTCAAGTATCCTAAATGGCTAGCAAACGTGGTCGTGGTACAGAAGAAGAATGGGAAGTGGAGAGTCTGCGTGGATTACACTGATCTAAACAAGGCTTGTCCCAAGGATCCTTTCCCATTGCCACATATCGACGCTATGGTGGATGCTACCGCAGGACACGAGATGCTCACCTTTATGGACGCCTCATCTGGATTCCAGCAAATTCAGATGGAACCTTGTGATCAGGAGCACACCGCCTTCATGACCCCAACAGGTATCTATTGTTATACTGCGATGCCTTTTGGACTTCGAAATGCAGGTGCCACCTATCAGAGACTTGTAAACATGATGTTCAAAGACCAATTGGGAGACACTATGGAAGTCTATATCGATGACATGATAGTGAAATCCAAGAAAACAGAAGATCACCCTAAGGATCTCCAAACGGCATTTGATATCCTGGATCATTACAACATGAAGCTGAATCCTTCTAAGTGTCACTTTGGGGTCAGAGCCGGAAAGTTCTTGGGTTATATGGTGACGGAAAGAGGAATTGAAGCCAGTCCTGAACAAATTAAAGCCATTCTAAATTTGAAATCTCCTACAACAATTAAGGATGTTCAGAAATTGACCGGAAGGATAGCAGCTTTGAACAGATTCATATCCAGATCCTCAGAAAAAAGTAAAGATTTTTATGAGATTCTGAGAAAAAATAAAAGGTTCGAGTGGAATGAAAAGCATGAGGAAGCTCTCAAGTCGTTAAAAGAATATCTCTCATCGGCTCCTCTATTGATGAAGCCAATAGATGGGGAGCCTCTAACCCTGTACTTAGCAGTCTCAGGAAGCTCAGTCAGTGCAGTCCTCGTCAAAGATCATGAAGGGCAGCAACACCCTGTGTACTATGTAAGTAAAACACTGCTCGATGCAGAATCCAGGTATTCCTATCTCGAGAAACTTATTTTAGCTTTAATCATGGCATCCACTAAATTAAGACATTATTTTGAGACTCATACTATTATTGTAAGAACTAACTATCCTATTAAGGCAGTGCTCAGGAAGCCTGAGATGTCTGGCAGGTTAGCGAAATGGGCGGTCAAACTCAGTGCTTATGACATACAATACGAGCCCAGAACGGCTATCAAGTCACAGGCTTTAGCTGATTTTGTAGCAGACTTCAGCAGTGACATCCTCCCGGAAGCCGATGAGGAAGTCAGGAAGCTTGATGAACTTGAGGAGCCTTGGATCCTATATACGGATGGGGCTTCCAATGTCAGAGGCACGGGCCTCGGAATCCTACTAAAATCACCCCAGGGAGACATCTTACCCTCGTCTATTTCTTGTAAATTCCAGGCTACTAACAACGAAGCCGAGTATGAGGCGCTTATTGCAGGTTTACAGATTGCTAGGGGCATGGGAATCAGGTGTATACAAGTTTACGTTGATTCCTTATTACTTGCTAACCACTTCAATGGATCTTATGCAGCCAAAGGAGAGAAACTTTCGAAGTATCTTGATGTTGTAAAAGATTTGTCTTTAAAATTTGAAACTTTCAATATAGTTCAGGTTCCAAGGGAGGAGAACTCGGAAGCCGATGCCTTGGCTAACTTGGCCTCATCTCTCAAAATTCCAGAGGATGTCAAGATCCCGATCACTCATGTTTTGACTCCAGCTATTTCGGCTCAAGAATCCAATAAGGTGGACTGCGAGGATTCTATGGAAATTCAGGATCCTGAAAAGGTCTTGGAATCCTGGACCTCCCCTATTATAAAGTATATTCAAAGTGGGGAAATTCCTAAAAACGAGAATCCCAGAGCCTTCCGCACGAAGGTAATTCCTTACATTATTTTAAATAATACTCTATATAGAAAGTCTCTTGCAGGTCCTTACTTAAGGTGTCTTGAGAAATCTGAGGCGCTCCAAGTAGTTCAAGATATTCATGCGGGAGATTGTGGAAATCATACCGGTGGAAGAGCATTGTTTTCCAAGATCCTCAGAACTGGTTATTACTGGCCAACTATGAAGAAGGATGCTATGGACTTCTCACAAAAGTGCGATGCATGCCAAAGACATAGCAATATTCTCCATCAACCAGCTGGGCCGTTGCAACCCATTGTCTCACCTTGGCCGTTTATGAAGTGGGGGATGGATATAGTTGGGAAGCTGCCCAAGGCACCCGGAGGAAAAGTCTTTATGCTTGCAATGACCGACTACTTTTCCAAGTGGATAGAAGCAGAAGCCTACGTTCAAGTTAGGGAAAAGGAGGTTATCTCGTTCATCAAGAGAAATATCCTAACAAGGTTTGGGATCCCAGCAGAAATTGTATGTGATAATGGCTCCCAGTTTATTGGCAAGAGGACTACGAGCTTCTGTGAGAGTTGGGGGATAAAGATGATCACTTCAACGCCAGTACATCCTCAAGCCAACGGTCAAGCGGAATCCAGCAACAAAATCATCATCAATAACTTGAAAAAGAAATTGGGTTCCAAAAAAGGAAGATGGGCTGAAGAACTTCCATTTGTTCTTTGGGCAGATAGGACGACTTCCAAGAATGCAACTGGCCAAACGCCTTTTTCTTTGGTATTTGGGGCAGAAGCTGTCATCCCTACTGAAATGGTGATTCCTACAGCAAGAGTTACGCTCCAGGATTCCCAGAATAACTCTGAGAATCTACTTCAGGATCTTGAAACGGTAGAAGAACTCAGGGATCTTGCCAAAGTCAGAATGGCGTCATACCAGCAAAGGATAGCAAGGTCATATAATAAGAATATCAGGCTCAGGCGATTTCAGGTTGGGGACTTGGTATTGAGGAAAGCATTTCAGAATACGACCAATCCGGCTGATGGGAAGTTGGCGCCCAAATGGGAAGGACCCTATCTAGTGGAATCCGAAGAAGGAAAAGGGGCATATAGACTAATAAACTTAGAAGGAGACTTATTACCGAGAGCTTGGAATGCCATCCACCTGAAAGCTTATTTTATGTAGGAATCCTGTCAGGATTCTCACCCGAATTTTCACCCAGTCAGCAATCCAGGTAAGTATACTAATCCAATTTCAATACGCTTTATCAATTTCTTTTTAACCATTACTGACTTAAGCATCGGAGTGGTGTCAGCAAGGCTGACACCCACCCTTCACCAAGTATTCAAGTGTTTTGCAGAAGCTTGGAAGTTATACAACAGTTTTTTGGGTTTATCCCCAGTCAGAGGCTGGCCACCTCTTCTCCGTTTAAGATGTCCAGCACATCTTCTAAGGTTTAAAGGTATTCACCTTTCTCAAGTTTGGGTAAACGCCTGTGACGCACGACCCTCGCCTGGAGCGCAAGTAATCCCTCAGGTTGCTCAAGGTGGCCGGACCAGTCCATTCTTAAGGGTGGCTGATAATCTTGTCACTGGAGGCTCCTGACTGGATTCCTAAGGTTTTTAACGCTTACGTGTTAACGATTGGTTTGGCATTTTCATGTCACTAAGTGGGATTAACCCCAGTTTCCTAACAATTGGTTTGACATTTTCATGTCACTAAGATGGGTTTTACCCCAGTTTCTTCGGGCTCGTCCCCAGCTTGTTTGGGTTTAACCCCAGTATCTTCGGGCTTGTCCCCAGTGTTATAGGGAATAACCCCAGTTTCTTTGGGCTTGTCCCCAGTGTTTAACTTGAAATTTAAAACCTATCGGATCTCAGTCGGGAGAAGATTAAAAACGCGAGTAATTTTGACTCATTATTCGAAGTCCTTTTCAACAGGTTTGGGAATCCTAAGGAATTCGGAATCCTGATCAGAAAGAAAGGAGAATTGAAGGGTCTTATCTTTCAATATACTTCATGCTTTGGGTCCTACAAAATCTGAATATGCGACATTCTTTTATGAGGAAAAGGTTTGTTTTGGATCCATTAAGGTAGTGGATTCAAGAAAGATTCTTTATACTTTAAATTTCTATTTTTGGAACCCGAGCATATACTTTATTCAAGTCAACAAAAAAAAAAAAAAAAAAAAAAAAACTATTTTTGCAAATAAAACGACAAGTGTTGGTCAAAACCTACCATACCATTCATAATATTTAAGCAAAATAAAGGGATAAAGCATCCCAGGTTTCGTCCTGAAAACTTCAGGATCCCTCCACCTGGGAGGCTTGATTGTCTGGGTTCTAGGATTCCGGATTTCGTCTTGAAAAGTTCAAGATCCCTCCACCCGGAATCCTATCATTGTTAATTGTTGTTAAGTGTGCAGGAAACATAAAGAAACATTGTTTGAAACATCAAAACATCAACAAAAAACAGTGGAATTGAACAGCGGCACCTCAGGGTTCTTCATCATTGTTGGAGGTTTTGGAGGATCCCATCACCTCTTTCCCTTTGTTCTTGCCGGTATGGCCGATCACATCCACAGTCAGCATCTTCTCACCACCCTCCTGATTCAGAAGATCATCGAGGCTACTCCCCTTAGCTGCCATCTTCTCAAGCTGAGTGCTGGGACTCTCTCCTTCTTGCTCAGAAGGATGAGCCTTCTCTTGCTTGGCAGCCTCGGCATCTTCGACCTCTCTCTTCAGCTTCTCCAACTTTGCCCTCCAAGCTTCAACTTTCCAGATCCCGACAGAGAAGTCTGTCTCGGATGCCTGCTCAGCCATCTTGATTTTGCTCTGAAAAACGGCTATGGCAGCAGACCTTCTTCCCTTCTGGACCTCCAGCTCCAAGGCAGCATCAAACCCTTCTTGCACCATCTCCAGCTTCCTCTCGAAGTACTTGTTCTTTGATTCAGCAATGTCCCCCTGGATCTTGATGGTATCTTGGGCCCTCTTCACCTCTTCCTTCAGCTCCAACACCTTGGCTTCAGCATCGGCGTACATTGCGGCTAGGCGCTCGAAACCCTGCAAGATTGAGGATACTGATCAGAATCTTACCAGAAAAATCAGATTGTCAATCAAGAAGTTTAGAGACTGGAACTTACGTGCTTTTGAAGGCTAGTGAGCATGTTGATGGTCTCGGTAGTGTTTAGGCCTTCGAAGCAGTCAGGAAGGCTGATGGAAGCGGAATCTGGACCCCTCCTTTTCTTGGTGGTGGAGGCTTTGCCTTTGGGCTGCGGGGGCTTGGAAGAAGTAGCCTTGGAGGTGTGTTCGACCTTGGTATGGGTCGATTTGGGAGCTTCAGTGGTTACATCATCATCAAAGTAGTCAGAAAGGTCCTCGAGATCAAAACTCATCTTGGTCTTGGGAGCTGAGAAGTTGAAAATACGAAACAGATAAGTCTAAGATTTTCAATTTATTATAAATTCATATTATAAAATCTATCGGTACTTACTTGACATTTTTTCAGAATTGCTTGGCTCGCTGAAAGAGTTCTCTATCGCGAAGGTTCTTTCAGCCACGGGAATCTGATAAAAAGCCACAAGCTTCTTATCTGAAAGAGGAGTAGGTTTAATAAGCTTCTCGAACACAGGAGCTGCAAATAAAGGAAACTGAAGGTAAGTTAACAAATCACAAATATATTGACAGAAACGAAAGAACACAAGCTTCCTACCCTTCTTCACCCATTGCACCGGCAACTCTTCGCCCCCAACGATGGAATCCCTACGGACAAAGAAGAATTTCTGCCTCCAATCGTGGTCATTGTGGGTGGCCCTAGGAATCAGATGGGAATCTGAGGTTTTGGCTTGAAGAACAAAGCGGCTGTTTCCATGGGTTCTAAGGTTGTAGGCAGCACAGATTTCCGGAATTCCTATCGACAAGTTTCTTGAACGGTTCAAGCTGTCAATGGAGTAAAGAATCTTCCAAACCATGGGCATGGTTTGGGCGTATGACAGCCCGGTGACTTTGAAAAAGTCATTCACCAGTGCAGGGAAAGGAAAGGACATACCGATTTGGAAAGGGTAAAGAAGAAAGCAAACCCAGGTTTTAGAAATCCAATCGGCTTTCATCCTGGGGTCGAATTGAAAGAAGACAGCATTGGACGGAAACTGGCCGGACTCCTTGAGGTCTTTCACGTCAATGTCAGTAAAACGGCAGGACTCCTCCGATTTCACCGGAATAAAGCCCTGATCGATGAAGTCTCCAACGGTGGCGGGAGTACCGGGGGCAACAGAGGAAGAACGAGTTCTCTTGACCATTACGAAAGCAAAACGGAAAAAAGAGAAATTTCCGGGAAGAAGGATTACTGACCTGAATGCCGGAAAGAGCTTTTCTCTAGGGTTTTCGGGAAGATGGTGAGTAAACAAGAAAATAAATGGTGTATTTAAGGCAGCAAGGTGTGACGGAAATCTCGTATGGGGGAGAGTGTAAGCCGTCAAATCAAAAAGGGTATCTTAGATCTTGGCCGTCCACGTGGGCATGCAGATTGTTTTGAAACGATTTGAATTTCACAGCTGTTATCCTCTATCGAACACCCGCGAAATTCAGGGGCAATTGTTATGGGTCGAATTCCAAGCACCCGGCTGAGAAGCTTGATCATGCAGGAATCCGGGAATCCCAAGGATTCTCGACAGGTTACGTTACTCGTTATTTATTTTAATATCCTTTATCTGCTAATAGCCACGTGATTAATTTCAATGGCAGGTAAGCAAGGTTTAACCTCCCTAAGGAATCGGTCAATTAGCGCTGACGTGGCAATAACGAACGTGGACTGAGTGGTGAACTTCCTCAAACGGCTAATGGACGTGGTCAAGAGGATCCCTGATTTCTCGGATAATTAGTTATTTCTGTTTATAGCTATAAATGGGACATGATCGAATTAGGATACACAACACACGACACTCTGAATATTGTAACACTTAGCCTTCGATCATCGTCTCCACCACTGTAATCGAATTCTTACTTTATAAAAGCTTTAGGTAGCAGGCGCTTTGAGCCGGCTCCCGAGGTTTTTACTGGGATTCTCAGAGGCAACTCTCAGGATTCCGGGTTTCCCTCGTATACCACCGTGTCATTTGCATTACTTTTTCTCTATCTTTGAACCAGAATTCTTGGCACCTAACCCCACATTCTAAGTTTGGAATACGAGATTGTCTCGTGCAATTTTTGACCAAAACAGTAATAGCATAATGGACAAAAGTTTGAGGAGTGTTACCGACATCCCGGGTCGTATTTATCCCAGGATTAACGAATGGTTCCCTGATGGTGGACATCCTGGGTAAATCAGCTTGGGTCATCTGAGCGGCATAGGATGTTGATCTCCTATCCAGTGGGGTGACGCCTTCATGTACCCTGGAATTGCTTCTGGGGGTGCTGAAATTCAGAATTCTGGGGTCGAGTGGAGAAGGTTGAACCGACGTAGCCCTGGGTAGCTCTGACCTTATGCTTGTCAATTGGGCCATGAATTCCTGGTTCACCTTTTGTTGGAGTTCCATGTGGCGCTCCATCTTACCGAATGTGGCTAGGATATCAGTATTAGATATCAAGACAGGGTCATCTGGGATGTTTTCAGTCTCGATCACTTCATGGTTGACTGTCAGCCCGTCGCTGTGCGTAGTTGAAGTTGAAGTGCTGAACCTTGGAGCCGATGAGGTGACTCCACTTGTCGAAATAGTGGTCCTTGGACCCGGTTGGGTAACTCCAGTTGTTGAAGTGGTTACAGTAGAAACCGAAACATTTGAGGTATTCATTTGTGTCGACATTTTTTAATGGATTTTGGTAAAAATCAAGTTTAGGGCAAATCTGAAAAGAGTTTGACAAAAATTGACACCAATTACCCCACGGTGGGCGCCAAATTGTTTTGGCTAAAAATTACTTAAGCTAGTTTTATAAGATTTAAACCAAATAAGATTGTGAGGTTTGGTGTCTAGGATTAAGATAAGAAAACTGTTTGCAAGAATCCTGGGACGACAGTAGAATTCCAAGGAAATAAGTTAAAATCCTGGGTAAAAATTTAAGTTTGATTACGAAATCGATTGAGAAACTTAATAACACAAATGAAACCTTGAATGTAAGTAAGAACACCAAGAATTTTTCTAGGGAAAAGCCCTTAGCCCTTAGATGTTTCTAAGGCGCCGCCGGCATAAAAACCCCGGGTAGCGATAACACACGCTACCAATTTATTGATCACGTAAATGTTTGAGTACAGTGAGTAAACATAGAATTGAATACGAGAATACAATGAGTAAAGCTCAAGTGAGCTGAAAAATAAGCCTAAATGTCCTATTTATACTCCTAACTCTTCAACAACCTGTCCGATATTCCAGGGATCTTCTCTCCAACGTCTCTTTCAATTGGTTGACCGAGTTTTCAGCTAACAACCTTTGACCACGTGTGAAATAAGTCTCATGCTTGTTCCATTTGACCATTGGTGGACTTCGTCAACCTGTCCTTGATCAGATATTGACACACAAATCATTAGTAATGATGTCCTAGCATACAGGGTCATTTATATAATAAGGGTGACCCTGGATTATGCTCATCTTGGGTCATAATATCATATAACAGAAATAAAAATGAATATAAGCTTTCCTGGGTTACTTTGACATCTTGGGACATTATCTTGCTGCTGACACATTCAGGGTCACTGAACATTACCTGCCAAATTCTGGGTCATACGATTCCCGGGTCACTCCTGCCCCAGGTCTATACCTGTACCCTGGATTATCAGCCGAGAATTCAAGGTATAACATATATATAACTTAGCAGTATTTTGATCATCATGGTGTGTCGCATGTATTTTTGGTTATATAGCAAATTCTGAGAAGTATTTGAATGAGGATCCTGTAGGATGCTCAATAACATAGTTTAGTTTAAAAACTTAAAAGTTGATAAAACCTGCTGAAATTAACAAACCATGATGCTAGCCAATACTCAGTTAGTAATAAAAATATGTAACATATGCAGTACCGATGTCACCTGTTCAAGAATATTCCAACTTTTGAGATAGTCAAGATCCTTGAGGATCCTTAGAAATCCTTAAGATAGACTTGGGGAAATTCTGATGAAACTGAGAGTAAGTCTTAAGGACTTAGGAATGAGTCAAACGGGGGTTAAGCCCATCTTAGTCCTTCGAGGCATAAAATGCCTGATAAGCCTTGGGTCTAAGCCAACTGGGGTCAAGCCCATAAACTTCAGAGACACGAAAGTGCCTAAACCTTTAGCTAATGTGAGAACATTAAAAACCTTTGTTAAACTGAGGTCAAGCTCAAATAATACTTGGGACTAAGCCAACTGGGGTCAAGCCCATAAACTTGAGATACACGAAAGTGCCTAAACCTTTGTTGACATGAAAATGCCAAAAACCTTAGGACCTTTTTTGAGATGACACGTCTGCCACCCATTTTTGAGATGCGCTCTATGGCCAACAGTGATGAAATTATCAGCCACCCGTGGATGGACTGGTCGCACCACCTCGAACCATAGGCCACCATCGTGCGCTCCTGGCAAGGGTCTTGCGCTCCTGGAGATTCCCATTAGTGAACGAGAAGGTGAAAACCTCCTAAACCTTTGATTGCATTCAGAATGCTTTAGACTTAGAAGAGGTGATTAGCCTCTAGCTTATGATAGGATGCTTAGAACTTCTGCAAAACACTCAAGGCTTGGTGAGGGGTGGATGTTAGCTTGGCTAACACCCCTCCGATGCCTAAGTCAGTAATCATTCCAGAAATATAATAACATGAAATTGAAATAAGAATCAAAATCGTACCTGAGGTTTTTGAAGCTTAAACAAGGATTCTTGGAGATGCTTTGAGGATCCAGAGGGCACTTACATAAAATATAACTTCAAGTGAATTGCGTTCCAAGCTCTTAGGAGCAGCTCACCTTCCATAGTAGCCAGCCTATATGGCCCCTTTCCAGCTTCTGAGTCTATTAGGTAAGGACCCTCCCATTTAGGTGCGAGTTTTCCATCTGATGGATTGGTAGTATTTTGAAAAGCTTTTCTGAGTACTAGATCTCCTACTTGAAATCTTCTGATCCTGAGATTCTTATTGTAAGATTTGGCCATCCTTTGCTGGTATGCTGCCATTCTAAACTTTGCAAGGTCTCTGATTTCATCGATTGTTTCTAGATCTTCAAGGAGCTCCTGCTTATTGGCTTCAAAATCTCGACAGCTTGTTTTGGCAGTCGGCATCACCATTTCATTGGGAATCACAGCTTCTGAACCAAATACTAAGGAGAATGGTGTTCGACCCGTAGCATTCTTGGAAGTTGTTCTGTCAGCCCACAATACGAAAGGTAGCTATTCAGCCCATTTCCCTTTTTTGGCTCCTAGCTTCTTCTTAAGATTATTGATGATGATCTTATTGCTCGATTCCGCCTGACCATTAGCTTGTGGATGTATGGTAGTCGAATTCACCATCTTGATGCCCCATGCTTCGCAAAAGCCAGTCGTTCTTTTTCCAATAAACTGAGATCCGTTGTCACACACTATTTCTGATGGGATTCCAAATCTTGTCAGGATATTCCTTTTAATGAAGGAAATCACTTCCTTTTCTCTAACTTGGATAAATGCTTCAACTTCAATCCACTTAGAGAAATAGTTCGTCATAGCCAACATGAGGACTTTTCCTCCAGGTGCTACAGGCAGCTTACCAACTATGTCCATGCCCCATTTCATGAATGGCCATGAAGATGATATTGAATGGAGCGGCTCAGCAGGCTGATGGAGGATATTGCCATGCCGCTGGCATGCATCACACTTCTGAACAAAATCCATCGCATCCTTCTTCATAGTAGGCCAATAGTATCCTATCCTCAATACTTTGGAAAATAGTGATCTGCCCCCAGCGTGATTGCCACAATCACCTTCATGAATATCCTGGAGTACTGCAAGTGCTTCAGGCTGCTCGAGGCATCTCAAGTATGGACCTGCAAGAGATTTCTTGTATAAGATACCATTTATTATTGAATACGGGATTACCTTGGTTCGGAAAAGCCTGGAATTCTTGTTTTTGGGGATTTCTCCTTTTTAGATAAATCTTCTGATAAGGTGTGTCCAGGATTCCCGAGGATCTTGAGAGTCTATCATTTCTTGATCTTTATCCGCTGTGACGTCATTAACCTCCTGTTCTTCAATTGCTGGGGTCAGGATGTGAGTTATGGGAATCTTGATGCCTTATGGGATCCTTAAAGATGATGCTAATTTTGCCAAAGCATCAGCTTCTGCGTTTTCTTCTCTAGGTACCTGTGATATGCTGCAATTTTCAAAAGATAATGCTAATTATTTTACGAGGTCTAGATATTTGGTTAGCCTTTCGCCTTTCACTGCATAGCATCCATTAAATTGGTTAGTTAATAACAGGGAATCGATAAAAACTTGAATTTGTTGGATACCCATATCTTTAGCGAGTTGTAATCCTGCAATTAAAGCTTCATATTCAGCTTCATTATTAGTAGCCTTGAATTCACAATGGATAGATAGAGGGATAATGTCCCCCTGTGGCGATTTCAGTAGCACACCCAATCGTGTTCCTCTAACGTTGGATGCTCCGTCCGTGTACAGGATCCAGCTGCCTGAAGCTTCTTCGAGCTGCTTGACCTCTAGTTCAACTTCTGGTAGTATGTCGCTGCTGAAATCAGCCACAAAGTTTGCGAGGGCTTGTGACTTGATTGCCGTTCTGGCTCATATACTATGTCATAGGCACTTAATTTAACTGCCCATTTTGCCATTCTTCCTGACATTTCTGGTTTTCCTAGGACACACTTAATAGGATAGTTAGTTTTCACATAAATAACATGAGTTTCAAAGTAATGCCTTAACTTTTGAGAAGCCATTATGAGAGCTAAAATCAATTTTTCTAAATAAGAATACCTGGTTTCAGCATCTAATAATGTTTTTTTTACGTAGTATACCGGATGTTGTTGTCCCTCATGATCTTTCACAAGCACAGCACTTACTGAGCTGCCTGAAACAGCTAGGTAGAGAGACAATGGTTCGCCCTTGACTGGTTGCATCAAAAGTGGAGCAAATGATAAATATTCTTTAAGGGAGCTCAAAGCTGCTTCATGCTTTTCCCCCCATTCGAACTTTTTGTTCTTCTTCAATATGTCATAGAATTCTTTGCTCTTCTCTGATGATCTCGATATGAATCTGTTAAGTGCTGCTACTCTTCCAGTTAATCTTTGAACTTCTTTAACACTTGTTGGAGATTTCAAGTTTATGATTGCTTGGATTTGTTCAGGGTTGGCCTCTATTCCTCTTTCAGTAACCATGAAGCCCAAGAACTTGCCGGCTCTTACTCCAAAATGGCACTTGGAAGGATTCAATTTCATGTTGAACTGATCCACGATATCAAAAGCAGCTTCAAGATCTCTAGGATGGTCCTTTGCTTTCTTCGACTTTACAACCATATCATTTATGTACACCTCCATGGTGTCCCCCAGTTTGTCTTTAAACATCATGTTGACCAGCCCTTGGTATGTGGCACCTGCATTTCGTAAACCAAAAGGCATTCCAATATAACAATAAATACCTGTGGGTGTCATGAAGGCCGTATCCTCCTGATCTGATGGTTCCATTTGAATTTGTTGAAAGCCCAGAGATACGTCCATAAAAGTTAGCATCTCGTGTCCAGTGGTTGTGTCCACCATAGAATCGATGTGTGGTAGAGGGAATGGATCTTTCGGGCAGGCCTTGTTTAGGTCTGTATAATCTACACATACCCTCCACTTACCGTTTTTCTTTTGGACTACCACCACATTAGCCAGCCATCGAGGATATTTAACTTCTCTAATCATTTTTGACTTGAGCAGCCTGTCAACTTCTTCTTGGATTATGATGTTTCTCTCAGGAGCGAACTTCCTTCTTTTCTGATGTATGGGCGTGAAAGATTTATCTATACCAAGTTTATGTGTAATAATATCTTTAGATATACCTGTCATGTCTTCATGTTTCCATGCAAACGTTGAGATTCTGAATTTTCAAGAGGTTCACGAGCTGCTACTCGGTATCTTCAGGTATATTGGTTCCTACTAGCACTTTGATTTTAGGATCTTCAGGATTGAGTTGAACTTCTTTGATTTCTAATTCCTTTGTCATCTGAATTCTTCGTGCCGGTTTCTTTAATTGCTATGCCGGCTTGGGCTTGATGGTGTTCTTCATAGCAAAAGTGTAGCAGTCCTTGGCTTCTTGTTGATCACTTAGTATTCTTACAACTCCCCAAGGTGTGGGAAGCTTCACACATTGATGATAGGTAGATGGAACTGCTTTCATGTCATGGATCCATGGCCTTCCCAAGATTACATTGCAACAAGGAAGGGAGTCAATTACGCATAATTTCTGCATGGAGTTGACTCCTTTAATGTAAACAGGATGTCTGATGTCTCCAACCGTATGCTTGGTTTCTCCGCTGAATCCTACTAACACTGAGGATCTTGGAATTATTTCTTCTTCTGGAATGCTCATCTTTTTAAGCACGTCTAATTGGATGATGTTGACTGAACTGCCATTGTCTATCAGGATCCTGCGAACATAATGGTTAGCAATACATAATGTAATTACCAGACTATCGTGGTGAGGATCCTGGATATCCAGCTTATCAGTTTCTTCAAAAGAAATGACTTTGTCGTCAGTCAATATCGCGTTCTTCTTTGGCCGACTCCCTTGATCCATCTTAGCTCTCTAGCGTGTCTCTTCGCTGATGAGAAAGAGGCTCCGCATATGTCAGATCCCCCTGAGATGAAGTTGATCACTTTAGCATTTGCTGGCGGTGATTGTACTCTTTTGGGCAGCTCAACAGCTTCTTGAGTTTCACTCTTCTTCTTGCCAGACAATTCTTTGAGATGCCCCTTGCTGAGCAGGTAATTGATTTCTTTCCGAAGGGCTATGTAGTCATCTGTTAAGTGCCCAAAGTCTTCGTGGTAGGCACACCATTTAGACTTATCTTTCCATGATCCTTGTTTCTCTGATTTTCTTGGCCACCTGGCTTTATCACCTAGATCATGCAAGGCACATAACAAACCACTTATGTCAACCGAAAAACAATAATCAGATACCTTTGGGAAGTCTTGTTCGTCGTCTTCATCTTCAACTTCATTGACCCTAGGATTATCATTCATGTAATAGGGTTTGGTTTGTTTTTGCTTTTCGGGAGAATCTGTCCTTCTGCCTAGTGACTCATCACCTCTTTTCTGGACCTTCTTATCATCTTCCAATCTGATGAACCTTAATGCCCTCGTTCTGACTTCATCAAGGTTCCTGCAAGGGGTCATAACCAAGTCATTATAAAAGCGGGAATCCCCTCTAATTCCCATTTTAAAAGCTTCTACAGCAGCTTCCATATCCAGGTTGGGGATATCCAAAGCTTCTCGACCGAATTTGGCCATAGAATCCCTTAAGGATTCGATGGGCTTCTGAACTATTCGGTATAAGTCACCCGTGAGCTTCTCAAAGCTCCAGCTGCAAGAAAACTGGTTATTAAACAGGTTAACTAAATGGGGAAAAGAAGTAAGGGTATTAGGAGGGACACTGAGCAGCCATTTCAAGGCTGGTCCTGTTAGTATTGAGCCGAATCCCTTGCATAGGCAAGCTTCTTTGATGTTCACAGGAATGGGGTTGATTTCCATCTGTTCCCTGTATTGTGCCATGTGCTCCTCAGGATCCGTGGTCCCATAGTAGAGTTTCATGTTGGGGGTTTGAATTCTTTTTGGTATCTCTACGTCACAAATGGGCCATGCAAACTTAAAAACTCTGTGGCTACCTACTGGCACTTCAGGAATTGGACGACTAACACCAGGGACACTCGAGATCATGTCCTTTAACCTCTGAAGTTCCCTAGCAATAGTCGGGTTGATACCTGCATCGTGCACAGTTCCTTAGTTAGGGTTAACATAAAAATTATCAAAGTTGTTACCAGCCCTGAAAGTTTGAAGATGGATATGGGGTCCACATTCAGCATCTCTAAGGATAGTCGGCTCAGTTGTGGTTCCCACTTGCATGGGGATGAAGTCTCCCTCATGCATCTCCTAAGATGAACTTGGGAAAATGCCTGCAGAGACAGTAGGGTTAGAGAATAAGGATCCTTGGGGATCTTGAGCAGCTCGGAAGCGGCTCGGATATTGCTGGAATGGTTGAGATGAAGATCCCCGTAGCATCTGAGTAGTAGGTGCCACTGACTGCTGAGTCCAAGGCTCTTGAAGGTTTGACGGTGTAAACCGCTGCGGTTGAGGTATAGGTTGTTGTACTGAGACTCTTGGCACCTGCTGGCTTAAAACCCCGGCTGGTTGCTGGCTCGAGCATCTCAGCGGTTGGTGACTTCCATATCCTCTGTAGTAAGATTCTGGGGGCTGCTCGGAGTAGAATCCAGAGTCTTCTAGATCTATCACCCTGGAAGTCTTCTGATGCTGAGAGCCTGAGAATCCTGCAGTAGTAGCTGTTGCAATACCTGACTTTGGAGTAGTAGAGGGATTTGCTTCCTGTTTCGGCTGCTCCGAGATTTCCGGAGAGTCAAAACCGAATGATTTTGGCATCAAAGGGCTGATTTCCTGTACTGGTTTCTTCAATTCCATGATCTCCTTCATCATTTTCTTGTTGGTTTTGGCTTGTTCATCCATATGAGTCTTCATCTGCCTGATCAAAACATACAGATCGTTATTAGAAATAGCAGGGTCAGTGGACGTACCTTGAGACCCAGAAAAAGTGGGATATTCCACTCTTTTAGCGTCGACGTCGGTCACTTTCTTCGTCATTGGGGGAAGACCAGTGCTGACAGTTGGCTTAGAGGATGAAATAGATTTTGAGGTAAACTTTGGTTGACTCGAAATTTTCAAGAATCGGTTATGGGAAGAAGATCAAGGCTCTTAATCGAATTCAAACACCGTTTGCCCCACGGTGGGCGCCAAATTGTTTTGGTCAAAAAATGCCTAAGCAATTAGTTGATCAAACTTTGTAAGTGAGGTAGAGTGTTTGATGTAAATAGAGATGAAAATGTAAATTTGGAGATTGACGCGAGGATGTAACGAGGGAAAAATCCAGGAATCCTTGAGTATCCTCAAAGAGCCTAGCAAAAAAAACCTCGGGAGCCGACTTAAAGTGCCTGCTGCCTGAAACTTTTATATAATCGAAAAGTGTTCAAGTACAAATGAAATGAGCTCGTATTCTACGTGTTACAGAGAGTTTTGATAGCAAGTCCCGTGTGTTGTGTGAAAGCCTAAAGCTTAATATAAAGAGATTACATCGCAACAATATCTCCTAAAACCTAGCAACTAACTCCACGTCTCCCACTTAGCCGTTTGAAGTCCACTTAGTCCACGTTTCTGTTAGCTGACCGGGTCTTTAGGACACGTGATCCATGTTGGAATTAACCTTTGAATAACAAACAAAAGGGGAAAAGCAATAGTTAGTCAAGAAATATAGTTCAGGATCCTTACAGCGAAGTGCTTGCGAGCTGATGCGAGCTGCTCAATATCTCCTGAAATCTGGTACCAACACTAGCCACTTGGGATATTTGACTTCTCTGGTCATCTTGGTTTTGAGAAGCTTGTCAACTTCCTCCTGTATGATTGCGTTCTTCTTGGGAGCAAACTTTCTCCTCTTTTGCTATATGGGCCTGAAATAATGATCTAAACCAAGTTTATGAGTAATAACATGTTTAGGTATACCTGTCATGTCCTCATGCTTCCAGGATAAAGTTGAGGTTCTAGCCTTCAGAAGCTGAACTAATTCTTATTCAACACCTAGTGGGATGCCTGTACCTACGAGCACCTTGATTTCAGGATTCTCAAGGTCTAGATGGACTTCTTTTACATCAAACTCCATGTCCTCATGTACTTCAAGTGCTCTTTTCTGCAATTACTATACCTTTGTCATCTTGGTTGTCACACCCCCAAATAACCACCAACGGAGTTTATACCGTTAAGGGGTGCGGCTAGACCAGGATCCATAACCATTAGTTACAAATACTAAATGAATCAGAGTTAGTTCAAAAATCAGTTATAAAGTAAAGCCTCAAATATAAACGCAGCGGAATAAGTATTGTCTTTAGCACTAACCACGTGCTTTACAAATCAATGTATTAAATCCCAATTTAGTTTAATTAAAATAAAAGTCTTCATGTGCCATGCCAACCCGCTCCGGATACTCCTTAGCGATCTGCAAAAGTTTAAACCACGCAAGTGTCAACCTCACGGTTGGTGAGTTCACAGTGGGCTTGTCATCCATTGGCCCGGTCTCATAATCATAATTTGTATCAAGGTATACTTACATAGTATTCGTTTGAGAAAAGCGATGCTAAATGTTATGTCTTAGTTTATAAAGGAATTGTCCGTGACCTACGTCATCGGGTATGAACTAGCTTTGTAAAGTTAAAGTGCTCAACCGATATCGCGGGTAGCTAATCCGTTGTTCCATGCACTAAGGAAGTTTGCACCAAAGCTGACTATAATTTTATTGTAGTGGCCGTGCCATCTAGTACTGCGGACCTACGTCATCGCGGTTTTGCCTCCCCCGTGTCCTCTCGGGATCACAGTCAAATAGGCTGATATTGTACCTCCGTGCACTCCCCGTGCCACGGGGCGGAGTTTGTCAAACTCCAGTAGATCTACCCAACATCCCCTCGCTTTACAATTAATGGTACAATTAGTTGAGGACTTTTAAGTTTTCAAGGCATCCTTAGAAATCATGTGATATCATGTGGTTTAGACTTTAACCTACACTAGTCATATTAAAGCGGTTTACTGGATTCTCATGAATCTCAAAAGTGTTTTCAGTTTTGTTTTAGAAATCGTTGTTTTGGTAATTCGCAAGTGCTTCCCATAAAGCACTTCAAGTTCTTCAAGTGGGTGCCGAGCACTCCAAGTTTTCAAATTTATCAGGGAGGTGCCTAGCACTCTCGAGTTGTCAGCATTGTTTTACTTTTAGGTATTTGGTGTGACCCAAACGAGTTCACGGTAATCGGGTTAGTGACACTCACATTTGGTTGCACTGCTACACTTGCTTATAATCCAAGTATTGCTTATCGAAGACCTATGAACACGTTTAGGTCTTAAGTATTAGTTTCGTGTCTAATCTTTACTTAACGTCACTATGGCCCATAACATAGCACGTTGGAACTATGACTCGACATACAGACACACGACACCAATGGTTGATCATAAACAAGGGTTCATATATATCAGAAATCAAAGCATGTATCATCGTGGCATAATCATGTAAGTCATGGCATAACATTCAAGCAAATTGTACAAGTTTAGATTCTGGTCTCAGTTTCGCTAGCAGTTTCGCTAGTCAGTTTCGCTGTGTGCACGGGCAGCACTTTCGCTAGGCAATGCCCGATGACACGGTTTCGCTGGGCTAGTTTCACTCGAAACTGTTGGCACAGTTTCGCTAGCCTAGTTTCGCCCGAAACTGGTTTGAACTTTCATTCAGGGAATTTCGCTCGGTAGATTCGCTCGAGCTGGTCTGGTTGGTTTACCCGGCGACACTGCAGTTTCGCTGCATAGTGTCGCTGGAAGGAGATATACATAGTTTCGCTGGACAGTTTCGCCCAGAGAACACCACAGTTTCGCCGGTCGCGAAAAACATACGGATCAGCCTAAAAATCAACCTAACAGCTTCCATTTTACATGCAATTCATTGTTTAGCATACATAGGCATTTACCAACATAAATCAGTAAGCTTTAACACCTTAAACATGCATTTTATCCTCAAATCTCCAAAATACATTTAAAACCCTAAAATGACTAAAATAGCATAAATCTTTATCATGGATCAGTTTTACACGTAAAGTTATCAACTTTATGGTAGATCTAGCATTACTAAGCATTCCTACAGAAGATCTAATGATATCATGAAGGTTTAAGCATGCTTTATGAAGAAATACATAGAAAACACATAAAAATGGCATAAAGGAAAGGTTTTGGGACTCACGATTCGATCAGGGAATCGAATGGATGTTGTCTTGGGCCGAGATCTTGGTTTCTCTTGATGGTTTTCGGCTGATCAGATTTCCAGGGAAGGTTGTGTGTGTTTGTGGTGTAAATGAGGCAAATAGGAGAACTAGGGTTTATTAAGATTATTTATATCAGGAGCTAGTTTCGCTGGCAGTTTCGCTGGCCCAGCGAAACTGGCTTTGGTCACATTTAACTGATTAGTTTAGCTAGCTACCGGGCGACACTACAGTTTCGCCCGGTAGTTTCGCTGGCTGCACAACTTAGGCACTTTTCACATAATCAAGGATTTACAATTTGTCATGCTATTCATAATATTAAATCATGCATTTAAATCACATTGCACATAATGACAACAATAAATGAACACATAGCACGTATGGGCGGGTTCGGTGATCAACCAAAGGACGTGGACGTATTCGGCCTAGTTAAGCATTAGTTACTAAGTTAACACTTATAATCGTAACTAACGGAATTGTCTAACGGAAGTAAACCTTGAAATTCTCGGATGTCACATTGGTGGTGTTTTTCATCGAAGTTGAGTAACTAATCTTGGCTTCCCGCTGGTCGCTTTCAATCCTTACAACTCCCCAAGGTATGGAAACTTGATGCATTGATGATAAGTTGAAGGGACCACTTTCATTTCGTGTATCTAGAGCCTGCCAAGAATTATATTTCAACAAGAAAGAGAATCTATAACCCAAATATTTTGCATAGAGTTTGCCCCCTCTATGTATAATGGTAACCTGATATCCCTAACGGTGCTTTTAGTATCACCACTGAAGCCAACCAATACTGAGGATCTGGCAACTATTTCAGTTTCCGGGATCCCCATCTTCTTTAGCACATCAAGACGAATTATGTTTACTGAGCTTCCATTATCAATCAGGATCCTGCGAACATAATGGTTAGCAATATATAAAGTGACCACACGACTATGATGGTGGGGATCCTGGACATGAGAATGGTCGCTCTCATAAAAGGATATGAGTTTGTCTTGAGTTAAGGTGGATGTCCGGATAGGTCTGTCACCCTGATCACATTTGGAATCCTTAGCATGTTTCTTGGCTAAGGAATAAGAAGTGCCATAGATGTCTGAGCCTCCTGATATGAAGTTAAATTTTTTAAGCATCCTGAGGCGGAGAAGCTGCTCTTTGAGGAATCTTTTCGGCTTCCTGAGTTTTTATCTTCTTTCGGCCTATCAACTCTTTAAGATGCCCCTTAATGAGTAGGTAGCTGATTTCCTTCCGAAGTGCTATGCATTCATCTGTTAGGTGGCCAGTCTTCGTGGAAGGCATACCACTTGGTTTTGTCTTTCCAGGATCCCTGCTTATCATTTTTTCTATGCCATGTTGCCTTTTCACCAAGATCTTGCATTGCACACATTAAACCACCAATATCAACAGAGAAACAATACTAAGATACCTTAGTGTACTCCTCATTGTCATCATCTTGATCAACAACATTGACTTTTTGATTATCTGGTTTGGAGTATGGACGGTATCTATACGGCAACAGGGGGATTCCGACTTCTTATTGTTGGGATCATATTTAGGAATATCCAGCCCTTGGTGGATCTTCTTGTCGTCTTTCAAACGGATAAATCTCAAGGCTCTGATGCGTACTTCGTCAAGGTTCCTGCAAGTAGTCATAACGAGGTCATCATAAAAACGGGATGTCACACCCCAACTGACGGCGGAATACGTCGGGGCATGACGATTGTCCAGATGCTCATGACAACTAATTTAAAGTTGAAATATATTTAACATGCCTTTTTATTTCATTTATTGGACTATTTTACAAACAGGAAACAGACAAAACATAAGAACATAAGTATTGTAATTAAACATTATTTAACTAGGTCCAGCATCCTATAGTGATCACATACTGGCTCAAACACGATTACCTGCAACATATATAAGATAAAGTGTCAACTACAAAAGTAGTTGGTGAGTAAACATAGGTTTGATACATAATATCAGTATAAAGCATGCGATCCATGTGTTAGGTAAATGTTCATAGAATATGATAAACAAGTATTGTAATAGTGTAAACAACCGCATATCAAACCCTTGACAATTAGGCTTCCAATCACTTGACGCCTCTAGGCAGGCCAAATGGGTTGTCAAACCAATAGATCTATTATTGTTACCCCGGCTCGGTATGTTAATGAGTACGCATGCTAGTGTAATAGAATACAACAACAACAATGGTCTGAACAAGTTTAACACATCAAGAACACACATAACGAGCATAGGATTCGCATTTTGTTTTAAAGAAGTAAATGTAGTGTTTGGAATTTGAGCTAGAGATACATGTTACACCCCAAAGTATTAAAAGAGAAGGGGCTATGAATACTCACTTGATAAGGAGATATGATGTAAGAGATATCGCCGATTTGTGAAAGGTAAGTAACTCAGAGGTTATCCTAATGAATCAAATAGGATATATGAATATAGGAAATCAAAATAAACCAAGTTTTAAGTATTTTATAAGTGTTATATTTGATTAGGTCAAAATTACCATTTTACCCTTTTATAGGTAAATTAGGGTTTTAGTATTTGTTTAGTATTTTCATTTATTTAACACTTTTGGACTTATATATACTTATTATATATATATAAATATGTTCTAAGACCAAAAATCAAGTCCTAATACTTTCTGGTTTATTTATTATTAAATAAATATATTCAAACCCTAATTTTGGTAAAATAATTAAATAATTATCAAACCTCACTAGATTTTGGAATAAACTTAGGTTTTTATTCATAATATGATATTATGACATTCTTGAAAATAGAAAACCTTAGTTTTGTGTCGTTTATCCAGTTTTGACAAAACAATGACTTGAAAACCTTAATTCATAAAATTATAAAAACTTAGGGTTTTATTCATTAAGATATATTATAATATTCCTCAAAATAGTAAACCTTAATTCAATATCTTTTACTCGATTTGGGCAGAACAACGACCCGGAAACCCTAATTTTGGCACATTTTTATATAAAATATCAAATGATTAGATATCATGAAATTGACATAGGGGTTCTTTAATATATGTTAAAACATATTAACCCTCAAAAATTCAGACCCTAATACCTTCCCAATTGCCCAAAATTAAAGATTTATCTTAAGAACCCTAATGTTGACACGAATTTAAAAAGCATACTTAGAATTTGAATTTGACAAAACTGAGAGAGGTTTTTGTTAATCATACCTAGAGGGCCTTGACTGCTGAACTTGAGCTTCAAAGTCGAAACGAGTTGGGAGAATTGGACAGAACAAACTTCTGAGTTTTCTAGGGTTTTTAAAAGGAAGATTTGCGAAATTGGTGAGGAATTCGATCGAGACATGGCTACTATTTATACTTGTCGAGGTCGCAGGGGGTTCCTACACATTGCTATGGTGACTAATTTCGTTAAAATCGATATCTGGATAGCAAATTCATGGAGAACAAGTCAAAGTGACAAGGCTGATAGCGACCTGGTCGCAATTTGGGCGGCGGTACGCGACGGAGGAGGAGGGGAGCTCGGCGACCCGCGAAGGAGTTTGCAGTTTTGGCATTTTTGGTCCCTTAAGTTTATATTTACATTTTAAGCCCCAGATTTCTCCAAAACTGTTATTTTATGCACCAAAACATTATAAAACATGTTTATAAAAGTTTTTAAGGCTCGGAACATGCTCGATGATATACGGATACGTGCGTTTCATAACTTTCAATAATTTATACTTTTAGTCCCTCAACTTTTGTTTTGTGAGTTTTACCTTTATATCTTTCGATGTAATCAATGTTTTAAGTTTAATATGATATTAGAATACTTTCTTAAGATTCATAAGACTCGGGATACGTTTAACGAGGTATAAAATATATAATTTATATATATTTATTTATATATTATTTGTTAAAAATTATGAAAAATCACCAAAATTCATTAAAATTCATCATAATTCACCATATTAATTCTTGATATAGAATTCATTAAATATAATGTTATGGAATAATAGAATGAGAATTTTTGGAATGTGCGAACTCCCGGTTAATACCAAAATCGCACGAAAACTCGTATTTTTTTGCTATTTTTGTTTTAAACCGCAAACTTTTGCGAAATTTAATATATATTTACTTGTGTGTATGACTAGTATGACCCACAAGTATTGTACATATTTAGAATGCTAGAGTTTTTCGGTTTTGCATAAATAACAAAAACGATCGAGTTATAGATCCAATTCGCGATAAATTGAAACATCGAATGTCATGAATATTGTGGTTAAAGGATTTAATCATATAATAAATGAAATAACAATATAGGATGTGAAACGATTCTTTATTTATTATCAACCATGATAGGAAACGGGTTGGGTATTTACAAATGGATTAACCGAAGTGTTACAGTCTCCCCTACTTTAGGAAACTTCGTCCCGAAATTAAATTTGAGAAGACTGCCTGAACAGATGAGGATATCTTGTCTTCATTTGGTCCTCACGTTCCCAGGTAAACTCTGGTCCACGTTTAGACTCCCAACGAACCTTGACAATTGGTATGCGACTACGTTTGAGTTGTTTGACTTCGCGATCCATGATTTCTACGGGTTTTTTGATGAATTGCATGGTTTCGTCAATACGAATGTCATCAAGAGGAACATGAAGATTTTCATCAGCTAGATACTTGCGAAGATTTGACACATGAAACGTAGGATGAACATTGGCTAACTCTTGTGGTAGTTCGAGTCGATAGGCTACTTTACCAACTTTTTTGAGAATTTTGAATGGACCTACATAACGAGGTGCTAGTTTCCCTTTCTTACCAAATCGAACGATTCCTTTCCAAGGGGATACCTTGAGAAGGACTAAATCGCCGACTTTGAATTCAAGGGGTTTTCGTCGTTTATCAGCATAGCTTTTCTGACGACTTCTAGCAGCAAGTAAGTTGTCACGAACCTGAGAAATTTTGTTAGTCGTTTCTTGTATTAGTTCGGGACCAGTGATTTGAGCTTCACCAATCTCGTTCCAACATACGGGTGAACGACATTTTCTACCATAGAGTGCTTCAAATGGTGCCATACTGATGCTTGAGTGATAACTATTGTTATATGAAAACTCGGCTAATGGTAAATGGGAATCCCCATTTCCACCAAAATCAATGACACAAGCGCGAAGCATATCTTCTAGAGTTTGGATTGTGCGTTCAGTCTGGCCATCAGTTTGTGGATGATAAGCACTGCTGAGATCCAAACGAGTTCCCAAGGTAGATTGAAGAGATTGCCAAAAATGAGAAAAACAACGACCGTCTCGATCTGATATGATGCTTAAAGGAGTACCGTGACGACAATCGACCTGTTTGACGTAAATACGGGCTAGTTTCTCGGCTCCATCGTTTTCACAAATAGGGAGAAAGTGAGCAGATTTGGTTAAATGGTCGACAATTACCCAAATGCTATCATGGCCACTAGAAGTACGCGGGAGTTTAGTGATGAAATCCATTGAGATGTTTTCCCATTTCCAGATAGGTATTTCTGGTTGTTCGAGTAAACCAAACGGTCGTTGGTGCTCGGCCTTGACTTTTGAGCAAGTAAGACATTTAGCCACAAAGAGCGCGATGTCTTTCTTCATTCCAGACCACCAATAATGCGTTCGAAGATCCTGGTACATTTATCTGCACCGGAATGAATGGAGTAACGAGATTTGTGAGTCTCGTTCATGATGGTGGTACGAAGATCGTCTCGGTTAGGAATCCAGAGACGATTCATGAAATAAAGAAGGCCATTGGATTTAGTTTCTAGTTGAAGTTCAGCACCACAAGACATTTCTTCGTACATGTTACCTTCTGTAACTGATATGTGTTGTACCTCAAAAATACGGGTTTGAAGATCAGATAACGAATGAGTGGTTTGAAAAAGAACTGGTTTAAGGTGTTCCTTACGACTAAGTGCATCGGCCACAACATTTGCCTTACCTGGGTGGTAGAGAATATTGCAGTCATAATCGTTCAGAAGTTCAACCCAACGACGTTGGCGCATGTTAAGTTCCTTTTGATTGAAAATATGTTGGAGGCTTTTGTGGTCAGTATAGATTATGCATTTGGTTCCATAAAGGTAGTGTCTCCAAATCTTCAAGGCAAATACAGCAGCACCAATCTCGAGATCGTGCGTTGTATAATTCTTTTCATGAATCTTGAGTTGTCTTAAAGCGTAGGCGATCACTTTTCCTCGTTGCATGAGAACGCAACCGAGGCCTAGATTTGAGGCATCGCAGTAAACGACAAAGTCGTTGTTTCCGTCAGGAAGAGTTAAAAAAGGAGCGTTGCATAACTTCTGTTTGAGAGTTTGAAATGCTTCTTCTTGAGCAAGACCCCACTCGAATGATCTTTCTTTTTGTGTTAGGGCAGTGAGTGGTACTGCAATCTTGGAAAAGTTTGAAATGAAACGTCGATAATAACCTGCTAGTCCAAGGAATGAGCGGATTTCAGTAGGGGTACTTGGGGTACTCCAACTTTTTATGGATTGGATTTTGGCAGGATCAACATGGATACCCTTGTCATTGACAATGTGTCCTAAAAATTGAACTTCCTTAAGCCAAAATTCACATTTAGAGAATTTGGCGTAAAGTTGTTCTTTCTTTAGGAGTTCCAAGATTTGACGTAAGTGAATTTCGTGTTCAGACCTTGATTTAGAGTAAATGAGGATATCGTCAATAAAGACAATGACGAACTTGTCAAGATAAGGTTTACAAACGCGATTCATGAGATCCATGAATACTGCTGGTGCGTTTGTCAATCCAAATGGCATAACAGTGAATTCGAAATGACCGTAACGAGTGCGAAAAGCGGTTTTATGAACATCCTCCTCTGAAACACGAAGTTGATGATAACCGGAACGAAGATCGATTTTTGAAAAACAATTGGCTCCTTGAAGTTGGTCAAAAAGGTCATCGATTCGAGGCAATGGGTATCGATTCTTAATGGTAAGTTTATTGAGTTCACGATAATCGATACACATTCGGAATTTACCAGCCTTCTTTTTGACAAATAAGACAGGTGCTCCCCAAGGTGAGGAACTAGGTCGAATGAATCCTTTGTCGGAAAGTTCCTGGAGCTATTTAGATAACTCCTGCATTTCCGAGGGCGCTAGGCGATAAGGTGACTTTGCAACGGGAATAGCACCAGGAATAAGATCGATACGAAAATCAAATTGACGAACGGGAGGTAGACACTTTATGTCTTCAGGAAACACTTCAGGAAAATCTTGGACGATTGGAATGTCTTCGATTTTATTTTCTTCCTCCCGAACTTCCATGATGTGGGCCAGAAATGCCACATACTCCTTGCGTAAGTATTTTCGGGCTTTAGTACAAGACATAAGCTTCAACCCACTTGATGGTTTATCGCCATGAACCACTAGAACCTGATTATCCGGACGAGGGAGACGGATGATTTTGTCAAAGCAGACGAGTTCTGCGTGATGTCGAGATAACCAATCCATGCCAATGATAATATCAAAACTCCAGAGAATCATAGGTATTAGATCGATAGAGTAGGTGTGATCTTTGAAGTTTAAAGTGCAGTTATGAATAATAGAATTGAGAGTGATTGGCTTTCCGTCCGCAACTTCGACCGAGATGGAAGGATTAAGAATAGTACGTGGAATAGCAAGTAAAGGTTCAAAGTCCAAAGAAACAAAACTCCTATCGGCACCCGAATCAAATAAAACAGAAGCATAATGATTATTTACTAAGAACATACCATTAACGACTTCCTGGTTAACCTGAGCTTGGTTGGTATTGAGATTGAAAGCACGTGCAGGTGCTCCACGGTTATTGTTGATCGGAGGGTTGGTGATTGCAAGTCTGGGACAAGTACTGCGAAAGTGACCAGGGTCTCCACAGTTGTAGCAGGCTCGGATATTTGGAACTTGAGCATTCATAGGTTGAGCCAGACGTTGCGTCATAGGATGAGTCCTCAAAGGTTGAGCTTGCATCGGAAAACGAAAAACGTTGATCATATGACCAAAACGTCCGCAATTGACACACTTCCAGCAAGGAGTAGTGGTAGGATGGTGATATTTACAAATATTACACTCCGGATGGGGTCCAACATAAGGTTTCTTGGCAGGAGGAGCAGCGGGTTTGGAAGGAGTAACGGTGGTAGGAGTGGTGGTTACAGCGAAGTTTTTAGCATTCCTCTTTCTTTTGTTTGATCTTGCAGACGAGGACTCAGCTTTTACCTCCTTTTCCTTCCCCTTTTTCTTGGTTTTTACATCCTTCTTGTACCCTTTCCGAGTCAAGTTCCCGGCTTTAACATGGTTATCAGTCAACCTTCCAGCAAGGTGCATGGCTTCATCGAGAGTTGGGGGTTTACTTGCCCAGAGAGCATTTTGGATGATCATAGGCAGACCACCAATGTAATTTTCAATGCATAAATATTCTGGAGAGGCCATATCGGGCAACAAAAGTTTTAGTTCTTGAAAACGGTCCATATAAGCTTGACTTTCTCCACTGTCTTGTTCCAAGTCATGAAATTCATCTTCGAGCATTTTCATTTCACTACGCGGGCAGAATTTCTCTTTTATTATATTCTTGAATTGACTCCAAGGTAAAGCCAGAGCGTTATCGAAACCGCGGAGTCGTTTTTCACCATTCCACCAAGTAAGAGCTTTCTTGGTCAAAGAACTGCTAGCACGACAAACTTTCAAGTTTTCAGCGCATTCGCTATTGGTGAAGGTATTCTCTATACCTTCGAACCATTGGAGTAGACCGGTAGGGCCTTCAGATCCAGAGAATTTGGGAGGATTACATGAGTTGAAATGTTTGAATGAGCAGTTAGTAGCAGCATCGTGATTGTTGTGATTAGTATTCAGACCTTGTTGAAGCTGAACCATCATATTAGGAATGACGGTTGCCATCTGGGTGGCGATTAAAGAGGCCATCTTACAGTCCTTGTTGCCCTTACGCTGACCACGAAAATGAGTCGACATGCTAAAGAGAAAGAAAAATGCTTGTGAGACCAGTGATAAGACATGATTGATAATCACTTTGGAACACGAGTGATTGTTGTATAAATTGTTAGAGAACCATAAAATATCGAGGATCTTTGTAAATCATAGGATCACATTGTCTTTGATAAAAAGAGAGTGGTTCTCGTTTCCCGATTGGGAAATTACAACCGTGACTAATCAGGGTTATTAATAATTCTTGGCAGTATGTGATATGCTTTGGCCTAATAGGTTCTGACACTCTCACCAAGGGCTTCCAAATAGGCATCCGGTTCCATACGGCTGATCCGGATTTATGCGCAATGCCTACTTGGATAGACCCCTAGCTACTGGCATCTTCCCCCTTCTAGTTATTACATGTCTACTGACAGGAATCTAACCCCAACGGATTCAAAATCAGAAATCAATTTCCTAAAATGGTACGTAAGGCACCGTTACCAAGGAAATAGGCTAGGAAGCCTAAAGATTCCGTGTGTATTAAGTGTTTCAACAGTAAAACGAGATTTTGAGAAAGGCATAGTTAAGTAGCATATAAGGACATCATATAATATAATAGGCATACTAACATGAGTTAATCATGTAGGACACCTAAGGCATAGTCTAGGTTATCCAGTTCTAATAACCTAAATCCATATAACCAAGGCTCTGATACCAATCTGTCACACCCCAACTGACGGTGGAATACGTCGGGGCATGACGATTGTCCAGATGCTCATGACAACTAATTAAAGTTGAAATATATTTAACATGCCTTTTTATTTCATTTATTGGAATAGTTTACAAACAGGAAACAGACAAAACATAAGAACATAAGTATTGTAATTAAACATTATTTAACTAGGTCCAACATCCTATAGTGATCACATACTGGCTCAAACACGATTACCTGCAACATATATAAGATAAAGTGTCAACTACAAAAGTAGTTGGTGAGTAAACATAGGTTTAATACATATTATCAGTATAAAGCATGCGATCCATGTGTTAGGTAAATGTTCATAGAATATGATAAACAAGTATTGTAATAGTGTAAACAACCGCGTATCAAACCCTTGACAATTAGGCTTCCAATCACTTGACGCCTCTAGGCAGGCCAAATGGGTTGTCAAACCAATAGATCTATTATTGTTACCCCGACTCGGTATGTTAATGAGTACGCATGCTAGTGTAAAAGAATACAACAACAACAATGGTCTAAACAAGTTTAACACATCAAGAACACACATAACGAGCATAGGATTCGCATTTTCTTTTAAAGAAGTAAATATAGTGTTTGGAATTTGAGATAGAGATACATGTTACACCCCAAAGTATTAAAAGAGAAGGGGCTATGAATACTCACTTGATAAGGAGATATGATGTAAGAGATATCGCCGATTTGTGAAAGGTAAGTAACTCAGAGGTTATCCTAATGAATCAAATAGGATATATGAATATAGGAAATCAAAATAAACCAAGTTTTAAGTATTTAATAAGTGTTATATTTGATTAGGTCAAAATTACCATTTTACCCTTTTATAGGTAAATTAGGGTTTTAGTATTTGTTTAGTATTTTCATTTATATAACACTTTTGGACTTATATATACTTATTATATATATAAATATGTTCTAAGACCAAAAATCAAGTCCTAATACTGTCTGGTTTATTTATTATTAAATAAATATATTCAAACCCTAATTTTGGTCAAATAATTAAATAATTACCAAAGCTCACTAGATTTTGGAATAAACTTAGGTTTTTATTCATAATATGATATTATGACATTCTTGAAAATACAAAACCTTAGTTTTGTGTTGTTTATCCAGTTTTGACAAAACAATGACTTGAAAACCCTAATTTAAGCATAAATATTAAATAAATATCAAAACAATTCATACAATTATAAAAACTTAGGGTTTTATTCATTACGATATATTATAATATTCCTCACAATAGTAAACCTTAATTCAATATCTTTTACTCGATTTGGGCAGAACAACGACCCGAAAACCCTAATTTTGGCACATTTTTATATAAAATATCAAATGATTAGATATCATGAAATTGACTTAGGGGTTCTTTAATATATGTTAAAACATATTAACCCGCAAAGATTCAGACCCTAATACCTTCCCAATTGCCCAAAATTAAAGATTTATCTCAAGAACACTAATTTTGACAAATGGATTAACCAAAGTGTTACACGGGAATCCTTAGGGAGCCCCATTTTAAAGGCTTCTACGGCTGCTGCCATATCCAGATGGGGAATCATGAGAGATTCTCGTCCGAATCTAGCGATGTATTCTCTGAGCGGCTCATCTGGCTTCTGAATTACTCGATATAGATCGCCTGTGAGCTTCTCAAAGGTTTAGCTACAAGAAAATTGATTTTTAAACAGGTTAACTAGATGAGAAAATGATGTAATAGTATTAAGAGGAATGCACAGTAGCCATTTCATGGCTGGTCTTGTTAAGGTTCAACCAAAGCCTTTGCACAGACAGGCTTCTTTGATTTCTATTGGAATGGGATTGATCTCCATGCGCTCCATGTAATGTGCCACGTGCTCTTCGGGATCCGTGGTTCCATCATAAAGTTTCATGCTTGGAGTCTGGAAACACTTCGGGATCTCAACTTGAGAAATCGGCCAAGTGAACCTAGAAATCTAGTGGCTTTCCAAGGGGACCTTAGGAATATGTTTCAGGATTCCTGGAACACTTGAGATCATCTCTTTCAACTTCTGGAGCTCCCTGGCAATACTTGGATGAATACCTGCATCATAAGGAGCACCCTAGTTAAAAGATATAGGAACTGAGTTGGACACATTACCTGGACCAGGATTCTGGATTGGGATCCTGGGGTCATATCCATAATTTATTGGGATGCTCGGCTCCGTAGTGGCTGCTGTTTGCATGGGAATTAAGTCACCATCATGTACTTCTGAGGAGCTTGTCCTGAAGGCTCCTGCACAGAAAGGTTAGAATGTTGATATACCTAGGAATTCTGGCCTGGGTTCCCAGCGGAAAAAGGATATCCTTGAGAAGGCGCAGCTAAGGATCCAAATGACAATGGAGTCCAAGGATATTTGGAGCGTGGCTACGAGGATTCTGGCGGGATGGCTCCTGAGAATCCAGCATTACTCCTTGCATATCCAGCGGCCTGGGAAGTCATCGTAGGGGCTGTAGTGAATCATGCTGTCAATTTGTAATTGTAGCGAGTTGCATCTGAGGATCAAGAGGCATTGAAGTCAAGGTGCCTAGGAAATAGAGGACTTTGCTCCTCCATAGGTTTCTTAGACTTCATAAGCTCCTCAATTTCCTTCATCACCGTTTGATTAGTCTTTTCTTGTTGATCCATCTGATTTTTCACCTGTTTAATCAAAGTAAACAAATCGTTGTTAGTAATAACAGGATCAACAGATTGAACCTGGGATCCCGTGAACACGAGATAATTGGTTTTTCTCGGCTGTTCATCCACTTTCTTCTGTCGATCATTGGGCTTCTTCTGGCTTCCTGGAGCAGAAGGAAGAGGAGGAATTAAGGATGATAGAGAGGCCGAAACAGACTTTTGTTGAGTCGACATTTTCAGATTAGAAATCAAATGGAGTGAATGAAAAATGGAATTTTTGTAGGATGTAGCACAACTTGCCCCACGGTGGGCGCCAAATCGTTTTGGTAAAAAATCAATAAGATGATTTTATATTCCAAACTTAGAATGTGAGGTAGTGTGCTTGTCAATATGCTCGAAATGTAAAGTTGAACACAAGGATGTAACGAGGGAAAAATCTAGGATCCTTCGAGTTGCCTTTAGGAATCCTAGAAAAAAACCTCAGGAGCCAGCCTAAAGAGCATGCTTCCTCACTAATTTATTGATACGAAACTAGAAATTACAAGTGTTTTGGAGGTTTGATCGATCGATGCTAAATGTTACAATGATTGAATGCTATCAGAGCTAAAGTGTATCGGTGTTTTGTGTCCCTAAATCGATCGAATCCTCGATTATATAAAGATTACAAGAATAACTAACTATCCAGGATTCCTGGGATCCTATCGGCCAACTAACTTGACCGTTAGAGCTTCCTTCGTCTACTTGGTCCACGATCTTCTTTAGCTGGAGCTTGAATCTCGGAGGTAGTTGATGACTCAACAATACCTGGGTCGAATAAACACATGGCAGTTAGAAGGGTTAGTCGAATAAAATAAATCAGGATACCTTGTCAAGTAGGATTCCCAAACTATAGTAGGATTCCTGAACTATCCTTTCAGGACCAGATTTGAGCATCTAGTTCTCATACGATTCATCACACAAGTGTGGAAATCATGTGTGATGGTCGATTTGGGTTGGATTCGCCTCAACGATCACTCATGGGTGATCTCTAAAACTCAAAAACACACACTAAGACCAAGAACACACACACAAGAGGCTCTCTGCAGTAGGCAAACCTTGATGCGTGCTCAATAGGGTTTTTCCAAGTAGTATTTATACTACTAGTGTGCTGGGGACAAAGAGAATGTTTGACACGACACATTCATTACCTAGAATTCATCAAAATATCCTAACAGTAAACAAGTTCGCTAAGCATTATGTCAAGTTCGCTAGATATCAATAAGTCCGCTAACAAGTACGCTAGGTATTATCTAGTCCGCTAACAAGTACGCTAAGCCCTATATATATATATATATATATATATATATATATATATATATATATAGGGTAGAGTTATAATACAAAGTACTTTTTGCGAGAAGTGTGAGAAGTGGATGATGTGTTAGATTTTAATGCATTGTGTTATCTTTTAGTTATGTTTTTGGTAAATATATAACACTATACATTGTTTTTTCTATATTAGAATGTCATATGTTTATCAAAATTAGAGTTAGAGGATAACACAATATAAACACAGTGTAATAATATCCTAACACAATGCCCTTTTAATAATTCTTAATAAATGGTGTTTGGTAGTGTTTGGAATCCAATGGATGGTGTATTTATTTTAGGATTGTCATATATTTATCAAGAATATAATAAAAAGACAATATCATGCATTAAAAATTAACACATCAATCATTTCTCACACTTCTCACGTAAAAAGTACTTTGTATTATAACCCAACTCTATATATATATATATTGAGGCTTCGGGTGTCAAACCCCTGACCCTTCACTCGCAGCGCAAGTGACTACCCACCCGGAAACCTTATCTTTTGATTTCTTAACCAGCAACAAAGAATATAACCCATACGGTTCGGGTGTCATCTTCTTCACCCAACGCTACCGTCACCCGACCTCTACTGATGATCATAACCAAAAATTTCAGAAACCCAGTCATGAAGAATAGATCGACTAAGATTGCTACAACCGATCACAAAGTTAGTTTTAGGAATACCTTGAACCGAAACTAGGGATTAGGCACCGAAACACATGACGAAAACAACGACTTGAATAAAACTCGAACCGGTGATGCTTGGTCGGAACTGTGTCGTCGGTGGCTGAGGATACTTTGAACAACAGTCGATGGTGGTGAGCTAGTGGTGGAACTCCGATGATAACAACAACAGTGAAGGGGTGGTGCGGGTGGCGGCTTCTTTCCGGTGGCTCGTCGAAGAGTTTTTTTTTTTTTTTTAGAGAGAGAGTTCAAGAGAGGTTCCAATGATTACTAAAGGTTTTAAAACTGGTTTGTTTGATGCTTCAATCTTGTGGTAGATTCAATTAATCATCGACATAATAGGGTGGTCGGCTGCCGGAGGTGAAAGACGAAAGGGTCGGTGTTTCATCTGTTATGCAATGAAGATAACTCCATTTCTTTAAGCCTACTTTGGGGAAATGGAAAAAACAGTCCTCCCAGTTTAACATAATAGAAAAATGAATTTTTGATAATTAAAAAGTAGTCCCTCAAGTTTAATCTTTAATAGAGTCAAGCTTGAGAATGTGCAGGGTTGCTCCCTCAAGGTTAGAAAGTGTTAACTAGCCCTGACGTGATTAATGAATGGTAGCTTCATAGAGTATTCGAGACACAAGAATCACTCGTTCTATAAATGGTCACCATTCCATACGAATATATATATATATATATATATATATATATATATATATATATATATATATGTAATTAACTGTAAAGTTCAAAATGTGAAGCCTAACTAGTTCACATAAAATCGTGAGTATGACTCACATAGGATCATAGGATCACAGTCCTTAGGTTAATTTACGGACGCCTAGACTTATGTGCAATGCTCGTGTAGTGACCATCATCCAAAAACCCTAATTACGCAATTAATACAATGCATACATGGATGTTCATAAAGATGTTCATAATAACATAAGTTTTGTTTACCCAAGAATTACCTGAAAAGTCGAGTTGTCACATACATGACATTAACATGACGTGTAACGTGAACTATACTAGTTAACTAAGATAGCAGAAGTTATTAACGGAGATAACCTAGAATTTACCAGTTGTCACATCATCCCCAAGTTGAAAGAATTTTCGTCCCGAAAATTAAGGTAACGCTTGAGGTAGTGCTGACTTATTAACGGTAATGAAGGCAAAAGGGGAAAGAAAAATTTACTAGTTATGACATCATCCCCAAGTTGAAAAGAAATTTCGTCCCGAAATTTAATCAGTGTCAATTGTTACAAGAATCGATCTTGACAGTAATATATCGAAAGAATTTGAGTTCTATACTCCAAAAGGAGTGATGGACGTTATGTCCTAAAATGTTTACAACAGGTTGAGGAGGTGTCAAGATGCTCATAGTATTACGAAAAGAATCCAAATCGAAAGCATAGATAGTGGTTTCTCCGATCATGAGTTTCTACTGGAAAAGTCGACCGATTGTATTACGGGAACAATGTCGAGTGACAAATGCTTAACATAGTACTATGATAACATAAGTGTCTGAATTCGAATCTTTACGTGATGGAGGGATCATAATATGTCCGAGCAGCCCCTAGCTTATCGCACCTACTTCTAGGAGCGAGATTCTAATTTCATGTCTCGTTTTCGCATAAGGCAATCGTATTCACCAATGGCCTACGTGAATCGGCGAGAATGGAATTTTGGTATGAGAAAATTGTGTGTGCATCAAGTCAATGAATGTTTGTCTAATAGACCCGTTGTCTAATTAAAATGTAAACATCTGAATTGCCTACTAACTAGCAAATAACATGGAATTACACAAGACTGATCAAGTTAACGTAAGGACCCCTTGGTTGATTTAGTAACTTATGCAATTATGACCAACTAAGTTCACATGATTCATAATAACGTTCAAAATCACCTTGCATGCAATAACAGATTAGATAGCGTTTGAGTCTCTATGTGGGCTTCCTTTAATGGTTTATATGGTCAACGCGTACTAGCATGCAATCTATCATGGAAGTTTTACCATACAACGCATACATTTGTCCCAACACCATATACTAGCATACGACCCTAACATGGCATATTTCTAGCATATAAGTTCATACACTAACCAACACAACCCATACGGTGCGAAATTGACAGGGCAAATTTACACAGTCTTGTCATTCCCACCAAGGTAGTAGACTTAGGACCTTGTATGGTGCATGGTTTTCATACTCAATCAAGTTAATACATTCACAACATGTCATTTTCTAGTTCCTAACACGTTTCATACGCATAACGAATCATGCAATTCTATGTAACTTATGTTTAAACCAGCACTTTAATTATTAATCAGTTTCTATACCTTGACATAGGTTTAAATTCTCAAATTTAGCATGCATAAACACATACATTTTGTAAATATTTTTTTTATGAGAAGGTCAAAAGCAAACAATCTATTCATCATGGTTAAAATGGTTCAACAATTTCTCACATGCTAAAACATAACTGGCAGTGTCCTGATTTTATGACAGCAGAACTGAGGTCCAGACAGTAATAAAATCGAGTGCTACCAGTGCCTTTGAAAGATAACACGTAGAAGTTTGTTTCAAAAAAAAATTACTAAATTCTACTAAGAATTATTCAAGTAATAGTGGAAATGATTAGGTTCAAATTCAAACTGGGGTTCAACATCATACAACTTTTCATCACACGTATTACCCTTGGTAAGGGTAAAAAAAAATAAGGGCAAAAGTTCAAGCAAAATAAAAGTGTAAAATGTGGGGTACCGATAATCAATGGTGCCCTCCAGAAAGGTGCATGAAATCAAGTATGAGGATAACAAGTTTAAGACGAAGAGCGCCAATGGCTCAATTCATGAATTCAAGTGTGTGTTGAGGTAGCAGCGTATTGGTAGTTGTAACTACACATTCCAAAGCATGACATATGAGTTTAGAATGACACTAGTTGAGATACAACTTGGGAGGGTGTAACTGACGTAATAGATAGTGGAGAGTTCGAAGAAAAATATTCAACATACTTGGCAAGATTTGGCAAGAAATTCGCATAAATAGATATCGAGATGAACGTGTCAACGCTTATACAGTTCCATAGAGTAAGTATCTCGTCAAGAGGGGTCTTCATTGCTTAAGTTCATAATGTGCCCAATCTACTTAATGTTCTCGCACTTCATGCGATATGAATCATTCTTTCCAGAATATTGGTTTAAATAGTGTTTGAAAGTATTGCACGATGTGTGCACAAAATAAACGTGTGTCTTCGAAACACAGAATGTCAGGGTATTTAGAAGTGGCTTCGGTGTTGGATAACCGTACATATGAATTTTTGTTAGGGTTTAGTGCAAGTTTACCACGAATCAAGAGGTCAAATTATGTGTTTCTTAGGAAAGGATCTGGGGTATCTCAGTAAGTTTATCAAAAGGGACAGTCGTTTCAAAAGTAGCTTTTCCTTAAACAGAAGTTGATCTACCTCATAACCTATACCTCTAAAAGTTGGAGTTGTTCATTTTATCATGTGGTTTGTCATTTGTAAGAGAAAAAAAATTCTCTTCTTTCTAAGACGTTGGTGTTCATCTAAGTCTGAACTCACATCTGACCTGTAACAAGAAGTTCGCGTTAGGAGAGTTTTCTTATCGATTCGAACATTTGAAAGCATGGGTTTGATTATGTCGGGTATGTTCTCTTTTTGGTAGAAATACGTAAGAAGTATCTGTAATCTCAAAGAAAGAAGCATTAAACAACTTTTTTGATAGCATAGTCCCGCTAGATGGGGTTTCTCAAGATGAGGTTCTTGTGTATGTCTCTAACGTCAATCCTTGGTCCGACACTGGTCCCACATTCAATTTGCCACTAATGTTTATATATAGGGTGTACCGCAGCTAACCCACCACACTACTAGCACCTTGAAGGCGTACCATCTGCCTTCCATTATTAGCTATTAGTCAAACCACATTGAATATTTTTATCAGGAGTAGAGGACATAATGTTTCTGCCATGCGTTAGAGTATAAAGAGGCGTGATATTAAAACCTCAATACGTTATGCAAACAAGAGGTGTAGGTGCTTCCATTCACAAGACTAGTAAGATGCGTATTGTTTGTCGTTCTAGTGAAGATTGTGGGGAGATTGGCACACGCAATGCGAATATCATAACGCTTCAGGTTTCAAGACGACAAAAGAAAAAAAATTTAACAGGCCAATAAGGTTTAAGTTCAGGCTGAGGTTCATCAATGAAAGTTTTATGAAAAGAACGATGAGGATTCGCGTACCAGAAATTGGCCGATAGTTGTTATGACAGGAGCGCTACTGAATATACAAAATGTATGGATAGCCTGGTGTACCCAGTGCGTAAGAAGGGAAATTACAAGGTCAACGATACGATTAGTTATAGATAACAAGAAGTTCATGCTCGATGAGTGTAACTAGAGTTTCATGAAAGACTCTGTATTGTTACAGCGATAGAGGCACAATGTACTCTCATCATCACTGATGTTAACACTAACCAGGAGTGTAACACTTGCTGGTTCAAAGCTTGAAAGCTTAACCAAGACATAAAAGATTACAAAAGCACGAGACTCAGAAATTGTTTGTTCTTAAATCATAAACGGTTCAAATCACGCAGACAAAAATAAATAGTACGGGTTCAGAAGGTCAATTGGAATAGTCGTTGCGTTAAAGCTTAAATTCATTAGTTCGAAAATCAGGAAGGCTTTTCACTAACATTACCCCATTAGAGAGAGGTATGCTTGCAGTAAGGTAATCGGTTTGTGCAATCGTGACGATGTTGCCGATAACAAGTTTTCATTCGCACAATAAAATCAGCAGTATGAATCTTCAGAGGAAACATCATAAGAGTTTTCAACCAAGAAATATGTTCTAGTGCCCGCGATATATGATTTATATAATTCGCGTATCCAGTGTTGTCTGGGTTTTCGTTTGGTTAAGGTTCATCTAAAGTTGGCTCACAATCGTAAAAGTTCCAGGGATTGATGTGGTAGATAAGGTCGTAGGGCTAGAGTTACGATTCAAGATGAATAAAAAACCAGTCAAAGATTTTATCAAGAATCATCTGTAGTTAAGAAAGTCTTCACATCGAAATACATGAGTGAAACGGTGTCCTTCTAGGACTTATAACCCCAACACATTTCTAAAGGCTTTTCGAATGGGTTGGAATCCATAAGTAAAGGGGCAAAATCAGGTGTGATAGCGTTTTCAAAGAACGGTGGCTTCAACCATCGGGTTGAGTTCAATGCGCTCGACATTCAAATGTCATGAGAAAAGAAAAAACATATATAGGGATTTGTACCCATTACAGCCATTAGCTTGCCTAGTAGAGTTCTCCAGGACTTCCATACACTTCAAATTACATTTACGTGTGCACCCGTAACGGTAATTTGACCTATATGGTCACCCTGGTTACTCTTACTTTAGCTACTAGGTATGGTGGAGTACATATAAGATATCCACGGAGTGGGTATCAGGAATGTGGTCATTAACCCAAAAGTTATCTTGACCAGAATTCGTTAAGGAGGCAAGTCTCGAGGACAAAATGCTCGCTTACTTGGAATAAACCACTTGGCATGAGACAGCTAGAAATTTAGTTCAATAATATATGGAAAGGGCATATCACAATGACCCTAGCTTAGCTCAAAGTCATAAAATAGTTACCCCGCATACTGACTTGATCAAAATCTAGTACATCAAGGGAAATTTTCAGTCGGCCCACATCAGGTACCGTTTAGATTATAAGAGTTGTATTCGGGTTGTATTATTTCCATGCAAAACGCGATACAAACGAGAAGGGAAGCATCTTAAAAGATCTTGCAATTGAGAAAACGACCCGGGTAACGAAAGCAGATACAAGTACCCCATAGACAACCACTTGAATTCATACTCTGTTGCCTCTACTGAAGCTAAATGATTGCACTATTAGCACATCATGATTATGTTCCCTGAACCTAAGAGTTAGGCAGTATATGCAAGAAAGGTATAACAAGAACCTCCTAAGTTTTGGTAAATGTTTAAGAACAAGATAACTTATCAAACCACCTTCCTAAGTAAGCACTCGTCCAATGTCTGGGTATTACGCCCAGTCCTTCGGTCTAGAATAATCCCGAGCAGCAAACGGCTCGTCAAGAGTGAAAATGTGATCCTCTGATCTGATTCGACGTCTCGTCTTCCATGGACGTTAACCAAGAGATACACAACTCAGAGATGTAAAGTACGACTCAAGAATAACAGGCTCCCCGCCGTGAGTATAAGAGAGTTAGATGATAAAACAATACGGCATATTTTAGGTCAGTTGTGTGTTGGAGTGAGTATCATGATGCATGAGAAAAATGTTTAAGTGTGCAACTAATGCAAAACAGTTACAGTCTAAGACCAAAATCTTAGTTTCGCTGTAACCATGGGCTCTGATACCAATCTGTCACACCCACAATTTCCACTAACGGAGTTTTACCGTGTGGGATGTGAGCAAACCAGGATCTCAGTCCATTAGTTACACCAAACAACCATTAAATATCAAAATATTTTCATTATATTAAAATATAATAAAAATTTAGAGTTTTACAAATGCGGAAGCATAAATAAAAGATTTAGTATTTACGTAAAACATTGTCATTCGAAATAACGTAACTTGTATAGAAAGCCATAAGAAGGTTTTAAAGGCTCATGCATGCATACTCGTGATACTCGAACACCTGCGACCTGAGAGAAACATGTTTAAAGAGGAAGTGTCAACCAAAAGGTTGGTGAGTTCACATAAGTACATATCAATAACCAGTATAGACATGCAGTACGAATACAACAGTTTTATTCGTAGTTTAGTTATGTATATTACAAGTACAATCCATATCGTAGGTAGCTAGCCTAAGTTCATGTCACTAAAACGTTCGCAACCGAAGCTGACCAATTAGTTGTAGGAATAATTCCTTACGTGTTTTGCCTTCCCCGTGTCTACTTGATCACGGTAAGTTAGGCTGACATTGTCCTCAGTCCGACCGCCAGTCGGGTGGTGCATCTCGTGCCCGCTGAGTGGGGTTTGTCAGACCCCAGTAGTACTACCCAATATCCCCTCGCTATTTGCTATTAACGGTTCGATAAGTAAGGACTTTCAAAGATAAAGCATTTTACGTGAACATGTGATATATACTGGATTTCTACTTTAATCATACATAATCGTTGTCGTGTTATCACCCTAACCCGGGTGTAACGTGTTTGCGTGTGTTATCGTCCATAACCGGACGTAACGTAAAGGTTGTGAAACTCACCTTAGGGTGCGCTGCAACAATCTTGATAAGACTCCAGGTCTTGCGTAACTACTGAGCACCTATCGAGTTTACATACGTAAGTGTGTGTATGATCATGAGTGACATGGCCTAGACGACTGCTACAAGACAATTGAAACCCAATGTGACCTGTGTGAGCAGTTCCAAACTCGACACGTGACAAAGTCGTTTAACCAAATTAAGTTGACGAAGGCGTTTAGCCGAAATCATAAGGGTCATTAAAGTACGAATCAAAAGATAATTATTATATCTTTATAAGATCGAGCGGTTAAAAAAATGTGTGTATAATATATATATATACATGTATATATATATATATATATATATATATATATATATATATATATATATATTTATATATATATATATATAGGGTTAGGTTCAAATCAGAAGCTTTTTATTTTGAGAACTTTTGAGAACTAAATCTCAACCATAAATTTCGAGGGGGGGCCCCTACAAATTCATGGGAGGGGGGGGGGGGGGGGATACATGTAATAAACATGTGGCTCCAATTAGTTCTTTTTAGTTCTCAAATCAAATTGGTTCTCAAATGATACTCTCCCATATATATATATAATATACACGAACGTATAAAATGTTTATCTCGGGAATTTCGGCAAGACATATTATTCGTATGTGCTTATATATTATTTTTCCTCAGATGTAAAGGTTACGAAAACGTTTTGTTTTCCAAACACATATATTTTATATGTTTTCCAATATGTATACTTATGATCTATTCTCAAATAATCAATTATATAAAAACCGAGAGAACGATGCCCACGAGGATTTCTAGGTCCAAGAATATCATAAGGAATGATCGGTGATAGGTTTCGGGTCTTGCAAACTCATAAAGAAAACTAAATAGAACAAAGCAGCAAAACCGGAGGTTAGTAGGTTTGAACCTGTGACCTCTGGTTCACAATCCTACGCTGAAACCACTAGGCTAGATGCTTGGTTTGGTTACAAATTAGAAAAGACCGGTTTTCTATATTTAGTGAACAAGGAAACTGGGTTTAAAAAAAAACATCAAAAACCTTAGCACTGGACAGGAATCGAACCGGCGATCACACCGATCATGAGTGGCGCTATTAGCCACTGGGCTGGATCCCCAGTTTGTTTTAAAATCGAGTTCAGCGCTTTTTATAAATTCCCAACCCGACGTTATATTCTCCACCTAAAACCCTAAACGTGAAACCCGCCATGATAGGAAAAGATGAAGTGCAGGTTTTAGAATACAGTGGTTCGACCCAGAAAATGAACTAAAGGAAGGATATGTTCATTACCTTGATCGATAGAGGCTCAACCGAGGTGATCTCGAGCGTCGAAAACAGAAACGAACAACGGGTGGTGCGATGAACTTCGGGAATGCTTACTGGGGGATGGCCATCGGTCGACTGATATGCGATCGTTGCGAGCTTCCAAGCCTACTGGGTCGATCGAGTTTGTGTTTGCTTTGAGAGTTCATCGGATAGTTCGCAAGTTGCGGGTTTTTTTTTTGTTTCTTCTGATTGTGCGTCTAGTTTTGGGGTCTCCGATATGAACACGAAAATGGTAGGTTGCGAGAGATTGGGTTGGCTACAACTGAAGATGGTTTGACAAGAGAGGATAATTACAAACAGATGATGATCATTTGTGTAACTGATGGTGGGTTGGTTCGGTTCAAGTCTTGCAAACGGTCACGGAAACGATCGGAATGAATGAAATTCAATGGCCGACAGGTACATGGTTATCTTCATGTCAACTTTGTCGATATTACAGAATTGGTCCCTGAACATGTTACATAATAAGAAGCCAAGTCTAGATAATTGCAGAATGGATCCCTCCAGGCTTTATTTAGTTAAAGGTGGTTTGGAAAATGGCAGGAATGACCCCTCGAAATAGAAGGTCGTTAACTATTTCTAACGGAGTTAACAAAGAAAGCTTTTAACCGTATGCACACGCGTGTTTGTCAAAATATAATTGACGTGTAACATTTATAAAATATTAATTTGATTCATCACATAAAATTTTTTTAAAAAAATATACAAACTTATAATTACAGCAGTGATTCACATAATACAATTATAGTAGTGATTCACATAAAATCATAGATTGCTATGCGTAATTCCAACGACGTTTTAGTCATAATTTCGTATGTGGTTATGTGATACGTTGCCACATGGGAACATGAAATGTAATGTGTGTTCATATATATACATATATATACATATGTATATAACACATAAAGTTATAATTGTATTCGTCACATAAAATGACGAAGTGTTCGCATGAAATCATAAAATATGATTTACATAATATCATGAATTATAATTATTCAAGCTAGTTAACCGGCATCTAGACTCATGTGCATTGCTCATAACTATACTAGTTAATTGAGATAACGAGCGTTATTGAAAGATAACAGAAGTTATTATTGGAGTTAACTTGGAAATTAACAGTTGTCACAGATATGAGGCCAAATACCCTAACCATACCTGTACACGTGCAAATGAAAGCTTACAACATTATAATATAAACTCAATATGAAAATAGTAAAACACATGTCTAAATCTATCAATGAAGAAGAGCTTTATGATAATGAACTTAAAGCTATGCTTGATCCTATTTCAATTTACTGTTACACACTTGAACATCATCTGTAAAAAGATGTTTGAACCTAAATCTAATTTCAACCAAGTAAATCCATTATTTGTTCTTAACAGGTTAAAATATATCTATATTTACTTGAATCATGAATACGATCAAAGTTTAGAAAGTAATAAACTAAAATAAGAATCTAAGACATGATTTTTTCGGATGAATATCCTAATAAAAGAGGCATATCAGTTGGCTATTAATGTCATATTTTTAAAAAAAAATTTGCTAGTTGAATAAGCAACTTTAAATATAGTGGACTTTGAAATAGTCTGAATTTAAGTATGTTTATCTAAGCATGGAAGAATTGGTTATTGTGTCCTGAACTCGTAATAGATTTATAATTATTAGTTACAAAATTCAAATCCAAATACCTCCTTAGGTAGGCAATTTTAATGCAGATGACAGTTGCTTATCAGAAAATTCTTTGAACAATTACAAATATTTTCAGCCTTAAAGAAGAGGTATTGGTCATATTGGAGTAAATATTTAGTAAAAGTATAAATAGTTTACCAATCTTTTTCCATCTTATGCAGAACAGAATAAGAAGAACAAATCATAATAGAAACAAAACTGCACATGAGAATCGAACAAAAACAATGAAAGAACAACATACCTGCATTTCTGCAACAGAAAGAAAAGGAAAAAGAAACCAATTTAAGGAGGAAATAATAACAGTAATAATTTGAGACTACAACGATTTTGGATGAAGTGTTAAAGTGTAGGCTTAGATTAGTTACATGTGATAATTTAAGCCATTATGAATGAGGGCAAATCTATGGCTGCAAAAAATTATTGCCACGCCAAAGAGTCGACCAAACTCACCATATACTTCCATGAAAAATCATCACTGCCTCAAATCATCAATAGCCAAATTGTCATCCTTATTATACAAATACACAGTAAAGCCATTCAGTAAAAACTTACAAAATGTAAATATGAAATACCAAATCATCACAGCACCACAACACTCGGAAGAGTCAGATCTAGGCAGCAACGATGACGAACGTCAATTCTAGGCAGCGGCGGCGATGAACGCCATCTGGCCACCAGATAAACAACAGCCATCATCCATAGATTTAGGGGTTTTTAGAAACCCTAATTCGTGAAGAATTCATCGCTGCCAGATGAACTCATCACAAAAAACAAAACCATCAGCCATGGTAGACCACCAAGACAAAGAAATCGGCGTCGTTGACCGCCAAAATCAAAGATGACAACGAACATACACCGAAACGAAGACATGCATGATACACCCAGAGCTTCAACTATGTGAATCGACGAAACCCTAGACGCCACGGGAATCGCACAACAGTGGAGACCCACCGGCGGCGACACATCGAGCCTAACCAGAGCGGATATACCAGCGGCCACCATACCGAGGTCTCAAAGAAAATCACCAAATGGGGGTTTGTCCAAACACATCGGCGGGATTTCTCCAAAGAAAGAAATGGAGTCAGATGAAAACAATTGAAGAGGCCACGCATCCGAAGAAATAAATGAAGTCATATGAAATCCCATAGCAAACCGACCTATGAAAAAGAGGGAGGATCGTCGTCAACCACCATCCAACACCGTCTTTCAACGGGAAAAACACGAACACCTACAGATCTGTTGATTAAAGAGGAGGGATGAGACATGTAGATGGGTAATCAGAATTGTGATGGTTGGTATTTACCTTAAATTATCGGAATAAAGATTAATATTTGAAACCCTAGTTGCCTGCCACCAGTAGTCTCCCTCACTCAACTCATAAAGAATCCACATTTTCATTGCCTTCTTTGAAATCGGTGAAATAGGACGAAAGGAAAGGCATAAACAGGTAGCCATGGGTTGTAGGAGGTCGCCGGGAACTGCCGAAGCTTGGTAGTCGTCGCCGGAAATTACCGGCTCTCTGAAGCTCTCTAGTTCTCTACCTGCCTTTCTTTCTTTTGTGTATGGCGTGGCAAGATTAAAACCACACACAGCCCACAACAGGTTGCTAAAATAGTGTTGTGTGCATTGTTGGGTTGTAAATTATGCTTTAAAAGTTGTACAATAAAGTTGTAAAATGTATATAAGGTATAATATATATATATATATATATATATATATATATATATATATATATATATATATAGGGAGAGGATCATTTGAGAAACAATTTGATTTGAGAACTAAAAAGAACTAAAAACGAACATGGATTAGACCTCGAATTTGAAATTTTCATAGCTGTAAAACTTATCTACAACTTGCGAAAATTTGGGGGCAATTGTTATACCCTGAATTTTCGGCTAGTAATCCAGGGTACAGGTATAGGCTTAAGGCAGGATTGACCCAGGAATCGTATGACCCAGAATTTAACAGGTAAAGTTCAAATGACCCTGAATGTATCAGGAGTAAGGTAATGTCCCAGGATGTCGCTGTAATCCAGGGAAGTCCATATTTACTTTATTTATTTTGGTTATACATTATTATGACCCAGGATGAGTCTAATCCAGGGTCACCCTTATTTTACGAATGACCCAGCATGTGGAAATGACCCTGCATGCTAGGACATTGTTATTAACGCGTTTTGTGCCTATATCTGATCAAGAACAGGTTGACGGAGTCCACCAACGGTCGAATAGGAGAAGCTGAAGACTTATTTCGCACGTGGTCAAAGGTTGTTAGCTGGAAACTCGGTCAACTAACTGAAAAAGACGTTGAGGAGAAGATCCCTGGAATATCGGACAAGTTGTTGAAGACCTAGGAGTATAAATAGGACCTTTAGACTTATTTTTCAGCTCACTCGAGCTTTACCGACTGTATTCTCGTACTCATTTCTCTGCAAACTCATTGTACTCAGACATTTACGTGATCAATAAATTGGTAGCGTGTGTTATCGCTACCCGGGGTTTTTATGCCGGCGGCGCCTTAGAGACATCTAAGGGCTAAAGGCTTTTCTCTAGTAAAATTCTCGGTGTTCTTACTGTTGGGTTACGACAGTGGCATTCGGGTCACGGTAATAGCAATTTTTTTTTTTATTTTTAGAAATAATTATTTACAATAAATAATTATTAACCGATTACCGAGTAAATGAAATCAGATAATTAAATTAACTATTAATTTAATGGGCAGCGGAAACGTTTTAATTTACTAACGCGAAAACCAGATAATTAGCGTAAACCTAATACAACAGGATTCGACAATCACCATAACGCGCAAACACCAAAAACGCGTTTAAACAGAAACGCGACATAACATAAAATAAACAATCAATTAAATCTAAACTAACTACGAGTTTAGATATACCTGAGCGGTGATTCAAACAGACGTTCGAGACACCGAAAGTCAACGGGTGACGCTAGGGTTTCGCAGAACGTGATTCGTCTAACGAATCTGACTTTCCTCGCGGATACGGATTTACTACGCGGTGAATCAAGCACCGAGAAAATCTCGTACGTCGGATCAGGCGCGAACTAGGGTTACGCGGACGACGGCGGAACACACGAGATACGCAGTTCACGACTAGGGTTAGTCGGCGGCAGAACCGGCGACGGCGAGGGGAGGGCGGCGGCCGGCAGAGGCGGCGGCGGCGTGCGACAGGGCGGCGGCGGCTGGAGTCGCGGTACGCGGATGCGTCGCGGCTTCAGTGGCGGCGGAGGAGGCGGGCGGCGGCAGCGGCTGTGGCAGCGGCGGACGACGGCGGCGGCGGAGGAGCAGGCGGCGGCAGCGGCTGGGGTAGCGGCGGACTGCGGCGGCGGATCGACAAGGGTAGCGGCGGTGGATCGTCGGAGAACAAAAGGAGAGGGCGGCGGCGGCGGTTCTGCCGTCGGCGTCGGGTTCGCGAAGGGGAGGAGAGAAGGGGGGGGCCGAAAATCTCACTATGTCGATTAGGGTTTTCGCCTCCCTAATCAGTTATATTTATAACTGATCATGTTTCCGTTCAACCCCTCGATTTCTCCTAATCTTTAAACGAACCATTTTGTTTCCGAGATTAACATTTATTTCTTTAAATGTTTGTCGCTAGCAGAATATTAGTCAAACTAATAATTTTGTCGATCTTTGTCCATGACGTAAATAACAATATTTAACGTTTATGTCGCTAAATTAATCTTAATGATTAATATTGATTTAAGTAATTAATTATGTATCAGTTAAACTATTTAATAAACACATAATTAATCTTTCTGCGAATTTGCCGGTTATATAGGTAAGCGGTCTTTAATACCCGTTGCCTCCGGTGTAACTCTTACGGGTCTTGACCGGGTCGGGTACTTGATTTAGTCGGGTCTGGACACCTAAATCCAACAGTCTCCCACTTGGACTGATCGCGACTATTAATCAAGATACAGTCAGAGGTGCTCTAGCTACACGTGGCTGTCCCAACCAGTCATGACACTTCAAGTCCGAACAACCAAGGCATATCAGTAAACTTGTGATATAGTTTAGACTTAAGGTATTTGTAAAGTCATCAGATCCTTTCTGTATGTGACATCAATCGAAACAGAGACATGGAACTATACATTCTCTTTACGTTCGATCATTATATTTCTCGTTTTACTGTTCGAAGTGGTCCAATCAAACACACAGTAAGTTTGGGTAAGGCCTTACACTTCACACTTGGAACTAACGAGAGGGCCCATGATGTCAAACTGTTGCATTGAAAAATGCAAGAGTACAGAATCCCATATTGACTACATACAGCTCCCACTAAGCTTCAGATCCATTCCCAAATGTAACCGTTATGGCTGGCAGTTACGCGACAGCGTTAAGCTACAATCAAAGTATGTTCTTTGGCAAACGGGAGGTCGCTCATGTGTCTCAGGTCTAAGGATACCGTTGAGTATACCATCAATCAGATTTGTCTTATGCTAGGATCCATGAAGACATTCTGATACGAGTTACGTCCCGGCGTCATTCTCCAATGAGGCCTTGTGAGTCTAGAGGTCAACACCTTGAGTCCAGAGTCAGAATAGTCTTGCTTCAGCCGTTGCTCCCGCAATGTCTGATCGACTACGGACTTTTAGAATATTGAACGAAATATTCATGGATAATAAAACGTATAAAATTCGAACGCGTTACGCAGAATTCAGACTCTCGTCTAACAACTTAGAGGAGGCCGAATGATATGGTGCAAACGACAGTGTTCGACATCCAACACTAGAATCGAATATCGAAGTGATGCAGAATTCGTGTACTAAGTAGTAGACTAATTTCGCTGATCTAGCCCGATCGCGGAAATTGTGGATTCGCTATCAAATGCTCGTATTTCGATTTAGAATTGCCAATATCTGTTGTTTCTTGAGATTCAGCGTTTATCTTGAACAGAGAATCTTCTTAAGTGAATCGAACTTGTGATAATGGAGTGCCCTTGGTAAGCACACGTATGACTGTGTTATCACGTGAGCATGTTAACCGACTATTTATAGAGTCGAATTAACCCTTTGAATGTTTTATAGCATTCTTAGTTCAGATTCAATTAAGTTGGCTATTAATGTTCAACGAATATAATTCGTGCTCAGTTGATGAACATATATTCCCTCATCAGTGTTCAGCAGTGATGATGTGATTTTCCATCTATGGCGTAACATCTTACGGCAACATTCTATGCAATATTCAAGTATTGGATTCATGTCTACATCATATTTAGTATGATTTGAACTGTTTCAAGAGATTGATCGCGTGTGGTTGCTCAGTCATATCACGATCAATACTTAACATTATCTTGAAACTTATAATTGATTGAGGTGTCATTTAAAGTTTCAACCCAGTAAATTTAAATGATCTTTGGATCGGCACTTGATCGTTATTCCAGTAAGGATCTATGGCGATGCTCCCACTTGCTTGAGGCAGATTGACATTCCTATCTTCATCTTTCTTTCAAACCGTGTGGATACTGATTTTACGCAGAAATGCGATAATCAATTTCCGTTCTCAAGAACGAAAAAGCTCGACTCCGTAGTTTGCGGTACGGAATTCGAATGCTTAATATCCAGATGTTATGACTTATTCATAAGTTCAAAAACGATTGTCAAAGTCTTTTCAGAGTTTGACAGCATGAAGATGCGTTCGTCTTTGATTGTTTGAAAGTTTCTCGTGATATTCGAGATGATGATATATTCTATCGGACCCTGGGGTCCGATACTAGAGGATGTTTCCTTATTCAGGTAAGGTTAAACATGCCAACTCTAACTGGAATGTCAATATGTTCCGCTTAACAACAATCCATAGTTGGCGAAACATTATTTATCTGGCTCGTCTCGTTTAGATGCGAGAGTTGTTTTACATATTCCAGTGACTTATCTAAGTCACTTTTCTTTAGATATTTAAAGATCTAGCTTTGGACATGTAATTGCTAAATTCCATCTTCGCAAGATACCGGTCTTGGGATTGGAAGTTAGTTATGCAAGTGTTGTGTGAAAGGGGTGTCATGGTTACATGAAGTCAAGGGTTTTGTTGCGGCAAGTCATTAGTCTTGTGTGTTACAGTTTCATACTGAAAATGTTGGATCGACGTATATGACACTTAGTGTTCGTCGGATTAAAACACACGTGAGTACAACTATTGTAGTCTAAGACTTCCAAGATGTTTCTAGGTATATACTGTTGGATTTAGGTGTCCAGACCCGACTAAATCAAGTACCCGACCCGGTCAAGACCCGTAAGAGTTACACCGGAGGCAACGGGTATTAAAGACCGCTTACCTATATAACCGGCAAATTCGCAGAAAGATTAATTATGTGTTTATTAAATAGTTTAACTGATACATAATTAATTACTTAAATCAATATTAATCATTAAGATTAATTTAGCGA
>JBCNJP010000027.1:107191471-107284946 GCA_039602395.1 Deinandra increscens subsp. villosa
GTGCTTAAATCAATTATTTTCCCTAAAAGTTTAAATTAGAATTTTGTGAACTTCAAAAGTAAAATTTGATTTTCAATTGAACTTCTACAAGGGTTAATAAACTTAATTGCTCTTTAACGAACAAGTCTGATACATGTGTCTTGTCTCTCTCAGATGGCAGACGACATTTTTGACGAAGAGATAAAGTTTGAAAGTGATCACTGCATCCTGGCGTATCTTGAAGACCCACCAGAGAAGCATATGGAATTATTTTATTCACTGGTGGCCGGGATGAATATCTTCAAGATAAACCATGCCCTGAGATCAAGTGTGCTGATTGATGAGCAGCTTGTAAGGGAGTTCTGGGGATCTGCTAGAGCTGATGCAGATAAAACAAAGATCAGTGCAACAATTCAGAACAGGGAGATTGTGATTCAGGAGGATGACATTAGAAAAGGGCTGAACATCATTGATAGTGCTGCTGATCCGATTGAGTATCCGAAGGAAGTTGTTCTAGCGGGTGCTCAATCTCTGGGATATGAAGGAAAGTTCCCTCCCATCTTCAAGAAGTTGTTGCCGCACTACTGGAGGTGTCTGGCTCACTACTTGCAAAAATCATTTCTGGGAAAGAGAACTAGCTTTGATCAGCTCAACAAACTGCATGGAACAACATTTGTCGCATTGGCCTTGGACTGGAAATTCAATTTCTCCAAGATGATGTTGTTGGATTGGATAGGCAATGCTGACCTGAGCGCCCGAGAACAGTTCCTGATGACACCAAGATTCGTACAGATGGTGGTCATGAAGAAATATCCCATGATTGAAGAGAGGGTGGAAAAACTGGATATTAAGGTGATTGATTGTGGAGTGTTTGGACTACAGACCCAAGACAGAAAGGGTAAAAACAGTTTTGAAGGAAGGCTTGAATGGGTCAAGAGGGGTGCATTTCCCGAAGTGGCAATGGAACAAGAAGTTGAAGAATCTGAACCTAAAGCCGATGTGCCAACTGTAAATGCATCTGTTGCTGAAGATCAAGATATAACAACAACTCCGGCTGTAAATGTGCAAGAAGAAGAAATGGTGATACCCTCTGATGAAGAAAATGTGATGGACGACATCTTTGCTAATCAAGGGAATATGGATGATGATATCTATGGAGACTTGGAACCAATCAATCTTAAAAGATCAAGAGATGTCCTGAACTCATCTTCTAGTGGTGACTCCATCCCTCAAGAGTTGGATATTCAGTTCAATGTGAATGAGATGCTTAAAGAGCCTCTCCCCTTCCGTGAACCATCTCCTAGGAAGAAGACAGATCCAAGAAGTATCCAGTTCAAGTTCACAAAGACTAGTTCAAGTCTGTTGATGGTCCATCCAGCTGAGTCTAGTTCTCAAAGTCAAACTGCTCAAGAAGAATCAACGGTTCCAAATGTTGAAGATCAACCTGCCCAGGTTCAGACTGAAAGCCCTCTTCTGAGTGAACGTAGCCCTGTTCATGAAAAAAGGCAATCTCTGGAGGTTGATAACACTGTTGTAGTACCCAGCCCTGTCAGAATAAGTGTCTCTAGTGGAACAAGTTTGCCGCCAACAGTTATTCCAAGTTTCCGCCCACTTCAAGCTGCTGAGCTACCAATTGAGATGAGGATTAGTGCAGACCCTCACATAAACTTTCTGATGTCTCAGAACAGAATTAGGGAGACTGAGATAAAAGCACTCCAGGCAGAAAACAGAAAGTTAAAGGACAAGGAGGTGGCTGACAAGAATAGAATGAAGTATCTGTATGAGACCTTGATGGACCTGAAGAAGAAGTTTGGTGATTTGAAAAATGTTGTGGAGTCAAATACTTCAGGTGCCCCTGGTCAAAGTTCATCTCAGGGTGTGCAAGGTACAGAAGCAGTAAATGTGGATGATGGAGATGACACTATCGAGATGTCTAACTATGCCCGAAGTGGAAGGGTCATCTCCAAAGCACCAAAAGGTCACAACAACTGGTTTAAGGAATTCTTTCAAGGACCAGCCCCCACTCAATACACCCTTGATGTTGGTGAAAGCTCTATAGACAAAAGGGGGAGTCGTGAAACTATTCTTTGCTGGCACTATGACACAGAGAAGAAGCTGTTTGCTGTGATCCGTGACGGCTACAGGCCAGTAGAGCACCGAAGGAGATCTTATTTGAAACAATCTGATGAGCCAATTAGAAAATAATTTTGCAAACTTTGAGCTGAAGCAAGTAAGATGGGTCGAGACTGGAACTGACCCAGAAACTGGTGAGCCGATAGGTGAAGCAAGGAGACCACCCACCAAACGCACAAGAGTGATCAACATGTTGGATGAGATCGAAGACGGTACCTTAGTCAAAAGCTTTGACTGTTGGTGTTATGATCCAACGACTCACGAGGTGGTGGTTCTCTGCAAGGGAATGAGGCAATTTTGTTTCTACGATCCAGTCGATCTGCTGAGATTTGGAGAAAAAGATATCAAGCTCCTTGCCTCACAACCTATTCTCGGAGATGAGAATGATCTGGAAAACGCTATAAGGGTGGGGATCTTCCATGGTACAGCTAACCGGATTGTGGCAAATGGATGGTGGTCAAACAATGTGCAGAACACTTTCAGATTCGATCTGCAGCTACCATAGGTGGTCTAATGGTTCATGAACATTAGTTATGGGCTTGTTAGTTATTGGGCTTTTGTGCTTAGTTAGTTTATAGTTAGGCCATGTGGGCCAATTTCTTGTGTTTATGATTGGGCTTTATGTGTTTATGATTGGCCCTAGGGTTTTTGTATGGGTAGTATATAAACCCTCATGTTTATGATTATGACAAGCTTTTGGAGATTACGGTTTACGATTTCTCTTTCATTTGAGTTTACGATCAGTCACCATTTGATTCAAGTTTGTAGTGTTTTGCATTCAAGATTCGATCTTTCTTATCGATTGAGTCTCTTTCTTCTACATTCTTCTTAAATCAATCACATAAGAGGATTCCGCACTCGTTTGTGATTAAGATATCGTGATTGGTTGATATTCGGACCTACACAAACTCCTCGGATTTAAAGAGTGACATTTGAGAGATGAGATTCACGTACCTTAATCTTGAACACAATTGAATTAGGAACAAGTAAAAGTAACATGAATCTGTTCAAACATCAGATTACAACATTTGAACCCTAAAAAACTTTATAATTGCACCTACGACTCATAAATCTCACCAAGATCAAAAATTAACCTAAAAAATGTGAAATCGAACCTGTAATTGCAAGGAGAGTGTGTTAGTCAACCCTAGATGCAAGTAATTTCACAGATTCGAGAGTTTCGGTGGAGAATCCGGTAGCACAGTGGTGGTTTAGAGTCGTCGGTTCGAGATGGGAGAAGCGAGTGTGTATGTGTTTGAACGAATGAATGAGTAAAACTAACCAAGTCCTCTTTTTATACTCTTAGGTTAAGCGGACTTGTAAATATCTTATGATTTAAACAATTTCGCTAACCTTGTCTTAAGTTCGCTAAGAACTAAAGAGCCTAAAACAAGTACGCTAAGAGGAATGGGTTAAGTTCGCTAAGAGGAATGAGAAAGTGTTCGCTAAGGCCTAAAGGAAGTTCGCTATGCCTAAAGAAGTCCACTAAGGCTAGGAAAGTACGCTAAGCCTAAGGAAGTTCGCTAAGGCTTTATGGCAAGTTCGCTAAGGCCAGAATGAACTTGTTTGGAGAAATGTCAAAGTAAAAGAAAGAAGTCTGCTAAGATGTAAACAAGTTCGCTAAGAACTAAAAATATCTCAGTAGACTTATTAGCCATTTGGAGAAGTTCGCTAAGGCAAAAACCTTCTTAGCGGACTTCTCAAACACGTGGCTAAAAATTAAGATTTAAACAAGGGAGAAGTTCGCTAAGGAAATGAATGAACTTAGCGGACTTCAATTCCCACAAAAAATATTCTAAGTATAAATGAGAAGTTCGCTAACATTATTTGTGCTTAGCGGACTTCTCAAGACTTAGATAAATTAAAAAATTTATAAAAAAAGGGAGAAGTTCGCTAAGGAAAATTTCTACCTAGTGTAGTTCTGACCAGAGTTAACAAAAAAAAAAATCAGTTAAGTTCGCTAAGAACAGATTTGTTCTTAGCAGACTTCTCATGACTTAGACAGATTTAAAGATAAATAGCAAGGGAGAAGTTCGCTAAGGACAGTATTAACTTAGCTTACTTCTCACCAGAGTTAACAAAAAGATTGAATAAACAAACAAGTTCGCTAAGAATAGATTTGTTCTTAGCGGACTTCCAAAAGATTTAAATATGAAAAAAATTTCACAAGTCAATATCAAGTTCACTAAAGGCAAATATGATATCAAAACCAGTGAACTGTTCTTAGCAGAGTTGCCTCAACATGAAGTATGCTAAGGCAAATTCAAGTCCGCTAAGAGCATAATTTTGAAAAACATGAGAAAAAAATTCTAAGTCTTAAATTTTACCAAAACAAAAAAAAATAAAATTTAAACTTTAACTACAAGACTAAAACCAAAAGACATGTCCACCACCAGTAACCTACCAGGAAGATAAATTTAGTATAAATAAGCCAAGTACTTGTCAAATTCAAAAAATTTGACAAAAACACATCTAGCACCAAAATTTGACTTTATTTGGTCAAAATTCCACCCAAACTCAAAAATTCCATTTTCATTCAAGTCGGGTAAATTTTCCACCCCACTCAAGAATTTCATTTTCATTCTAAGTTGGTTAAATTCTTACCAACACAAAGTTTTAATTTTGCACAAGTCGGTCAATTTTACACCAAACTTGGAAATTTAAGCACATTGGCTCTAAAATTCACCTATTTTTGTATTGTTATGGTTAGACATGTTTAGAATCATACCGGTCATTTATATCATCAATAACCCATATATGTCAAGTCACCGCACTTATCAGATAACCTACTTTGACAGTCGGTATTTGTAAGTACTGATATGGATCTTACTATTGCGTGATATGATCGATTCGATGAACAACAAGGTAAATAAACGCTTCTTTGATTGATTTTAATAGCAAATGGTTATAGAGATAAACAGAGAGAGAACGCCTAATAAAATACACACTTTAGAATGTATGCACTCACTCTTCTACTATTAACAAAAGACTTGAAACTGTTTATAGTCACATGTCTAGCGTACCAACTTAACCAACGTACCAATTGGTCCGGAGCTGCGTACCAACTAGTCCGCCCACTGGTACGCTGGAACAGAAACAATACAAAACAAACTTTACATTACCAAAATGCCTATACCTAGCATCAGACACACTAACTTGTTCTAACAAACTCCCCCTTGTCTTATGCTAGTTTTCAAAAGCTTTTGTCTCAGTCTTCTTCCAAAATTTGTTTCGGTTATTGCCAACGTGAATCCCAAAAGCATAACAAACTCTAATCACCTTTTGAAATTGTAAGGCTTGATCAACATCTTCACCCTGATATAGTAAATTGCTGTGATAAATTTTGTCGATGTCTGCTTCGGATAAGTTGATCAACCATATCAGATCAAAAATCCTTACCACTTTGTTCTCTTCTTTCACCACAATCACTGCTTCTCCTGTTCGCTCGTCATAATACCACCACTTTAATGTCTTTATGAAATCTTGTTCAAGCCTCTTCAGAGGTATCTTCTTTAATTGAATCGACTTCTTGTATTTTAACACCACTACAACTTTTCTAGTTCTTGTATGAACCTTCGTTGGATGATTAGAATACCTTGGTCTTTGAGGAGTTAAAAATCTGAACCTTCCTTGACATTCTTCATGCAACTTGTTCTTGAAGAATTCAGCCAAAACATTTTCACCATAGTTTAGAAATGGTTTTCTGGTCAAATCTCTAATGTCACAGACCGGAAAAGTATTGAACCTTAATGCACTTTTCAGATATATAATCCCAAATTCTTTCATTATAGCATAACACTTGAGGTGCGAATCATACATTCAACTGATAATATTCCCAATGGCTTCACCTTTGTTTTGAAAGAAACGCTTCCGATTCACAGACTTTGTAGGTTTCACCGAGGGTACTTTCTTAGCCCATTCCTCCTTCATCCATTCATCAAATAACTTTCTCTTCTCTTGTTCTTCAGAGAAACTATCAGACTCTGTTGTTTCAGTCTGTTTCTTAGATTCCTTCTTTTTCAATTCCTTCTCAAACTCCTCCTCATCATCCTTACCGAAGAAATTGAATCCACCAGAATGGTCATCATTAGTGAAATTACCATAGACCTTAGGATCATCAGGATATTCTTATTCCGTCATATCTTCCACTTTCACATGTTCCTCTTCATACTCAACATCGTCATTAGAATCATTTTCTTTGTAAGGTTCAGCGACAGGAACTATATCTACATCTTCAACATTTAGAGCATACATGGCAGCAAGTTGCTCTCTTGAGTACTGATGTATAAACTCCCCTTCTTCAATAACTACTCTGGTAATCGGGGTCACATCATATAAACTCCCCCTGAGATGTAGAACCACTCGCAGCAGATGTACCGGCTAATTTGGAAGTATCAGCAGCACCAGAACTATCTCCGCCTATACCTCCTTCTAGGTCCTCATCATCATTATCATTCAAATATTTGGAGACATCATCATCATCTTTGCAAGCATCTTGTGGGTTTGGCCTTATCCCCCCCTGAGCAGGTAAAGCTTTTAATAAAAGATTTAGTTGCGAACCCAGTGAAAGAGAAATCCGCTGCAACCGAGCAATCTCACAGTCTTTTACCTTATCCCGTTCTCTCAATTCTTTCACAACATCTTTTAATTCGTTAATTTCTTCAGCTTGTTGATGATTAGTAGTTTCTAGAGGATCAAGTCTAGAATTATGCAATGAAAGTTTCAGATCAACAGCAGTGATTGTGGAAGAAGCAGGAGAAACAGTAGAAGTAGTAGAAGCAGAACTTGATGAAGATTTGATAATTATCTTTCTCACTGGTGGAACACCAGAACGTTGAACACCAGTAGTGATTGTGGTTGGCTGTTTAGGAACTGAAGACTGTTTATCAGCAACTTTTTGCTTCTTAGAAGGCAAACTGCTATTATAAGATTTTCTCGCATCAGCAAGGAACGATCCCCTTTTAACCATCATCTTAGGCCTTGACATTGTCTTAACTCTCTTGCCAGTATCTTGCATTGGGGCTTTTCCTTTGTCAGCAGTCACAGCCTTTTTCACTGATTCCTCCATATCAGGAGTATATGATGGATCATCATCAGAATCTCTATCAGCAGACTGTTTGGTTCTGATCTCGTACTTGGAAGTATCTTCATTCCTGGACTTCAAGTAAGCAATATGATCTTTGGAGCCTTTCTTAACTTGAATTCCTCTAGTGTTATGAAAAATCTCAACATAATCACTAGAATCTGATTCAGTATCGGACGAACTCGCATCATCATCATCATCAAAAATATCAGCTTCAGGTTCAACCGTCACATCTTCAATAACAGGAGCTTGAACAATTTGATCTTGATTTTGGTGCCGAACAGGTTCTTGGATTACTTGTTCTTGCACATTCGGTTCTTGATTCACTGGTTCATCTTCATCTAGATTTTCAGCATCTTCTCTTGGATTACCATTGGCATCTTATTCTAATTCATCCTCCGAACTATCAACATGTCGGGGTGAATCATTGGCAGGAGCCATATAGTCTGGCTTTACAAGGTGACCAATCAATCTGTTAACCAGTGGGGGTATGTTCGCCCCTTTGCGTTTCTGATAAACCGGTAATTTCCTACAGCTGCTTGATTCATGTGCTTGAAAATCAACACAGAATCTGGATTCTTTGGAAGTTGTAGATGAATATCATCAAGTATCATTTGAACAAATCTTGGATACATAAGGCTCTTCTTTTGCTTCACCAATATATTTTCTTTCATGTAAGCAAATAACCATCCAGAGAAATTGAACTCTTCGTTCATCACTAGAGCTGTGAAGAATGATAGAATCTTCATATAAAATTCTTCGTGACTGTTATATATCCGGTGACAAAAAAACGATATAGAAACGGGAAAGATAGGCAACGACCGAATTGGGATACAGATTCACCACCCGATTCGAACCGAAGAGCGTCCTAAACCGAATATCGGATACAGAATTCACCACCGAGACTCGAGTAGAGGTTCCAAAGGTCACCACCCAAGATGCTAAACTTAGATTAGCAATGGAAAATCATGATCTCTCAAAAACCAGAGAAAAACACAATCAATATTTTTATAACTCAACTTCACTCCTATTTCATTGAAATATACGTACATATATAAAGAGGAAACCAAAAGGCCATGATGACCATAAACCCACGATCTATATTCCTACATAACTTCCTAAAATAACTTCCTAAATTACTATCTACTAGATAAATAAAAAAACACCCTAAATATGCATAAAAATAAAATGGCGGTAAACAAGAAAACACATATCTAAATCCAAGTAAATAAAATTGATGGCCATCACCAAGTACGTGGGTGCATGGTTTGCCACGGCATCATTCAACCTCCATCATTAGAAATCCATCTAATCAATTCAGGACCCTGACCCGAAAAAGCTGACCCATTCGATGCCTCCGACCCGTAATCATTTGTCATTACAAACCCGCAAGAAACGACATCTCCAATGACTATTTTCCGAATAAGTTTACCGCTATCATCCTCCCGATCTATGAAAAAGTTTGTCCTCAAACTTTGATCAATGAATCTAAATTTTGGCTTGCGAGCTTCGTTGATCAATTCCTTCACAATAGCTATACCATTGATATCACCCTCACGCTTACAACTTTGGTTAATAGAATTCCAGTATTGTAACAAGGAAGTATTGAATTTAATAGGTTTATTAGATAATTCCCCTTCTCCCGGATGAAAAAGAAAAATCCGAAAGTCTATAACTTGCCTTCTAAACTTGTACAAGTCCTGCTGCAGTTTACGCTCGATCTTGTATGGTGACCCGTACCACATTTTCAATTTGCACCAGTTTGGCGGTCGGAATTCAACATGTGTAATCGCTATCATATTTGAATCTCCAACGAGTACGACTTTTGCAACAGTAGAAAAATCACCATTAGGCTTACCGCCGTCCTTCTCGTCTTCAAAAAAAATTGCCTTCAAACTCGGGATACGATCATTCGCATCCACATCATGTTGTATATCATGCACCGGGGGCGAATCATCTTCTTCATCAAACATCCCATAAAGAACACGTTTCACAAATAGACACTCGTTTTCATCAGGAACGACTCCATCGTCATCATACCGTGGTTTAATGTTCGAATCCTTCAATTGTTCCTCCATGGTGAGTACTCCTATGATGAAATTGGTAGAAAGTAAAATAGGATTTGGATTTTGGTTAAGAAGCTGACGACACAAAGTGGGTTAGAAAATAAACTGCTCTTTTTTTTTCTTTTTTTTTTAATTTTTGTAAAAGGAAGAAAACTAGATCGAAGAAGATGCGAAAACAAGCCTGATGCTCTGATACCAGATGTTATATATCCGGTGACAAAAAAAACGATATAGAAACGGGAAAGATAGGCAACGACCGAATTGGGATACAGATTCACCACCCGATTCGAACCGAAGAGCGTCCTAAACCGAATATCGGATACAAAATTCACCACCGAGACTCGAGTAGAGGTTCCAAAGGTCACCACCCAAGATGCTAAACTTGGATTAGCAATGGAAAATCATGATCTCTCAAAAACCAGAGAAAAACACAATCAATATTTTTATAACTCAACTTCACTCCTATTTCATTGAAACATACATACATATATAAAGAGGAAACCAAAAGGCCATGATGACCATAAACCCACGATCTATATTCCTACATAACTTCCTAAAATAACTTCCTAAATTACTATCTACTAGATAAATAAAAAAACACCCTAAATATGCATAAAAATAAAATGGCGGTAAACAAGAAAACACATATCTAAATCCAAGTAAATAAAATTGATGGCCATCACCAAGTACGTGGGTGCATGGTTTGCCACGGAATCATTCAACCTCCATCATTAGAAATCCATCGAATCAATTCAGGACCCTGACCCGAAAAAGCTGACCCATTCGATGCCTCCGACCCGTAATCATTTGTCATTACAAACCCGCAAGAAACGACATCTCCAACGACTATTTTCCGAATAAGTTTACCGCTATCATCCTCCCGATCTATGAAAAAGTTTGTCCTCAAACTTTGATCAATGAATCTAAATTTTGGCTTGCGAGCTTCGTTGATCAATTCCTTCACAATAGCTATACCATTGATATCACCCTCACGCTTACAACTTTGGTTAATAGAATTCCAGTATTGTAACAAGGAAGTATTGAATTTAATAGGTTTATTAGATAACTTCCCTTCTCCCGGATGAAAAAGAAAAATCCAAAATTCTATAGCTTGCCTTCTAAACTTATACAAGTCCCGCCGCAGTTTACGCTCGATCTTGTATGGTGACCCGTACCACATTTTCAATTTGCACCGGTTTGGCTGTCGGAATTCAACATGTGTAATCGCTACCATATTTGAATCTCCAACGAGTACGAATTTTGCAACAGTAGAAAAATCACCATTAGGCTTACCGCCGTCCTTCTCGTCTTCAAAAAAAATTGCCTTCAAACTCGGGATACGATCATTCGCATCCACATCATGTTGTATATCATGCACCGGGGGCGAATCATCTTCTTCATCAAACATCCCATAAAGAACACGTTTCACAAATAGACACTCGTTTTCATCAGGAACGACTCCATCGTCATCATACCGTGGTTTAATGTTCGAATCCTTCAATTGTTCCTCCATGGTGAGTACTCCTATGATGAAATTGGTAGAAAGTAAAATAGGATTTGCATTTTGGTTAAGAAGTTGACAACACAAAGTGGGTTAGAAAATAAACTGCTCTTTTTTTTTCTTTTTTTTTAATTTTTTGTAAAAGGAAGAAAACTAGATCGAAGAAGATGCGGAAACGAGCCTGATGCTCTGATACCAGATGTTATATATCCGGTGACAAAAAAACGATATAGAAACGGGAAAGATAGGCAATGACCGAATTAGGATACATATTCACCACCCGATTTGAACCAAAGAGCATCCTAAACCGAATATCGGATACATAATTCACCACCGAGAGTCGAGTAGAGGTTCCAAAGGTCACCACCCAAGATGCTAAACTTGGATTAGCAATGGAAAAGCATGATCTCTCAAAAACCAGAGAAAAACACAATCAATATTTTTATAACTCAACTTCACTCCTATTTCATTGAAACATACGTACATATATAAAGAGGAAACCAAAAGGCCATGATGACCATAAACCCACGATCTATATTCCTACATAACTTCCTAAAATAACTTCCTAAATTACTATCTACTAGATAAATAAAAAAACACCCTAAATATGCATAAAAATAAAATGGCGGTAAACAAGAAAACACATATCTAAATCCAAGGAAATAAAATTGATGACCATCACCAAGTACGTGGGTGCATGGTTTGCCACGACATCATTCAACCTCCATCATTAGAGATCCATCGAATCAATTCAGGACCCTGACCCGAAAAAGCTGACCCATTCGATGCCTCCGACCCGTAATCATTTGTCATTACAAACCCGCAAGAAACGACATCTCCAACGACTATTTTCCGAATAAGTTTACCGCTATCAGTGACCTCTGAGCCTATATCTAAAACATCTGATTATCACATGCATCAGGTACTTGAATGGTGGAGAAAGATTTGCCTTGACGAACCACTTTGCTGTGATATTTCCATCATATTTGATTCTCCGAAGCAATGTGACCAAATCTGGCTCTTCAAATTCAACAAGAAAATCAAATTTATCGTTAAGTTGTAACACTCGACGAACATCATCCTCTGAAATGACAATATTAGTCTCATGTGAAAAACTATAAGACGAATCTTACTAGAGATTTGCTTGATCGTAAGAGTGAGAAAGAGATGTAAATAAAAGTGTGTTGTATTGAAATCTACAAAAGACTCAATTACAAACTCTCTCTAAAACTCAATTAGAGAAACACTCTAAAAAACACATAGTTAAGATCTGGTCTCTCTTAGTTATCTCTCAATTACAATCGAAGTACAAGACAACATATCTATTGTTAGAGCATATACATACGCTATGATGTGTCTCGTGTATTGTATCTAGATTAGAGCGAGTCTGTGAGTTGTAATGGCAACATTCTAGGTGACGTACCAAATGGTACGCCGGACCATATGGTACGTACGTACCAGATGGTGAACCATTTGGTACGCAGGCTGTTTGTCAGTAAGTATAAATAGGTTGTGTTAGAATGATAGCTTAACACTCTGAGTCATTCTACACTTTCTGTGTGTATTTTCTAAAGAGAGAAACCAGAGAGAACTTCTTTGTATCTTCTAGTGATCAATAAGAATTCTCTATTTTACATCTCGTGTTCATTACATTGATCAAAGCATGCAGTTGTAAGATCGTTTCTCGGTTTTACAATTGGTATCAGAGCATTTGGTTGCTCTACTGCTGTCTTTTTGATCAATTTTCGGATTTTTAGAGAGAGAAAGTTTGGGTTCCTTACGTTTTTCATCAAATTCTTCCAATTCTGAGTGTTTCCCAGGTAAAAAATGATTTCTGAGTGTTCCTAGTGAGTTTTCGCACCTTTCTAAATCAAATTCAAGTCCAAATTGTCAAAATTCGCGAAAATCCATCAAAATCAGCGTGGTACATTTTTGGTCCGCCTCAAGAACATTTGGTCCGCTGCTGGTCCGCCGTTGGTCCGCTAGGCAATCTTAAAGTTGGTCCGTGGCAGTTATTTTTTGGTCCGCCGTACCATTTTGGTCCGCCGTACCATTTTGGTCCGCCGTACCAAATTTGGTCCGCTGAAATCTGGTCCTCTGAATTCTGGTCCGCTGGCAGTTTCTTCAAAGGGTCATAACTTTTGCATTGTAAATCGCTACGAGAGCCATAAGTACTCAAATTGATCGTCTTGACGAGCTCTACATTGCTCGTTCAAAGTTGATTTTCAAAATCAAATTCTAACACCTTCGTTTTTGAGTTTGAAGTTTTGAAGTATCATTTTCTGTGAAGAATGTCTGATTTTCAAGCGTTTGCGGCTATGCAAAGCACGGTACAAGCTATGCTCAATTTTGATAATGAAATAGGAACAAGTCAGAAAGTTCCTAAGCTGTTAAAGTTGGAAGATTATCAAAATTGGAAGCAACGTTTTTCTGCATACATCAGCACAAATGATATTGATTTGTGGATTCCAATTCGAACATTGTATGTACGTCCAAGTGAAGATGGAGAGTATAAAGAAATTCAAGATTTTGATAAGGAGGAAAGAAAAAGTTATGTGGTTGAACAAAAAGTTTATGGTTATCTTACCATGGCTTTACCTACTGAGCTGTTGCATCAATTCAGCACTTGCAAGAAAGCTAAACAGTTGTGGGATGCTTTATCTGCTTGATGTGAAGGCAATGACCAATACAAGAAGAGTAGACGAAAAGTGTTGAACAAGGAATTTGAAAACTTTCAACAATATGATAAAGAAACTATTTATGCTCTTGTTTCAAGGTTTTCACATCTGATTAGTGAAATGAAAGTGGTTAAAATTGAAAAGACCGGGGAGGAATTGAAGAAGAAATTAATGGAAGCATTACCGAAAAAGTGGGAAAGTTATGTGTTATTGCTTACCCATGACAAAGAATATTCTGAATTATCATTTCATGATTTAACTGGAAAGCTTCATGCTAGGGAAATGGAAATGATGACATCAAACAAGTCAACTGCTTAATTACAAAATCCTGAATTGCATCATGGTCAAAATTCTGCAAGTATCAATGCAAAGTCTAAATCATTTGGTGTTGATTCCTCAAATCCACCTCAAACAGCTTTTGTTGCTGGACATGGTTCAGAAAATTCTGGAAATTCATCAAGAGGATGTAACTTCACTATTCCAAATCATTCAAGTCAGACTTCATTTTCAGCAAAAACCCCTGATGAACATTTGGCATTAATTTCAGCTTTGTTATCTTCATATTATGGATTGCTAAATGGTGGTTTGACAACATCTAATCTGATTGAAGAAGATTTTGATCAGATTGATCCGGATAATCTTGAGCAAATGGATATCAATTAGCAACTGGCAATGTTAGCTCAAAGAGTTAAAAGATTCAAAAAGAAGACAGGTTTTCAAAGTTTAAATCCGGATGGCAAGGTTGGAATAGATAAATCAAAGGAAAAATGTTTCAAATGTTCTAATTTTGGTCATTTTGCTCGTGAATGTTCAAAATCAAATGCTTCTTCATCAAAGCCTCCAACAGCTTTGGTATCTCAAGTCGATAAGCAATATGATTGGGGATGAACTTCTAATGGTCCAATTGCTTTAACAACTATTACTTCGAAAGATAGTTATGATTGGGCTGCTGATGAATTTGATGATGAGTATGCATTTCGTGCTTTGATTGCTCAAGTTGTTCATAGTGATGATGAAGAAGTAACTGATTCTGAATCTGAAACAAGTGGTTCTGGAAACAGTGGCTATGAATCGGTTTGTGAGTTTTGTTCTCAGAAAGACAAAAAGATTCAAGAATTGATAAAAGAAAATGGGTTGTTGGTTGATGATAATAAAAGAAAGATAGAAGAACTGGCAAATGAACAGCAAAAGTTAGAAGATCTAATTCAAGAATTGTCTTCTCAGAAAAAACAGTTCTCAGATATTCAAGCAGAAATTGTAGAAAAAGAATCAAAATTTCAAAGTGTTGAACATGAGTTTGAACAGAAAATTAGAAAATTATCTGAAGAAAATGCTGCATTAAGTCAAGAAGTGAAGAAATGGAAGGATGATGCTGCAGATACAACAAATGATTTTCAAAATCTTTTCGACAAATCCAAGTCCAGACTTGATACTCTTACTAAACATTCTGATAACCAAGCTACTAAGATTCAATCCTATCAGCTTGATATGGAAAAATTACTTGATGAGAAGAGGGAGTTGGTTAGAGTGAACAAGTTGCAAAATGCAAATTTAGAAATTCATAAAAGAAATGAAGATAAGCTGCAGAAGGAATTGATGGATGTACTAGATGAGTTGAGATTGCAAAAGTATGGAACTCATAAAGTGGCAAAGAAGTTAACTGCAACAGAAAAAGAGTTGGCTGAAGCTCATCAAAGAATTTCTAACTTAAAGATTGAAGTCATTGATTCAAAACGTCTTTTGAACAATGTTACTAATTCACAATCTTTTACAAGTTTCTTGGCCAAGGATGAGAATTTTGAGAAGATGTTCAACAAAACCGTATCACCACTAGGAAGTCTAAAAGAAGGAGTTCATGATTTGAAAGACAAGGTTGACACTGGTGATTATTCTGAATTTGTTGGTTCTAAATCTGTTAAAGAAACGAAAGAGAACAAAGGCAAGAGTGCTGAAAATTCTGAAGCGCCAAAGGTTGTGTCTGGTTCTTCATCTGATGACAAAGAGAAATCTGCACGTTCAACTGACATTGTTGAAACTATTGTTGATGCTCCAAAGAATATTACTAAGATCAAAGCAGAGTTATCTCGTCTTGCAAAGAATGGACATACACCATCTGGTTCAGACAAAAAGGTTTCTGGAAAATAGAAAGGTTTGGGGTTGCAACAACAACAGGTTAAAGTGAATGCTTCTAAGGTTCAACAACAATAAACCTTGAAGAAAGTTAATTTGAAGCACGTTCGAAAAGATGTTTTCAAGGCTGACAAAGTTCAACCGGAGAGGTTTTATAAACTCAAAGGTTCGGAACAAATATTTTTTTCTGTCAAAGAATTCCTGCTACAATGCGTGGATGCTCAGAAGATATCTGAATTTTTTGTGAAGAATGTTGATTCAAAGACCAAGAAGAAATAAGGTGCTAAATATTCTTCTGGAGGTTCAAATTCTACTCCAAAGAGCCCGACTTCGAAATGGGTTCATGATCATCGATATCAGGTATTCGATTCCTTTTATGATCATTTTGGAGATGGATATTTTTGTGAAGCTTTGCAGGTTCCAAAGAAGAAAAATGTAAAGAATCATTTGTGTTACAATTGCCGACAAAAAGGGCATATGGCACAAGATTGTCATGTCACTGCTGCTTCTAGTTCAAGGAAAAGACAGGTTCCGTATGTTGGTAAATCTGCCAAATACAGATTTATTGATGAATATGGCAGACTATTTCATGAATTTCAACCGACATATTTCAAACATCCAAGAAGGTTTTTATCTAAATTTCAACATGATTCATCTGTCGGTTGTTCGTCAATATCGACTGTGAATGGTTCATCAGATACTAATTTACCAAAACAACAAATCTGGAAACCTAAGGTGGTTTCGAAAGGAAACCAAGATACTGGTCGACCAGAAGCGATTCGCTTCGGGTCATTTATAAACTGACGTGTTTGATCAGCGTGCAGGTACTTTTAGAAGACCTGTCGGTGATTGAAAAGTTGCTGATGGAGAAGTATTCTGCTCATTTAACTTAAATTACATGTGATATCAATTTCAAAATTGAAATTTTTCTGAAAGCTAAAACTGCAAGGTGTCCATGTCGAAAGGTCAATTTTCTTTCTTTTACATTTTGTATGTAGTTTAGGGGGAGAAAATTGCACATACCAAAAATAGTGTCTTTTTGTTTTTGTTAAAATGAAAATCCAAAATAGAGTTTTCATTTTAAGGGGGATAAAAAGGAAAAAAACAAAAACATTGAAAAATGAGAAATTGTATCCGACATAATCGGGAAATGATGGTACATTGGCTTACGTGTCTGACTTGTGGATAAATTATATGAAAAAGCCATAAGATCATTGTTCAATGTGCTTGGTAGGCTCGACATTTAATCAGAAAGTATTCAGATGGGATAAACACATTAAATACTAATGCTTGATCAAGTGAACAACATCTTGATGCGTATCTCATGATATATCAAGAAAAAGATATGTGAAAAAGAAAATGAGGAAGTCATTGTGTATACATGTGTTCATTTTGAAAAGATTTAAACTTGTTTGATTTTCTTTATTTTGTCAAACGATCGGACTTTCTCTGCGTATCGAAAGATCGACCTGATTGTTGTTCGTTTGATGTTCTGCTTTATTTTCTTTGGTGTTTCGTATAACTCATCGGACTTTCTCTGCGTGTACAGGAGTACCGACCTGATTGTTGTTGGGTTATATAATTTCAACTTGTTTTTATTTTCTTATTTGGTTAAATCCGAGGCCTTATCTGCGTATCGAAAGATCGACCTTAAGGTAGACGATTTAATGTTCTTATTTCTTTTTGCATGGAACACAGTTGACTAAATCATGATTACAATCATTATGTGATTAAATCACAAATGAAATCACAAAGTGTGATGTAAAAGCAAATGCATATCTGAGTATGTCTGATAGTGTGTGGTACACTGGTCAAAGCAATCTAATTAACACAATAATATATTAAGATGTTATGAGTATGAGTGTGCCTGAGTTTAAGATGGACAAATTATACCAGTAATCGACATGACTTATGTGCTGAAGTAATTGAAATTGAAGTGTAGTTCAGCATGTTATGTTCAATATGATCCCAAGTTATGATCTTTCTCGCAAAAGAAAAAATAGTGTCTGATTCTGTATTGGATTTTATGTTTCATATCTGAAAATTACAAAAAGATTTTAGATGTGTTTTAATATAAATTCTCAAAAAGCCAAAAAGATTTTATTTCTTATTTGTTTTCGACCGATCGACGTGTGATACAAAATTAAATTTCAAAATCTATCTTGGATTCTCGAAGAAAAGTTTTGCGCCAAGATTAAATTAACTTTCAAAAGAAAATGGAAACCGCGTTTCTGTCTTCTGAAATTGCAGGTTATGTGTGTCAAGACTCAAGCATGGTGAAAAGGGGAGTTTGTTATATCTTTCACAAGTGGATCTTGAAGACCAAAGATGATTCAAGAGTGATCCAGCCATGCAAGCTCTATTTCTGACAAGATTTCAAGTTGAAGATCGGATGCAGCAATGTTGAAGATTGAAAACTAAAGTTTCGTTAGAATATAGATACACTACACGTTAAGGGGGAGTTTGTTAGAGCATTTACATACATTATGATGTGTCTCGTGTATTGTATCTAGATTAGAGCGAGTATGTGAGTTGTAATGGCAACATTCTAGGTGACGTACCAAATGGTACGCCGGACCATATGGTACATACGTACCAGATGGTGAACCATTTGGTACGCAGGCTATTTGTCACTAAGTATAAATAGGTTGTGTTAGAATGATAGCTTAACACTCTGAGTCATTTTACACTTTCTGTGTGTATTTTCTAGATAGAGAAACCAGAGAGAACTTCTTTGTATCTTCAAGTGATCAATAAGAATTCTCTTATTTACATCTCGTGTTCATTACATTGATCAAATCATGCAATAGTAAGATTGTTTCTCGGTTTTACATCTATTTATACTAGATTGGCCGAACCTCAGGCGAACTTGAGGTTCGCCTGAGCCTGATCCGAACCTCAAGTTCGGACCAGGTTCAGCTGGCAGCAAACTTGTCTTGATCTTCACATCGTCTCGTTCAGATACTTCACATGACGCACATATTATGTATCAACAAACTCCCCCTCGTCATGTGCAGTATCTGTTCACCAATTAAAACATATATTCTTCGAACAAACTCCCCTCAACTTGATGGCAGCTTGATCTTGAATACTTGACGATGCACGGTTTCTTTTATCCTTATCAGCAGCTTCAGAAGACTTGAAGTTGTGATTAACTCTTTCCTTCGAGTACCTAGCCAACATAAATAATCTTGGTGCAAAACGTCTCTTTGAGACTCCAAGATATTAGGTTTTGGAAAATGTTTTTCGTATCTTATGTCGACCAATTGAAAACAAACAAGAAATAAAATATTTGGCTTTTACAAAGTTTATATCCAAACAAACCTAAAATCTTTTTGATTTTTCAAACTTATGCTAAAACACACCAAAAATCTTTTTGAATATTTCTGAAATGAATGTAAAATGCACTACAGAAACAGACACTATTTTTGTCTTTTGCGAGAAAGATCACGACGCGAAATCATATCAGACATAACGCATCTGGCAAATTTCAATTTCGGCCTTAATTAGCATGCAAGTCAAGATAATCGCAAATACAACATTTATGTTTATTTCAGCATGCACCAATCATTTTTATCGTTTTCACATATGCTCAAGGTAATATTATCATGCACTGATAACACGGCCTCCACTCTATCAGAAATACCGGCAAATCATCATGTTTATCATATAGAAGCCAATTTCCTTAGAGATTTAATCATCCTTGATGAGTCATGCAAAAATAAAGCAGAACCCCAAATACCTAGCAATCAGGTCGGTCTTGTGGACACGCAGAGAAAGCCTAAGTATTTGAGAAAATAAGAAAGCAAAACAAGTTGAAGTTGAATAATTCAACAACGATCAGGTCGATACTTCCGTATACGCAGAGAAAGTACGATGAATTATACGAAACACCAAAGAAAATAAAGCAGAATATCAAATGAACAACGATCAGATCGATCTTTCGATACGCAGAAAAAGTGCGATCGTTTGACAAAATAAAGAAAATCAAACAAGTTTAAATCTTTCAAAATGAAAACACGCATTCATCAGGATATCTCTTTATTCTATTTTTGTCAGAATCATCACACAACAATCATCAAGAAGCAAATAACCAAAGATCATCAGACAAACTTTATGTTTATATTTTACTTGCAGATATCAGATTAGTCATGCACATTCACAGATTATGCAAGTACCTACAGCCTTTAGACTTAATCTATCCATGGCAGATAAACGTATATGCTGATGTACCATCACTTCTCGCTTTTGTCGGATCAATTTCTCAGTTTTTCATTTTTTTTATATTTTCCAAATTTCTCCCCATAAATTTCAAACAAACACTATTTTTTGAATTTTCAAATTTTCTCCCCCCCTAAAAATATGAACGAAAGAAAATGAAAAACAAAAATGAAAATGGTCGATCAACACTTGACACATTTTTTAAAATGAAATTTTTGAAAATCAATTTTTCAAAGATAAGAACGATGCATTTGAACTTAAAACACAAGTATTCCATTGGCAGCAATCTCTCGATTACTAACAGGTCTTCGTGAAATATTTGCAAACACTGGAAAACAATATGTTCTTAAAACCCCGACCCTCATCCCCAACGATGCTAGGTCGTCCAGTGCCTTCAACAAAATCACTGTTGGCCGTAGAGACAACTTTTGGTCTCCATTCATGTTCTGGTTTTATGATTTCTAGTGAACCATTGTCAACTGATGAGTGATAATCAGAAGCTACTACCCAATTTTTTCAAGGTAAGCTTCTTGTTCCATGAAAATTTAGTGTTGGGCATTGGTTCACTAAAAATGATGCCATCAAGACCAACATACTTTGTATGTTTGGCATTTGATGATGAATTGTTAGTTGTCGTAGGACAATTATTTGCATAATGACCCTTCTGAAGACATACATAACAACGTCTAGTACCAGTTGGATTGATTTAAATTGGTTTTCCAAACTGATCAGTCAAACATTCATCATGAACTTTTGAAAACACAGGTTTAAATTTCTTTGGTTTTTAAATTTTGGAAAACATTTTGGAGAATCATAAAAACCTGAATCATCTCCATAATCAAAGAATTTATCTTTATGATAGGACCTGTTCGATTTAGTAGAAAGAAATGAATCTAAATTGTTACCGCCTTGTGGTGTAGCATCAGATATACAAGAAGACTCTTCAGAAGAAAGCTTTTCATCTGGTGGAGATACTTTCTTCTTCCAATATTGTGGCTTCTTATCTGAAAACACCTTCTGCTTCTTCATCTTCTTTTCTTTAAATTCCTTCTTGTCGAAATCCTTAATTGGCATTTCTTTTTCTTCAAATCCCAAACCACCATTTTTCTGCTTGAATTTATCTTGAACAAAATTTGGTATCTCATGACCTTGTTTGGCAAGTATTGTAAATTCAGACTTAATAACTTTCAAATCATTCTTCCTGGAAATCAAAGAATCATCTATCACGATCTAAGAAAACTCTGGCACTTTCACATTTCCTGGATTTCCATAAAACACCTTTTCTTTCTCAAGAAATGTAGATTTGGAATCAAAATTCAACCCATTGCTATAATTAATCTGTTCATTTCTTTTCTTATTGGATTTGGACTTTGTTTTCTTTCATGAACTGGTATTAGCAAATTTTGAATGATCATGTTGTTCAATACCAGATGTATAAAAATTTCAATGTCCACAGGAGCAGGAACTTGATGAAGACTTGCATCTTTACCATTCTCCTGACTCTTCTACAACTTATACAAATAATTCATGAGAGTTGGTGAATTATTGCAAATTTTCAATTTCCTTTGCAAATCAAGAATCTCTATCTTTTGTTTAGATATTTTCATATTGGCTTCCATCAACTCTTTCTGCGAAGCAATGTACTTGTCCGACAATCTATTATATTAACTTTTATGACATTATCTCAAGTGATATTCTTCCAGAACTTCGGCAGTAACTTTCTCTACCTATTTCTTATAATAGAAAACATCTTGTTTCAAGATATTATTTTTCATTTGAACCTCTCCATTTGTATCTCGCAAGTTTGTGAGTTCCTCCTAAAGTTGAATTATTCTATCAGCAGCTTCGACCATAATTTTATTAGTATTTTCATATTTTTGTTGAAGAGGATAACACTTCTCAAATAAAACATCAAAATCTTCATTAACTTCCTTTTCCTTAGCTTAAGCTTTATTGCATTCTTCAACTAACATTTTCTTCTCTTTCAACCATTCTTCCTCAATACTAGAAAATTCCAAACAATTTGAACATGATGCAGACACATCCTTTTGAATTTCAGCAGCTAAACCATCACAAACTTTATTTTTCCATTTCTTCACTTCTTTTGTCAGGAAAATATTCTCTTCAGTCAAATTTCCCACTTTATTCTCTAACTATTTAATTTTACATTTAAACTTCAAATCTTGATCAATTGTTTTCTGAGAAATTTTTTACATATGTTCCTCACACTGTGTCTTTATGAAATCCCATATCTTTTTTGCGTTTTGACAATTTCTGACTTGACCTTTTTAAGAGTTATAGGCAAAGCTAACAGAAGAAGTGCAACAACCGTTTCAGTTTGATCATACTATTTCCTTTCTTCACTTGAAAAATCTCTCATCTCTTTAAAATCACCACCATAAGTTGGATACTTAAATTCATCCGTAACTGGTAACCACAAATTTTTATCCAGATTAACTATATAAGTTCTAAAATTTCTTGCCCAACCATGATAATCTCCAAGATTTATCAACTTTGGCAGATTCTGACGATGACGCTCAATGAATACATCAATTTCAAACATTTTGGAAATTGTGAAATTGGATATCAAAACTTCAAACTCGAAAATGGAGGTCTTAAAACAGATTTTCGCTACCAAAATGGAGGGTACTAGTCGTTAAGCATGTAAAAGTATATTTTTCACTAAGACGGTCGTTTTGGCTGGTATTGGGTTCCGTAACTCTTAACGGTTCTCAAGTTACGTCATTTTTCGTGAAGTAACCCAAAAAAAATCCCAAACTTGTCCGAACTGTAGACGAACTTGTCCGAACTGTAGACGAACTTGTCCGAACTCCTTCCGAACTGTAAACTTGCCGAACCTTGTCCGAACTTTGTCCGAACCGTAAACTTCCCAATCCTGATCTGAACTCCTTCTGAAACCAAAGTACCCGAACTCCTTCCAAACCTAGAATAATGAACAGTACCCGAACTCTATCCGAACGTCTTCCGAACTCTATCCGAACGTCTTCCGAACTCTAGCCGAACTCTAGCCGAACTCTAGCCGAACTCTAGCTGAACTCTAGCCGAACTCTATCTGAACGTGACACGAACTCCAAACGAGCAGAAATTCAGGCGGACGACGGTTATCTCACCTACTCACGAGCTCAACCGAACTGAACATGTTTTTGATCAAAAATCTCGATTTTTAGCAGATTTGAATGAAATATTCAGTAGTCAACTTGAGTTTAGCAACATGAAGGTTTCAAGAATGAATTAGAATCGGAAAGCTAAAAAATTGACTCGTTTTAGAATGAAAAACACTCGGTTCTATCAAGAAACGAACACGATCAAAGCAAACGCAATAGAGCAACCTGGATTTGCTCTAAAACCAATTAAAAAACCGTAAGACGGATCTTACTAGAGATTTGTTTGATCGTAAGAGTGAGAACGAAATGTAAATAAAAGTTAATTTTATTGAATTATACAAAAGACTCAATTACAAACTCTCTCTACAGCTCAATCAGAGAAACACTCTAAAAACACATAGTTAAGATCAGGTCTCTCTTAGTTCTCTCTCAATTATAATCGAAGTACAAGACAACATATCTATTTATACTATACTGGCTGAACCTCAGGCGAACTTGAGATTTGCCTGATCCGAACCTCAGGTTCGGACCAGGTTCAGCTGGCATCAAACTTGATCTGATCACCGATGGAACAACCGAACAATAGCCATTTCTGAAAATTCACAAAAGCAAGCAACGTTAACTTTGTGTTGAATAATAAAAAACACTAACAGTGGACTCTAATTTAACACGAAACGTTTAAACTCGTGACTTTGACAATACCTAGTCGGCGTACCACGTCCCGTACCACATTCGTCATCCGGACCACTTTGGTCCCGGCGTACCAGCTTAAACGTAGACTATTGACTGTACCAGAAAAGTCAAACGTGCCACGCTGGTACGTGCCCTTATGCTTACCATGTTAGTACGGGCCTGCGTACCAACTGGTACGGTGATAGAACAGACACCGAATGGTCAATCGCAATTTTGAGTCCAAAATTTGTACGGGTTGTGAAATTAGGCACCGAGGTTTTGTACTACATCAAAAACCGAGTTGATATGCTTTTTAACCAACTGAACCAGAAAAAAGTCAAGTTTTGCAAAAGTCTGAAACTTTGATCTCAAAAATCATGAAATTTAGACAACCAAATCGTGAATCAATACAACTAACTTGTGCGGAATTGGAGTAGCTACCTGTACCAATAGAAATCACAGTCAAAGGTTCGTTATCGATTGAGAAATCAAAGAAAAACAGGTACGAAGGAATTAGGGCTTTGCAGAATGCTTTGAAAGTGGTACGGTGAGAATGAAGAATACGTACCAGTTGAACCCTTTTATACCCCTGGTGGTCCGGCCCAGCGTACCACTTGGTATGGGTGTACCACCCCGTGTGTCACATTGGTATGTGCATACCAGTGAAATATGTTACATTTTTCACCCCCAATCTTCTATATACATAGTTCCTGATCATCAAGTGAAGTATCAAATGCAAGACAACATGCTGTGTCCAAACCTAGGGCGGACTCAGAGTTCGAACTCATCCGAACATGGTCTGAACCTGAGGTTCGCCTGATCGGGTTTGGGTTATCTCGTTCAACTATAAATAGCTAAGACTTGTATAGATTTAGAACTTCTGGTTCAGATCTTGTATGTGTACTCTCTGGTGTTTCTCATTGGACTAATACAAATCATTTGTATTTACTCATTGTGTTCATTCGTTTTACATTGATTTCGGTACAACCGAATAGACGATCCACCGCCCACGCACTTTCATGTGGTATCAGAGCTTTCGGTTTAATCTACTGGTCGGAAATCCCAGTTTTTCATCGGTTTGAGTCAAAATTCTGGGGTTTTTACAAAAATGATGAAATGATGTATCAAGTATTCCATCTACTTCTATTGATCCAATCTGTTATATTCACTTTTATGACATTCTCTCAAGTGATATTCTTCCAGAACTTCGCAGTAACTCTCTCTACCTATTGTTTCAAGATGTTATTTTGCATTTGAACCTCTCCATTTGTATCTCGCAACTTTATGAGTTTCTCTTAAAGTTGAATTATTCTGTCAGCAGCTTCAACCATAATGTAGAGGCTAGATTATGAGGCTTGTAATATTAAATAAGTTGGGCTGGGCTTAGAGGGTTTAATTAGTTTAGTAGGCTAGTTTTATTATGTTTAGGCTAGTTTACTATTAGATTGGGCATGGGCTTGGGTTTATGATTGGGCTTATTGGGTTTATGATTAGCCCATGTGCTTGTAAGAGGTGGTATAAATACCACCTCATGTTTATGATCAAGCAAGCTTTGGGAGAACCTATTTACGATTTCTTCAAGTGTGCAAGGGTTTACGATCAGTTTGTGAAGCTTCATAGTAGACGGTTTTCATTCAAGAATCAATCTTTCTCATCGATTGATTCTCTTCTTCTACTATTTTCTTGAATCGATCTCTCACGAGGATTCCGCACTCGTGTTTGATTTAGTATATCGTGTGTTTGGGAGAATTCCGGACCTACAATTGGTATCAGAGCCAAGAATCTTAGATTCGAGGCTCTCACGATATAGATTCAAGTGTTTTGCTGAGTTTTTGTTCGAGTTTTGTTGAAGATTCGAAGGTTTCAGGGAGTTTACGATCGTAGCTGCTGCTGTTCGTCGAGTTTCAGGAGTTTACGATAGCTTTTTCTGGGTTTTTAGTGTGTTTGCGACTGAGTTGGTTGAAGATCAGCTGTGTTTTCTGGGTTTTCAGCGTGTTTACGACCTATCTGTTGAGATTTCTGGGTTTTGGTTGAAGATTGCCTGTTTACGACCCGAAGAAAGTTGTTCACGATTGTACTTGTTGGTTGTACTCGAGTTTACGACTTTGCAGAATCGTAAAGGGTGTTTACGACATTTTCAGATCGGAAATAGGTGTTTACGACTTTGTTTTTATCGGAAACGGTGTTTACGACCGCCGGGATCGTAATCGTTAATCGTAATCACGTTTACGATTATTTTAAGGCGGTTAAGGTGTTTACGACTGAAGGTGTTTACGATCCACAGGTGATTACGATCGTAAACAGGATTTACGATCGGAAACAGGGTTTTTGCGGCAAAAAGTCACTTTTTCTCACTTTCACGGAAACGGGCGTAACTTTTGACTCGTTTGGAGTTAGAAGCTCAAATTTTTACACGACGTTCGTGACAACAAGCCCCAGAATTACCCCGGACTAACGTCCAGGGGAGCTCGTTTGGACCCCCAAATTCCACTCCGAAGGCCTCCGTTTTTCAGTTTTAAGTTTTTGACACTATTCTTTGAATAGTACTTTTGCCGATTTTGCCGTTTTTGCAGATTTTTCAAGATTTTCAGAAGCTGCATAATGAGTTCAGTGGTTGAAGAAAAGAATATATTTGAGGACGAAGATGCTGAGATATGCCCCAATCCTACTTGTTCTCGTATAATTCCTGAACTTAAGCAAATGTGTAGAAATTTTCAGTCAGAATTGTTTGAGACAAAATGCGAGAAGAGCTCATTTAAGGGTAGATGGCAAAAGAACGAAGAGAAGGTTAAAGCTCAAAAATTAGATATAATAAAATATAAGAACCTTGCAACTGAGAACGCCTATTTGTATGACAACGCTAAGTTAGAGATAGCTGAGCTAAGTAAGCAGATAGATGACCTGAAGCATAAGAACAATGAGATGCAGGTTAAGCTTGATATGAATCAAATGAGGAGCAAAAGAATGCTTGAAGCTGGAAAGGAATTGTCACATGCTGTTGTGACTGGTCAAGTTGGGAAACACACACCTGGATTTGGATCAGAAAAGACTGATAAGGCCTTGGCTGCAAACAACATTATTCCTCCACCAGTTCCCAGAGACATTATAGGAATACTTCTTAGTGAGGATCAAGTTGAACGAACCAAGTCAGATTATAAAGAAGCTGCTCCGCCTATTGATAGTGTTTTGGTTGGAACTACACCATTGACTCAAGAGGAAATTGATAATGAAGCAAACATGACTTATGGTGAAGGGAGAGTAAAAGATATATCAGACAATGATGCTGAGTGTCAGAGATATGACAGGTGTCACAACTCTAAGTCTGATGAAGCTGGGATAGAATTGAAACCATACCCTAAAATTGAAACCCCATGCTTGAAAGTTGTTGACGAAGTCAAAAGGGAAAAGGTGATCTTGACAACACGGCCTGAGGGGAAGATCTTTATGACATCTGGATCTATGTTTGACCAAGAACCAGATGTTGGGTATGACTTACCATCCTTCTCCTCCAAGTTCAAGGGACTAACTGATGGAGTGATCAGTGAAGCTAAAGATGAGAAGCCAAAGATCACCATTAAGCATCCGAGTATGAAGCCAACAGCTGGAGTGAAGAATGAAAAACTAAATGGAGTAGTTGTGTCTCCCATTTCTTCAGTTGGATCATGCAGTTGTTGTTGTAATTGCAAGAATGGTGCTTCAACGTCAACGAATCAAGGAAGCACAAAGACGGTTAAGACAGGTTCGACACAGGCTTCGAGGAACCAGCCAAGAGTCAATCTTGGATCAGCAAATGGACCAAGGAGGCAGACACAGAGCAAACCAGCTCCATATCAGCCACCAAAGACAAATGGGTACGCGTCTGACTTCTATCTAAAGAAGCAGACTTGCTTTAATTGTGGCATCGCTGGTCATATTGCTAGAAACTATCTTTATCGCCCCTATGAACCCTACTTTCCAAAAAGTCAAAGGGTTTCATCTCAGGAGTCTGTGAAGTCTAAGCCGATGATGGTGCAGAAACCTAAGGCAATGAAGACTGTTACTCCTAAGGTTAAACCCTCTGATCAACATTGGGGCGCTGCCAAAGCTGAAAGAAAAAATCTTTAAATCAAAACAACAGCTTTCCAAGTTACCAAAATTTTCAGAAAAAGGTGATGAAACCATTTTCAAAGCAATCAAAACTTGAAAAACCCAAAGTTACCCCTCCCAAGGTAACTAAAACTGTTTTGAAAAATATTTCTAAAATGCAGAAGGTTGAAATACCTAAAGTCACAACTCAAAAGGTGACTAAAACAAAAACTGTGTTGAAAAGTGAACTAAAAACGAAGAAGGTTGAAACACCTAAAGTCACAACTCCAAAAGTGACTAAAACAAATGTTAAATCACCTGGAATTTGGAAGCCAAAAGTCAAGGCAGCTACAACCGAATCATCCCAACTTCCTGATCTTTCAAAAGGAATGTTTTTAAAAGAAATTTCATTCATTGATTCCTCAGGAGTACCCAGAAAAACAATGGCCTGGGTACTATTAGCTAACTAATCTCTCACTGTGTGCAGGAACGATCAAGGAGGATTATCACTAACATTTTTTTATTAAGTTGTTTGTTGGTAAGTGATTGTTCCAGGCACAGTTTAGGAGACATATCTTCATGTCATGACAAGATATCTATACAATGAAAGGTATGTCTCTTTGAGAGGTAAAATGTCAAAATCAGCACGAAAGGTACTGTTCTTAACTTGGTTGTGTGAATGAAGCGGCAAAGGGTGTTTTGAGTCAAACCAAATTTCCTAAAATTTCAAATCAATACTTTGAAAGTTAGCTTGGCCAGATGTGTGTAAAGTCTTTTAATTTGTTTGTGTGTCTGTGTGTTTTATTTTGTTAAAAAAAAAATAAAAAAAAAATAATGATGCTCACAAAATTGTGACATTAAAAATCAAAAAGCAAGGGGAAGAAATGTAAAGATGATGAAAATGTTGACCCCTCAAAAATAGTGTGCTTTTCAATTTTTAATTGTTTCTTGTTTTTGAGAAGTTTATGGGAAGTAAAATGAATGACCGGGTTGGAGATGGCTGACACGCGTAAGGCGGAAGTGAAAGGCAAGCTCCACGGTGATATGCTCGGTAGGCTCGACCTAAACTTATGACCTCCAATGAAAGTGCAGTGAACTTAAAAGATATATATGTTTAGTTTCCCATCCCAGGTTGCATGGTTTAAAAAACTGAGTCCCGGCAAAAACGGGTTGAGAGTGGTAATTATACCTAGTATTCACTCTCTCACACGCCATGTTTATGCTATCTTGACAACACCACAGAGCAAAAGAAAATGAAAAGGAAAGGAAAAAGAAAAAGAAAAGAAAAAGAAAATGAAAAAGAAAAGAGAATAAATAATCACTCAGTTGGTCTTCTTTGCGTGCTTAGCGGCCGACCTGATCACCAACTGATGGTTAATGAAATAAGTGGTAGTCATAACGGTGTTGCATGGTTCCTCAAGTTGGGGGTTTGTGAATCCTCAATAAACTCTGAGGTTGGGTAGGTTTTGCTGTGTACGCTTGGGTGTGGGGACAATTAAACATGATAGTAATAATGTACTATATTAAGCATGACACATTCGGTTGGGATTAAACGGGTTTGAGTTTAAAGCGGACAAACATACCGGCAATCACCTGGACTAGTTAAGTAACTGAAGCTGAAAAGGGTTCCTCAGTCAGATTCATACGGTTTGATCCCTTGTAAACTTTCTCATGTTTGGTTTGGTAAGTATTTGTTTAGTTTTTATCTTTCGTGTGTGAGTCGTTAAGTTCTTTTTAGTGTGTTTTCATCTTGGCCAGGTTGATTTGAGAAGTCAAAATGTCGTTTCCATGGGTTTTAATGCATGACAATATGCCCCCGACAGATCTTGCCAAATTTTTAGGGGAAGGAGCATGGGATAATAAGTATTATCCGAAGGGAACTCGAGGATGATACTTATTATCTAATGGACAAGACTTCCTCCGACAGATCTTGCCAAATTTTTAGGGGAAGGAGGGAGGATAATAAGTATTATCCGAAAAGACTTCCATAATACATAGTATCCGAAGGGAACTCGAGGATAATATGTATTATCTCAGGGGAAGTCCTTAGCTGAGGGGAAGTAATCAGCTAAGGGGAAGTCTTTAGAGGTCTTTGGGTTCAGGGGAAGTTTTATAGAAAACCCGTAATCTTTATTAGGGTTTTTGGTTAAAATTATGGTAATTTGAATCAACTGAACAGATGATAATTACCTTCTAACCCAAAGACCAGTCATCTAATGTCTGGTGGAGTATATTTTTTCAAATGTGTGACAGACAGGTTGATGATAGAAAGATGCTGCTGCTGCTGCTCAAAGTTAAAGAACCAACCGGACAAGACTTCCATCTGAAAAGCAACTGTTCAGGGGAAGTTGTTGGTTTCTTTACAAGTATCCAAAAGCTTCAAAAGTTTTTCAAAGAAAATTCTCACAAGTTCAGGGGAAGCTGAAGATTTCAAGTCAATCTTTGAAAAAGAAAGTGATGCAGAGAGCAGTCAGAGATCATGAAGATCCAAGTTCAACAATCAAATTCTTCAAAGTTAGGGGTTTTCAAAATTTCAACCCTCTAATTGTTTTGGAGATTCAAGACAGTTACCGAAGATTCAGCAAGAACCAGTGCTTTCAAAAGAAGCAAGTCAATGAGAGTCCTCCATTTCATTGCTTGTTCAATTCAAGAAGTTCGAGCTGATGCTGATCAAGAGGAAGTCCCATGTGCCCATCATGAAACCCATTGAAGATTTCTGCGGAAAGAATCTTCATCAACATCTATGCCAGCCACTCAAGAAGAAGAATTTCAAAGATCGAAGACTTTTAATATCACAAGCCTAGGGGAAGATTGTAGAGGCTAGATTATGAGGCTTGTAATATTAAATAAGTTGGGCTGGGCTTAGAGGGTTTAATTAGTTTAGTAGGCTAGTTTTATTATGTTTAGGCTAGTTTACTATTAGATTGGGCATGGGCTTGGGTTTATGATTGGGCTTATTGGGTTTATGATTAGCCCATGTGCTTGTAAGAGGTGGTATAAATACCACCTCATGTTTATGATCAAGCAAGCTTTGGGAGAACCTATTTACGATTTCTTCAAGTGTGCAAGGGTTTACGATCAGTTTGTGAAGCTTCATAGTAGACGGTTTTCATTCAAGAATCAATCTTTCTCATCGATTGATTCTCTTCTTCTACTATTTTCTTGAATCGATCTCTCACGAGGATTCCGCACTCGTGTTTGATTTAGTATATCGTGTGTTTGGGAGATTTCCGGACCTACACATAATTTTATTAGTATTTTCATATTTTTGTTGAAGAGGATAACACTTCTCAAATAAAGCATCAAAATCTTCATTAACTTCATTTTCCTTAGCTTGAGCTTTATTGCATTCTTCATCTAACATTTTCTTCTCTTTCAACCATTCTTCCTTAATTCTAGCAAATTCCAAACAATTTGAACATGATGCAGACACATCCTTTTGAATTTCGGCAGCTAAACCATCACAAACTTTATTTTTCCATTTCTCCACTTCTTTTGTTAGAAAAATATTCTCTTCAGTCAACTTTCCCACCTTATTCTTTAACTCTTTAATTTTACCTTTAAACTTCAAATCTTGATCAATTGTTTTCTGAGAAATTTTAGACATATGTTCCTCATACTGTGTCTTTACAATATCCCATATCTTTTTGCGTTTTGACAATTTCTGACTTGACCTTTTTAAGAATTATAGTTAAAGCTAACAGAAGAAGTGCAACAAACTTTTCAGTTTGATCATACGATTTCCTTTCTGCACTTGAAAAATCTCTCATCCCTTTAAAATCACCACCATAAGTTGGATACTTAAATTCATTCGTAACTGGATCCAGACAACTATATAAGTTCTAAAAGTTGTTACCCAACCATGATAATCTCCAAGATTTATCAACTTTGACACATTCTGACGATGACGCTCAATGAATACATCAATTTCAAACATTTTGGAAATTGTGAAATTGGATATAAAAACTTCAAACTCGAAAACGGAGGTCTTAAAGACATGTTTTCGGTACCAAAACGGAGGGTACTAACCGTTAGGCGAGTAAAAGTATAGATTTCTCCGAGACGGTCGTTTTGGCTGGTATTAGGTTCCGTAACTCTTAACGGTTCTCAAGTTACGTCATTTTTCGTGAAGTGACCCAAAAAAAATCCCAACCTTGTCCGAACTTTGTCCGAACTGTAGACAAACTTATCCGAACTCCTTCCGATCTGTAAACTTGCGGAACCTTGTCCGAACTTTGTCCAAACCGTAGAATTTCCAATCCTGATCTAAACACCTTCTGAACTCAAAGTACCCGAACTCCTTCCAAACCTAGAATGATGAACAGTACCCGAACTCTATCCGAACGTCTTCCGAACTCTACCCGAACTCTATCTGAACGTGACGCGAACTCCAAACGAACAGAAATTCAGACGAACTTTAGATGAACTCCAAGTTCGGAGCGGTTACTGAGACGAACCTCAGGTTCGGACGATGGTTATCTCACTTACTCACGAGCTCAACCGAACTGAACATGTTTTTGATCAAAAATCTTGATTTTTAGCAGATTTGAATGAAATATTCAGTAGTCAACGTGAGTTTAACAACATGAAGGTTTCAAGAATGAATTAGAATCGAAAAGCTTAAAAATTGACTCGTTTTAGAATGAAAAACACTCGGTTTTATCAAGAAAACGAACACGATCAAAGCAAACGCAATAGAGCAACCTGGATTTGCTCTGATACCAATTGAAAAACTGTAAGACGGATCTTACTAGAGATTTGCTTGATCGTAAGAGTGAGAACGAGATGTAAATAAAAGTTAATTTTATTGAATTCTACAAAAGACTCAATTACAAACTCTCTCTAAAGCTCAAACAGAGAAACACTCTAAAAACACATAGTTAAGATCTGGTCTCTCTTAGTTCTCTCTCAATTACAATCGAAGTACAAGACAACATATCTATTTATACGAGACTGGCCGAACACAGGCGAACTTGAGGTTTGCCTGATCTAAACCTTAGGTTCGGACCAGGTTCGGCTGGTAGCAAACTTGTCTTGATCTTCACATCCTCTCGTTCAGATACTTCACATGACGCACATATTATGTATCAACATCATGAACCCTTGATCTGATCACCGGTGGAACAACCGAACAATCTACCTGAGCTTCATTCTAGAATGTATTTAGAATGCTTTGTATGGCGTACACTCATGTGTTGTTGCATAGTAAATTCTTGAACGCTGCATGAACTCGAAAATACTCCCAAAATGAGATCTCCACTTATTAGACGCACCGAGATATGCACAAATATTGTGCTCATTATTTGATGGTAATACAATAGTCATTTCTGAATATTCACAAAAGCAAGCAACGTTAACTTTGTGTTGAATAATAAAAAACACTAACAGTTGACTCTAATTTGACACGAAACGTTTAAACTCGTGACTTTGACAAAACCTAGTCGGCGTACCACGTCCCGTACCACATTGGTCATCCGGACCACTTTGGTCCCGGCGTACCAGCTTAAACGTAGACTATTGACTGTACTAGAAAAGTTAAACGTGCCATGCTGGTACGTGCCCTTATACTTACCATGTTAGTACGGGCCTGCGTGCCAACTGGTACGGCGATAGAACAGACATCGAATGGTCAATCGCAATTTTGAGTCAAAAATTTGTACGGGTTGTGAAATTAGGCACCGAGGTTTTGTACTACATCAAAAACGAGTTGATATGCTTGTTAACCAACTGACCCAGAAAAAAGTCAAGTTTTGCAAAAAACTGAAACTTTGATCTCGAAAATCACGAGATTTAGACAACCACATCGTGAATCAATACAACCAACTTATGCAGAATTGGAGTAGCTACTTGTAGCAACAGAAATCACAGTCAAAGGTTCGTTATCAATTGAGAAATCAAAGAAAAACAGGTACGAAGGAATTAGGGCTTTGCAGAATGTTTTGAAAGTGGTACGGTGAGAATGAAGAATACGTACCAGTTGAACCCTTTTATACCCCTGGTGGTCCGGCCCAGCGTACCACTTGGTACGGGCGTACCACCCCGCGTATCACTTTGGTACATGCGTACAAGTGAAATTTTACATTTTTCACCCCTAATCTTGTTGATACATAGTTCCTGATCGTCATGTGAAGTATCAAATGCAAGACAACATGCTGTGATCCGAATCTAGGGCGAACTCAGAGTTCGGACTCATCCGAACATGCTCCGAACCTGAGGTTCGGCTGATCGGGTTTTGGGTTGTCTCGTTCAACTATAAACAGCTAACACTTTTATAGATTTAGAACTTCTGGTTCAGATCTTGTATGTGTACTCTGTGGGTGTTTCTCAGAGGTCTAATACAAATAATTTGTATTTACTCCTTGTGTTCATTCGTTTTACATTGATTTCATTACATACGAGTAGACGATCCACCGCTCACGGACTTTCAAGTGGTATCGGAGCTTTCGGTTTAATCTACTGGTCGGAAATCTCTGTTTTTCATCGGTTTGAGTCAAAATTTTGGGGTTTTTACAAAAATTGAAAATCTTGAAACTTGAGTCGCTTTTGTTCCAGTTCGTCTAAGGTTCGGCTGAAGATCTGAAAACGGCAAGATAACCGCTCCCGACTGTAGGTTCGGATCAAGTTCGGCTGTTTTTGTTGGTTCGGATACTATTCGGATATATTTCGGACAAGGTTCGGCTAGGTTACATCTGGTTCGGTTAAAGTTCGACTTGTTTTCTGGTTCGCCTATCCGAAGTATAGGTTCGGCTACAATTTCGGTTTGGTTTAGGTTTGGACGAAGTTCTGAAAAATAAATTCAGTTCGGATGAGGTTCGGGTACACTGTAATCAGGATATTTGGAAGAGTTCACGAAAACTGACGTAACTTGAGAACTGTAAAGAGTTACGGGAGCTAATACCAGCCAAAACGACCGTCTCGGAAAGATCTATACTTTTATTTTCCTAACAGCCACTACCCTCCATTTTGATACCCAAAATCTACTTCTAAGACCTTCATTTTTAGGTTCGAAGTTTTGGAGTGTTTGTTTTCGGTTTTGGTAAAGAGTGATTCAAGCATATTAAACTGATTTTTCACAAATTGTTCGAAAATGAGTGCATCACAAGTTAGTCTTATGATACCTACATTGATGAAATGGGAAGATTATCATGAATGGAAAGCTGATTTTGAGATTTACATCAACAAAAATTTCAAATATTTTTGGAAGATAATCGATAAGCAATTCAAATGGCCTACTGATGCAAGAGGAGATGTAATAATTCATCGACATCTTTCTCTAAAAGAAAAGGATTATACAAATAATGAAGAAAAATCCAGAGACATTATTAAAACTTCTCTTTCAAGAGAGTTATGTCTTGAATCACAATGTATTATACTGCTAAAGATAAATGGAATGCATTGAAAAAAAAGGTGGGCATGTGCACACAATCAGATCATGAAGGTTGGCTCAGATTCTTCTGATTCAAAATCATATGATTTAGCATCTAGTGGTTTAGGATCTGAAAGTAATGAGTTGTCAGACAAAAAGGATTGTGATATTGTTTTCAAGACTGAACAAATTGATGGTTGTGTCACTGATTCTGAAACAAACTCTTGTGTTATATATGACAAAGGGGGTGAAAGTGACATAGAAGAAGTTCAGAATGGAGTATTGTTAGTATGTTCAAAGTGTGCTGAACTTGCTAAGGTTAACAAGAATTTGATGAAAGAAAAGGATAAATTGTTGGTTGAATGCAAAAAAGGCTAAAGCTGGAGCTAAAGAAGTTGCTATAGATATTGAAGCATTATTCAAAAAGGCTTATCCTGTTCAACAGAAATATGAAAAGGTTAATCAAATTGTTGTTGAAGCTGCTGAAAAAGTGAATAGTCTTCAAGACTAACTTTCAAAACTTCGAGATGAAAATGTTTTGGTTCGAGAAAAGAACAAAATTTTAACTAAAGATGTTGAATATTTTAAGAAGAAAGTGGAAAAGGTTACCGAAGAAGTTTTGGAAGAATGTGATTTGAGAAGAAGACATAAGTATGAATATAATAAACTGTCGGAACAATTCATTGCTTCTCAGAAAGATCTGTTGGATGCTCAAGTGAAGATTTCAGAAATGAAAATTGAGATTCTTGATTTAAAAAGACAAGTGAAGAATTGCAATTTGTCACCAACATTTGTAAATTACATTTACAAACTGGAGAAGAATGAAGAAAGTGCTAAGCTTGATTTACATAATGTTCCGTCACCAGTTGATGTATCCAGTATTCCATCTGCTTGTATTGATCCAAATGGCGAAATGCATGATTATTCAAAGTTTGTCACACCGGTCTCAGCAAAGAAAAATAAAAGGTCAAAGTCTGGGAAAAAGAAAATTATCAATGGACAAACTCCAAAATTTGATGGTGGTTCATCATTTTTGGAAGATGAGCAGATTTTTTTTTAAAAGAGTAAGAAGTCGGTTAGTACTTCAACTGAAGCTGAACTTATGAGAATAAGTTGAAGGATATTAAGGATAAATTCACAAGAAGGGCTAAAGAAAGGGTTGTTTCTGATCCTAAAGGATGTGTAAGTGCCACAAACAACACAGAAACAGAAAATAGTTGTTAAGCCTGTTCATCAACCTCAACAACAATCAAAGAAACCGTTTGTTAAACATGTTCAGACTCAGCAAAAGCAAGTTCATCAGAAGAAGCCAAATGTTTCTACATCAACAAATGGTCATTATCATTCCGGAGGTTCATCAAGTGGTTTTTACTACTTACCCCAAAGATCATCTCCCAGGTATGATTCTTCTGATAATTTTTTTGATTCATTTGCTTCTGATCATTCTCTTGGTTACTATGATTCACCTACTGCGAATCATAGTTGGAAACCAAAGAATTTTGTCAAATTCTCACCAAAGTTTCGTGAAATAATTTGTTATGCATGTCGGCGACCTGGACATATGGCTGCAAATTGTGCGACAACTGCATATGTTCACAAAAATGCAAAATATATAGATAAAAATGGTAGTTTTTTGATGAACCTGTTGGATTTAGGTGTCCAGACCCGAGTGAATCAAGAACCCGACCCGGTCAAGACCCGTAAGAGTTACACCGGAGGAAACGGGTTCTAAAGTCCGCTTAATTTTATAACTGGCAAATTCGCTAACGAACTAATTATTTTGTTTATTAAATAGTTTAATAGATAAATAATTAATTAGTTAATTAAATCGTTATAATTAATAAAGCGACAAAGGACGTTAAATATTATTTACGTCATGGACGAAAATTGACGAATTATTAGTTTGACTAATATTCGTTAAATCTCGGCAAGCGGTAAACATTTAAAGAGTTAAATGTTAATCTCGAAAATTAAATGGTTCGATTAAAGATTAAAGATAATCGAGGGACCTAACAGGAAATTAATCAGATATATATATCTGATTAATAGGAGGGGCGAAACCCTAATCCTTTAGAGAGAATTTTCGCCCCCCTCTCCCTCTCTCTAATCCGATGCCGACCACCACAAGTGGCCGTCACCGCCGCCCTCTTGTTCTCTTTTGGTTTGATCCTTCGATCGTGAGAACCTTAATCTTTGATCGCTTATTCGCTGTGGTTTTTCCTTTCGGTTGCCTTATGCCCCGAACCCGAGAAACCCTAGCCGTCGCCGTGCCGCCTCGTGAGTCTGTCACCGCCACCGCTTGTCGTCGTCCACCGCCGGCGTCCGCCGTTCTCCGAACCGCCGCTGCCGCCTTTTCCACCGCCGCCGGTGTAGCCGCATCACCACCGCAGCACATCACCGAGCCGCAGCCATGAGCCGCGACTACAGCCGCTGCCCGTCGCTCAGCCGCCGCCGCCGGTTCCATCGTCGATTCTCATTCACGAACCGCCACCGTGTGGTGTGTTCGCTCGTCATCCGCAACCCTCGTTAGCGCCAATCCGACACGTGTGATTCACCCGGTGATTGTATCACCGCGCAGTGAATCCGTGATCGCGAGGAAAGTTCGATTCATCAGATGAATCCTTACCTACGAAACCCTAGCGTCACCCTTTGACTTCCGGTGTCTCGAACGTCTATTTGAACCACCGCTCAGGTATAACTAAACTCGTAATTAGTTTAGATTTAATCGTTTATTTAATTATGATTATGTCGCGTTTTGTTTAACGCGTTATTGGTGTTTGCGCATTTGGTGATTGTCGAATCCTGTTGATTTGGTTTACTTTAATTATCTTGTTTTCGCGTTAGTAAATTAAATCGTTTTACGCTGCGTATTAAATTAAATGTTAATTTAATTATTTAAATTTAATTTACTCGGTAATTGATTAAATAATTATTTGTCGTAAATAATTATTTCCAAATAAAAAAAATTGCTATTACCGAGACCCAAATGCCACTGTCGTAACCCAACAGTGGTATCAGAGCCTTGATCACCACATGCAAACCCTACCCGTTGTACTTTCGCGAACTGGGGTTCTTAACCCGAAAGTCATGAAATTGAATGAATCGCTATTTAAATATGTTTAGTCGATTAGACTCCACTTAACATAATTCGATTCAATAAAATTGATTAAATTATCTTTCGTACATACTCGGCCCAACCCTATTTTGTTTTGTCATGGATTCGTTATAGTTTGGCCCTTTAGGCCCATGTTGTTTTGTTTTGGATTGGCCCACTTTTGACTGGGTTCAAAGTTGTATTTGTTTTAAAATAGATTAGTTTTATTTTAAATTATAACTGCTCACTTTTGCTGGACGAACGAGACGAGTTTGACACAAAGGCCCATTTGAGATTATCCCTTTTGGGATTTTCGAAAATGGCTAGAAGCAAAAACGAGACCGACGTTTCCAAATGACGCGCAGGAGCTTGTTGAAGCCAGTGGGAGCGACTAAATCGATCTGGGAGTTTTTCTGTTCTCGTGGTTGATTTACTTTTACGTCCCTTGACCTTTCTCGATATTGTCATAGGCTCTGACAATATCGAAACCCCTGCATGGCCAGATATGTACATGTGTGTTTGCTTGTTTTTGGTTGCTTGTCTTAATTTGATTAACGCGCCAACTAAAATCCAAACTTAGTTTTACCGATATAAAACTAATTTTTCAATCGATTAAATAAAAGTCCTAATTTTATTATTACTTTATAAAATTTATTAACCAATTTAATTCGACATTAAATTCGGATTTTTCGATATAGTAATCTAATATTATTAATAATTGGTTATCGTCTCGCGACACATAGATCATTAATACTTAGGTTATTTAAATGATCTTCCCGAGTGAGATAGGATTCGTTAAATATGTCGTCACATTAAATACTAAAATATGACTAAATAATCCTATCTGGTAAGCCTAAAACTGGTAGTCTATGCCATCCTAAGTTAAGTCTAACTTGGAACATATTGACCAATGCATCCGTGTTGGAGTATTTTAACACCACTTGTGGTGTTTAGGGTATCTTCCAAGGTGAGCGTACTGGAGTATTTCAACACCGTACGCACACACTGACCACTTAGGACAACTACTATTTTCTTTACACGCACCTTTGGTATTGGAGTATTTCCACACCGTACCTCTGGTCGACAAGTAGACAGAATGGGCATAGATGGGGCTAAACGTATCTCGTTGATCCGTTCGCGAAAGCCTCATAACGGGAGTTGTGACAGTTACTCACAAGTGGCAATCGTTGTCCATTTGGCTACTTAGAAATTTTGAAAGCACTTTACGCTGTCTAGAGAAATTTTCTAACTAACTGAATTCCCTATTCCTATTCAAGATTAGCTTGCCATCCTTGAATACGAATCAAACATCGAAACACTAAAACATTTGCCTATTGTTTCAAATGGCTAACCGCGCAAACCAAGAGATTTTCCATCTCAAGTCTCTCCTTGAGAAGGAGAAACTTATTGGCGCCAACTTCCTTGATTGGGAAAGCAATCTGAAAATCGTCCTGAAAATGGCTAACATGGAAAAATGTTAGAGGTTGAGGTTCTTGAGGAACCTGAAGCTGACACGGTCGCGGTGCGAAACGCCCATAACACACTGCGAACAAATGCCAAAAATGCCGCGTGTCTTATGCTAGCCACCACGAATTCTAAAATTCAAAAGAACATGGTTGACAGGACGGCTTTTCAGATGATCGGTGATCTGAGGGGCATGTTTGAAACTCAGGCCCGACATGAGCGCTATGACACCGTTGTGACACTCATTAGCTGTCGCATGGCGAGAGGCGCTCCCGTCAGCCCTCATGTCCTGAAGATGAAGGGTTACATCGACCGTTTAACAAAACTGAATTACGTCATCCCCGCCGAAATGGCGACTGACCTGATTCTTCACTCACTGTCCAGTGCCTTCACCCCTTTTCGGGTAAACTTTAACATGCATAGCATGGTAAAGACAGTGACTGAACTTCACGGTATGCTTAAGACTGCTGAAGTTAACTTTGTTAACGGTAAGGCACCCGATGTACTCACAATCCGATCAGGAGGTGTCAAGAAGCCCGAGGTCACGAAGGGTAGGCGTGGGAACAAGAAGAAAGGCAAGGCAGCTGTCACCAGAGCGTCTGGAAGCTCCCAGAAAGGCAAGCCTAAGGCGTCCAAGGCACCGCCGCCTGAACAGCACGAGTGTTTTGAATGCCACAAGATGGGGCACTGGAAAAGAAACTGCCCAGAGTATCTTGCCAAGGTGAAGAATGGAAAAGCCCAGCCGGATAATTCCACAGGTATACACATAAGTTATGTTGTGTAATACTTCACTTATTCCTACAAAATATATGTTTGACATACTTTACATTTCGTAGGTGCATGAAGCTGATAGGAAGCGTACCAAGACAACACTGAACTTCCATGCGATTATCGCACTTGAATAAAGTTCGTGTTCTTTGAGTTTTCAGTTTAAACAATTCTTGGTGTTTGAAACAACTTGTTTTGTTTGGTTTCCCTGGCTGTTTTCCGGGATGAACAAATTGCTTTCCTTGGATTTTGATTATGACATGTTTTGACAATGGTTGATTTTCGAAACATACATAATTGTTTTAATCTACTTAAATTTTGATTCAACCTTTTGTTTGATTAAGTTCAAAATCCCATAACAACATACCTTATAACCTGGTGCACTTGATTTCATCAAGGCTAGCTTAAATGCGTCATGATAACCCTTTAGTTATCATATCCCATCGAAGCTATAATGCCTTAAGCGTCTATCGTAATTGTCATGAGACAATGCACGACACAACGGTAGTTTATAGAGTCCTATGACTTTAAACCATCCGACGTCAAGAATATTAAATCAAGTCGAACTGATTGAAGATCGCCGTTTCGATCTACAACCATATGAACATATCAATCCTCTGCTTCATGCAAACGTTTGATCATATAAGTTCGAATCACCAGCTGAATTACTACAGGAATAATCACTTACTGATTATAACATTGTAGAATGGTCACACCACTTCTGGTGCACATAACCATTACATGTACATACCTACACACATCTTGGAAGTCTTAGACTACACTCGTTGTACTCACGTTTGTCTGAATCCGACATGCACTGAGTATTTAGTACAACGATTCACAGTTTCATCTTGAAACCGACAAACACAAGACTAATGACTTGCCATAACAAAAGCCCTTGACATTTTGTAACCATAACGCCCCTTCACACATCACTTGCATAACTAACTTCCAATCCCAAGACCAGTATCTTGCGAAGATGGAATTTAGTAATTATATGTCCAAAGCTAGATCTTTAAATATCTAAAGAAAGGTGACTCTAATAATTCACTGGACTATGTAAAGCGACTCTCGCACCTAAACGAGACAAGCCAGATGGGCAATGTTTCACTAACAATGGATTATTACTTAGCGAAACATGTTGACATTCCGATTAGAGTTTGTATGTTAACCTTACCTGTATAAGGGAACCATCCTCAAATGTCGGACCCAAGAGTCCGACAGAATAAATCATCATCTCGATCATCACGAGATACTTTCAAACTATCATAGACGAATGCATCTCCATGCTATCAAACTCTGAAATGACTTTTTCAATCTTCTTTGAACTTATGAGTAAGTCATAACATCTGGATATTAAGCATTCGATTTCCGTACCACATGCTATGAAATCGAACAAATTCTTTCTTGAAAACGAAATTTAATTACCACGTTTTATTCGTGCAAATTAGTATCCAAACGGTTTGAAAGAAGAATGATAATAGGAATGTCAATCTGCCTCAAGCAAGTGGGAGCATCGCCACTGATCCTTACCGGAATAATGATCAAATGCCGATCTAAAGATCATTTAAATTTACTGGATTAAAATCTTATATGACACCTCAATTGATTATAAGTTTCAAGATTAAATTAAGTATTGATCAATACATGGATGAGCAACCTTTAACACCATCAATCTCTTAAAACGATTCGAATCATACTAAATGTGATACGAAAAGAAATCCAATACTTAGATATTGTAAGGAATATTTTGCCGTAAAGGGTTACGCCACGACCATAGATGGAAAATCACATCATCACTGCTAGACTCTGATGAAAGGAAATATATGTCCGTTAAAAGAGTACTTGTTAGAGCATTTTTAGTGTGTCGTGTGTGTATCTCAGTTAGTTTCGTTAGTGATGTTTATTAGAATTGTTAATTCATGTTATAGGGTAGTTAGTGTAATTCATTGTTAGTTGAGGGGCTTTAATATGAATCATTATATCTCATATATATGAGATATATTGATTATAGTTTCTACACACCATTTGAAGGAGCTGCAAACGGATCAAGATTTGAAGCCAGCGTATCATACATTTGCCAACTAGCGTACCAAAGTTCACTATATATATCAGTTGGTCCGTAGCTCACAACAACTCTCCATAACCGTTTACCCAAGTTCTTCATCTTAGAGAGAGGAATTTTTGATCTTGAATTTCTGTGAGTTTTGTGTTTAGATCATTGATTAGGATCGTTCAAAGTTATACTTTATTGGTGTGATCAAGAGAAGATGGCCTGTTCTTATTCATATTATTCTCTGGGAAAGTTTCAGCTGATTGAAAGCGAAGTTCCAATGCTTTTTCATTTTGAAGATTATTGCAATTGGAAAGGTAAATTTGCAGAATTTGTGGTGGGTGAATTAGGTGAATATGTCTGGAAATCAATTCAAGATGGATATGAGTTTCCTGTTCTAAATAATTCGGGTCTAAAAGTACAACCACCAAAGTTTTTATCAAGGATGACCGAATATGAGGTTAAATATCATGATAGTGAGCAGATTGCTTATTATGCTTTGATGAGGGCATTGTCTAAAGAGATCTTTTGGCAATTCAAACGGTATAAAACTTCAAAAGAGGTATGGGATGCTCTTGCTCTGGAATGTGCTATTGTTGAGAATATCACAAAGGAAAATGTGAATGATGCAGAAACAAATGAATCTGGAAAAGAGATTGACAATGAGCAAATCTATCAGAAACAAATTGAAAATTTAAGAAAAGAAAAAAGTTTGTTAATTGAAGAGGGCAAAATTACAAAAGAGAATTTGGAGAATTGTAAACATGCGGTGAAAGAAGTTACTGAAGACTTCGATGCACTTTATTCTAAAAGTGTGATTTTGAAAGAAAAATATGATGCACTTCAAAAGACTTGTGTTGTACTTGCTGATAAAGAACTTCGTCATCAAGAAGACAACACAAAATTGCTTGATTCAAAGACTCGGTTGCTAGATGAAAATACATTGTTGAAGGAAAATGTTGAAATTTATAAAAAGAGGTGGACAGATACAAAATTGGAGTTAACAAAGGAACATGCATTCATGAGAAATCAAAAGATTGAGCTTGATTGTAAGTATGAGGAACTTATTCACTGTACAAAACAGTTGGCAGATTCACAAGCTATGTGTCGAAAGCAGTTTGATGATGCTCAAATTGAGATTTTGGAACTTGAACGGAAGTTAGATGGTTATCGAAATTCGCCTTCCACAATTAGTTTTATGTTCAATGCTCAGAAAAAAGTTGATTATTCTGAGGTTCCTTCCCCACAAAATTTTACTTCTACTCCATCAATCAGATCATTTGAAGATGATATATCTGAATTGAATATCAAATTCATGCATAAAGAAGAAGAAGTAAAGAAGCTTAGAGTTGAGTTAGACATGGTTAACAAAAGATTTGCTGAGGCACAAACAGAGATTTCAAATCTTAAAAGAAAACTTGATGAATTGCCTGATTATTCAAAGTTTGCAAATCCTGTTTCAGAAAAGAAGAAGAAGTCAAAGTTTGAGAAGCAAAAGCTTGAAGGAGGAACAACGTCAACATTTTGTTTAGCTTCAACTTCTTTTGAAAAAGAAAAGGTGTATGATGAGGAATTTCGTGAGAAGGTTGATAAAATTTCGTCTGAAGAGAAAATTGATGAAACTTTGCTCAAAACGAACAATCTAAAGGAAATTAAGGCTTCGTTTACCAGAGTTGCTAAAATGGAAAAAAAAGAATCTAATTCTCAAGCCGAACATTCAAAGCTACCTGGTTATAAACAGAAAGTTTTGGGTTTTGAGAACAAAAATGACACATTGCATGAAGAATCAATGGTGGATCAGTTTAAAAATTCATCTTCTAATACATCGCTTAAACTATCTGAGAGAATTACATTGAAGCAAAAGGAGTTTGTCAACAAAATGGATGAAATTTTAAATGATGGTCAAGATGAGAAAGATAGTGTTGGAAATGCTGAGTTTATGCCAAAGCAGAATTTTAAGTTAGAGCGTCAAGAGAGTGATCTTTCTTCAAAGTCTACAATGTCTACGGAATCCATGTCATCTCCTAAGAAGGTCGATGAAAGAGCTTGCTTTTACTGCAACAAGACGGGACATGTTATTCGTGATTGTGCTATTCGACGAAGATTTTCACGTGGTTCAAATCAATCATCATCATCTGATTCACTGATTCTCAATGAGGTACCAGTCAAGCTACATTAGAATCATCAACGGAAGTCAACTACCAAGAAGCCGTTTGTTGGTAAAACTTTACATTTTGATGATGATTTCCCACAGTTTCCAAACTCAAAACATTTTTTAAAAAGAAAAAAAAAATTTCAATAATGATTTTGAAATGCCTTACTCAAATGATTTTTCATATTGTGGACATAAAAAACGTTACTCAAAATCTGAGAAAATGTTGGTCGGTGAGTTGTTGAATATTGTTTCTAACATGTCAAAGTTTTTCAATGGTTCTGATTCGCATCGGGTGAAATCATCAAAACCATTCCGGTCTTGGAAAAATAAAATTACAACCTCTGCGGGAAATGATTTTGTTGAGGATACGGGACGACCCAAGCCGGTTTGGGTTCCCGTATTTAACTAAAAATTGTTTGAGGTTGTGTGCAGGATGCTTCAAGAAGACCTATTAGTGATTGCAAAGTTGCTGATAGGTGGAGTATTTTGCTTAAGTTAGCGCTTCACCAAGTTGATATGTCATAAAAGTTTTGAGAAAAATGATTTTTTCAAAATCTAAAAAATTCGAGGTATCCGTGTTGGTCGATCAATTTTATTTTCTTTCCTTTTACTTTTTTTCGTATATTTTTAGGGGGAGAAAAATTTTAGAAAATTCAAAAAATAGAGTTTGTTGAATTTTAGGGGGAGAATATTTGAAAAAGCCAAAAATAGCGTGTTTTTCATGTAAGGGGGAGAAAATGAAAAATATAAAAAAAATGGAAAAGTAAAAAATGAGAAATTGATCCGACTATGTGAGAAATGATGGTACGTCAGCATATACGTTATCTGCCATGGATAAAGTAGATGTAAAAGCTGTAGGTTATTGCTTGATATGTGTGATGTGCATGACAAATATGATATATGCAAGTATGATATCAACATAATGCCTGCCTGATAACTGTGGTTTATCATCTTGATGAGTATTGTGTGATAAATCTGCAAAAATAGAATAAGAGATATCCTTGTGTATGCATGCGTTCTTTTGAAAGATTTAAACTTGTTTGATTTTCTTTATTTTGTCAAACGATCGGACTTTCTCTGCGTATCGAAAGATCGACCTGATCGTTGTTCGTTTGACGTTCTTGTAAAACACGTAATCGATCTTGCTAGTGCATTATTACAATCGGATTTGGACAACACAAGGTAAATAATATTCTTTATATTGATCACAGCTTGTAAACAGAGATTACAGCGAGTACTCAGGTTACACCATGTAAAACACACACTTAAGAAAGCTCAGACCTCACTCACACTCTCTGAATCAAACTGAAACCTATATATAGAGACTGGCCAGCGGATCAACTTACTAGCGTATCAGGTGGTCCGGCGTACCACCTGGTCCGCCACTGATCCGCTGGATCCATAAAACACAAACTTATAAATTACATATTCAATATACCAAGACCTAGCACTAGACAACACAAAATTCTCTAACAAACTCCCCCTTGTCTTGTGCTAGTCTTCAGAAGCTTTTGACTCTGTCTTCTTCCAATCCCGTCTTCTGTTATTTCCAGCATGAATCCCACCACCAAAACACACATTTATCACCTTCTGAAATTGCATTGCTTGATCAAAACATCCAGGCTTGTAGAGAATCCTGTTAGAATGCAGCTTTTCAATATCATTCTTCGACAGATTTATCAATGACATCGGGTCGTAGATTCTCACAACCTTGTTATCTTCTTTGATCACAATTACAGCTTCTCCAGACACTTCATCATAATACCACCACCTCAAAGTCTTGATGAAATCTTGTTCAAGCCTTTTTAAAGGTATCTTCTTGAGCTGTACTGGCTTCTTATATTTCAGAATCACTATTGGTCTGCCTGTGATAGGAAGAATATCTGTTGGATGCTCAGAGTAAGTTGGTCTTTGAGGAATCAAAAATCTGAATCTTCCTTGACATTCTTCAATTAACTTCTCTTTAAACACAGTAGCCAAAAGATTTCCTCCAGGATTCAAAAATGGACTTCTAGACAAGTCCCTCACATCACAAACAGGTAATGTGTTGAACCTTGAAGCATTCTTCAGATATATAATCCCAAACTCCTTCTTGATGGCATAGCATTTGAGTTCAGAATCATACATCCAGCTGATAATCTTTCCAGAAGCTTGTCTTCCTTTTCTGTCAAAAAACCTTTTCTGATCAGCAATTTTTGAAGGCTTTTCAACTTGAACTGAAACTGGAAGCTTCTTTGCTCTTTGTTCTTTTAACCAAGCTGCAAACAACAGCTTCTTTTCCTCTTCTTCAGACATATTAACAGACTCAGATGTTTCAGGTTGATCTGATGGTTTCTCTGTTTCAACCTTCTCTTCACTGTCTTTTCCAAAGAAATTAAAACCCTCAGAATAGTCGTTATCAGAAAAATTCCCATACATCGTCGGATCATTAGGATATTCTTCAGCCGTCATATCTTCCACTTCCACATGTTCATCTTCAAACACCACTTCTTCTTCTGAATCATCTTCCTGATATGGATCAGCAACTAGCACCTTATCAACATCATCCACATTTAAAGCAAATATGGCTGCCAGCTGCTCTTTAGTGAAAGGATTAACCAACTCTCCCTCTTTCATCTCAACCCTTGATATCGGAGTCACATCATATATCTCTTTATCTGTAGACTCCCCCTAAGATGTCGTGGCTGTACCAGCAGCAGCAGATGATGTTCTTGCTGCATCAGTACCAGTACCAACACCACCAGCACCACCTTCAGGATTATCAGGATCATCGTTTAAAAACTTCATAACATCCTCTTCTTCTCTGCAAGTTTCCTCAGGATTCGGCCTTTTCTCCCCCTGAGCAGATAAAACAGTAAGCATCTGCTTAAGCTGCTCACCAATAGTCAGAGACAATTTCTTCAACTCAGCAATTTCCCGATCTTTTGCTTCATCCTGGGCTTTTAATCTAGCAAGTTCCTTTGTATGAGATTGATCTCTGGCAACTAACTCTTTACACAAATTCCTCAGCCCAGAATTCTCTTCAGCTTGCACCTTGTTTGTATGTTCTACTCTTTCAAATCTAGCTTGAAACAATGCAAGCTTTAAATCAGTAGAAGAAATTGTGGAAGTAGTTGAAGAAGTGGAAGCAGAACCAGTAGTAGACGGTCTTTTAATAGTCAACTTTCTAATTGGAGGTTGTTGTGAACTTTGAACATCAGCTGTTTTGGTGGTTGGTTGAAGTGGGATTAAAGACGACGTAGTCACTTTTTGCTTCTTGCTAGGAGGACTTTGCCCAGATTTTCTGGCATCAGCAAGAAATGAACCAGGCTTCACTCCCTTATATCCAACAGCCATACTTTTCATACGCTTGCCAGGAACAACTGCAGGAGCTTTGCCTTTATCTACGGGCTTTGACTTTACAACCGGCTCCTCCATCATAGGAGTATAAGATGGATCATCGTCAGTATCTTCAGCCTGTTTGGTTCTAGACTCAAAGATAGAGGTATCTTGATTCTGAGATTTCAAATAAGCAATGTGAGCCTTAGAACCTCTCTTTACTGGAATTTCTCTTGTATTATGCAAAATGAGAACATATTCACCAGAATCTGAATCAGTTTCAGACGAACTACCAATAACATCATCACCCTTAGATCTTGTAGTATCATCATCCGGCACATTCTCATTTACAGCTTTAAATGTTACTTGCTCTGGATTTTGTTGTTGCTGAACAGGTTCTTGCACAACAGGTTCTTGCACAACAGGTTCTTGATTAGCAGGTTGCTCAATTTCATCATCTTCTACAATCACAGTCGGAAATCCATTATCATCATAGTGTAATTCATCATCAGAACTGTCAGAATGTTTAGCAGCACCATTCTCTGGAGCTACATAATCAGGATTAGCAAGATGACCAATCAACCTCTTATTCGGTGGAGCAACGGCATTTCCCTTTCGCTTGTAATACACGGGAATCTTTCCAACAACTACTCTATTCATGTGCTTCATTTCTATAATAGCAGCAGCATTCTTTGGAAGATTCGGATGCATATCATTCAAAATCATCTGTATAAATCTTGGATACATGATGCTTCTCACTTGTTTCACCAAAATGTTCTCTCTCATGTAGCTAAAAATCCATCCAGAGAAATTGAATTCTCTGTTTAGCACCAATGCACAAAAGAAAGATAGCACCTTCAAATCAAACTCTTCCTGACCTCTTGTTCTATTTCCAAAACACTTAATGATAACGTGCATCAAGTATTTATAAGGAGGACTCAGATTTGCTTTAAGGTACCATGGAACATACAATTGTCCATCATACTTAATTCTTTTTAATAAAGCTACCAAATCTTCTTCAGGAAATTCAGTTGGATAAGTAGCTTGATCATTTAACCGTAAAACTCTTCGCACATCAGCTTCAGAAATAACCACATCAGTTTCTAATATCTTTGCACGAATAACTGACGGCGTCACTGAGCAATCCACTTGCACTGAATTCCAGAACATGACTAACAAGTCTTTATACGGTGGACATTCATGAGTAGCAGCAAATAATATCCTCGATCGTCTGATGAACTCAAAAATGTTAAGAAAATGCGGCCTCGACTTTTCTGCAACATCAAGGAAAGCACAAACATTTTGTTCTCCAATCGATTTAAAATCTGCCATTTCTGTTCATGTCATCAAAACAAACTGTCATTAAAATCAGTCAATATAATTAAAATTCTCAATGACAATCGCTGATGTTAAGTAAATCGCTCAAACGAATAACTTTTGAAAAATTTTATGAGCGGATCAACCACGGATCCAATTTGTGCATCCGGATCATCTGGTCCGGCGGACCAGTTGCGGATCACATTATCCAGAAGATCACTTGATCCGGCGGATCAAATTCGTTGACTGTGGATCAGATTGGTCAACCGGATCATCTCCGGATCAGTTTGAAAATCTAGTCCGGCGGATCAGTTGATCCGGCGGACGAACAGTTTATTGAACTGTCACTTTGAATTTTATGCACTTTTGAAGTGTTTGTTTTGGAATCCAAGAACAAGAGTTCATTCTAGAGTGTATTGCGACTCTCACAATGTGTTTTATACACATAAACATTGGTTAAAACCGGTTAAACACGCATCAAGTCAATTTTTCTCAAAAACCGAGACTTTAAAACTCAATTTTAACCCTAATCAAACAACCATTGCAGAAATCAAGACCATCAACCTGTGCGTAATCAATCAACCTACCTGTAGCAACAAAAAATTCGAGCAGAGCTTCGTTAACGACTGAGAAATCAATGAAATATGGATGAGAGTGGTTTTTGAGGGTTTCTGTGTTGAATGTATGTGATCCGCGAGTTATGAACTCTCGCGGATCAGAATTCTCTTTTATACCCAGTTTGATCCGCCGGCGGATCAGTTGGTCTGCCGGATCAAAAAATGACCACATTGCCCTTTATCATCAAATTTCTCATTTTTCATCAAAAATGTGCAATTTCTTCAATCTCAAATCATTTATGAACTGATTTTGCATCGATTGTGGTTCATCAAACAACAGATTGTCGATTCTGAAATTCAGTTGATCTAAAATAAAGCAGAATGAAAATCTTTTTGATTTTTGACAAAATTATATCAAAACACACTCAAATCTTTTTGATTTTTCAAACTTATGCTAAAACACACCTAAAATCTTTTTGATCTTTTCCGAAGAACAAAATAACAGAAATCAGACAATTAACTATCATAATTTATGTTTTTGTGAGAAAGATCGCAACATGAGATCATATCAGTGAAATGCACTTAACACACTTCAATTTCAACCTAATCAGCATGCAAATCAAGTTGTCCATGAATACAACACAAAATGTTTATTTCAGCCAATTCAAATCAATTTTTACAGTTTTCTGATATGCATTAGGTATGTTTATCAAGTACAGAAATCATGGCACCCACAAACTCAAGTAATTGATAATCTGATTTATTCTATTTTTTTTTAATTTTCACTGATTCATCATAGAATCTATTTACAGAGACAATCGGTTCATAGTGTTTCATGCAAAAAGAAAGCAGAACCCTAAACAAACAACAATCAGGTCGGCTGGTAGGCACGCAGAGAAAGTCCGATTGTTTAGGAAAATAAGAAATAGAAAATAAAGCAGAAAGCGTATAATCCAACAACAATTTGATATTTCGATACGCAGAGAAAGTCCGATGGATTATACTAAACACCAAGAAAATAAAGCAGAACGTCAAACGAACAACAATCAGGTCGATCTTTCGATACGCAGAGAAAGTCCGATCGTTTGACAAAATAAAGAAAATAAAACAAGTTTAAATCTTTGCAAAATAAAGCATGCATACACTAAAACCATCTCTTATTCTCTTTTTGAATTTTTCATATAAGCTCGGCATTAAAAAAAAACAAGAATCATGGTTCGCCACAGATTTCAGACAAGCATTATCTTTATATCATACTAACATGTATCAGATATGAATGGCACAATCAATGAAACAAGCAAGTATCTACAGCCTTTCAATCTAGTCTATCCATGGTCAGTAACATTCACTGATGTACTATCATTTCTCACGAGGTTGGATCACATTTCTCAAATTTTTAATTTTCCAAATTTTTTTTATTCTTTTGCATTTTTCAATTTTTTTTATGCTTTTTCATTTTTGGAACAGAAAACAACACACTATTTTTGTATTTTTCATATTTCTCCCCCTAAAAAGCAGAAAACATTAACAGAAATAAAACGAAAAACAAAAACGATCAACTGAACCAAATCATGTGAAATTTAACTTAGTTATCCCATTGATTTTCAACAAAAATTGGAATCGAGTTTTATCAAAAGCTTTTGTAAACAAATCAGCTCGCTGAAAATCCGTGTGAATTTTCTGCAAATCAATTAGTTTCTTTTCAAAGCAATCACGGATAAAGTGATATCGAATCTCAATGTGCTTAGTTTTAGAATGCTGAACTGGGTTTTTAGTGATGGATATGGCAGCCGAGTTATCAATAAAAATCGGAGTAGTAAGAAAATTCAAACCATAGTCGCGTAACTGCTGTTGTATCCACAAAACTTGTGAACAGCAACTAGAAGCAGCCACATATTCCGCCTCTGCTGTAGACGTTGCAACCGAAGTTTGCTTTTTGCATTGCCACGACACCAGTCGTTCTCCCAAAAATTGACATCCTGCGGTTGTAGATTTGAAATTGATTTTACAGCCACCATAGTCGGAGTCAGAATATGCGGATAACTCGAACTTATTATCATTAGGATACCAGATCCCCAGATCCGGATTACCCTTCAAATAAGCAAAAATCCTCTTTACTGCCATCAAATGAGAAGCCTTTGGAGCTGCCTGATATCTAGCACACAAACACACAGCAAACATTATATCAGGACGAGATGCAGTTAAGTACATAAGCGAACCAATCATAGCCCTAAACAGTGTGGGATCAATAGATTCACCAGTCTCATCTGGTGCTAAACCATGTGAAATCTGGATTGGTGTACTAGGAACCCGAACATCGCCAATCTTGAACCTTGCCAAAATATCAGATACATATTTGGTTTGGTGTAAGAATATGCCTTTGGCCGATTGATGAACTTGAAGACCTAAAAAGAACCCCATCTCGCCCATAGAACTCATTTCAAACTTTGTTTGCATCACACGTTCAAAGTCCTTGCATAACGCGTCATTTGTGCTTCCAAAAATAATATCGTCCACATAAACTTGGACAAGTAACAGATCCTTTCCAAACTTCTTCGAAAACAGCGTACAATCCACCTTTCCTCGCCGAAAACTGTTTTCCAGCAGGTGCGTAGATAAAGTTTCTTACCAAGCTCTCGGGGCTTGATGTAATCCATATAAAGCCTTGTCTAACTAGTACACTTTGTTTGGATAATCTGGATCATAAAAACCAGGCGGCTGCTTCACATACACTTCCTCACGAATCAACCCATTAAGAAATGCACTCTTAACATCCATTTGATACACTTTGAATCCATGATATGCCGCGAAAGCTAAAAAGATTCTGATTGCCTCGATCCGTTCAATAGGAGCATAAACTTCATTGAAATCAACGCCTTCAATCTGTGAGAAACCCTGAACCACCAATCAAGCCTTGTTTCTAACAATTATGCCTCGATCATCTTTCTTGCATTTAAATACCCATTTAGTACCACATGGTTCTTTGGAATTAGCGGGCAAATCCACGAGATGCCATACACCCAATTTCTGAAATTGCTGCAACTCTTCTTGCATAACCTCAACCCAAGAAGCATCTTCCAACGCCTGATCGACATTGGTTGGTTCAACTTGAGACAGAAAGCATGAATGAAACACATCATTCTGAACTCCTGAATCCCTGATTTCAGCAATTAAAGCATCAACGGACTCTGCTACTTGATGACGTGTGCGAACTCCAGAACTCGGATCACCAATGATATTCTCTTGAGGATGAATGGTGTGTATCCTCAGAGTAGTTGAATCAGCAACAGGAATATTATCTGCCAAATTATTAGGTAAACTTGCATCTGCTTCTTCTGTGCCTGAATGATCATCTAACGGTAAAGAAACTGGTACCGAAGAACTTGTACTTGGTAACGGTATTGGATCATCAACAGGTGTTGACTCAGCTTCATGATACGAACTTTCATCATCATCGTCAGACGAACTCATTGTTTCTAAACTAGAAACATCCTAACTAGACGAAGTAGTGACAGATGAATTAGGAAGCTTAGGAATCCATGACCCGGAACCAGGAGTAGACAATGTATACATGATAGCAGCAGATAAGATTTCAGACTCATCTTCTTTATCAGAACTCTTTTGTACAGTCGAGAACAAATCAACAAAGGAATTATAATCAAAAGCTCGAGAATCAACCGATTTAGGTTGTAGAAAGGTATGTCGAGGACAATCCACATTCATATGATTCTCAATGGTTTTGGAAGATATAAAATAAACCCTTTTCATTGGATGATGATATCCAACAAAAATGCCTTCAACAGCTTTAGCATCAAACTTTCCACCTTCCTTGAGAACCGTACATGAACACCCAAATGGTTCCAAAAAATTCAAATTTGGCTTTCGACCTCTGAGCAATTCATAACTTGTCTTGTTAAATCTTTCAACAATCAGAACACGATTGAGCACATAACATGCAGTATGAACAGCTTCAGACCAAAACTTAATTGGTAAATGTGCATCCGCTAGCATCGTTCGAGCCGTTTCAATCAGTGTTCGATTCTTTCGTTCAGCTACCCCATTTTGTTGTGGAGTATACGGCGCACTGAATTCATGATAAATTCCAAACGAACCACAAAAATCCTTCATTTTGGCATTGTTGAATTCAGAACCATTGTAAGTACGAATGCGACAAACTTTATGCTTGTACAACGATTCAAACTTAGACAACATGTTCCGAATTGAATCTGGAGTATCAGCCTTGGACGCCAACGATGCCACCCACGAAAATCTTGAGAAGTCATCCGTAATCACCAAGCAATAGTAACTACCCGCAATACTACGAACATTCATAGGACCAAACAAATCCATATGAAGCAGTTCCAAGGGAGTGACAATCGAATTCAAACGCTTAGAAGGATGAGACTTCTTTTTCTGTTTACCCTTCTTACATGAGACACACACATCATTTATAGAGAATCTATTCTTGGAAACGCCTTCTACCAAAGAATGATTGACCAAGTAATTCATCTTTCGGTAATTGATGTGACCCATGCGTCTATGCCACAAAATTGATTCCTTTTCAGTAGCTTTTGAGATGAAACATGTAGCAGATACAACAGATGAAGTCTGATTCATATTTAATACATATAAGTCCCGAAATCTGGGAGCGCGCATCACAATCCAGTCTTCAGGTATTCGAATGCCAGGTTTCAGAATCAAGCATTCTGAACTTGTAAAAGCAGCCGTGTACTGCTTATCACAAATCTGAGATACGCTTAACAAGTTGTGCTGCAGCTCTTGCACAAATTGGACTTTTTCAAAAGTAATCTTCTCGTTACCCAACTTTCCTTCACCGGTTATCTTCCCACCTTTATTGCCAGCAAAAGTAACATTTCCTCCTTGAATTGGTTTGACTTCAGACAGCAAGGAAATATTACCCGTCATGTGCCTGGATGCTCCACTATCAACGACCCAAAGGTTGTTAACAGCTGGCTTTCGAGCACCCTACACATAGTAGCAAGCAATTAGTGAGTATCTGGACCCAAGCATTCAGCTTTGGGTCGACCGGTATCTTCCAAAAAATCCTCAGTGGCTTTTGAAGTCATTTTAGGCAGCCACTTTTGCCTGACAGATGGAATGGATGAATCAGCAGTAGAATCTGAAGTAGAATTATTACCAAAAACTTTGTAAGATTTATTGAAAAAATTTCTCCTTTTAAACTGTTGTTTGGTAACAACCTTTTCATCATCCATCTTGGGCTTTGCATCAGATTTTGAATCTGAATTTGATTGCGTATAAGCTAGAGCTCTCTTTCTAGCTAAAACAGGACACCGACTACGAATATGTCCTATTTCAAAACAATAATAACACCTTCTGGGATCAACAAAACCCTTAGAAACACCATCCTCAAATTTATGAGGAATATTATCATGGTAATTTGATGGAACACCTTGTTTAGAAACATTGGTTTTAAACCTTCTCCCTTTGGAGTTTGGCAAAGGTTTAAACAAAGGCCCAATGTATCCATGTTCATTGTAAAACCCATAGTCATCAACACCACAACGATCAGCATATCCTTTAGGTTTAACCTTTGTGACTTTTTTTTGTTCAAATTTACCAAAATCATCATAAAAATTGTAATCATCACAAAAACCAAACGCTTCATAATCAAAACTATTAGTTTCTGATGAATACTGACCATCAGAGTTATAAAAACTCTTTGGTGAGTAAGATGATTGTTTTGATTTAGTCTTAAACTTTTGATCATTTGATGACTTTGGTTTATCAGAAGGCCTTTGACCTTTGGAGGATGATCCTTGATCATTTGAACCAGACGGCACATCAGACAAAACAATGAACTGTTCGTCTTCAAGATCTGACTTAACCACCTCAGATGATTCTACATACCACACTTTGGCAACACGTGATGGATCAACACAAATTAAAGGAAAATCTAAATCAGAAAACACTGAATCACTTCCTTTCAAACTATACATTCTCAATTTCTGAGAAGAATCACCATCAACAGTTTTGCCTTTCAGATTTTCATCAAACTTTCCATTTTTGGCAATTTTCTTTTCACGTTTCTGAAATTTCTGAGGTTTCTTTTGATTGACCTTAGAATTTCCAGCAAACTGTCCAAACCCAATACCATTTAAGTTTGCAGTTCTTTCAGGTGCTTCTGGTATAGTATTGACATCAGGTGTGATTGTGTTACTTACAGAAACAACATCTCTTTCAAAAAACAAATCTGGACCTTTAGAAAATTTTGAATTTTCAAATGTTTTCATTGTTTTTGCAGTTTCAAGTATTTTCTGAGCAGCCTCTAATGGTGTCAATTTGACACTTTGAGGCTTAACCTCAGTGACAGGTTTTTCAACCTTAGAATCACTGGATTCAGACTGTTTTGACACCTCAACCTTAGGTTTGGACACATGTTTGCCTGATTTCTTCTTATCAGTGCTTTTGGATTTATCAGATGATCCCTCAGTAAACATTGAGTAATCAAACACAACCCCAACCTTGGTTTCAGATTCCTTTGGTCCTAAACCATGAACAATGGGTGGAGGAACTGAGTTACACCCGGATTCTTTGAGCAAATCTTTTAAATGTTCATCTTTGCAAAGAAAACTTGCAAAGGAAGATGAATTTTTGAAATTTTCAAGTTGCCTTTTAAGATCCAAAATTTCAATGTTTAATTCGGAAATTTTAGAATTTGCTTCAGCAAGCTTCTTTTCACTAAAAATATAATCTTCCGTTTTGTTATTAAGCTCAATTTTTGTGCTCAGAACCACAGCATGTTCACTTTTCAGTTCAGCTTTAACAGCTTCCCACCTCTGTTTGTAAATTTTGACATTCTCTTCTGCTATCGAGTATTTGTCAAAATACATGGTTTTCTCATCAGAGAGTTCCTTCAACTGATTAGCAGAATTAAGACAAAGTTCACAAGAATTAGAAGCTACCTGAATGTTGGCCATAAAAGCATGTTGACCTTCAGCAAAGAAATCTTCACCAGGAAGATCAGGATCATCTTCAATCTTTACACTCTGCTCCTCAGTACACAGGAAAGCAGATTCATCTGGAAAATCAGCAGCCCAATCATATCATCCTTCACCAGTTTGTGAAACCAACGCTTTATTTTCTGAATTTGATCCACTAGCATTTGCATTTGAACTTGAAGGATTAGTATTGCTTCCTGATGGCTTGTTACTCTGTGCAGCATACTTTTGATACAACTTTGACGTTTCTTGCTGTTTTCCCTTGGTACACTCCTTGGCAAAATGCCCATAATTCTGACAATTGTAGCAACGAACCTTAGACTTATCAAATCCAAGTTTTCCTTCAGGATTTAAATCCTTCCGACCCGTTCTTTTCATATACTTTTTGCCTCTGCGAACAAGCATTGCCATGGACTAGTTAATATCCATCAATTCTAAGTCATCAGGATCAATCTGTTCATAGTCTTCATCAGTTAACTCAGCACTAGTTAACTTTCCTGCAACAACTCCGTCATAAGACGAAACCATTGCTAAAAATAAAGCCATGAAGTCATTTGTAGTCTTTGCTGAAAAAGCACTCTGATTGTGAGTTGGAATAGAAGACGACTGATGCGAATACACAGGATATGTTACAGCAGCTTTACTAGCATAACTTCCACTTGAAGAACCTCTAGACATGTTTGCATGACCACTTGAAGTATTTTCTACATAAAAAGCAGTAGATGGTGGATTTGTGTTAGCCTTTGCTTTAGCATGCATGGTAGAAGCATTTTCACCAAAGTAGACATCGGGATTCTGAACTTGAAATTGTAAAGTTTTCACACGCATCATATCCAGTTCCCTTGCTAGTAGATTCCTTGTAAGTTCATCATATGTGAGATCATCAAAGCTTTTATCATGAGTCAGCAACAAAATGTAACCTTCCCATTTCTCGGGCAAAGCATCTAATAGCTTTTCTTTCAATTCTCCCGCTTCAATTTTTACTCCAACAATATCAAGTTCACTGACCAAATGAGACAATCTTGAAATGAGATCATTAATGGTTTCATTTGGAACATGAGCAAAGTTATCATACTCTCGCAACAACACTTTCTTCTTGCTCTTTTTGTATTGTGCATTACCTTCACATCGATGACATAAAGCATCCCACAATTTCTTAGATGTTGTATGAGTTTTAAATTGATGCAAAATATCCTTAGGTAAAGCCATTGATAAATTGGAATATGCTTTTCTTTCAAGTTTGAATGCCTCTTTCTCAGCATCGTTCATCTTGTTGAACGGCTTCTCTTGACCAATAAACTCCCCAGTTGTGAATTTTGGAATCTCATACCCATCAAGCATAGGAGTCCAAACACTAACATCGGTCACACCGATATACGACTCATACCGAGTTTTCCAATTATGAAAATCTTCAAATCTCATCAGTTTAGGAACTTTATTCGTAGTTCCTATTTCATTATCGTAGTTCAACAACGCTTGAACAGTCGTAGACATAGCAACAAAAGCCTGAAACGGATCCATGATTAATAAAACCTCAATTTTGTAGACGGCGGATCAAAATATCGAACTCTGGATCAAAATCAGATCTCCGGATCAAATTTAGGTGAACGGATCAGAAACAAATCTCCCCGGATCAAAACTCAACCTGCGGAACAAAATTCTTCTACCAGATCAAAAACAACCCGCGGATCAAACTGATACGCTGCTAATCTGTTATGCTGCTAATCTGATACGCTGCTAATCTGATACGTTGCTAATCTGATACGCTGGAACTGCCGCGTATCAAACAATAACCGCCACGGATCAGTGTTTGAAGATTGCTTGGCGGATCAAATTCAGCGGATCACTGAATCTATGAATTTACACTAGCGGATCAGAATCTTCAACCGGCGGATCACCAGCGGATCACCCGCGGACCAGAAGTAAAATGCATAATTTTTCACTATTTTTGATTTTTAATGCTTGAATACAACGTACAACTCAGCGAAAATGAACTAGAAGCAATCCGAATGAAGAAAACATACTGAATTGACGAAGAACTAAGAAGAATTGATCAAAATCTTACCAAAACCGAAGTTTTTCTCTCCAAAACCCAAAACCGATCAGTAAATCACAGCAACTGAGCAAACCTGCTCTGATACTACTTGTAAAACACGTAATCGATCTTGCTAGTGCATTATTACAATCGGATTTGGACAACACAAGGTAAATAATCTTCTTTATATTGATCACAGCTTGTAAACAGAGATTACAGCGAGTACTCAGGTTACACCATGTAAAACACACACTTAAGAAAGCTAAGACCTCACTCACACTCTCTGAATCAAACTGAAACCTATATATAGAGACTGGCCAGCGGATCAACTTACTAGCGTAGCAGGTGGTCCGGCGTACCACCTAGTCCGCCACTGATCCGCTGGATCCATGAGACACAAACTTATAAATTACATATTCAATATACCAAGACCTAGCACTAGACAACACAAAATGCTCTAACAGTACTGATTATACTCGTTGAACATTAATAGCCACCTTAATTGAATCTGAACTAAGAATGCCATAAAAATTCAAAGGGTTAATTCGACTCTATAGATAGTCGGTTAACATGCTCAAGTGATAACACAGTCATACATGTGCTCACCAAGGGCACTTCATTATCACAAGTTCGATTCACTTAAGAAGACTCACTGTTCAAGATAAACACTGAATCTTAAGAAATAACTAACATTGGCAATACTATAACGAAACTCAAGGACATGATAACGAATTCATAATTTCAATGATCAGGCTAGATCAGTAAAATAACACTATTAGATAGTGCATGAATTCTGCATCATATTGATGCTTGGTTTTAGTGTTGGATTTCGAACACTAACGTTTGCACCAAATCATTCGACTTCCTCTAAGGTGTTAGACAAAAGTCTGAATTCTGCGCAACGTGTTCGAATTTTATACGTTTTATTATCCATGAATAGTCCGTTAATATTCTAAAAGTCCGTAGTCGATCAGGCATTGCGGGAGCAACGCCTGAAGCAAGACTATTTAGACTTTGGACTCAAGGTGTTGACTTCCAGACTCACAAGGCCTCATTAGAGAATGACGTCAGGACGTAACTCACATTAGATTGTCTTCATGGATTTAATCATAAGACAAATCTGATTGAAGGTATACTCAACGGTATCCTTCGACCTGAGATACATGAGCGACCTCCCGTCTGCCAAAGTACATTCTTTGATTGTAGCTTAACGCTGTCGTGTAACTGCAAGCCATAACGGTTACTTTTGGGAATGTATCTGAAGCTTAGTGGGAGCTGTATGTAGTCAATATGGGATTCTGTACTCTTACATTAATAATGCGACAGTTTGACATCGTGTGCCCTCTCATTAGTTCCAAGTGTTAAGTGTAAGGCCTTACCCAAACTTACTGTGTTTTTTATTAGACCACTTCGAACAGAAAAACGAGAAATACAATGATCCAACACGGAAGAGAATGAATAAATCCATGTCTCTGGTTCGATTGATGTCACATACAGAAAGGATCTAATGACTTTACAAATACCATGAGTCTAAACTATATCACAAGTTTATAGATATGCCTTGGTTGTTTTGACTTGAAGTGTCATGACTGGTTGGGACAGCCACGTGTAGCTAGAGCACCTCTGACTGTTTCTTGATTTATTGTCGTGCTTAGTCCAAGTGGGAGACTGTTGGATTTAGGTGTCCAGACCCAACTGAATCAAGAACCCGACCCGATCAAGACCCGTAAGAGTTACACCGGAGGCAACGAGTTCTAAAGTCCGCTTAAATTTTATAACCGGCAAATTCTTAGAAGAACTAATTATTTTGTTTATTAAATAGTTTAATAGATAAATAATTAATTAGTTAATTAAATCGTTATAATTAATTTAGCGACAAAGGACATTAAATATTATTTACGTCATGGACGAAAATCGACGAATTATTAGTTTGACTAATATTCGTTAAATGTTAATCTCGATAATTAAATGGTTCGATTAAAGATTAAAGATAATCGAGGGACCTAACGGGAAATTAATCATATATATATATCTGATTAATAGGAGGGGCGAAACCCTAATCCTCCAGAGAGAATTTTCGTCCCCCCCCCCCCTTCTCCCTCTCTCGAATCCGACGCCGACCACCACAAGTGGTTGTCGCCGGCGCCCTCTTGTTCACTTTTGGTTTGATCCTTCGATCGTGAGAACCTTAATCTTTGATCACTTATTCGCCGTGGTTTTTCCTTTCGGTTGCCTTACGCCTCGAACCCGAGAAACCCTAGTCGCCGCCGTGCCGCCTCGTGAGTCCGCCACCGCCACCGCTTGTCGTCGTCCGCCGTTCTCCGAACCGCCTCCGTCGCCTGTTCCTCCGCCGCCGCCATAGCCGCATCACCGCCGCAGCACGTCACCGAGTCGAAGCCGTGAGCCGCGACTACAGCCGCTGCCCTGTCGTTCAGCTGCCGCTGCCCAGCCGGCCGCCTCTCTCCTCGCCGTCGCCGGTTCCATCGCCGACTCTTAGTCGCGAACCGCCACCGTGTGGTGTGTTCGTTCATCGTCCGGAACCCTCGTTAGCACCAATCCGACACGCGTGATTCTCCCGGTGATCGTATCACCACGCAGTGAATCCGTGATTGCGAGGAAAGTTCGATTCGTCATACGAATCATTACCTGCGAAACCCTAGCGTCACCCGTTGACTTCCGGTGTCTCGAACGTCTGTTTGAACCACTGCTCAGGTATATCTAAACTCGTAATTAATTTAGATTTAATCGTTTATTTAATTATGATTATGTCGTGTTTTGTTTAACGCGTTATTGGTGTTTGCGCGTTTGGTGATTGTCGAATCCTTTTGTTTTGGTTTACGTTAATTATCTGGTTTTCGTGTTAGTAAATTAAATCGTTTTCCGCTGTGTATTAAATTAAATGTTAGTTTAATTATTTAAATTTAATTTACTCGGTAATTGATTAAATAATTATTTGTTGTAAATAATTATTTCCAAATAAAAAAAAACTGCTATTACCGGGACCCGAATGCCACTGTCGTAACCCAACAGAACCATGGTCGCCAAAGTTCAAAACAACTAGTAAGCCGTTTTGGTCCCAACCAAAGAAGCAGGTTAACAATTATTCAGGTACTGATTAAAAAATTTTGTCCACAATGATATGGAAACCAAAATCTGTTTCCAAGGCCAACAGTGACTATGTGGAAGACACCGGGTGACCTGAAGTTGTTAAATCGGGTCGATCCCAAAGCATCTAATCTTTTATCTGGTGTCAGCAGGTATATCAATAAGATCTTTCGGTGATTGGAAAATTGTTGATTGTGAAATATTTGTGATAACTTAAATTGAATTTCTAAATCAATTTTGTTTTAAAAATGCTAAATTGCAAGTATTCGTGTTGGTTGATCAATTTTTGTTTTGTTTTTCACTTCGTCTCATTTTGAGGGGGAGTTTGTTTTTGAAAAATACAAAAATAGTGTGTTGTTTTTCAAAAGTTAAAAATGAAAATCTAAAAATAGAGTTTGCCATTTTTAAGGGTGTTGATACGTGATATGTGCGTCGTGTGAAGTATTAAGTTGAATCAAGACAAGTCCAAGTTCAAGGCTAGGTTCACTGCCACAGAACCTGGAGTTCGGAAAAGGTTTGGCCAGCAGCTATAAATAGTGAGCTTAGTCTTTGTTTTGTGGACGAGTGAGTAGCTGAACCGAGTCTTAAGTGTGTGTTTACTAAGGTGTTCTCTGTGTCAATTGTTTCTGAGTGTTTCTGAGTTGTCATTGTTCTTTGATAAATAAAAAAACTATTAATTACTCGTTTTGTATTCCGAATAGCTAGATTGAGTAGACGATCCAATGCTCTGGACTTTTCAAGTGGTATCAGAGCTTTCTGGTTCAGTCTACTGATCTGTGGTTGCTATTCTCGCAATTTTTTACATGAAATGAGTATTTTTGAGTGATTTTTGAGTATTTTTACAATTTTTTTATCACTTCGATCGAGTCTATTGTGATCAACTGCTGTAAATCTCTTTTTTTATCACTTCGATCGAGTCTATTCCTCATCACTTTTTCTGATCAACTGCTGTAAATCTCGTCAAAATCAGTTCAAAATCAGTTCAAAATCGAGCGTTTTGAGAAAATTATGCTGAGGTTCGGAGGATACTAGTGAGGTTCGGACTAACTGCTCCAAAATCCGTGTTCAGAACGAGTTCGAAAGGAGTTCAGTCACTGTTCGATCAGAGTTCGGACATTTTTCTGTTTCGGTCGAAGTTCGTACAAGGTTCGGGCTATTCTGTGTTCGGACACAGTTCGGGGAAGGTTCGGTGCAAGTTCGGAAGGCATTCGGCTCTAGTTCGGCACAGTTAGTTGTGTTTCAAGTTCGGATTATTTTTTGAGTTTCGGAGAGAGTTCGGAGCAGATTCGGACTAGGTGATTAGGCTCGGATAAGGTTCGGACATACAAAATTCAATTTTTTCAATGATTTCGGAATTTCAAACTTTTGCCGCGATGCAGAATGCGATGCAGACTATGATGAATTTTGATAATGAAATTAGAACAAGTCAGAAAGTTCCCAACTTACTGAAGTTGGAAGATTATCAGAATTGGAAGCAACGATTTTCGGCTTATATAAGTACGAATGATATCGATTTGTGGATTCCAATCAAGAAACTTTATCAACATCCAACTGATCAAGGGGATTTCAAGGAGGTTCATACCTTTGACATTGCTGAAAGAAAATCATACGAGTTTGAACAAAAAGCTTTTGGTTATCTTACGATGGCATTACTCACTGAGTTGCTACATCAATTTAGTACTTGCAAGAAATCTAAGCAATTATGGGATGCTTTATCGGCTAGATGTGAAGGTAATGATGACTACAAGAAGAGTCGGAAGAAAGTGTTGAATAAAGAATTTTGTAACTTTCAACATTATGATAATGAAAACATTACCGCTCTTGTTTCACGGTTTTTGTTGATACCTGATATGTGCGTCGTGTGAAGTATCGAGCAAGGAACAAGTTCATGCCAAATTAGGTCTGGTCGAACCTAGTCCGAACTTGAAGTTCGGACTGGCTGAACCTCAAGTTCGGAGGGAGTTCGGTCCAGCGGGCTATATATAGAAGTGTGTTCTTTGTATTAAAGAGTTCTGAGTGTGTGAGATCTGTTAAGTGTGTGTTTTTCAGTGGGAATCTCTGTGTCATTTCTGAGTGTTTAGACTGATTGTAATTGTTCATTGTGATCAATAAAACAATCGGTTAATTACATTTCGATGTCCGATTAGCTAGATCGAGAAAACCGTTGCTGATTTGAAAGAAAAGATTATGGAAGCTTTGCCTGAAAAGTGGGAGAACTATGTTTTGTTGCTCACTCATGATAAAGAATATTCTACATTGACATTTCATGAGCTTACCGGAAAACTTCTTGCTCGGGAAATGGAAATGTTAAATTCAAAGAAGTTCAACTGCTACTTTACAAAATCCTGAGTTATATCATGATGAGAATACTGCTAGCATGAATGCTAAAGCTAAATCAAACCTGAGTTCTGCAACAAGTGTTTCTTTTATGGTTGGAGTTTCTGAAAATTCTGATTTCTCAAAAGGCTGCAATTTTACCATTCAAAAATTCACAAATCAGAATACGTTGTTTGCTGAAATAACCGATGATTATGCTAAAATGATTTCTGCTTTAATTACATCATCTTTTAGGTTGGTTATCAAGAATGTTGCTGATGCAAAGATTACAAGGGATGATCTTGATGAACTTGATGATGATCAGTTGAACGAATTAGATTTAGCTTGGCAATATGCTATGCTAGGTCAACGATCAAAACGTTTTTTTTTCAAGAAACATGGCCAGAGTTCATCAGATTTCAATAGCAGATTGGGATTTGATAAATCCAAATTGAAGTGTTACAAATGCTCAAAGCTTGGACATTTTACTAAAGAATGTCAACAAGCTCATGGAAGCAAACCCGGTTTTATTCAACCATCGTCAAGTAATGCAAACAAGACAACAACTTTAAAAGTTCAAAATGATGGTGTTTATGATTAGGTTAAACATTTTGATTCATTTGCTTTGATTGTCACGCATGATCAACACGCAGATTTTAGTTCAGATACAAGTTTAGCACCAAGTTCATATGAATCTGCTAAAAACTTGGAAAGTTTGTTGAAAGAAAATGCTTCGTTGTTGAATAAAATTCAAAAGCTTTCTGAGGAATTCAAGTTGGTTAATTCAGTTTTGGAGGTGTCTAGGGAACATGAGAAGAAATTGGTTTTGAAGAATGAATGTTTGATAACAGAGATCAAGTTGCTGAATGAAGTTTTAGAGATTTCAAAACAAGATAAAAAAAATGTTGAAGTTGCAAATGCAAAAATTTGTGAAGAGAGGGATGAGTTGGTTCAAGAAGTTAAGAAATGGATGGATGAAGCAGAAGATGCTGCAAATGATTTTCATAATCTTTTTGAAAAGTCCAAAATCAAGCTTGATTTGTTGACAAAGGATGTTAACGAATCTGCTGCTAAAATTGCAAGTTATGAAGCTGTGATGGAGAAATATTTGGATGAGAAGCGTGAATTGGTAAGTGTGAACAAAGTTCAAACTGCAAATTTGGAGATTCAAAAGAGGAATGAAGATAAATTAAAGAAAGAATTGTTTGAAGGCCTAGAAAATCTTCGAATGCAGAAGATTGAGATACACAGAGTTACAAAAAGGTTGATAGCTACTGAGAAGGAGTTGGCTGAAGCTCAAAAACAAATTTCAGATTTAAAGATTCAAGTAATTGATGTCAATCGATTGCTGAATAGTGTTTCTAATTCTCAAGTATTCACATGCTTTCTAGCTAAAGATGAGAATTTTGAAAAGATTTTGATAAGACAGCTTCACCCCCTGCTCATATCAAGGAAGCTTTCAAAGAGGTGAAGGACAAGGTTGAAGATTCTGATTATTCCAAGTTTTCATCATCTACTGCAGAAGAAGAGAAGATTGTGAAAAAGTAGAAATCCAAGAAGAATAAAAAGAAGAAAGGAAAGAAATCTGAGATTCCTCCGGCTCTAAAATTTGTTTCTGGTTCATCTTCTGCTGATAGTGAGAAATTAGCTACTTCAAGTGAAAAGATTCGTTCTCAACCTGAATTTAATGAGACGGTCTTCTTTGAACAGAAAAATATTAAAGATATCAAAGCTGAGTTTTCAAAATTAGCAAAGGTTGGATATCAGAATTCTAATTCTGAGGACAAAGTTTTTGGAAAGCATGTTGGTTTGGGCTTTAACGCACAAAATGTCAAAACTAAGGAGGAAGTTCCAGCATCATCAACATCACAAGAGTTGAAGAAGCTTAAAATGAAATAAGTAAAGAAGGAAGTTTTCAAGGTCGAGAAGGTTCAACCTGAGCGTTTTTACAAACTCAAGGTTTCAGAACAGATTTTCTCCGACAAAGAGTTTCTTCTTCATTATGTTGATGCTAGGAAAGTTTCTGAAGTTTTTGAAACAAAGGATGCTACAAGAACCTTGAAGAATCACAATGCAAAAGTTTCTTCTGATGGTTCTCATTCTCAAAGCCCAACATCTAAATGGGTTCATGATCACTGCCGACATGTATATAATTCTTTTTCTGATCATGTTCGATCCATGTGTGTAATTCTGTGCAGGCACCTAAAAGGTGGGACAAATCTGAACGTATATGCTATGTTTGCCGCCAAAAAGGGCATATGGTAAAAGATTGTCCACTTCCTGCTGATTCATTTCAAAGGTTTCCACAGAAACTAGTTTTTGGTAAACCTGCCAAACCAAAGTTTTTTAATCAACAAGGCAATGTTTTTGATGAATGTGAACCTACATTCTTTCTAAAACAAAAACGTTTTGTTCCTATGTTTCAAAAGGTTCAACATGTAGGTTCTTCATCACAGTCACCTGTGATTGATTCATCAAAACTGAATTACCAAAACCCCAATAATGGAAACCCAAGGTGGTTTCTAAGCAAAATCAGGACACTGGTCGACCAGAAGCGATCCGCTTCGGGTCATTTATGAACTAATCAGTTTGACCAGTGTGTAGGTACTTCTAGAAGACCTATCGACGATTGCAAAGTTGTTGATGGAGGAGTATTCTGCTTAAATTAAATTGGTCTCAATATATGTTTCTAATCTACAAACATTTCTGAAATTCTAAAACTGCAAGGTATCCGTGTTGATTGATTAATTTTTCTTTCTTTATGCATTTTCAATTGATAAAAACCAAAAATAGCATCGTGTTTTTGTAAAATGAGTTTTCATTTTGAGGGAGAGAAATGCATGTTATGGGAAGAAGGTGAATACATGCCAAATATATAAAGAAGGTGGATACATGCACAATATATAAGGAAGGTGAATACATACAAAATATATAAAATTTTGAGAAATTGATTATTAGGAAATGATGATACATTGGCTTACATATCTGACTCATGGATAGAGTAGATGAAAGAGCCAAAAGATTATTGTTTGATATGTTTGGTAGGCTCGGCAAATCAGAAAGCTTTTAGATGTGATATACACTAAATACTAATGCTTGACCATGTGGATAACATCTTGATACGTATTTCGTGACAAAAAGAAAAATAAGTGTGAAAATAAATTAAGAAGTCACTGTGTATACATGTGTTCATTTTGCAAAGATTTAAACTTGTTTGATTTTTTCTATTTTGTCAAACGATCGGACTTTCTTTGCGTGTCCACAAGACCGACCTGATCGTTGTTCGTTTGACGTTCTGCGTTATTTTCTTTGGTTTTTCGTATAACTCATCGGACTTTCTCTGCGTGTACGGGAGTACCGACCTGATTGTTGTTGGGTTATACAATTTCAACTTATTTATTTTCATTATTTTATTAAATCTGAGGCCTTATCTGCGTATCGAAAGATCGACGTTAAGGTAGACGATTTAACGTTCTTATTTCTTTTTGCATGGAACACAGTTGACAATATCATGAAAATCATTATGCGTTGTGAAAATTCACAAGTGTAATCACACAAAAAGAAAAGGAAAAAGAAAAAGAAAAAGAAAATTTCTGAATATGTCTTATAGTGTGGGATACACTGGTCAATGCAAATCTAATCAATACTTTAAAATATCCAGATGTTATGAGTATGATTCTGCCTGAGTTTAAGATGGACAAATTATATCAGCAATCACAATGAAATATGTGCTTCAATTAGTTGAAATTGAAGTGTAGTTCAGTGCATCATGTCTAATATGATCCTGGATAGTGATCTTTCTCATACCAAAAATAGTGTTTGATTTTGTATTGCAATTTCATTTCATTACAAGAAAAGCACAAGAAGATTTTTGGTGTTTTTTAGCATAAGTTTGAAAAATCAAAAAGATTTTAGGTTTGTTTTGATATAAATTTTCTAAAAGTCAAAAAGATTTTGTTTCTGCTTTACTTTCGATTTGATCAACATGTGATACAAAGTTCAATTTTCAAAATCATATCTTGGAGTCTCGAAGAGACGTTTTGCGCCAAGATTAGTTAAAAGATTGAGCAGGTTGCTAAAGTGAAGAAAATCACAACTTCAAGTCTTCTGAAGCTGTTGATAAAGACCAGAGAATCACCAGACATTTTCAAGTATTCAAGATCATGCTACGATCAAGTTGAGGAGGAGTTTTTTCGAAGATTTATTTCATTGGATGAACGGATTCTACACTTGAGGGGGAGCTTGATTGAAAATACAAATTAGAAGATGTTGAAGAGATACTGCACACGACGAGAGGGGGGGGGGGGTTGTTGATACCTGATCTGTGCGTCGTGTGAAGTATCAAGTTGAATCAAGACAAGTACAAGTTCAAGGCTAGGTTCACTGCCACCGAATCTGGTCCGAACCTGGAGTTCGGACATGCTAAACCTGGAGTTCGGACCTGCTGAACCTGGAGTTCGGACAAGGTTCGCCCAGCAGCTATAAATAGTGAGCTTAGTCTTTGTTTTGTGAATGAGTGAGTAGCTGAACTGATTCTTAAGTTTGTGTTTACTAAGGTGTTCTCCGTGTCAATTGTTTCTGAGTGTTTCTGAGTTGTAATTGTTCTTTGATCAATAAACAGCTCTTAATTACTCGTTTTGTATTCCGAATAGCTAGATTGAGTAGACGATCTAACGCTCTCGACTTTTCAAAGGGTGGAAATTTGAAAAGACAAAAACATTGAAAAATGCAAAAAATCCAAAAAAATATGAGAAATTGTATTCGATATGATTGGGAAATGATGGTACAGTGGCTTACATCGTCTGACTCATGGATAAAATAGATGAAAAAGTCATAAGACCATTTGATCGATGTGTAAGGTAGGCTCGGCAAATCAGAAAGTATACGAATGTGATATACTACAAATCTGATGCTTGACCTAGTGGACAACATCATGATGCATATGTCAAGATATATCAAGAAAAGATATGTGAAATATAAAATGAGAAGTCAACGTGTATACATGTGTTCATTTTGCAAAGATTTAGACTTGTTTGATTTTCTTTATTTTGTCAAACGATCTGACTTTCTTTGCGTATCGAAAGATCGACCTGATTGTTGTTCGTTTTACCTTCAACTTTATTTTCTTGGTGTTTCGTATAACTCATCGGACTTTCTCTGTGTGTGCTGGAGCACCGACCTGATTTTTGTTGAGTTATACAATTTCAACTTGTTTTATTTTCTTATTGTGTTAAATCCGAGGCTTATCTACGTATCGAAAGATCGACCTTAAGGTAGACGATTTAACGTTCTTATTTCTTTTTGCATGGGAGACATTTGACAATATCATGAATACATTTACTATGTGTTAAAGCACAAGTAAAATCACAAAATATGATATGAAAAGCATATCTGAGTATGTCCGATAGTGTGGGGTACACCGGTCAATACAAATCTAATCAATACTTTAACATATCCAGATGATATGAGTATGATTCTGCCTGAGTTTAAAATTGGACAAATTATATCTGCAATCGACATGCTTATGTGCTACAATAATCGAAATTGAAGTGTAGTTCAGCATGTTATGACCAATATGATTCCAAGTCGTGATCTTTCTCACAAAAGACAAAAATAATGTCTGATTTTGTATTGCATTTACTTTTCTAAATCAGAAAATACCAAAAAGATTTTAGGTGTGTTTTGATATAATGTTTTGAAAAATAAAAAATATTTTATTTCTTATTTCTTTTCGATTGATCAACACGGAATACGATATCAATTTCAAAATCAAAATATTTTGGAGTCTCAAAGAGACGTTTTGCGCCAAGATTATTTATGTTGGCAGGTTTCTAAGTGGAAAGAGAACATCATAATTTCAAATCTTCTGAAGCTGTTGATAAAGAGTTTACACAAGTTGTAATATCAAGTATTCGAGATCAGACTAATCGTCAAAGAAGAGGAAGAGTTTGATTGAAGATACAAGATACAAGTTTTAAGTGAAAGCTGATACTGCACATGCCGAGGGGGAGTTTGTTGATACATAGTTCATGATCGTCATGTGAAGTATCAAATGCAAGACAACATGCTGTGATCCGAACCTAGGGCGAACTCAGAGTTCAGACTCATCCAAACATGGTCCGACCTTGAGGTTCGGCTGATCGGGTTTTGGGTTGTCTTGTTCAACTATAAATAGCTAAGACTTGTATAGATTTAGAACTTCTGGTTCAGATCTTGTATGTGTAATCTATGGTGTTTCTTAGTGGTCTAATACAAATCATTTGTATTTACTCCTTGTGTTCATTCGTTTTACATTGATTTCGTCACGACCGAGTAGACGATACACCGCTCACGCACTTTCAAATATTTTCAAATTTGTCATTGTTCACCCAAAAATTTTAAGTTTTCAATTTTGCAAATTTTAATGATGATGAGCTGATGTACGCTTCGATTGTGGTTCAAACAACAAGAAATTCCGTAATCAGTTGATCGAAAATAACGCAGAAACAAAATCTTTTTGAATTTTAGCAATTTTGTATCAAAACACACCAATATCTTTATGATTTTTCAAATTTATGCTAAAACACACCTAAAATCTTTTTGAAATTTTCTAAAATGTACCAAATTAACAAAAATAAAACTAAATGCGATAAGTTATGTATTTGTGAGAAAGATCGCAACGTGAGATCATATCAGATATATGTACCACACATATTTCAATTTCAGAATAATCAGCATGCAAGCCAAGTAGTGCACGAATACAAAACTTTCATGTTTTTCAGTTAAATCAAATCAATTACTATAGCTTTCTGATATGCGTTAGGTAACTAGTCTTCAAGCACATAAATCATGGAACCCACATATTCAAGTAATTAATAATCTGACTTATTATATTTTTGATTTTTTCTTATTCACCACATAATTTATATACAGAGACTATCAGTTCATAGTGTTTCATGCAAAAAGAAAGTAGAATGTTAAATCGTATACCTTAAGGTCGATCTTTCGATACGCAGATAAGGCCTCAGATTTAACAAAATAAGAAAGAGAAAAACAAGTTGAAATTTTATAATTCAACATCAATCAGGTCGATACTCCCGTATACGCAGAGAAATCCCGATGAATTATAAGGAACACCAAAAAAAATAAAGCAGAACGTCAAACGAACAACGATCAGGTCGATCTTTCGATACGCAGAGAAAGTCCGATCGTTTGACAAAATAAAGAAAATCAAACAAGTTTAAATCTTTCAAAATAAAGCATGCATACACTAGAACATTCTCTTATTCTATTTTTTTATTTTCAGATAAGATCAGAATTAAACAAAAATGAGAAACATGTTTCACCACAGATTTCAGGCCAGCTTTATCTTTATATCATACTTGCATATATCAGATTTGATTAACACATTCAGAAACACCGACAAGTATCTACAGCCTTTCTTCCTATTTTATCCATGGTCAATATCATATTCTGATGTACCATCATTTCTCACAAAGGTTGGAATCACATTTCTCAGTTTTGCATTTTTAATTTTTTTTTATACTTTCCCCCAGAAATTGGCACCCGATGGTAGTAGACTTGAAATTGATTTTACATCCGCCATAATCCGAGTCTGAGTAGGCTGATAACTCGAACTTATTATCATTAGGATACCAGATATCAAGATCCGGACAACCTTTCAAATAAGCAAAGATTCTCTTTACTGCTAACAAATGTGAAGCTTTGGGAGCTGCCTGGTACCTAGCACACATGCAAACTGCAAACATTATGTCGGGTCGAGATGTAGTAAGGTACATAAGAGAACCAATCATGGCACGAAACAGTGTTGGATCAACACTTCCACCAGATTCATCTGGTGCCAGTCCATGATTAACCTGAATAGGCGTATTAGGAATCCGGACATCTCCAATCTTGAATCGCGTCAGGATATCAGAGACATACTTCGTTTGATGAAGAAATATGCCTTTTATGGACTGATTCACTTGGAGACGCAGAAAGAAACTGATCCCTCCCATTGAACTCATCTCAAATTTTGTTTGCATCACAAACTCATACTCTTTACACAGCTTGTCGATGGTTCTTCCAAAAAATAATATCATCCACATGAACTTGAACCAAGAGAAGATCTTTCCCAAACTTCTTTGTAAACAACGTGTAATCAAATTTTCCACGTCTGAACCCATGTTCAAGAAGATGTGTAGATAACGTCTCATACCAAGCTCATGGAGCATGGTGAAGACCATACATCGCTTTATCCAGTTTGTACACACGCTCAGGAAAATCTAGATCAAAGAAACCAGGAGGTTGCTTCACATACACCTCCTCACGGATTTTCCCGTTTAGAAAAGCACTTTTGATGTCCATTTGATTCACTTTGAACCCGTGATATGTTGCGAAAGCCAGAAAATTTCTGGTAGCCGTAATCCTGGCTACTGGCGCATAAACCTCATTAAAATCAACCCTTCAATTTGTGGGAAACCTTGAACCACTAATCGAGCTTTGTTCCTGACGATGATACCGCGATCGTCCTTTTTACACTTAAAGACCCATTTAGTACCACAAGGTTCCTTTGAATTGATGGGTAAATCAACGAGATGGTAAACACACAATTTCTGAAATTGCTGCAACCTCCTGCATAGCTTCCACCCAAGAAGCTTTTTGCAACGCTTGGTCTATATTTGCAGGCTCGACTTGAGATAAAAAGCAAGAATGGAATACTTCATCTTGAACCCCAGAATCCCGAATCTCAACAATTAAAGCATCAACTGAATCAGATAATTGATGTCATGTGTGTACTCCAGAAATCAGATCTGCAATAATATTCTCTTGCGGATGTATGTTATGAATCCGAAGAGTTGTTGTGTCGGGAACCACAATATTTTCTTCAAGAGTGTTTACATTTTCATCCGCATCCTCTGATATAGAAATATCACCAAATGGTAAAGTAATCGGAACTGATGAACTAGTGCTTGGTAATGTAATCGGATCGTCAACAGGTTCCGATTCAGCTTTATGAAAAGTACTTTCATCATCATCAGATGAACTCATAGTTTCTAAATTAGAAACATTCTGACTTGATGAAGCAGTAACTATGAGTTCTTCGGAAGTCTCATCAGCAAATTCAGTACGTGCAACCGAGAAAGAATTACATAAATGATTGTAGTCAAAAGCAGGAATATCCTCCCTTTTGGGTGTTAGAAACGTATATCTTTGACAATCAACATTCAAGTGACACTTAATTTTCTTTGTAGCAGGAAAGTAAACCATTTTCATTGGATTCTGATATCCAACAAAAACGCCTTTAATAGCTTTTTCTTCAAACTTTGCACCCTCCTTAAGAACAGTGGACTTACACCCAAATGGCTCTAAAAAGCTTAAATTCAGCTTATGACCTTTAAGCAACTGATAACTTGTTTTTTTCAATCGTTTGACAATTAGAACACGATTTAGCACATGACAAGCAGTATGAACCACTTCAGACCAAAAAGTAATTGGTAAATGTGCATCAGACAACATTGTTCGTGTTGTCTCAATCAGTGTTTGATTCTTCCTTTCAGCAACTCCGTTCTATTGTGGAGTATACGGTGCACTAAACTCTTCAACAATACCAAGAGCATCACAAAATGCTGTCATTTTTGCATTGTTGAATTCGGTACCATTATCAGTCCGAATGCGATAGATTTTGTACTTGTACATAGATCCGAATTTGGATAACAATTTCTGAATGATAGCCGGAGTTTGATCTTTGGAATGCATAGACGCCACCCATGAGAAACGTGAAAAGCCATCCGTGATCACCAACCAATAAAAACAACCATCAATGCTACGGACATTCATAGGACCGAAGAGATCCATATGAAGTAGCTCCAACGGTGTAACAATCGTATTAAATCGTTTGGAAGGATGAGATTTTTTCCGTTGTTTTCCCTTCTTGCAAGAAACACACACATCATTAATCGAGAAACGATTCTTAGAAATACCATCCACCAGATTAAGATTTACTAAATAATTCTTCTTCCGGTATTGATGTGTCCCATACGACGATGCCACAAAATCGACTCTTTTTCCGTGGCTTTTGAGATGAAACATGTAGCCGATACAGTAGATGAAGTATGATTCATATTCAACACATACCTCGAAATCTTGGTGCATGAATCACGATCCATTCTTTAGGAATCTGGATTCCGGGTTTCAGAATTAAGCATTCAGAACTTGTGAAAGCAGTAGTGTACTGCTTGTCACAAATCTGTGAGACACTGAGCAGGTTATGTTGCATTTCTTCCATAAATTGAACTTTGTCGAATGTGACTTTCTCATTACCCATTTTTCCTTCACTAGTTATTCTTCCTCCTTTATTGCCAGCAAATGTACCATTAATTGATTTATCATCAGATAATAGGGAAATATTACAAGTCATGTGCCTGGATACTCCACTATCAACCACCCAGAAGTTGTTGATAGCTGGATTTCGAGCAGCCTGCACAAGGTAGCAAATAATTAGTTGGAATCTGGACCCAAGCTTTCAGCTTTGGGTCGACTGGTATCCTCTGTGAAATATTCAGTGGCTTTTGAAGACAGTTTTGGCAACCACTTTTGCGTTAAAGATGGAATAGATGAATCAGTGGTGGAATCACAAGTGGATGAACTACCAAATGAATTTTGAGTATGTTTGAAAAATTTTCCTCTTTAAAAAACTGTTTGCTAACCACTTTCTCATCTTTTATCTTTAGCTTGGAATCAGATTTTTCACTATTGACAACGGAAGCACGTTTCTTAGCCAAAATTGGGCACCTATTACGTAGATGACCACACTGATAGCAGTGATAACACCTCCTACGATCAATAAAGACCATAGGAAAAACAATTACAAATTCATTTGAGGTGCTATCATCATGCATTGGCTGAAAAACTTTCTTGGGTGCCTTGGTCTTAAACCTCCAAGATTTGGAGATCGAAAGAGGTTAAAACAAAGGAATAATATACCCAAATTTGTTATAGAACCCATACTCATCCACGCCACACTGATCAGAATTACCCTTTGGTTTGACCTGTTTGATTTAAGTTTGCTCAAATTGCCCAAAGTAATCATAAAAATCATAGTCTTCACAAAAACCATATGATTCATAGTCAAAACTGTTTGATTTTGCGGATAACTGACCATCAGAGTTGTAAAAACTCTTTGGCGAGTAATTTGAAGTTTTTGACTTTGATTTAAATTCCCGAGCGTTTGAGAAATGGGGTCTAAAGATAGATCTTTGAGCCTGTGGAGAGTATGATCTGTTGTGACAACTCTGATTATTTGATTTGGATTTATAATCTGGTAATGAAACATTTTCCACATTTCCTTGATCAGATACACCTTTCTCTTCAGACTCAGCATAGAAAACTTTAGCAATTCGTATTGGATCAACACAACACAATGGGAACATCTCATCAGAAAAACGGTATCGCTACCTTTGAAACAATACATTTTCATTTTCCGAGAGGATTCACCACTCTCAGTTTTACTTTTCAGTTTATCATCAGATTTTCCAAACTTGGTGTCATATGTGTTGACACTTTTCTTGTCATGCTTCTGAACGTTCTGAGGTTTCTTCTGATTGACCTCAGAATTTTCAGAATTTGATCCAAAACCGACTCCACTAAATTTATCCGATTTAGGAGGAGGAACCAGAATTGAATTAACATCAGGTGCAGTTTGATTGCTTTCACTTACTAAATCCTTTTCATAAAACAAATCACGACCTTTTACAAATTTATCCTTTTCAAAATCTTTCGTTTTGTTTTTGGTTTCTTTAATTTTCATGGCTTCCTCCAAAGGTGTCAACTTAACACCACCATTAGATTTAGTCTCAGTGACAGGTTTGTCAACCACAGAGTCACTGGATTCAGCTTGTTTCGGAACACCATGGTCTGGTTTTGACACATGTTTGACCGACTTTTTCTTATAAGTGCCTTTGTGTCTAGCAGATGAGCCAATCAAGTTCTTAGTTAACTTGGAATAGTCAAACACAATGGATGGTTTGGTCTCAGTTTCATTTGGTTCCAAACCATGAACAATCGGTGGTGGAACTGAATTGCAACCCGACTCTTTGAACACTTCTTTAAGGTTTCATTTTTGCACAAGAAACTTGCAAAGGAAGCTGAATTTTTTAAATTTTCAATTTATCGTTGAAGATCTAAAATTTCAATGTTTAATTCTGAAATTTTAGAATTAGCTTCTGCAAGCTTCTTTCCACAATAAATGTATTCCTCAGTTTAGTTATTCAGTTCAATTTTCATGTTCAGAGTCAAAGCATGTTCACTCTTCAGCTTAGCCTTAATAGCCTCCCACCTTTGTTTATAAATTTTGGTGTTTTCTTCTGCTAACATGTATTTTTTCATAATGCATAACCTTCTCATTAGAAAGTTCCCTCAATTGGTTAGCAGTTAACATGCAATGTTCACAGAGTTTAGAATCAACCTGAACATGCTTGTTGACGATCACCAAAAAAATCTTCTCCTGGAAGTTCAGAATCGTCTTCCATCTTCACATTTTGATTTTCAGAACTACACAGAAAAGCAGATTCATCAGGAAAATCTGCACTCCAATCGTAGCCTTCACCAGTTTGAGAAACTAATGCTTTAGAGTCTGAACTCGAAGCATTAGCATTTGAATTAGAACTAGATGGATTAAAGTTACTCCCTGATGCCTTAGTACTTTGAGACGCATATTTCTGATACAGTTTAGAAGTCTCTTGCTTCTTTCCATTACCGCATTATTTGGCAAAATGATCGTAGTTCTGACAGTTGTAGCAGCGAACTTTGGCTTTGTCAAAGCAAAGTTTTCCTTCAGGGTTAAGATCCTTGCGCCCCATCATTTGTATGAATTTCTTACCCCTTCTGACCAACACAACCATTGACCAATTCATATCCATGAGTTCTAAGTCATCTGCATCAATCTGCTCGTAATCTTCATCAGTCAATTCAGCACTCGTTAGCTTTCCTGCCACTACACCATCATAAGAAGAAATCATTGCAGAAAACAATGCCATGAAGTCAGTTGTAGTTTTTGCTGAGAAAGAACTCTGGTTTGATTTAGAGGCAGATTGATTTGTATAAACCGAATATGTCACAGCAGCTTTGTGAGTATAGTTATCCACAGATGATCCCCGAGACACATTTACATGACCAGCTGAAGAATTTTCTACATAAAATGCAGTAGTTGGTTAAATCATCATATGATACATCGTCAAATCCTTTATCATGAGTTAATAGCAAAATATATCCTTCCCATTTAGCTGGTAAAGCATCCAATAACTTTTCTTTCAAATCATTAGCTTCCTTCTTTACGCCAACAATTTCAAGCTCGCTCACCAGATGTGACAATTTGAAACAAGATCATTGATTGTTTCATTTTGAACATGGCAGAAATTATCATATTCCCTCAACAAGACTTTCTTCTTGCTTTTATTATACTATGCATTTCCTTCACATCGGTTACATAATGCATCCCATAACGCTTTCGAAGTTGTGTGCATTTTAAATTGATGAAGAATATATTTCGGTAATGCCATTGATAGATTAGAATATGCCTTCTTTTCCAACTTGAAAGCTTCTTTTTCAGTGTGGTTCATTTTATTGTATGGTTTTATTTCACCACTCGTAAACTTTGGCACAACGTATCCATCCAACATAGGTGTCCAAACAGTAACATCGGTCACACCTATGTATGATTTATAACGCGTTTTCCAATTGTGAAAGTCCTCGAACTTCATCAACTTAGGAACCTTGTTCGTGGTTACAATCTCGTTGTCGTAGTTAAGTAAAGCTTGAACCATTGTTGATATCGCAGCAAACGCTTGGAACGGATCCATGATGAAGTATATCAAAACTGACTCAGGCGTACCAGATTATCGACTTCCGTACCAGATTAACTTCAGCGTACCAAATTCTACACCCGTACCACCTACGTACCAGATTATCCCAGGCGTAGCACCTACGGACGAGATCAACTTAGCGTACAAAAATGTTTAGCGTACCAGACTGGTACGGTGTAATCGTCATGTACCACCTAAGAAGATTATCCTACGTACTAGATCGAACGTACCAACACACCTAAGAAGATTGCCTTGCATACCAGCAGCATACCAAGGTGTTCTAGGGGCGTACCAACTGAAATCGAGCAAATTTTGATACTTTTGGCTTTTTGAACAGGAAATTGACACAGAACTCAGCTAACACACTCAAGGAACATTTTGAAATCAAATTATGTATCGAATACACTTAGAATTGAGATGAAATGAAGCAAATCGACTCAAAATCCTACTTTCTCTCTCTAGAATTCAAAAAACGACCAAAATCACAGCAACAGAGCAACCTCAGGCTCTGATACCACTTGTAAGTACCGGTATGGATCTTACTATTGTGTGATATGATCGATTCAATGAACAACAAGGTAAATACACGCTTCTTTGATTGATTTCAATAGAAAATGGTTACAGAGAGAAACAGAGAGAGAACACCTAAGAAAACACACACTTAAGACTGGACGCACTCACTCTTCTACTCTTAACAAAAGACTTGAAACTATTTATAGTCAGCTGCCCAACGTACCAACTTAACCGACATACCAGTTGGTCCAGAGCTGCGTACCAACTGGTCCGCCCACTGGTACGCTGGAACAGAAACTTTACAAAACAAACATTACATTACCAAAACGCCTAGACCTAGCATCAGACACACTAACTTGTTCTAACAGTATTGTTGTCCACCTAAGCTCACAAGGTAATTTTCAACAAATTTATGTGATGTATTTAGAATGTTTTAGTCCGATTAGAGAAATTTTTATGGGGTCCTTATTTGTTTGAGAGTTAATAGTATTCTACCAATCATCAAATAACTTTTCAGATTCAATCAACACATTTAAAAGTAATCTTTCCCCCTTTTCTTTAGTGTTAAGTGACTTATTTCATGGATATAGTCATGAAATCATGATAACCCTTCTTTCATGATTATAGATTAGTGAATTTGGCGTGGTGAGAGCGTCAAGGTCAGAGTTTCCTCAGCAAATGACCTCTCATTTTATTCAATGGTTTGAAAAAGCGTAAGATCACAAGGTCAGTGATTCCTCACAGCAGATGTGTATTTGTTGATATCTGATATGTGCGTCGTGTGAAGTATCGAGTTACATCAAGTCAAATGAACAAGTTCAAGATAAAGTATAACTGGCCGAACCTGGTCCGAACTTGAGGTTCATACCTGCCGAACCTGGAGTTCGGATAGGGTTCGGCCAGTGCCTATAAATAGCATGTTGTTCTTTGTAACCGGTATGAGTGAGAGTCTGAGCTTCTGTTAACTGTGTGTTTTGTACGATGTTTCTCTGTGTCAAGTTTCTGAGTGTTAGACTGATTGTAACATCTTTGATCAATAAAACAATTGGTTAATTACGTTTCGATCTCCGTTATAGCTAGATTGAGTAGGTGATCCAATGTTCTCGCATTTTCAGTATCAGCCTTTTATTGATGGATGAAACTCAAGGTCAGAGTTTCCTCAGCATATGAGTCTCATAGGTTGTTTTGAAATAAGTCAACTTAAAACTGAAGAAACAATTGACGTGTGATTAAGTTTTCCTACTAGGACTATCGAGAAGGGCCAATTTAAATAATTTTGCACTATTTAAACTCTCGTGGTCCACATTTCTCAATAATTTAGTGTGTAATCACAGAAATTGTTTACTTCTATGTTATTATTAGCCTACCAACACATCAAGCGATAGTATTATCGATTGATCGGATCATATCCTATGGTTAGACGAACAGATCATAATCATATTATGTTCCTCACAATTTGTCTGACCACAGACCAAAGATTTTTTTATTTTCCATTGTTTTTGACTTTTCTAAGGTATTCTGTACATGTGTTTAAAAACACTTAATGAGTTTCAAAATAAACACTATTTTTTGTGTTTTTTTTTGGTCAATTTTTCAATGTTTTTGGTTTATCTTCCACATTGCAGGCACGACAGACAGACACAAAAACAGAAAATAAACAAGAAAAATCTTTTTGGTCTTTTCAAGATAATTTGACACAAGACAACCACAAACACGGGTGTTTAAGTCAATTAAGGGTCAAACAAAGCAGAAAAGTGACTCAAGGAGTCAAAACAACAAATAATTTTGAATTTTACAAGAAAAACTATATACAAATATTAAAGATAAAATCTTTTTGTGAACTTTCATGCAGGGCACTGATAACACTTCTAAGCAAATAAACCTATGAAATCAAGACCCTAACATACTAGGGAATGGAGAAATCTTAGTCATAGTTGATTACATGCCTACATCACTAACCAGAAAGTTAAACCTAGACATATCAAATGGCTTAGTGTATAGGTCTGCTAACTGATCGTCAGTAACAACATTGACTAAGGTAACTAGCTTTTTCTCGGCACAATCCCTAATGAAATGGTACCTAATCTCAATATGTTTAGTCCTAGAATTCCGAATTGGATTTTTAACAATATAAACAGCAACAATATTATCTATATGAATAGGGTACCCATGAAGTTCAAACCGTAGTCCAACAGCTGATTCTGAATCCAAAGCACTTGTGAGCAGTAGGATGCAACAGCAATGTAGTCTGCTTCAGCCGTTGAGACTGACACTGTTGTCTGCTTCTTGCATTGCCATGAAACCAAACGGTTACCCAAGAACTGAGCACCTGTCGTCGTAGACTTGAGATTGATTTCACAACCGGCATAATCACTGTCTGAGAAGTCTCGAAGGTCAAAGAGTGGGTCTTTAGGATACCAAAGTCCTCTATTCTGATTTGACTTCAAGTATCGAAAAATCCGTTTCACGGCCATCAAGTGCGATTCTATAGGCTTGCTCAAGAATCTTGAACATAGACACACTCCAAACATGATATCGGGACGACTTGCTGTTAGATACATGAGAGAACCGATCATGGACCTGTAGATATGCTCATCTACACAAACACCTTTTGGATCCTGATTGAGCTTATGAAGAGTGACCACAGGTGTAGAAAAACCATTAGAGTCTTGGAAGCCAAATTTCTTCAGAATCTCTTTCACATATTTTCCTTGGCTGATCAAAATACCATCAGGCTTCTGTTTCACTTGAATTCCAAGGAAGAACGTGAGCTCACCCATTGCACTCATCTCAAACTTCTTCTTCATCAATTCCTCAAATGCATGACATAGGCCGACGTTGGTTCAACCAAAAATGATGTCGTCGACATATACTTGCACTAACAGCATATCTTCACCAACGTGACGTATGAAGAGCGTCTGATCAATCACATCCCTTTTATAACCATTTGACAGCAGATAAGTAGATAACGTCTCGTACCACTTCCTTGGGGCCTGGTGTAAACCATAAAGGGCCTTATCCAGTTTGTAACACTTCTTTGGAAATGAGTTGTTCACAAACCCCGGAGGTTATTGCACAAACACGTCTTCATCAAGCTCTCCATATAGGAACACGGTATTTACATCAAGTTGATAAACAGTGATATTCATTGATGCGGCATACGCCAAAAAGATACGTATTGCCTCCAGACGAGCGACAGGCGCTTAGAGATCTTCATAATCAATATCATCAATTTGCATGTATCCTTTCACTACCAAACGAGCTTTATTCCTTATAATAATACCACGGTCGTCTCTCTTGTTTTTGAATATTCATTTGACAGGTATAGGCTTTACACCTTCTGGAGGATCGACCAAGTGCCAGACATTGAGCAATTTAAACGGAAGTAACTCTGTTTGCATAGCATCAATCCAATTTTCGTCTAATAAGGCAGCAGCAACCGTAGTAGGCTCCTCTTGTGAAATGAAGCATGAGAACAAGCACGTATGCATATCCTTTGATTGACTTCGGGTGAGACGTTTATCAAGTGGACAGATAATCTGACTCGTAGGATGTATCTTATGAATTCGAGTCTCTTCAACAACAAGTGCCGAAATAGACGAGTCTAGATTCCCGATTGGTAGATCATCGCAAGGAGTCTCTCCGGTATCAATTTCTGTAATGTCACCTGAATCAAAATCATGCGTTACAGCTTCAATTTCAACAGTGTTGTCTGCTTCAGTTGTTTCCATGCCGGCTCTGTTTCCACAATTACTGGTTCATGATTCTGAATTGACGGCTGGTCAGTTACAAAAGAAGCTGAAGCTCTAGTGACATTAGTTGATGGTGTTGACTGATTTCCCCATAGCAACTCTGGAGGATCGACTGAATACATAGTATCCAGGATTAACGAAGTGATTGGAGCAAATGTATCAACAGGAGGATAAATTGCTTCATTTCCTTGATCAGCTTGAGCAGATGATGTACCTGCATTATCAAATTGAAACATATTAAAAGTAGAAGAAAACGACTCAAGGTCATACATGCTATCCAGAGCAGGATCTCTAGTGTTCTGAGTGTGTTCGTTACAAGAAACCTTGCACGACTCAATAACGACTTGAGTTCTTCTGTTAAACACTTGATAGGCCGCTGATGACATCGAGTATTTGATAAAATAACCGTCATCTGCCCGAGGGGCAAACTTAGTTAACTGTTCTGACTGTATCAAAACAGTACAAGCGCATCCGAACAGTTTTAAGCGTTTTAAATTCGGTTTTACTTTGGAAAACAGTTCGAATGGCATCTTGTTCGCATGTTTAACCAAGAGTGTTTTCTTTAGAACATAGCAGGCTGTATTGACAGCTTCTGCCCAAAAAGACAATTTTAGATTGGAGTCAGCAAGCATAGTTCTGGCAGATTCGATGATGGTCCTATTCTTCCGTTCAACTACTCCATTCTGTTACGGCGTGTACGGTGAACTGAACTGTCGAGTTATGCCTTTATTGCAAAATGCATCAAATGTCTGGTTTTTGAACTCTGACCCATAATCTGATCTAATGTTTCTAACCCGCTCTCTACATCTATTTTCTATCCGAGTGACAAAACCCTTCAATGTCTTAGCTGTCTCAGACTTCTCTTTCAGGAAGAACACCCACGAGTATCTGGAGTAATCGTCCGTGATAACCAGGCAATATGACTTTCCCCCTAAACTCTTGATGCTCACAAGCCCGAAAAGGTCGAGATGGAGTTGTTGAAGAATCGATGTTGTTTTACCAGGTGGCATAGGCTTGTGGGACGTCTTGTGATGTTTACCCTTCAAATATGCTACACAGTTATCGATGTGGATAAATTCCTTCTCCGGCACACCGTCCACATGTTTCCCCCTTACAAGGCGGTTCATGTTTTGAAAGTTGACATGCCCCATACGCTTGTGCCATAAAGTCGAGTCATCATCCGATTCCTTTGCCAAGAAGCACGCTACAGAACCAGTCGGCTTCACAGCTGACATATCTAGAGCATACATGTTCCCTTTTCGTTTTGCACGAAATAAGATCTGATCTTCAGGAATCTTGAACCCAAGATTCATAATATAACACTCTCGGTCATCGAACAACATTGGTATCTTTTTGTCACATATTTGCTAGACACTCAGCAGATGGAATTTTCAGATTGCGGATTAACCTTATCAAATGAAATTTCTCCATTGGTCAAGAGACCGTTTCCAATTATTCTACCACCCTGAATATCACTTCCAAAGGCAACAGGACCACCATGCGATATTTATTTGACATCATACAGCAGGTCCTTGTTCCCCCTCATGTGCATGGAACATCCACTATCTAAGTACCATGTATTGGCAGTACTCTGGGCCAGTCCCTGCACATGCAAAAGGAAAGTGATTAGTTAAGAGATGGACCCTGGCCAGATTGACCTGGGGCCTTCTTTTTGGGTGCCTTTTTCATTGGAGGAGTAGTTGGTGTAGAAATAACAGTAGGAAGAGTCGGTGAAGCGACAGTAGTTGGTCGTGGAGCCAAGACCGGTTGTTGAACCATGACAGGCCTCAGAATAAAGGCATGCCTTGGTCAAGGCGTCCAAGATCTCTCTGGAGCAGGATTTGGTGCAGCCATTCTCACTGGTTGTTGAACTTGTAGCCTGAAAGTATTCATTATCTCTCTGGAGCAGGATTTGGTGCAGCCATTCTCACTGGTTGTTGAACTTGTAGCCTGAAAGTATTCATTATCCTCCCCAAACCCTATGGAGTGTACGGAGCCTGATTAGGAATATAAGGCTGATTCAGGTAAGATTGCTAGACATTGGTGTCTAGCCTTTAATCCATGTAATCTTCACCATAATTCCCATAATACATTGGGGCCAGTTGGTTTCCATGTGGTGCAAGTTGTTGTTGCTGGTAGAAATGTGTAGGAGGCATTGGAGTGTTGTTGTAAGTAGAATAACCCGTGTTGTACACACACACCCTTGCATCATGGTGTGGATTCCCGCAAACAGAACATCCCAAAGTCTCAACTATGCCACTTGGAGTAATCACAGAAGATAGTTCAGCAACTTGTGGAGCCGCATGTTGTGGCTCATTTGATGTTGCACTTTCATCCTTTTCCGGTTCAGTAAGTGTCTTCTTCTTTCTTCTCCTTGTTTGTTTCTTTTTCTTTGGTGTGTTCTCAGTTTCTGGAGCATCTGAGGTAGCAGCAATTGGCTCGATCAAGGGAGACTGGTTTTCAACACTCGGTTAATCTGATAAGACCGGTTCACTTTGATTTCTCTTTTTCTTAGTATCGTTTGTCTTAATCAGAACCACAGTGGACTTTCCTTTCTCATTGGGAGCAGTGCTGGCGGATGCTTCCCTTTGCTTGATAAATAAAGATGCAGAAGTTACTTGAGCAGGCATCGTTGGTGTGTTCAGTTGTACAGTAGGAACAATGATCACCTTACCATCAGTGATTGTAAGACCAGCTTGTGTGTGCATAACTGTCTTTCCATGTTTAAGGCCATTTCGGCAAAAGCACGACTAAACTCATCATCATTGATAACCTGCTAAACTTCGTTTGTTTTAAAAACTTCATAATTTTCATCGAACAAAAATGATTGGCCATCAGTTGCATTTTGCTCACACAAATTGAGAGACTCGATTTCAGCAGCCTTTTGCACACATGATTCAGATATGCATGTATCAACAGAATTTAAAGAAATTGCATCAAAATCTCCAAATTTGAGAGTTTATCAACAGGTGGAAGATCAGATCCTTTTTCAGCGTTAGCTAGTTGATCTTCCATTGATTTGATGTCATAAGTACTCGGAATCAAACCTGGGTCAATGAACTTAATGTGACTCTTGGAATTGATTTTAGTCAACTCGGGGATACAGTAATAGTTGTGGTTGAGAGGATGTTCAGCAACACTATCAAGTATCTCCCGAGTAAGACCTAAACCAGTTCTAAGATGAGACATTATGTCCTTTGCAACTGCACTACCCAAAGTTGCAGGATTTAGTTTCATTAAGTCAATTGTTTCTCGAGCTTCAGTATAGCTGTTTCTTAGAGAAGTCAATTTGTTCAAAAGGTCTGCAATTTGGATTTTCAAATTTGATTCAGTGTGCTTCATGAATTCAATATCATCCTAAAGTGATTTGATTTTAACCAAAAACTCTTTCAAAAACTCTTTCTCATTAGCTTTGAGTTGTTTAACATAACTCTCGCTCTCTGCCGCCTTTGCATGCAACTCTAGGTTGTATGTGCGATAGCGAGCAACAGTTTCAAGACATTTTTCTAAACATAGCTGTGTTTTTACCTCATCTGGAATGTCTCCTTCTTGCAGTTCAAGGAGACGCTTGCTAGCTTCAGTCTCAACATCTGATGGAGTCACAATAGTAGTGTTTCCGATCGCAGGTGAGGAGTCTTCAAGTATCTCATCCATTCCAGCCATCAGACAGAAATTAGTTGGAAAAAGAGGGTTAAATTCAACAGACATGGAATTCTCTTTTCCATCAGAGTTAACCATTACTGCGTAGTCTGACTGGCTTGAAGATTGAGATGGTGAGGAAGCCGTCCAGTTGTAGTTTCTAACTTCAAGTGAAACCAATGCCTTGCAGTGTTTTCAGCCCTTTGAGCAGGTTGAGAGTTTGATGGTGCTTGATGAGAGACATTTGAATTTCCATTTAGAGGTTTTTGATACGATGAGCTGCCTTGTTTCTGGTAAGACTGGTTACCATTGCCCCTATGCTTCTGATAAGCTGGTTACTTCCATCCGAGCTGACAGGAACATTCTAAGTTCTTGGTTTAGGACATTCACGCACGAAGTGAACGAGCTCCTGGCAATTGTAACATTGGGCCTTAGACTTATCAAATCCGATGTTGGCATCTCATGGAAGTAGAAATAGCTTTCTTCCAGTCTTCCTGAAAAAATTTCTTGTCCTAGCTGCAATCATACCCATTTGCCATTTTATATCAATCTCTTCAAGGTCATTGTTTCAATGTTTGCCAGACATTTGTGAGTTCATGCAAGCTAGAAATGCATTGCACAAATCCTAATCCATGCTAGCGTTGTTAGAAGAAGCCGGTGCAGACTGTTGAACATAGTACCCAGATGGTGGCTGTTGAACATAAGTCACATTGGAAGGCTGATGCGTGGTATGAGAGACAAAGACATCAGTTGTATTGGGAGTAGGTGCTGGAGAAGGAGTGAAAGCAGGCAGAGATGAACCAGAGGAGTTGGAAAGTTGATAGTTTTCCTCATAAGCAGAAGCAGCAAATGCAGCATTAGGAGCTGAGGATATTGAGCTCCTAGAAGTCACATTTCTCATGAGTGACTTTCCACTACGTTCAATTGCTCTTACTTCATAGTATCAAACTTTGTCTATCATATCCATGTAGTCAGCAGTGGCCAGATCAGTGCTTTCAGTTAGATATGTGACATAGGAGGCAAATTCCTGAGGAAAAGAGTGTAGAATTTCCTGATGATATCTCCAGAATCAGGTCGGATCTTCTTAGTTGTCATTTCAGTGATGATTCTGCAGAAGCGGTTGACATGAGTTTCAAACAACTCTCCAGATCTGTGAGCGAAAGTGTTCAAAGTCAACTTCAATTTTTCAAGCCTTCTCTCCTTGGTAGCCGAATTGCCTTCATACTTTTTCTCTAGACCAACCTAAATATCATGAGCCGAGGAGGCCTCACGGAACTGATGTAGCAGATCATAATTGATTGCCATCTTTATGCAACCCAATGCATGCTTATCAATCTTCAATTGAGCATGTTTAGCCGGTGTTAGCTTATCCAAAGGTTTTGGAATCATCTTCTTTGGGATAGATGGGTCAGCAACGGTAGTAGTAACTGTGGTAGCTTCTTCCACTTCAAACACAGCAGGCCAGCCACAATATAGGTCAACAGATCATAATCAAGATACTCCAGGAATGATAACAACTTTCCCTTCCAATCATCAAAGTCACTCGCACCCATAGGTTTGTTTAGAGGGCGGTTGTTACTTTGAATGACGGGTGCAAACTGATTGACTTCAGCCATTTCGGGAACGAGAAACACAAATACTTAGCAAAATTTGCTAATGGGTCGGATGGGTCGAACGCTTGGTTGAAAACGCTTGAACACTTGTAGATTGCTTGAATTCACAAAAATCCTACAATCACAAACATTAACAAACATAATTAGTCATAAAAAATTGAGATTTGACCAAAAAATTTTGAAAAATCAATTTTCCAGACTTAGCCAAATTTTGAACCGCTTGTTCTTGAGCAATTTCCAACTTCAAAAATCAAAGTTAACGAAATTATTGTTTAAGGACATCAATAGTCTCGAAATCCATGTAGGATCATTTGATTCAACTGTCACAAACTCCAAAAACCACTCTAAATGACCTAATTTGATGGAATAGTGAACTTTTCTCAAGAACACCAAAAATCACGAAAAATGCCTCTAAAATCCTGAAAACTTGATTTGTTTAAATGAAATCAGTGGAAATGATTTCGGTTTTAGTAGTCTAAGACTCGCCATTTATCAATTTTGACAAGGATTCATCATAAAAACAATTTTGAAAATTTTTGCTCAAGTACAGGAGACATGAACCGTAACCCTGTTCTTAACTAAACCCTAAAAATCGACCAAAATACTTGAGATTTGCAGAAATTTGAGCATAACATTGTGTTCCTTGAGTGATTTCTACCAAGAATCAACTCAAGAATCAAGCAAAAACAGCCAAAATTGATAACTCAAATGAGAATTTCTTCATTTTGAGAAAACTGAAAAACTTGAAGAACAAGGCTTTAATACCAATTGTCAGGACCAAATTTGAGCACTTTGTTCTCATTTGATTCATCAGACAAGTGCGGAAAACATGTGTGATGATCAATCTCGGCTGAATCAGCAGCCTTGCTACTCTATAGATTTATGAAACTCAAGAACACACACTAGAAACACCAATAACACACCCACAAATACTCTCTTGTAGAATAAACCTAGAGTGGCACCCCGATAGGGTTTTCTCAATTAGTATTTATACTACAAGAGAGCAGGGGACATATAGAATGTTTGACACAACAATCATTACATAGAATTCTGCAATAAATATTCCATCATACTGACAAGTTCGTTAAGCACAATTTCAAGTTCGCTAGGAACAAGTAAGTTCGCTAATAAGTTCGCTAAGAGTAAACAAGTCCGATAAAAAATTCGCTAAGAGTAAAAAAGTTCACTATCTAGTTCGCTAAGAACAACTAAGTTCGCTAACAAGTTCGCTAGGAACACGAACAAATTCGCTAAGAAAACAGTCAAGTCCGCTAGGAATAAAACAAGTTCGCTAAGACAAAATATTGAAATTTAACATTAAAGTTCGCTAAGTTCAAACAAGTCCGCTAAGTACAAAACAAGTTTGCTAAGTACATAAGTAAAATTTACAAAGAAAAATCAAAAACACTAAGTCTTCATTCCAGCCGGTTCATCAAGAGGTCTTCACCACTAATACTCAACGGTGAATGGTTTGTGTTGCCAACAATTAAAAACGGGTTCCAACACTCTCATAATGGCTTCCACTAAACTTAGACACTATTTTGAACCTCATATTATAATTGTGATATCTAACTTCCTATTAAGGCAGTTCTCAGGAAGCTAGAAATGTCAGCTAGGATGGCTAAGTGGGCAGTCAAGTTAAGCGCCTATGACATCAAATATGAGCCGAGGACAACAATCAAATCCCAAGCCTAGCTGACTTTGTGGCGGATTTCAGCAGTGACATAGAACCAAAAGTTGATAAGGAAGTCCAGCAGCTTGAGAAGCTTGAACAAAAAGGGATCTTTTACACTGATGGCTCCTCAAATGTTAGAGGAACATGGCTAGGTATCCTGCTAAAATCGCCACAAGGGGACATAATACCACTATCCATATCTTGTGAGTTTCAGGCTACCAACAATGAAGTTGAGTATGAAGCTTTGATTGATGGATTGCAACTGGCTAGAGATATGGGAATCCAGTGTATTCAAGTATTTGTTGATTCCCTTCTATTGACTAATCAATTTAATGGCTCTTATGCAGTGAGAGGGGAGAATCTAATCAAATATCTTGATATTGTTAAAAAATTGTCTATGCTTTTCGAAAGTTTTAAACATTATGCAGGTTCCAAGAGAATTCAAAAGCCGATACTTTAGCAAATTTGGCTTCATCACTCAGGATCCCTGAGGATATCAGGATTCCTATAACACACGTCCTGACACCGGAAATAGCTCAACAAGAAGCTCACGTGATTGATGACAATGAAGATATGGATATTGGGGATCCCAAGGATAATTAGGAATCCTCGACTTATCCAATCATAAAATATCTTAAAGATGGGGAGATTCCCAAGGGTGAAAACCCCAAGGCTTTTCGGGCCAAGGTAGTACCCTATCGCATTATAAATAACATACTATATAGAAAATCTCTTCTAGGTGTCTACTTGAGGTACCTAGAAAGATCAGAAACTCTTGAGGTGCTTGAAGATATTCATGGTGGAGATTATGAAAACCACACTGAGGGTAGAGGAATGTTCTCCAAGATTCTCAGATTTGGTTAATTTTTGTTGAGGGTGTATTTTCAAGATGCTCCCGGAAGCTCGGATATGTTAGAACCTATTTGTTAGCAACACAAACTTATTTTTGTCTTATCATTGTAATTGATACTTGGTTTTGCAATTCTCTTTTGATATGTACTTGGAGAACTTTGTGTAATTGTTAACGAACTTGTTATGCTTCTTAGCGTACTTGTTACTTTTTCTCTTAACGGACTTGATTTACTCTTAGCGTACTTGTTTGAATGTTATCTTAGCGGACTTGTTTATTCCTAACGTACTTGTTTGCTTGGAGTATTTGTTAATGTTCCTAGCGTACTTCATTTGTTAGTAACGAACTTGTTAGCGTATTTGTTTATGTTAGCGGACTTGTTATTGCTTAGCGTACTAGTTAGCGGACATGTTTATGCTTAGCGCACTTACTAGCGTACTTGTTAGTGCTTAGCGAACTTGTTAGCGGACTAGTCAATACTTAGCGTACTTGTTAGCGGACTAGATAATACCTAGTATACTTGTTAGCGGACTTATTGATATCTAGCGAACTTGACATAATGCTTAGCGAACTTGTTTTTCTGTTAGGATATTTTGATGAATTCTAGGTAATGAATGTGTCGTGTCAAACATTCTCTTTGTCCCCAGCACACTAGTAGTATAAATACTACTTGGAAAAACCCTATTGAGCACGCATCAAGGTTTGCCTACTGCAGAGAGCCTCTTGTGTGTGTGTTCTTGGTGTTAGTGTGACATCCGAGAATTTCAAGGTTAACTTCAGTTAGACAATCTCCGTTAGTTACGTTATGAGTATTAACTTAGTAACTAATGCTTAACTAGGCCGAATACGTCCACGACTTTTGGTTGATCACAGAACCCGTCCATATGTGTTTATTTATTTATTACCACTATGTGGAATTATGTGCAACATGATTTAAACGCATGATTATTATCAAAAGCATGACTATTTGTTTACTTGTTGAATTATGTGGCAAATTGTTTAAATTGCCTAGTTTAATGTTTAACCGAGTAATTGGAGTGTATGCATTTGTTCTAATCTTGGGCTAATCACTTGCTAATCATTGGGGCCCAAATCCCAATGATAAGCCCAAGTCCCAATGATAAGCCCAAAGGAAGCTTTAGTATTTAAGTGAAATAAACCCTAATTCTTCCCATTTGCATGCTCCACCACAAAACACACACATACACTCTCCATCTCTTCTCTCACTCGTGAACCATCTAGCCGCCACCACCTAGCCACTTCTGGCCAGCCGTGAACCACCAAGGACCACCGTGATCTCAGCCTTGAAGATCATCCATCGAGCTTGGAAACCCACCCGTAAGTCCCATGACCATTTCTATGCTTTTCTTTGTGTTTTCTTAAAAAGAATGTGTAAACCTTCATGGAATCGTTTGATCTTCTGATATGATGTTTAGAGATGTTAGATCTAGCCTAAAGTCTGCAACTTTACGTGTAAAATCATGCCATAATGAAGATCCATGCTAGTTAGGTCATTTTGTGCTTAAAAAGTGTTCTTGGTGATTTGATGGTGAAAACCCATGTTTAGGGTGTTAGATTTGTTTGTGTAATGTTGGTAAATGTTTATGCATGCTAGATACTGAATTATATGAAGTATGGAAGCTGTTAGATTGATTTTTGGTTAGATTTTCGGGTTTTCTGCGACTAGCGAAACTAACCGTTCGTTAGGTGAAACTGTAGTTTCGCAAACTGTTTTAAAATTCTTCCAGCGACACTATATAGCGAAATTATAGTGTCGCCTGTGAAACTAAGTGTATTACTTTGAATGAAACTACCGAGCGAAACAACCATAGACTCCTTCCCTGAACGAAAGTTCAAATCAGTTTCGAGCGAACCTAGATAGCGAAACTGTGTCATCAGTTTCAAGCGAATCTATCTAGCGAAACTGTGCCTTCTATAAACGAAAGTTCAAACCAGTTTCAAGCGAATTTATGCTAGCGAAACGGTCTCATCAGTTTCGAGCGAATCTAGCTAGCTAAACTGTGTCATCGGGTATTCCCTAGCGAAAGTGCTGCCCGTGCATATAGCGAAACTGATGTACTTCTTAGCGAAACTGTCATGCATGTTTACCCTCGTTTATGATCAACCATCGGTGTCGTGTGTCGGTATGTCGAGTCGTAGTTCCAACGTGCTATGTTATGGGCCATAGTGACATAGTTAAAGTTTGGACACAACCTAACACCTAAGACCTTAATGTGATTATTAGGTCTTCGTTAGCAATCATAATTGGATTATTTGAAGTGTAAGCTGAGCAACCTAAGGTGAGTTTCACTAACCCTTTAATTGTGAGCCCGTTTGGGTCACAACGAATTTACTTAACGGAAAACAACGCTGACATTTTGAGGTATTGCCAAATGGGATATCTGTTATGGAAGTTGGAGTGTTTTATGGGAAGCACTTGCAACTGTCCATCCTTGGGGTTTCAAATAAAATCCGCAACCAACTACTTAATACTTAAACTCATTTGGGATTTCAAATGAAATCCGGAACAACCGTTTTGACACTTAAACTCTTTTTAGGATTTCAAATGAAATCCAGAATAAACGGTCTTAATATGACTAGTGTAGGTTAAAGTCTAAACCAAATGATATCACATGATTTCTAAGGATGCCTTAAAACTTAAAAGTCCTCAACAATTTAGTACCATTAATTTGCGAAGCGAGGGGATGTTGGGTAGATCTACTGAGGGTTTGACAAACCCTGCTCCGCGGTACACAAATGTGTAGCCAACCGGTTGGAGGCTGAACGGAGTTCAATATCAGCCTATTTTAGTTGTGGGTCCCATGAGGAACACAACTGGAGGCACAAACCATCGGCAAATGCCGAACTCTGTTACGTCAGCTTTGGTACGAACTTCCTTAGTGCATGGAAACCAGATTAGCTACCCGCGATATCGGTTGACTGCTTTAATCTTTACTTAACTAGTGCATATTCGATAATTCAGCACTTGGCATTGTTTTGCAAAACTATTACTTATTTATATGTTGATACATACGCTTATGAGACCGGGCCACTGCATGACATGCCCACTGTGAACTCACCAACCGTTAGGTTGACACTTGTGTGGTTTTCACTTTTGCAGATCGCTGAGGAGTATCCACCGGAGGTTGGCATGGCACCCGAAGTTACTTATTTCATTTTGAACTTAAATTTGGGAATTGAACAACAATTTATGTTTTGTAATTTAAGCACGTGGTTAGTGCTAAGATACTCATGTTTTTCTTTCCGCTGCAAACTCTTAAACTGTTTTATGATGAATGTTTGGACTTTACTCTGATTCGTTTAGTATTTGTAACTAATGGTTGTGGTCCTGGTTTGCTCGCACCCCTTAACGGTATAAACTCCGTTAGTGGTTAATTTGGGGGTGTGACA
>JBCNJP010000027.1:107285446-107324653 GCA_039602395.1 Deinandra increscens subsp. villosa
TGTTGCCCTGACCAAGGAGTTGAAGGAGGCAAGGGATCTCGGGTTTCAGAACCCTGAGTGGGATGTGACCGGATGGGCCACCAAACTGCGCGGACTAGGCGCAACCATCCCCGCTGGGTGTGACCCTGATGCTGGCCCTGGGTCTAGCAAGGGTACCCCGTCCAAGGATTCCGCCGGCCACGCCATGGAGATCGACCAGCCGAAGGGAGCGGCTCCGATATTGTTGGAATGGCTGAGATGAAGATCCCTGTAGCATCTGAGTAGTAGGTGCTGCTGACTGCTGACTCCAAGGCTCATGAAGGTTTGTCGTCGCAAACCGCTGTGGTTGAGATATAGGTTGTTGTGTCGAGACTGGTGGTACTCGATGGCTTAAAAACCCGGCTGGTTGCTGACTCGAGCATCTCGGCGGCTGCTGACTTCCATATCCATTGTAGTAAGATTATGGGGGATGCTCAGAGTAGAACCCAGAGTATTCCAGATCTATCACCCTGGAATCCTTCTGATGCTGAGAGCCTGAGAATCCTGCAGTAGTAGTTGTTGCAATACCTGACTTTGGAGCAGTAGAGGGATTTGCTTTCTGTTTCGGCTGCTCCGATATTTCCGGAGAGTCGAACCCGAATGATTTTGGCATCAAAGGGCTAATTTCCTCTACCGGTTTCTTTGATTTCTTCAATTCCATGATCTCCTTCATCATTTTCTCGTTGGTTTTGGTTTGTTCATCCGCATGGGCCTTCATCTGCCTGATCAAAACATAGAGATCGCTGTTAGAAATAGCAGAGTTAGTGGACGTACCTTGAGGGCCAGTAAAAGTGGGGTATTCCGCTTTTTTAGCATCAGTATCAGCCACTTTCTTCGTCATTGGGGGGAGACCAGTGCTCACAGCAGGCTTAGAGGATGAAATGGATTTTGAGGTAAATTTTGGTTGAGTCGACATTTTCAAGAATCGGTTACGGGAAGAAGATCAAGGCTCTTAATCGAATTCAAACACCGTTTGCCCCACGGTGGGCACCAAATTGTTTTGGTCAAAAACTGCCTAAGCAATTAGTTGATCAAACTTTGTATGTGAGGTAGCGTGTTTGATGTAAATAAAGATGAAAATGTAAGTTTGGAGATTAACACGAGGATGTAACGAGGGAAAATCCAGGAATCCTTGAGTATCCTCAAGGAGCCTAGCAAAAAACCTCGGGGGCCGGTTCAAAGTACCTGCCTCCTAAAACTTTTATATAATAAATGTGTTGATTACAAATGAAATGAGCTCGTATTCTAAGTGTTGCAGAGAATTGTGATTGCCGAAAAAAGGTGTGTGTGTGTGTAAGCCTAGAGCTCGGTTTAAATACGAATTTCATTGCAACAAACTATCCTAAAAAATAGCAACTAAGTCCACGTTCTCCAACTAGCCGTTTGAAGTCCAACTGATCCACGATTATGTTATTTGACCGAGTCTTTAGGACACGTGAATAATACTTGAGTCAACCTGCGAATAACAAACAATGGAGAAGCAACCGTTAGTTAATAAACATTATTCATGATCCTTACCGTGAAGTGCCTACGAGCTGATGTGAGCTGCTTGGTGTCTCCTGAATTCTAGTACCAACAGATACCGGCTGAAGTTAGAGCCACAGCTTGCCAAAGAATTTGTGTGAATCCCTTTTCAGTTGAAGATAGTTGGGTTACCATGAGATTCAGTCAACTGATTGCCATTTCTCCTTTTGAGGACCCAAATCTTGCTGAATTAGTACAGTCATCCATGCTAGTTGCTGGTGCTCTTCCTGAGCACATCAACATGATCACGACACTCCTCAAGGATGTCATTTTTCCGGCTGAAAGAGCCAGTGATCAAGTGGTAGGAACTATTGCCTCCACCAGCAAGGCAGCACTTGATATTGAAGAAAGCACTGCAACAGTTGCAGTTGCTACAATGACTGAAGGGGAAGACGAGAATTTAATCGGTGAAGGAGAAGGAACTGAGGTGCTGGAAATAGTAGACAAAGAACCTGAAGTCACCAAACCTCAGGTGGTGACTGAAGGGCAAATTCAGGTTCAACCGGAAATTTAACCGGAACCTCAACCGGTAGTTCAACCGGAAGAACACAGGAGTGAAGGAGCAGAAGATATAGCCGAAACTTTGATTACCTTGAGGAGCTCAGAACCTGTTCAAGCGGAAACACCTGTTCAAGCTGATGTTCCAAAAACTATTCAACAGGTGGTTCAGACTCCTGAAGCTGAGGCTATAGTAAAAATGGTGGAAAATGCCAAAAGAATAGCAGAGGATGAAAGGCTAGCAAAAGAACTTCAGAAGGAATATGATTTGTATCTGCAAGATGGGGTGTTTGAAAACTTACTCGAAGAGGCCAAGACTAGGTCTTTCAACTGGAGACTGAAGGATTATGATTTGGATGCAGTGTCTGATGCTGATAGGCAGAAGCTAATCTCTATTGCTTTTCAATTGCCTACCAAGCTGGTAAAGAATGATGAGAATTATCTACTGCTGAAAAAGGTAAAAAGGGCATTTGTGGTTAGAAAGTTGAGGAAAGAGGAAGAGATAGCTCAGATGAAAGTTAGGGGACTTTGCAGCTTGATTGATGAAATTTTCTATGAACTGAAAGGAGAAAATGCTGCTGTCAATCCTAATTTGGTGATGCCTTCACCTTCAGAGCTAATCTCAGGTACAACAACTGCTGATGTTAAACCTGAATCTATTGATTTTGCAGATGTACCACCTTCACCTTCATTTATTTACAACCCAAACCCAATGCCTACAACAGTTCCATCTATCTTACAGTCACTAGCCATCATACCCTACAAACCACCCTCCATCTCCAAGAAAGTAGCCACCAAGCTTGCCAACCCCAAGTACAGAACCGACAACTTTACACCCATCATTCCTTTCAAGAAGAAGCCTCCACCTACTATGAATTTTTCTGATATTTTCCCCCCTACTCCACCTTCTAGCCCAACTCCTGAAGCCAGTAAACCACCATCACAAACCTCCCTTCCTCCACTCACCATCAATGAACCCTCCACCACCATCACCAAACCTACTGAAGTCCAAACTGGCCCTTCTTCATCTGACAGAGGCAAGAGACCCATTGTGCCAGAATCTACAGTTGATTCTGATGAAGAAAGATTGGTCAGAAAAAGAAAATTGATGCATGCCAAGAGCAAAAGAAATCAAAGACAAAAGAGAAAAGCTCCACCCAGTAAAAGACAAATTGTGGGTTGGACAGTGGATGAAGCCACATTTGATTTCACCTTTACTATGGCCAGCGGCATAACTCAAGTGGTAAACGTTCACAAGGCGACTTCACAACTTACTCTGCAGCAGATGACGGACATCACTCTAAAGCTTAGAGAAATTTTGAACCCTTTAAGAGCTGAGCACATGCTAAGGCTTATTATTGAGCCAACTGTGCTAGAATGTGGAATGCTCTACAGAAGTAGTTTAGATGGTGACTCAGCAGAAGAAGAAGATGAAGTGCCTACCAGTGAAATAAAGTTTATCATTTGGGAAGAGGAGGAGAAGCTCTTTTATGTTCACAGAGCTGATGGCACCTTTACAATTCATGAGTCCATTTCTGTTCAAGAAGAATGGAGCGAAATGGACTGGGATTCAATTAAACATGTGAAGGTGACCAAAACTAACACCAAAGAGCTGTTTTAGAACCTTGATGCCAGCATCAGAACTATGGACAAGTAGGACAAGGAGAAGAAGATTTTTGGGTACAAGTCAATTTTTGAAGATAAACATTGTAATTTGACAGCATCAGCTTAGGGGGAGATTGTAAGGAATATTGCGCTTGGAAGATTTCCGGCTGAATGCCAATTTTACTATGTTCCGGCTGAAGTTGAGGTTGAAGCGGAATTCTCACTTCAAGCGGAACTGGCAGTTCAAGCGGAAAGAAGCAGTTTTGTCTTTTAGCGAATATTCCGGGTGAACTCGATTATCCACCAGATAATGAGTTCAACCGGACTTTTCCTGAGATGTCTTTTCAGCAAGTCTAATCCTGCAAAAGCTTCTCAGTATGCTTCTATATCTGATTCAAGCCGCTCTCCTAAAGTAGTATGTTGCTGCAAACACGCAAGATATTCCAATTACCGATGTTTATTCTTTTATTAGTTTGTATTTGACTTTTTAGTTTACGGTCTAGACTAGATCGAATGAGATCAATGGCTGTGATTGATCTCATCTGCACTATATATAGCTTGTTAGCTCTCAGTTTACACAACAGTTGTCATCACTTGTAATAGTGTAGCTTTGAGTTAATGCAAATAGTGCCGAGTATTTGATACTTTGTTGTTACTACTATTCTGCAAATCAAGCATTTACATTATACAAGAAATCAACATTGCTTAAGAAAAGTGAAATATAACTTAATTCCACAGGGTTATATTTGCAAGTAAAGGGCTTTGTTTAAGTTTAACTCTGACTTATATCGATCCTACAATTGGTATCAGAGCATGGAGATGAGAATGTTAAGATGGATAACGAGTTACACAAAGACTCGATCCGCTTCCGCAACCAAGGTACTTGCCCGCCACCTCGGTTTTTCAACCTGTTATGAACCGATGGCCTGCCTAAAAATGTTTCTTCTAATTACTTCGATCCTTTTTCTCCATTTGGTTGGCTTATTCTATTTTTATTAAAGTATTGAAATCTACAAACAAAATTACTATAAAGTTTAGTTTTATGAAACTATGCACACCTCACAAGGGATCACTCTACTCTCGGTGTTAGTATATGTACAGACTTTTGAGTGGTCACTCATAACGGGGTGAGAGTTGCCACTAGGTGCTTCTACATATGGGACTCCATAGTTTCTGATTTCTGCCCTTTCCAAACTTTGCTCGTCCTCTTTTTTACCTACAATACTAAATTAAAACAATAAAATGCTTCATGGAGATCCGGTGAATCTGCCCGTGTTGCAGCAAGAGTGTTTCTGCTAGTCTGTAGTTGCATAGTTACACAAGGCGAACCTCGATCTCCAGTACTAATACTACTAGTACTAAAAAGAAAACTAATCCATTGATCTAAACTATGATAACTGTCTAAAATAAAAGTAAGAAGAAGAGGAGGGGGCGGAGTTCTGAACGTTCTGAAGATGTGTTCATTGAAGTCCATCATGTTCTTTCGATCTCTTACCTTAGACTTCCATGGTAAGTCGCCATGGCGCGCCACATTTAATTACGGGCATGCTGGCTAGACCACAGTCCTAGGTCTAGAAAGATGATAGTGGGGGAGAGGCTTCCTCAATTCTTTGATAAGCGAAGTCCAGACCCAACTCGATACAATCCACCACTTGACGAGTACTATCTGCTTTCCTTCCCACTTTGAAAGTTACTTCCTCTTCGCCAAATTTGATCGTTAAAGTGCCACTGCACATGTCTACCACTGCTTGAGTTGTTGCTAAGAATGGTCTTCCTAGGATGAGTGGTACCTCCTTATCCTCCTCCATGTCTAGGACAACGAAGTCTGCAGGGTAAACAAACTCTCCTACTTTGATCAAGAGGTTCTCAGCAATTCCTGTTGTATACTTCACTGACATGTCAGCCAACTGGATGCTCATCCTGGTGGGTGTGGGTTTACCAAGGTTCAGCTTGTTGAACATTGACGATGGCATGAGGTTTATCCTAGCCCCCCAATCCGCAAGTGCATTTGAAACCGTGATTCCCCCAACAACGCAAGGTAATGTGAAGCTACCAGGATCCAGTTGCTTTTGAGGAATCGTGTTGGTTAAAATGGCCGAACATTCTTCCCCTAGGCTGACTGAGTTGAGTTCTACGATTTTGCGTTTGTTGGTCAGGAAGTCCTTCAAGAATTTTGTTTACTTTGGCATCTGCAAAAGAACTTCCAAACAAGGTATGTTAATATGTAATTATTTAAGAAGGCTCACAAACTTACCGAACTATTCCTCATTCTTGGATTTGTTCAGTTTGCTTGGATAGGGAACCGTTGGGTTTTTCGTGACTTCCTCAACTGCTACAGGAATAGGTATTTCTTGCTTTTGTTTGAAGAGGTGGGGTTGCTTCTTTGGTTGTTTCTTTACTTGGGGCAGCTTTTTCTGGGCTAACCCTTCGGCTACGGAGTGTAATTGCATTTACCATGAATGTAATACAGAATAAGACACTATTTTTGTCTGAGTGTAATTGATTTTTCAAAGTTTATTCTAAAACACAACTAAAATCTTTTTGGACTTTTCAGGTATGAAACATAAATGCAATACAGAATCAGACACTGTTTTTGTATTTTGCGAGAAAGATCACAACTTGGGATCATATTGAACATAGCACGCTGAACTACACTTTAATTTCAATTACTTCAGCACACAAGTCATGTCGATTACTGGTATAATTTCTCCATCTTAAACTCAGGCACAATCATACTCATAACATCTGGATATGTTAAGGTATTGATTAGATTTGCTTTGACCAGTGTACCCCACACTATCAGACATACTCAGATATGCATTTGCTTATCACACTTTGTGACTTCACTTGTGATTTAACACATAGTGATTGAATTCATGATATCGTCAACTGTGTTCCATGCAAAAAGAAGTAGGAACATTAAATCGTCTACCTTAAGGTCGATCTTTCGATATGCGAATAAGGCCTCGGATTTAACAAAATAAGAAAATAAAACAAGTTGAAATTGTATAACCCAACAACAATCAGGTTGGTACTCCCGTACACGTGGAGAAAGTCCGATGAGTTATACGAAACACCAAACAAAATAAAGCAGAACGTCAACAACAATCAGGTCGATCTTTCGATACGCAGAGAAAGTCCGATCGTTTGACAAAATAAAGAAAATCAAACAAGTTTAAATCTTTGCAAAATAAACACATGTATACACAGTCACTTCTCATTTTCTTTTTCACATATCTTTTCAATATCTTGATATACGCATCAAGATGTTGTCCACTTGGTCAAGCGTTAGTATTTAATGTATATCACATCTGAATACTTTCTGATTTAATGCCGAGCCTACCAAAGACATCAAACAATGATCTTATGGCTTTTTCATCTAATTTATCCATGAGTCAGACGCGTAAGCCAATGTACCATCATTTCCCAATTATGCCGGATACAATTTCTCATTTTTCGATGTTTTTGAATTTTTCTATTTTTAATGTTTTTGTATTTTTCTGTTTTTCTCCCCCTTAAAATGAAAACTCTATTTTTGATTTTTAATTTTAAACAAAAACACAAAGACACTAGTTTTGGTTTTTCAATTTTCTCCCCCTAAACTACATACGGATGAAAAAGAAAGAAAATTGACCTTCTGACATGGATACCTTTCAGTTTTAGCTTTCAGAAAATTTTCAGTTTTTGAAATTTGATATCACTTGTAATTTAAATTATATCAGCAGAATACTCCTCCATCAGCAACTTTTCAATCGCCGATAGGTCTTCCAGAAGTATCTACACACTGGTCAAACACATTAGTTCATAAATGATCCGAAGCAAATCGCTTTTGTTCGACCAGTGTCCTGATTTCCCTTTGAAACCACTTTAGGTTTCGAGATTTGATGTGTTGGTAAATCGGTAGTTGATTAACCGATCACAGTCGATTGTGATGAACAACCTACAATTGGAACATTTTGAAAACGAGGAATAAATCTTCCTTGATTTTGGTAAAATGTAAGTTGATATTCATCAAATACTCTGCCATATTCATCAATGAATCGTTGTTTGGCAGATTTACCAACATGTGGAACCTTTCCTTTTCTTTGTGTAGAAGCAGCAGAAACCGAACAATCTTGTGCCATATGCCCTTTTTGTTGGCAATTATAACACAAGTGATTCTTTACATTTCGCCTTTTAGGAATCTGCAAAGCTTCACAAAAATTAGTATCTCCAAAATGATCATAAAATGAATCAAATACCTGATATTGATGATCATAAACCCATTTGGATGTTAGGCTTTTTGGAGTAGAATTTGAACCTCCAGAAGAATATTTAGCATGTTGCTTCTTCGTGTTCTCTTGATCATTATGCTTCACAAACAGTTCAGCTATCTTCTGAGAATCCACACAATGAAGTGGAAACTCCTTATCAGAAAAAAATTGATCTGAACCTTTGAGTTTATAAAATCTGTGAGGTTGAACCTTTTTAGCTAGAAAAACATCTTTCTTGACTTGCTTCAGATTGACTTTCTTCAAGTTCATAAAATTAACCTTTTTCAACTTCGGTTGCTTTTGAATTTGAGAAGTACCAATATCAGCATTTGTCTTCTTAAAACCCAGACCTGAATGTTTTCCAGAAACCTTCTCTTCTGAAACAGATGGTTTAAGCCCGTTGTTCACAAGACGGGAAAACTCAGCTTTGACCTTGTTGATATCTTTTGGAGCATCAACAATTGTTTCATCGATGTCAGTTTTTGAACTTACTGATTTCTCTTTTCCAGAAGATGAAGAACTAGACACAACCGTGGGAACTTTAGAACTTTTAGCAATCTTTGCCTCCTTCTCATTTTTTTCTTCATCAGGTTTGGAAGCAATAAATTTAGAATAATCACCAGTTTCTACCTCGTCCTTCAGATCATTAACTCCTTCTTTTAGACTACTCGGTGGTGACACTGTTTTGTTGAACATCTTCTCAAAATTTTCATCTTTAGCCAAGAAACTGTAAAAGATTGTAAATTAGTAACATTGTTCAAAAGACGTTTTGAATCAATGACTTTAATCTTTAATTCGGAAATCTTTTGGTGAGCTTCAGCCAAATCTTTTTATGTAGCTATCAACCTCTTAGCCACCTTGTGAGTTTCAGATTTTTGTAATCTCATATTATCAAGCTCTGCAAACAACTCTTTCTTTAACTTGTCTTCATTACGTTTCTAAATATCCAAATTTTCATTTTGCAATTTTTTCACACTTATTAACTCCCTTTTCTCGTCTAGCAGCTTTTCAAAAGAAATAGAATGTCAATCTGTTGAAATTAAACGAAAGGATGAAGAATTGGAGAGTTTCATCAAGAAATGTCAGGAATTTAATGAAGTTTGCAAAACAAATGCAGAGTTACTCGAGGAAAAGAGTGTGTTGGTGACAGAATTAGCGAATGTTCAGAAACAATTGTCAGAAAGCTGTATACAGAATGATCAACAAAAGTTACAACTTCAACACGAGAATGATGAGTTCATGTCAAAAATTGTCAAGCTTACTTCGGTCAATGAAAAGATGGTCAAGGAGGTTGCAGAATATAAGTCTCAAGTTCAAGATGTTAGTGAAGATTTTGAACAGTTATTTCAAAAATCTATCAAAAAGGTTGAAGTACTTCAGACATCGAATGATGAACTTCAGAAGGCATTGGATGAAGTTACTGCTGATAGAACTCAATATCAGATTGTTCAGTCTGAATTGCAAGATACAATCACTTCTTTGAAGAAAGATAAAAATTTATTAACAAGGAATATTGAGATATATAAGGAAAGAGTGGATAAAGTTACCAAAGAAGTGCATGCTGCTCATGATGGGATGAGACGAGAAAAATCATTAGTCAACACCACATCTGAGAAATTGATTCAATCAGAAAAAGTTCTTGCTGAAGCTCAGAAGATCATAGCTGATTTGAAAGTTGAAATTCTCGATCTCAATCGTCAATTGCATAACTTGAAGAATTCTCATTCTTTTACAAGTTATTTGTGTCAAGACGACAACTTCAAGAAGGTGTTTGGAGGAGAAGAATTCAATCAAAATCCACATCTTGTTATTCAAACTGATGCTCTTAATGATTTTAGTTCTCCTGATGCAACACAAGATTATTCTGAGTTTGCAACTGAGAAGTCAGATTTGAAGAATTCTAAGAAATCGACGAAGAAAGAGGAGAAGGAGGAAAGTGTGGTTGATCAATCTACATCAAAGTTTGTTTCTGGTGGGTTTATAGCAGATACAACCATTCTTTCTAGTGGAAATAAAGTTGAAAAAGATGAGAAGCAGTTGAATGAAGAAAGGATTGCAGCAAAGTTGGTTGGAACTAACAAATTGAAGGATATCAAAGCTGCACTCAATCAAGCTGCTAAATCTGGTCCTTCACGTTCGGAAGTTGATTTATCAACACTGCCAGGTTACAAACAGTGTGGTTTGGGTAGTGGAAACAAGAAAGTTGCAAAGAAAGACAAGAAGAACATCTCAAAGAAGGCTTCAAAAGAAAAGAAAGATACAAGCTTGGAACAAATCTACCATTTGGCTCAAGTCTTTATTTCTACCATGGAGAAAGGATTCAAGGGTAAAAATCAGAAGAAAGATGTCTCTGAAGGTTCTTCTACAATTGGTCAGCAGATCAAAGAATCTTCTTCATCTGGTTCAAATTCTACTCCTCGAAGTCCTACTTCCAAATGGGTACATGCCAATAGGTTTCAAGTTTTTGATGATTATTCTGATAGTTTTGAGTCTGAGGATAGGTGTCATGTTTTTCAGGGCAAACCACAATCAACACGATCATATCGTTTGTGCTATCAATGTCGCCGAAAGGGACACATGGCACAGGATTGTCCTGAAAATGATAAACAAAAGTTTTCAAACAAATCTGCCACTATAATTGATGAATCTGGCAAAATTTATACCGAGTCTCCATCATCCAAACCAATTTTCAAAAAGAAACAATTTGTCAAAAATGTTTCAAAGTCTGATGGTTCATCACAGGATGATGACTCAGTTCATACTGAGAAAACTGTAATGCAGTGGCGACCTAAAGTGGTCAGCAAAGCTGCAACTGACTTTGTGGAAGACACTGGTCGACCAGAAGCTGTGTGCTTCGGGTCGTTTGAGTACTAATCATTTAAACCAGTGTACAGGTATTCCTAGAAGACCCGTTGGTGCTTGCAAAGTTGCTGATGGAGGAGTATTCTGTGTTCTTAACTTAAATTGAATGCTTCATATTTCTACACTGAATTTTTCTGAAAGCTTAAACTGAAAAGGTATCAGTATCGATTGGTCAATTTTCTTTCTTTTACATTTTGTATGTAGGTTAGGGGGAGAAAATTGAAAAGCCAAAAATAGCGTCTTTTTGTTTTTGTTTGTGTTAAAATGAAAATCCAAAAATAGAGTTTTCATTTTAAGGGGGAGAAATTGGAAAATACAAAAACATCGAAAAACAGAAAAATACAAAAACATTGAAAAATGAGAAATTGTATCCGACATGATTGGGAAATGATGGTACATTGGCTTACGTGTCTGACTCATGGATAAAATAGATGAAAAAGCCATAAGATCATTGTTTGATGTACATGGTAGGCTCGGCATTGAATCAGAAAGTATTCAGATGTGATAAACACATTAAATATTAATGCTTGACCAAGTGAACAACATCTTGATGCATATCTCATGATATCAAAGAAAAGATATGTGAAAAAGAAAATGAGAAGTCACTGTGTATACATGTGTTCATTTTGCAAAGATTTAAACTTGTTTGATTTTCTTTATTTTGTCAAACGATCGGACTTTCTCTGCGTGTCGAAAGACCGACCTGATCGTTGTTCGTTTGACGTTCTGCTTTATTTTCTTTGGTGTTTCGTATAACTCATCGGACTTTCTCTGCGTGTACGGGAGTACCGACCTGATTGTTGTTGGGTTATACAATTTCAACTTGTTTTATTTTCTTATTTTGTTAAATCCGAGGCCTTATCTGCGTATCGAAAGATCGACCTTAAGGTAGACGATTTAACGTTCTTATTTCTTTTTGCATGGAACACAGTTGACTGAATCATGAATACAATCATTATGTGATTAAATCACAAATGAAATCACAAAGTGTGATATAAAAAACAAAAACATATCTGAGTATGTCTGATAGTGTGGGGTACACTGGTCAATGCAAGTCTAATCAATACAATAACATATCCAGATGGTATGAGTATGATTGTGCCTGAGTTTAGAATGGACAAATTATACCAGTAATCGACATGACTTATGTGCTGAAGAAATTGAAATTGAAGTGTAGTTCAGCATGTTATGACCAATATGATCCCAAGTTGTGATCTTTCTCGCAAAAGGCAAAAATAGTGTGTGATTCAGTATTTTCTTTCTGTATTGCGTTTATGTTTCATATTTGAAAAATTCAAAAAGATTTTCGGTGTGTTTTGATATAAAGTTTCAAAAAGCCAAAAAGAGTTTGTTTCTTATTTGTTTTCGACCGATCGATACAAGATACGAAATCAAAATTTCAAAACTATATCTTGGATTCTCAAAGAGAAGTTTTGCGCCAAGATTAAGTTAATTTTCAAAAGAAAAGGAAAACCGCGTTTCTGTCTTCTGAAATTGCAGGTTATCTGAGTGAGACGATTCAAGCATGGTGAAAGGGGGAGTATGTTATATCTTTCACAAGTGGATCTTGAAGTTCAAAGATGATTCAAGATTGATCCAGCCATGCGAGCTCTAATTCTGACAAGATTTCAAGTTGAAGATCAAGTGCAGTCATGCTGAAGATTGAAGACTGAAGTTGAGTTAGAATATAGATACACTACACGTTAAGGGGGAGTTTGTTAGAGCATATTCCTATGCTAACGATGTGTCTCGTGTATTGTATCTAGACAAGAGCTTCTGTGTGAGTTAGTTAGTCATCTGGCCGGATCAAGTGATCCGCCGGATCAATTGATACGGCGGACCAGATGGTCTGCTGGTGATCCGCTGGCTTATGGCTAAGTAACTATAAATAGCTTGTTAGAGAGAGTGTTTAGAAGTTCTGTCATTTACATATCTCTTAACTGTGTGTAACTGAAGGTGTTTCTCTCTCTAGCTTGTATTCTCTTAGTGAATCAATAAAGCAAAGCTTTATTTACATCTTGTTGCTATCCGATTACCAAATCATGCTGTAGTAAGATCATCTCGTGCTTTTTCATATCAATCTGATAAGACTCAATTTTCGCAGCTTGATCATCAGAAATTTTAGTAAGTATATCAAGCGTAGATTTGGATTTGTCAAATAGATTTTGACAATCATTTGTAGTATCCTCATCTTCATCCTTCCATTTCTTCACTCCTTTGACTAATTCAGCATTTTCATCAGATAATTTTGTAATTATCTGTCCAAACTCCTTTTTAACACTTTGAAATTTCAATTCATTCTCAACAACCTCTGCCCGAAAATCTGAAAACTTCTCCTTTTGGGCTACCAACTCTTGAATTATACCTTGCAACCTTTTCTTTTCATCACTCAATTCTTCAAGCTTCCTCTCATAATCAGCAACCAATAACTCATTGTCCTTTACCAAACTCTGAATCCTTTTATCTTTGTGTGAACAAAATGCACAAACTGATTGATAGCAACTAGTTTCAGAACCACTTGTTCAGATTCAGAATCAGATACTACTCTATTATTCTATTCAATTTGGTCAACAAATGTAGATTCATCAGGAAAATCTGCAGCCCAATCATAACCTTCGTTATATGCTTGTGCCATTTTCTCATTAGTAATAGCAATTAAAGCAATTGGATGAGAATCATCAGAAGTTCGTCCCCAATCATATTGTTTATCTACATGGAAACCAAAGCTGTCGGAGACTTTGATAAAGAGGCATTTGACTTTGAACATTCACAAGCAAAATATCCAAAATTGAAACATTTGAAACATTTAACCTTTGTTTTATCTAATCCAACTCTACCATGCGGATTTAAACTTTTGAATCCAGATTTCTTCCTGAACCTTTTAGCTCGTTGGGCTAGCATAGCAAGTTGCCAATTAATATCCAGCTGCTCAAAATTATCTGGATCTATCTGATCAAAATCTTCTTCAATCAAATTAGTTGTTGGCAGACCACCATTTAACAACCTATAGTATAAAGAAAATAAAGCTGAAATCAATGCCAAATGTTCATTAGGTGTTTTTGCAGAAAATGCAGTCTGACTTGAGTGATTTGGAATAGTGAAGTTACACCCTCTTAATGAATTTCTAGAATTTCCTGAACCATGACTAGCAACAAATGTTGTTGGAGCTGGATTGGATGAATCAAAACCAGATGATTTAGACTTTGCATTGATACTTGCAGAATTCTGACCATGATATAATTCAGGATTTTGCAATTGAGTGGTTGATTTGTTTGAAGTCATCATTTCCATCTCTCTAGCATGAAGCTTTTTGGTTAGATCATGAAATGATAATTCTGAATACTCTTTATCATGAGTCAGCAACAACACATAATTCTCTCACTTTGCTTGTAATGCCTCCATCGGTTTCTCTTTCAATTCCTCCTCGGTCTTCTCAATCTTAACCACTTTCATTTCACTTATCAAATGAGACAATCTAGATATAAGAGCAGGAATGTCTTCTTTATCATAGTGCTGAAAATTTTCAAATTCTTTATTCAGTACTTTCCTTCGACTCTTTTTGTATTGATCATTGCCTTCACATCTTGCAGATAATGCATCCCATAATTGCTTTGATTTTTTGCAAGTACTAAACTGATGTAGTAACTCGGTTGGTATAGCCATTGTAAGATATCCAAAAGCTTTTTGTTTAAGTTCATAAAGTTTTCTCTCAGCATTATCAAACGTATGAACTTCTTTGAAATCGCCTTGATCAGTTGGATGTGCATAAAGTTTTGTAATTGGAATCCACAAATGAATATCATTTGTACTAATACATGCGAAAACTCTTTGCTTCCAATTTTGATAATCTTCCAATTTCAACAGCTTTGGAACTTTCTGACTTGTTCCAATTTCGTTACCAAAGGCCACATGGTTTGCATCGCATTTGCATAGCCGCGAATGCTTTAAAATCAGACATTTTGTGTTAAACTTTCGGTATTGAAAACTTTGGATGCAAAACGGAGGTCTTAAAGATGGATTTTGGGGGTCAAATCAGAGGATACTAGCCATTAGTAGAATAAAAGTATAGATCTCGTCGAGACCGTCGTTTTGGCTGGTATTAGCTCCCGTAACTCTTAACGGTTCTCAAATTACGTCAGTTTTAGTGAACACCACTTTTTCTGCCAGTGTACCAATAACCTTCTCAGCGTACCAAATTGTTGATCAACGTACCAAAACTTTGACCAGACCAAACTCTTCACCGTACCAACTCAGTAGCGTACCAGTGAACTCAGTGTACCAGAATTGTAAGCGTACCACCTTGGTACGGAGTAACTGTCTGCGTACCAATAAGTAACCGCCGCGTACCACCGATGAAGATTATCTTCCGTACCAACTAGCGTACCAACGAGCGTACCAACAGCTGGTTGAAGATTGCCTTACGTACCAAGCGGCGTACCACGGTATTCATCCGGCGTACCACGTCATTCTCGATTGATTTTTCAAAATTTGATGTTTTGAGCTGTAATATTCTCGAATAGGTTGCGAAAACACACTAGGAATGTTTTGAAATCATTTTTAACACCAGAAAACACTCAGAATTGAAAGAAATTAATGAAAAATGAAGAAACCCCAACTTTCTCTTACTAGAAACTCGAAAATTGACCAAAATATAGTAGTAGAGCAACCTGGATTGCTCTGATACCACTTGTAAGTACCTGGAATGATCTTACTACTGCATGTTTCAATCAATCTAGCGAACACGAACGTAAATAAGAAATTTGTATCAAATCACTTGAAGATTACAATCAAAAGCTCTATGTTTCTTTTTCTAGAAAACACACACAGAAAGGTGTAGAATGACAGATCTGCTAAGCTCTCATTCTAACACAATCTATTTATAGGTGCAACATACAAGTTGGCGTACCATATAGCGGATCAATTGGTACGACCATACCAATTGGTATGGCGGAACAGTATGGTACGGCCCTTGGTATGTTGACACTTTGACTCACACAAACGCTCACTTAGATACAATACACGAGACACTCTATAGCATAGGAATATGCTCTAACAACTGACGACTACTATTTCACCACATCACGGGAAAGTGCACCCATCGTGGAGCAGTATAGTAGTGGTAAGTTGAATCGGAGTCGATCAAAGACACAAAGGAAAAGGAGGTCTTTTGATAATTCATCATTACTGACGTTCTAACCTGAGTAATCTTCAAGTGAAGAGTTATTACAAATGTAAAAAGAAAAGATAAATATATATATAGTATAATATATTTTATAAAAGTGAGTCTTGGTTAACTAAGTCGAAGATAATATTGATGAGGGACATATCAATGGTGGAGTTGGAATTCCATAATTTATATCCTTCCCTTAAGATCATTCACCAACAAGTAACTAGACCGCCTTTCAGCACTAAATCGCTAGTATCACCAATCCTATGGTCAATCGTCTTCGAGGAGTACAGATGCCGCAGGACAGTGCTATTGGCAAACGAATATAGTGACGCCAATGCCACTTAGTTGTAAGACTCCTGGGTCAGGCAGCCGTTAAACTCTACACGTCGTCATGAACCAGAAGGGGAACAACCCTGTGTGCCGGATTATTTTATTATAAAAATGTCCTTTTAAAGGGACTTTGGTCCATTTCTTTCATACCTAGCTCTCAGCATGTGCATGTCCGACGTAACCAAAGCCAAGTTCACAAACACGTACTTGTTCAGCTTTAATGAAGTGACAAAATATTACCAACCCGATCTTACAGCCCGCACATGTGTGGTCAGTCAGGTTTTCTTACATAGACATAACGACCCCAAATGTATCATGTAGCATGGGACGCGAGTCACCCGAAGGATCATGCATCGTCCCCTGACCGGGTGTCACAAGTTTGGTCGATGATATTTCGACTCCTAAAATGGTCTGTGATACGTTGAAAACGATTGTTCAAAGAAATCTATAATAAACTTTCAATTAAAAGGGTCTTTATAAAGTCATTAGTTCACCTTAAAACAAGTTTATAAAAATAGTTTTCCAAACCACCAAAGATATGTTTATCCCTCATCATGTGTAAGAATTTGACCACTAGTCGTGGTCTTAAGGATATGCTTAAGAGATGATGAACGATTCATAGACAAATAACATTTCATTATCTTACAAATGTCAGAGTTCTTACAATCTTGACGAGTAGACACAAATACACAATAAGAAACAGCTCAAAAGAAAAACATAGTAGTTATCTAGGTGGAGGGAGTGAGCCTAAGCTCTTAATCGAGTTGTAATAGGTGAAGAACTCTCTAGTTATAGGCAGTCTAGTAGTTTGGCATGGCCCGTGCCGAACAGGGGCACGGGGTCGTGCCGTGTCAAGTCAGTGGCACGGGGGGGGGGGGTGCCGAGTCAGAGAGGGCCATGCCATGTCAGACGAATCTTCCTTGAGCTGGCATGGGTTGGCACGAGGTGTGTCATACTTGCAACGGGGGCGTGCCGGTCTCCTAAAATCATAGTTTTTGCTCTATTTTTATTCATTTTCGCTCCTTTTGTGATTTTCACTTGAATGAACCTGAAAAACTACAAAGAAGACAAAAATGGTGTTTTCTTGTGATAGTTAGTCAGTTTTATCCCAATAAGCGGGGGATATTTGTTAGTAAAATATGTATATTTTTGTGCATATAAATAGCAGGTCAAGGTCAAAATCAGAAATAGATGAACGACGGCTACTTTCTAAGTTTGCTTGAGGACAAGCAAAAGTCTAAGTGTGAGGATGTTTGATGTACCTTAAAATATACATATTTTCTATGCAAATATCCCTCGCATATTGGGTAAAATTGGACTAACTATCACAAGAAAATAGTGTTTTTGTCTTCTTTGTAGTTTTTCAGGTTTGATAGAGCCAAAATCACTAAAGGATCAGAAAGAAAAACTGATCAAAATGAGCAAATTGGTGATTTCTGGAGAACAACACGACCCGTGCCTTAGCATGGCACGCCCCATTCCTGTCTCCAGCTCATCTCCGACAGAATTCTGACAGAAATGCCCTCGTGCCCTTGAAGCCTTGGCATGGCACGACCCCGTGCTGACATGGCAAGCCCCTGTTGAAAACATGATTTTTCCCAATCTAGTGATTTATACACCGAAGATTGAACTGAAAGTTCACCGAAACTAAAGAACTCAGTTTATAGCTCAGATTCAACAACGATTACATGATTTGAACTCGTTTACAGCCTCGAACCATGATCTAGAACAAATTCTCTCAAGAAACACAAGATCGAAAACTCCCCTCTCTAGAAATAGAACTCATTAGAAACGGTTACGAGAGAGGTCCTCTTGTCCGAACTACAAGATACATATATATATATATATGCACACCAGTTTGAGATTTCCGAACTCTAAGTTCGGACTTCATTCGGCAGATCGAGAGTGCCGAACTCTAAGTTCGGCCTTCAGTCGGATGACTTCAATTCTTTGTCTTCAACTCATAACTCACGTATCACATATATGTGAGTTTTACTAAATCACAATAAAGTCCCTCCACTTTAATAGATTGACACTTTCTACCTTCTAACCTTGAATTAACTATTATAACTCAATCAACTAACGAAACTAACTAATACACACACGACACATATTTTGTACTAACAAACTCCCCCTTGACGTGTGTTGTATCAGATCTTCAAACTCTTTGAATCTGTTGTTAGTTGATGTAGGGTAGGCATGGCTGGAACAAGACTAAGTCAACTGAACCATTTCTGAAATTGATCAACTCTTTGACAACTTTGCAATCATGTATGAAATCCATTCTAAGATCTTTATCAGAAAGACTTTGATGATTTCAACCTGCAACCTTCAGAAGACAAAAATGCAGTTTTTCTTTTCCATATAACTTTAATCTTGGAAACATAACTCCTCCTTTGGAGAAACCAAGACATTTAGTTTTGAAAATTTATTGTATCCCATGTCGATCAGATCAAAAACAAAGAAGAAACATGTTGGAACTTAAAATCTATGTGACTGACGCCATCAAATCTGTTTACCGAAGTATTCGACTGAAGAATCCATGTGAATTGATTCAGAGACGCGGGTTGTGATGCTCGAGGCTTGCAGATTGGACCGAAGACCGTTCTGGAAAAGTCAACCGTTCAGATCAACGGTCAACGTAAAAGTCAACGGAAGATCGGTTCGAGCGAGTCAAGCTTCGGATTAATTAAATCAACTTTGATTTAATTAATATTTATGTTATTTTCCTTTCTTGTAATTTTGTTCAGATTATGTTTTTCTGTTGTTAGTCACCCTCACTATATATAGTGAGGGTGCCCATTACAAGAGAGAGTCTCTGAGTGTGGAGATGATGATTTTCTTGTAGAGTGTGAGATTTCCATTCTAGAGAGAGAGTGAGTCATGGATTTTCATGAGAGAGTGTTTGTCATGATTTCTTGATTGTAACCATTCGATTAATGAAATCATTCGACTTGATTATCACCTTTCTTATGTTATGAGTATCCTTTAATTCTTCTCATTTCAACATCTTCATTCTCATTTTTCTTTGAGTTTTTTCGAATCTGATCCCTTGTTCTTGCTCAAGATCAGGATTCTTGATGTGAAAATCAGTCCTGACAGGCTGTGCTGCAGTGACGATCTCTGCTTCGGTACCTAGCACAGGAGAGAGTTAGAGCATGTGAGGGAGATTGATCCTCCAGCTCAGACTGGGACTGACGAATGCATCATTTCCATCCCAGGTCTACCCTCGTGCATATAAGGATGTGAGTGTGGGGAAGTAGGGGTTCCTCTCAGCCATGCGAGCTCAGAGGAGTATGGTGAGTGCCGGAGCGAGTGATTCGTTCGGAGGGATTTAAGTGTCCTTCCCCAAGTGGTTAAGGAAGGTATTTATAGTGTTAGGAGATTTTCCTGAGTGTCATTATTACGTCGACCCATACCGGGTATGGGCGAAGGTGTCAGGTGTGTAGCTCAGGGTACTATTTCGGGAACAGGCAGCGCATGATTGGTAATTATTGTCAATCATCACCGCTACCCTATGCCCTAGGCCTAGTACGGCAGCTTTTTATGCCGCACGCCCTAACAAGTGTAGTGTGACGGCTTGGCTTGTGGGTCGGACCTTTGTTGGTGGTATGTCCTGCCGGACCGGACAAGCTTGGCTTGTGGGCCGGACCTTTGTTGGTGGTCTGTCCTGCCGGACCGGACCTACGTCATCAGCCTCCCCCCCCCCCCCCAGTCCGAAGGGCCGTTGTCACGTAGTGGGCTTCGGACTCTTTTATGTTCATGGGCCGCTTAATGGGCTTTGCAACTGGGCTTGCACTGGAGCTTTCAGATTGCCTGGCGGCACGGTAACTGTCATATCAAGGAATTGAAACGTCGTTGTGCCAATTCTCCCCTATATATATCCAGACTGGTTGCCTCCGGCATGCTCACTGTTTTGCGAACTTCTGCTTTATTCAGCTTTTTTTGCCTTCCTTCTTTTCTGCTTCGGTACGTTCACGTCCTTTCTTCTAACTTAGTTTTGTTTCATGGCCGATAATAGTAAGGCCGATATGCATCTCCAATATAATAGTTTGACTCCCACCAGCCTTGGTAAAGAGGTGGCGCGGTACGGCATCTCGGACCGTCTTGATCCCACTGTTCTTGACAAACATCACCGTATTTCGGACTGCCCGCCTGGCAAGATAGGCCTACACCTTCATCACTTTTCTTTCGCTCATATGCGGATCCCTTTTACTTTCTTTTTCTGCGACCTTATCCAAGCCTTGCAAGTTGACATCCGGCAACTACTTCCCCTAACCGTAGCGAGGATTACTCAGTTCGAGATGGCCTGCTGGGCTTGTGGGGGAAAGCCGATTGTTGCCCTCTTTCGCCAGTTCTTCCATCTGAACCATCAGGGGGACTGGTATTTAATAGAGGTTGCACGCCATCAACGTGTCAGGCGGCTATATACCACCATCCCTAGCAGTTTAAAGGCCTAGAAGGATAAGTTGTTATGTGTTGACGACGTTTGCTTAAAGGGTAAAATGCACTGGAGGAGACCGGAGGAGAACTTGATTCCTTATGACGTGCGAAAGCAGTCGTTTGACAAGAAACTTCAGAAGATGCTTATCGATAACCCCATGCCCCTCCGTAAGTAGGCGGATAAGGTTCTGATTCTTTCCAGGCTGAGTCAAAATTGGGTTTCCGCGTTTACTAACCCAATTTTTAAGTTGAACGGGGCTGGTATGGTGTCGACCATGTTGTCTTTCCATTGTCCTTATTTTGTAACTTACTAACCTTCCTTTTATTCTTTTTCTTTGCAGAAATGTGTCTCTTGGATTACTTGAAGTTTCCTCATGTTGACGAGGTCGAGCATGCTACCACTTTGGTGCCGGACGGGAATCCCTTGGTGGTTCAGACTACCGAGGAGCGCATGTTTACCAATTTTTTGGTCAAGGATGGGGATGAGGTTGTTTCTGGGAAGGATATTGGAGGGGCTACCACCGTTCTGCTGTTGGAGCAGTCTGCTGAAAGGTAGAAAACGTTAAGGAAGTGGGAGGCCGATGCGGCCAAGGGTAGAGGTAAAGCGCGCAGCTCTACTAGTGATTCAACTTCCAAGAGGAAGAAGAGTTCCACAAAGGGTCCTGGCAAATTGAAGAAGGCGAGGACCACCGGTGACTCTGCTTCATCACTGGTGCTGGTAGATGAGTCGTCTGCTGAGGGGTCGCCTGACCCTACCTACCGGGCGGGGGACAAGTCGGAGGAACATGCGGATGTCATCCGTAACACCGAATCTGAAACGGAAGGTCCGCACGGCCAGGGGAGCCCCACGGCCATTGACGACAAATTCGTTAAGCAAATTAAGGCCGATGGAGAGCCGGCATCGCCCAGTCCCCGCAAGATGGGGCCCGGTGCTGGTAAAGGGGCCGACAAGATTGCTAAGCTTTTGCAAGATGCCGCTTCCAGCCGAACTACCAATCCGGAGAGGGAAAGGGAATCCTCTAGTGACGACCCCGATGCTCCCTACGCTCCTCACTGGTCTTTGAAGGTGGGGGCGATGTGTCTACCCCCCGACATACCTGGGATTTTGTTCAACACGCAGTGTCATCCGGCGCTGTGGAGAAGGCTTGGGAGGCGACCGCCGATGGAGCCATGAAACTTGTCGTCCTTCATCTATCTCAATGTTTTATTCAGACGGGGGACGTATTTGAGCGGTATTCTGATCTCTGGCGCTCTGAACGGGAGCTTAAGAAGACTCTGGATGCTCGTGATGCTAAGCTTGCCGAGTGCAAGGCTCAGTTGGCTCAGGCAAGCGATGCTGAGGTCAAGAGGCTGAAGAGCCAATTGACGAGGGTAACTGGTGAGAAGGCGGCGGTTGACAATGACTTGGTGGTTGCTAACGGCCGTTTGAGGGAGCTTTAGCAGTTGGTGGGTGAGAAGGATAAGGAACTGGAGGTCTAGGGTCAACGTCGGCGAGAGGAGGTAGCGGCTAAGGTTGTGGAGCTGGAGGAGGTGCGGAAGCAGAAGGCTACTGCGAATGAGCAGCTAGAAAAGGCCGCGATGGTTAATCTGTCAGTTCGGGGGGAGCATCAATGGTTAATAAGGGGCGCTGCAGCAGGCGGTGTTGAATGTGGGCCTGAGTACTAGAGCTGCAAATAGGCATGCTCTTGGATCTTCCGGGTACTTCCTCAAAGAGTGTGCCTTTATTAAGGATTTTGCGGCTACTGACCTGTAGACGGCCGAGCTTGCTTATGAAAGGCATCACTACCCCTTCCTGGATGACCTTGTCACCCTTGCCTCGGAACCTCTAGATCTAGTGAAGGACCTGGAACCGAAGGGTGTTCCGGCCCAGGGACCCGTTGACAAGGCGACAGACACCGGAGAGGGCTCTAAGCCGGCCGGTGATGTGTAATTTGATTTCCCTTTGTAATTTCCTTCGGCTCCGACCTTGTACTGTACAAATTTGAACTTTGGAATGTCAATATGAATCTTTGTGCCTGCTTAATTATAACACTGTTAGTTATTTTGTTCGTGTTTGATTCTGTTTGTATGTTTTAAATTAATGCGTGTTTGCCTTGTATGATGGTTTTCATTTGTTGTTGTGTATGTATGTATGTTTGTTACGAGGTCGTCCAGCCGTTTGTGTTATTGTGGTTGTACAACCACTTGTAGAGTCCTCTGTGGACTTAGCGCTTTGACCATGGTTGGTGTGGTTGATGAGTGGTGTTTAGACACACACTATTTCATACTAATTTCATACTAAATACACCGATATATCCATAAAGTATATTGAGTTAATGAGTTTTTGTAGTTGATAGATTATAATGAGAATGTGCTTAAACGGTGTAATTAGGTCCGAGTCATAACTGTTAACGAGTCAAGCTTACTATTTTTATGACTATTAGTTTCTAATTATACTTGAATTATAGTGGAAATATTATAGGAAATCAAAATGCATATTGTTATGTTGAATTCCTCGTGAATGCAGATGGGGAATTGGGCTTTGGCCCCATGACACAAGAAATAAAAGAAAAACAAAGCACGTAATATTGTGGGCCGATTTGCTAAGACTTAGCTATTCGTTTGGAGGTACTTAAGCAACAATAATGAGGATTGAAAAAGAGTTTTTCTGACGACTGAGAAGGCTTGACGGAAGCCAACCAAGGCAGTCTCTTGGCTGCTTTGTGACTGCTGTTGTTTTGGATGATCGAAGATCGAAACAAGGTTTTATTGATTAATTTATTAATTAGATCGTATAGATATTTTGGTTGAAAGATTCTAACGATGAATCTTGTAGTGACAGTATTCAATTCATTCGTTATGATTATAAGCTAAATATTTTGTGATTATACCTGGGTATATGATTTGTGAGTTGCATGTTTATTCGTGTTTGAGTCTTTAGATTAAACCGTATATTTTTACATGTCTTGTATAGAATATATTGTTTAAACGTTTCTTTGTTATTAATTGAGAGTAACTTTCTTACTGGATTATTCGCGTTGTGTCACGAAATAAGATTAAGTTCTTCTTAGTCAATGCAACGTGTAATGATTTATTACTTAAGTTTGATTCTAGTGTAGTAGAATCCTAGCTCGCACCCTTGGTTGCGATTAAGTTCTTGTCTTGTAGTGCGACCGGATTATTTTGCTTACTAGAATCCATTTTATAACAGTTTAGTGGATCATGTCTATGTGATTTTCTAGGATTCATATAACTAGTTTGCATGTTAACCATAATACCTGAACCCTGGGTGTGATCATAGTTTTTATTATTATTATTATTATTATTATTATTATTATTATTATTATTATTATTATTATTATTATTATTATTATTATTATTATTTTGTTATTAATTTCTATTTTAAAATTAAATCAAAAACCAAATTTTACACTTTTTAGTTAGATTAGCACATAATCAGATAAAACATATAACCCTGACCATATGCTTCTCGTAGATACGATACCCGACTTACCCTGTTTATAGGTAAAGTTAGGTTTTTGTATAGATTAGTACGACAAGGTCTATCAGTGGTCCCGGTATCGGTGATCACTACCGCCGGACTGTGAGAGTCCGCGCGGCCGCTTCAGCGTGCGCGGGTCACCCACTGTTTAGTTGGCGGCAACCTACTGGTTAGCCCCATAGGCTGCCACCATGTGCCCCAGCTGTCGGTTAGCCTGTCGATTGTTGTGTTGCCCTTCAGTCTTGTTGTAGCGTGTGCACCAACCAGAGGGCTATCATGTGTGCCGTACGGCTTGTGTAAACATGTACTTTGTGAGTAAGTGGTGCTCGTTTGTGTTTCAATATATATCGTTGCATCACTATAAAATGTGACCGTGCGGTCGTTCTATCTAGACGTAACACTTCCAGTGTCGTGGTACGGCCTTCCCTTCTAGGGTCGCCAGTTTGTAGGAACCTTTTTCATGTGCCTCCGACACTTGATACGGCTCTTCCTAGTTTGATCCCAGCTTTCCTTAGGGTTCTTGTCGGGAGGCTTCGTTGTTTTGGAAGACGAAGTCCCCCAGCCGGAAAGTCACCTCCCTTACTTTGGCGTTGTAATACCCTTCTATCTTCTTTTTATACCTTGCTTCATTAATTGCTACCATGTTTCAACGTTCTTCTGTTAGTGAGAGGTTGACCAGTAGCTCGGTGTCATCGGTTTCTCCGTTCATGCTCAGGGTTCGTGGGGAAGGCATTCCTACTTCTGCCGGAATGACCGCTTCGGTGCCGAACGTTAGGCTGAACGGTGTATGGCCGTGACCGGTTCGTTCGGTGGTACGTATGGCCCATATGGCGCTCGGCAGTTCCTTGACCCAATTCTTCCCATGTTCCCCTAACCTTGCTTTTATACCTGTCACGATGCTCTGGCTTACCTGTTTAACCTGGCCGTTGGCTTGGGGGTGAGCCACCGAGGTGAATATCTGTAACTCTTTGCACGAGGCTCTAAAGGGGTTATCTGCGAACTGCTTCCCATTGTCCGAGATGATCTTTCCTGGTTAGCTGAAGCGGCAGCATATATATTCCCATACGAAGTTGACCATTTGTTTACCTTTTATGGTCGCTAGTGGCCGCACCTCCACCCACTTGGTGAAGTAGTCCACTGCGACCACTAGGAATTTTACCCTTCCTGGTGCCTCTTGGAAGGGGCCGACCAACTATGTCTATCGCCCATTTGTAGAACGGCCAAGGTGACGTAATGGGTATCATGCCCTATATTGGAGTTCTTTGGATGCTGGTGTGTACCTGGCAACCCCGACATTTGTGAATTTCTCGCTCGGCGTCAGAGTACATCATTGGCCAGTAGAACCCAGTGTTGAGCATTCTGGTAACTATCGATTAGGGCCCGGAGTGGGTACTGCAAATACCTTAGTGGAACTCCCGGATCACGTATTCCCCTTCTTCCTCGGTGAGGCACCAACACAATGGTTGTTAGTAAGCGGTTTTGTATAGCCTTCCATCCTTCAGTGTGTAGTTGGCGAATTGTAACTCTATTTTCTTGGCCTCTCGGCCATCCGGTGGGAGGGTGCCATCTGTGAGGTATCTTATGAATGGCACCATCCAACCGAGGGTGTCAGCCTGTAGTTCGTTTACTTCGGCCACTTCACCTATCGGTGCGTTGATTACTTCTACTGGGATCTACTTGGTAAGGTGGGCGAAAGCTAGAGATGCTAATTTGCTAAGTGCGCCGGCCTTCCTGTTCTGACCACGCGGTATCTGTGTGATTTCGAATTCAGAGAAGTTAGAGGCGATTTCTTTCTAGCGGTCCGCGTACTTCTGCAGGTTGCCTCTCTTATTTCGAATTTCCTTTCACCTGGTTGGCCACGAGTAGGGAGTCTACCTGCGCGGCTAGCATAGTAACACTCATCTTCTTAGCCAGCCGTAGGCCTACCAACAATGCTTCGTATTCGGCCTCATTGTTGGTGCTTGGGAAATTAAGTCTGACAGTGTACGTTACCTCCACGTCGTGCGGGTCTATCAGGACAAGCCCTGCGTCGGACCCCTCTTTGCTGGAGGCCCCGTCGGTGTAAAGTGTCCAAGTGTCCGGGCTGGATATTACTGGGGGGGGGGGGGGGCGCTGCTCGGTGACCGTCTCGTCGTTGGGTTCCCCAATTTCTAGTTTGGTGATAAAATCCGCTAAGACTTGCTCCCTTGATAGCGGTTCGAGGGCGGAACCCTAGGTCATGCTCACCAACTCTATGGCCCATTTTGCGAAACGTCTGGAAGTCTCAGGCCGGTGTACTATCTCTCTTAGCAGATAATTTGTCAGGACTGTGACTTTGTACGCCTGGAAGTATCGGCGGAGCCTTCTAGTCGTGTGAACCAACGCTAGGAGGAGCCTTTCCAATTTCGAGTACCTCATTTTCGGGTCCGTCATCGTCCTGCTGACGAAGTACATTGGTATCTGCGTGCTCGCCCGTTCGGTACAGAGAATTGAACTGAGTACTCTTTTCCCTACGGCCAGGTACAAAATCACTTCTTCTCCGAGCTCTGGCGCTGTCAGTTCCGGCAATTCCGAAAGGGTTTTCTTTGACGCTGAGAACACTGCTACAGCTTCTTCGGCCTATAGGAAATTCTCTTTGCTTGTGCATATTTTCAGTGTGTCGAAGAACGACATGGACTTCTCTACCAGCTTGGATATGAACCGATGTAGCGCGGCGAGCCGCCCGTTGAGGCACTGCAACTCTTTCAGCGTTTGGGGTGACCTCATATGGCTTATGGCCTTTACCTTTTCAGGATTGGCCATGATATTTTTGTCAGTGATTATGTGGACCAAGAACTTGCCTTGCTTCATGTCGAATGAGCATTTGGCGGGATTTAGCTTCATATTGGCCGTACGGAGTTGCGCGAACGTTTCCTCGACGTCCCTCATTAACTCTTCTTATGTCTGGCTTTTGATAACGAGATCGTCGAAGTATGCCTCCATGTTTCGCCCTATTTTATTTTTGAACACCTTATCTATCAGCTGCTGGTATGTTGCTCCGGCGTTTTTTAGGCCGAAAGGCATCTTCGTATAGCAGTACGTCCCTTTGTCCGAGTGGAACGCGGTTTTTTCCTCGTCTTGCTCAGCCATCTGTATCTGGTGGTACCCCTTGTATGCGTCGAGGAAACACTTGTAGGTGTACCCCGACAGCTAGCCATGTACAGAATAACTGATTAACTGAACCGTCACTGATTAATAACCGAAACCGTAACCGAAAAATAATCGATTATTCATAAATCGATTTCGGTTTATATTTAACCGACAATTACTAATCGATTCATGAATATATGTTGCTCATCGATTATTAATCGGTTTTTTTTAATCGATTTTCGAAATCGATTATTTTACAAGTTAATCGATTTATTTTAAGTAATATATTAAATTTCCCTAAATTTAGGATAATCCATAAAAGCCTTTTTCTTTTTCTCCAAGTATCCAAAAATATATTAATTATATTTATTTTGTTTTAAAAAAAAAGACTTTTCATATACTCAGTCGACCCATTCACCTTCCTATAATCACGAAACCATTCTCCCATCCCAGTTCTGCACTTCTGCCGCCATCTACCCTAGATTTGTTTCTCCATTTTTCTGCCGGAATGTCGACTCAAGATAATACCCATGCCGGAGCCGCTGCCGGAACTAATGCAACTGAAGCCCGAGCCCCCTAACTGTTTTGCGGGTGAAAACAACCAACCGAGCGAAAGATATCTTTAGTCACATGGATTTGTGTGATATGTCAAATGGGCAAGAGATGGCTCGTTGTCACGGTTGTAACAAGTTCTTGAGTGCGAAGGCAAACTCTACATTGAGGCAACACTTGTCAGTGCATTGTGATGCGGTGAAAAACCATCCGGGTAACAATCAACCACAAATGGGCAAGGATGGAATGGCTTGGACTTACTCTTCGGATCTTAACAGAGAGCTACTAGGGAACGTGATCATCCAACGCGGACTACCCTTCAACTTGTTCGATAACCCGATTTTGACAAGGTATAATTTACTTCACTGACGTTTTTTTTAGTAATTGTAATGACTAGAAAATCTATGCATCACATGTATATGTATATGCATGAGTCAAATGTTTACTTCACTGACGTTGTTTTTAGTAATTGTAATGATGTTTTTTTTTAGTAATTGTACATGAATGCAGCATGACCGAAATCAAATTTTTACTTTGTATTGCTTCTCTTAAGTTATATAATCACTGTGATGCACTTTATACATGAAAATATATAATTCACTAACTTTATTCTTTTGTTACTGATTTTGACAAGGTATATTCAACGTGCTCTCCAACCTCAATATAGACAAATAAGTCGTGCTACTATTCGCCGTGTTATAGCATTTGAGTCTTTTGGCTACCCCCACACCGGTGCGGCTCTTTATCAAATGTTGGATGGGATCATTCAACACTACGGTTTGCAAGATAAGTTGGTTTCCATCTCGTTTGATAATGCATCAAATAACACCAATGCCGTGAATCATTTAATTCTAAGATATAAACCATTTTGTTCGGGTGCTTTTTTCCACTCTAGATGTGTTGCTCACATAATTAATTTGGTGGTGAAGGATGGTTTAGAAGTTGAAAAAGTTAAGTCGGTTGTTGATAGTTTTAGAAAAATGTTGAAAGATATCTTTATGAGTGGTCGAGCAAGAGCCCTTCAATATAGAAGGACATGTGAAGCGATTAAGACGCCTTGTTACGCGGCTAATTGGGATGTTGAAACTCGGTGGAATTCAACTTGTATAATGTTTCGAAGTGCTTTGAAACAACGGTCCGGGTTAGATTTGTTTCATGGGGAGCTCGCATCTAAAAAAGCAAATATTGATCGGTTTTTTGATTGGGAAATACTTGAGAGTTTAACCACCTTACTTGAAGCTTTTTTAACCGCAACGTCACTTTTGTCGGGGGTGTATTATCCGACTAGTTGCTTGGTGCTCCCACAATTGTATTTTATAAGCAAAAAAGTAGGTGAGTTTTTTTCTTGTGATGATGATCTTTATACCCAAATGTTGAAGCCGATGAAGGAAAAGCTTGTTAAGTATTTTAAAGAAATGCCACCGGTTTTTTCTTGTGCTCTAGCTTTAAACCCGTGTTTCAACCAATCGGGTGTGGAGACTTTGCTAACCGATATTTGCTACGGTTTTGGGATGGTGGACAAAAAAAATCCAATGGCGGCTACTAACATGGTTAGTGATTTTAAAACCCACTTTCAAAACCTCTATGATCATTATTTGCGTAAATATGGGGACACCAATCCTATTCAAGCCGCAATGGAATCAAACGCTTCATCGCAATCAAGAACTCCCAATGCAAGTTTGTTTAACCGGTTAAAAGAACAAAGTCACAAGCGAGCAAGGGGTGATTCAACAAGCAGTGAACTTGGAAGGTAATTTTATATTAATGTTTATTTGTTTAATCTTTAAATGGTTTAGTAATTGCAATGTGTTTTTAAATTTTAGAGTCATATGACTGAACTAGTTTGCATGTGGAATGTGTGATGTGTTTTTTAATTGCAAGGTATACGGGAACATCATGGATTGAAGCTATGGGGGAGGCCGAGTTTGCTAGCTTTGATATATTGTGTTGGTGGAAAGAAAGAGCATCCCAATTTCCGATTCTTGCCGCCATGGCTCGTGATTTATTATGTGTCCAAGCTTCCACGGTAGCTTCGGAATCTTGCTTTTCTTTCAGTGGGAGGGTATTAACTACAAGAAGGACTAGGCTTAGCGAGGCATCAATGGAGATGTGCATATGCTTGAAGGACTACTTGGATGCGGCGGACCGGATTCAAGACAAAGCTAACCTAGAAGCCGAACTTGATGTTGAAGCGGAAATACAAGTTGAAGAAGGTACCATTCAAGAATTTCAAACAACATTAGAAGAAGAAGAATCCGCGATGGATAATTGGATGTGTCAAGAACCCGTCTCACTCGACACTCCCTACTAGGACTCCGACTACCGCCGAAGAATTCGAAGGTCTCGACGAACTTTTGTGACTTGTTTGATGTTTGATGTTTGTGACTTGTTTGATGTTTGTGACTTATTTTGTTTGATGTTTGTGACTTGTTTGATGTTTGATGTTAGTTACTACTTGGGTCAATCAATGGTGTCTTTTAAGCAAACTATTGAACTTTTTCTTTTGTACAGCAAACAAAAATCGATTATAATCGATCGATATACAGTTAATCGGTTAGATATTAACCGAACCGGTTACACCGGTCTTTATTTTGGTCCCCAAAAATCGATTATTAACCGGACCGATTAACTGGGCAGCGGTTCCGACCGGTTTTTTTATGCATCTAGATCGGTTATTTCTATAACCGGTTAACCGGCGATTAACCGTTTTGTACATGGCTACCGACAGCGCATCTACCTTCGCGTCGATTGGTGGTAAATGGTAGCAATCTTTAGGGCAAACATCGTTTATTGCCGTAAAGTCGACGCACATTCGCCATGTGCCATCCGACTTCCTGACCAGGACCGGATTAGCTAACCATGGGGAGGGAGGGTACTTTACCTCCCGCATGATGCCTGCCTTCACCAGTTTGTCGACCTCCTCACCTACCGCGCGACATCGGTCTCTCCCCATTGCTCGCTTTTTTTTGTACTACCGGTTTGTAAGAAGGGTCTTCGTTCAGGTGGTGTTCTGCGATTTCCCTGGTTACTCCGGTAATATTAGCCGGTGTCCAGGAGAACACATCAGTGCTATTGCTGAGGATTTAATACAGTTTCCTTCGTCCTTCTGTGCTTAATTCATGGCTGACACTGACCTTCTGGTCGGGGAAGGAGTCATTGATCGTCCATCCGCCCTTCCCGGCCTCTTCCTCTACGTCGGCCATTAGGGTGCGTTGCCCCTTTTTCTGATAAGATAGTGGCGACCCCCAACCGCGTGGGGAAATGGATCATTCCATGTGCGGTGGAGACAACTGCTCCAAAAACCAGTATCATCGGGCGGCCAAGAAGTACATTATAGGCCGATGGTTTGTCGATGACCACGAATGTTAGTGCTTCAGTCCTCATCATTCTCCCTTCTGCCAATGTTACTTTCAGGCTCACTTGGCCGAGGGGAGTGACCTGCTCCCCGCTGAACCCAATTAGTGACGTTGTACATGGCCGAATGGTGGCGCGGACTTCCTTCGGGAGTTGAGAGAAACATTTCATGTACATGATATCGGACGCATTGTCGCCGTCCACGTACATTCGGCAGACCGTGTAATCTCCCACGAGGGTCGTGATGACCATGGGTTCGAGGGTCGGAGTCATTTCACCGAGCGGCAGGAAGTGTATGGGCCGGCTGGCCCACCATTCTTGGTTGAGCTTCAGTCGTTTAACTGTCGGTGTGGCCACCATGGATATGACTTTTTCCTCCTTTTCCTTCTTCGGTTGCTTTTTATCGTCCTTCACTTCCCGTACAAGGTGAGCCAATTCGCCCCTTTTCACCGCCTTTTCAATTTCCTTTCTCAGCTGGTGGCAGTCATTGGTGTCGTGACCCTTATCGCCATGGAATTCACAATACTTGTTCATGTTTCTGTTGATCGCCTTTTCCCCCATCGGTCTGGGTGGCTTAAATTTAAATCTCGCCTCCTCCGTCTTTAGTATCTCCTTCGGAGTCTTTAGGAGGTTCTCTTGATTCGGTCCCCTTTCTCCGAGCCGATGCACCATGCTTGGCGGCCGCTCGTAAGGTGTGAAACCTATCTTTCTTTCTGGGGGCCCATCTTTATCTCTTTCGCGCTTCCATGGGCGTTTTTCGTTGTTTCTTCCTTGACTTTATCTGGGGCTAAGTCTCGAGCTAACTAAGCCGCAAGTGTCACGCAGTTGCGCTTCCTCTTCTCCCCTTATGTACGCTTTAGAGCGACCGAGAGCCTCTTGCATCGTTTGCGGCACCCTGGTGCTAAGCTCTTTGATGAGCTGCCTCGTCCGAATTCCGTGTATGAACCCGGATATCCGTTGCCTTTCGTCTACGTTCGCTATGAACAGCAACTCAGTTTTGAAGCGGTCGATGAACGATCGCAGGGACTCGGCGTCGCCTTGCTTAATGTTGTGTAATTCAGTGGGGTCCTTTATGCATCGGTGTTGTTGACCGAAGTGCGACTGAAACCTTGAACGCAGGTCCTCAAAATTCCTTAATGCTGCCCTCCGGCAGCGCGTTAAACCATATTCGGGCGGGGCCCGTGAGCGTTTTCACGAACATTTTAAACCACACGGCCTCCGCCCAGCCAATGATCTCCGCTGCTACTTGGAACGAGTGCACATGATCCTCTGGGTCGTCGCTTCCATTGTACGTATTAACCGACGATGGTAGTTTTGTCTTTGGCGGGCATTCAAACAGCTCTATCTGCCTGCTGAACCGGCTTCGGTAGGGAGGGACGTACGATGCCGAGGAGAGAGGTGGTTCGAAGAATGTGCTAAGGTTTAGGATCCGGTAAGGCTGCGCCGCCGACTATCGCACCGCCTCGTTCTGAACTTCGAGTGGTGTGTAGCCACTTGAAGATGAGTTGTGCGGTAAAAGAGGGTCTTGGCCCATCGGTGTGCTCCCGTACAACGGCTTCCACTGTTGTATGGCCCATAGGGGAAAGTACTCCGGCGGGAGCTGGGAAGTGGGCACCCCTGTGCTCATGAGGGGTGTCTGGAATATGGCTCCTTGAGTAGTAGCGGGGTTCGTGACGGTCTTTGCTTCGTTGGCCATTATCCGGGCTGGGTCCCCTTGACTAGTGGTCTGTCGGTAGGTCACCGCGGTGCTTTCCGTCAATATTCCCCCGACCTTTCCTTTGTTTTCCCCAACTCGTGGGTTAGGGGAATCAGGTGAGTGCGTGCTTCCCTCTTGGGACTCTTTGTTGTCGACCACGTCGAAGGGGTCGGAGAAGTCGAAGCATGTTCTCAAGCTTTTGAGTTTTCTTTCTTTGGCGACTTTGTCCATCATCTGCTGTAGTTGGTCAAAGTTCGCTTCCACTAGCTCGGGGGTGATGGCAAGCCGACTCTCCAAGGAGGTCAGACCGGTCTCCCCGTCCCCCTGTGTGACCGTTCTGGTTTCTTCGGGTGTTGAGGCCATCTTGTCTGAGTGATGGTCCCACGGATGGCGCCAATATAGAAACTTGGGTTCCTGTCGGACGGGCTGCTAGAGCAGGGTCGGTCCGGCCGAGATGCCAAAGCCTATCTTGCAAGTTGGTAGATGGCCGAAGCTCCTGTGAGGACCGGCACTTCGGTGAGAAGGGCTGTGCTGCGGTGACGATCTCTGCTTCGGTACCTAGCACAGGAGAGAGTTAGAGCATGTGAGGAAGATTGATCATCCGACTCAGACTGGGACTGACGAATGCATCATTGTCATCCCAGGTCTACCCTCGTGCATATAAGGATGTGAGTGTGGGGAAGTAGGGGTTCCTCTCAGCCGTGCGAGCTCAGAGGAGTATGGTGAGTGCCGGAGCGAGTGATTCGTCTGGAGGGATTTAAGTGTCCTTCCCCAAGTGGTTGGGGAATGTATTTATAGTGTTAGAGCTTGTATTGAGTGTCATTAATGCGTCGACCCATACCGGGTATGGGCGAAGGTGTCAGGTGTGTAGCTCAGGGTACTATTTCAGGTACAGGCGGCACATAATTGGTAATTATTGTCAATCATCGTCGTACCCTATGCCTCAGGCCTAGTACGGCGGCTTGTCATGCCGCACGGCTAGACAAGTGTAGTGTGGCCACTTGGCTTGTGGGCCGGACCTTTGTTGCTGGTCTGTCCTGCCGAACCGGACCAACTTGGCTTGTGGGCCGGACCTTTGTTGGTGGTCTGTCCTGTCAGACCAGACCTATGTCATCACAACTCTTTATTACATAAGCCGTGTCCCACCCCTTAAGATGTATTAAAATTTACCAGTGGAGTGTCCGCATCAATACGACGAGAAACATAATATATTAACATGAGCATAGTTAAGCGCTTAGATAATTAGTTGATAAAAAGTCTGATAGATATAAATTTTAATAACAGTTTATGATGTATAATGATGTAAACATGAAATAATATAAAAAAATAAATTTCAGAATTTAGTTTTTTCATAACCCACTTAAGAATTAAGGTATACATAAAATTAATTATTCATTACTTTTTTTTAAAAAAAAAACGGAGATTTCAATAGAACGACTCAAAAGGCAAACGCCAAGAGAGAAGCGGAAGTACAAACAAAACGCCCGTAGTTATTTTTTAATGATTTAATCACTTAAATTTTTTAGTAAACTTCGTTTTTAGTCCCCAACGTTTACACATTTTAACAATTTTAGTCCCAATTTTTTAAAAATCCCGATTTAGTGTCTCAGATTTCAAATTTTTTTTCAAATTTGATCTCAACGTTGACATTTGTTTAAAGAGCCGTTAGACTGCTCTCGTGTCGTCCCCACATAAGGTGTACTTTTGTCATTTCCGTTTGTTTTAAAGTATGAGTTAAAACAAACGAAAATGACAAAAGTACACATCATGTGGGGACCACATGAGGACAATTTAACGGCTCTTTAAACAACTGTTAACGTTGAGACTAAAATTGAAAAAAAAATGAAATCTGAGACACTAAATCGGGATTTTTAAAAAGTTGGGACTAAAATTGTTAAAATGTGCAAACGTTGGGGACTAAAAACGAAGTTTACTCTAAATTTTTTTAACATGTGGGGCCTTTTTTTTATTTTATTAATTTTTAATGTAAAAAACGGCTTATGTGTGTCGATAGAAAATGATGTTGTCATAGCTGCGTGTATTCCAATAGCACGCATGCTGTTTTCCACTTCCCAAAGTAGCCTTCTCTATCTCTTTTATTACATTGACTGCCACTCACTATGTTAATCATCATCATCATCATCATCATCCTTTGAAACTCCTCCTCTCTTCTTTCTCTCTCTCTCTCTCTCTCTCTCTCAGGTTACGATTCGACTCCGGCATGGCGACGGACCCGCCGGAGGGCTATGGAGACGACTTCCTTGAACAGATTCTGGCGATTCCTTCTTACAACATCACCGGATGCTTGCCTGCCGACTCTACTACTGCTGCTTCTGAAACAGCGCCGCCCGTTCATCATCATCATCATCATCATCATCAGCAGCAGCAGCAGCAGGCTGTGTTTCCGTTAGGTTTGAGTTTAGATCACGGCCGTGAAACAATCGGAGCGTTTTCAGGAGGGCAGCAGCAACAACAACTTCAACTGCAGCAGCAGCAGCAGCAGCAGCAGCAGCGTGTAAGTTGTTCGTACCCTGGCCTAATAAGAATCTTTCGAATGCAAATTAGTATTATTGATTTGTACATTAATTGGAATAGTTATAGCAGGGTGATTGTGAATTTGTTTGTTTGTTTGTTTGATGTGCAGCAGGAGAGAGGAGGAGGGAACATGAACATGGGTGCTTTGTTTCCTCAGTTTGAAAATTTGCAGTCACACTCGCTGCTACATAGTGTTCCACAGGTTCTTTTTGCAGATAGATCATAGATTTATTATTTAAGCCCCTCTTCGGTAAACTTGGGTCTCACTCTTTATCCGTTAGGTTATAGGCTTTCGATTGCTTGCTTGCTGTTTGACCTGGTAGTATTTGTGTCAAATGATTTATATGTCCTTTGGTTCCCACCCACCTAAGTGAACCGTATTATTATTATTATTATGTGCTCTAGTGTATTTAGTTATAGTTCTCTTCCTCTGCCTCTACTATACTCCGTATTCTTTTAATAAATGACAGGGTTTTCAAGGGCAACCGACTAGCAGTACCGCCGTGACCGTGCCCCATCCGCCTACTATTCGCCCTAGGGTACGAGCTCGACGAGGACAAGCTACAGATCCTCATAGCATAGCTGAGCGTGTAAGACAAACCACCAGCATCATCATCATTATTATTATTATTATTATTATTATTATTATTGTTATTATTATTATTATTTGGGTGGGGTTTGATTCTATTTTGCAGCTACGTCGAGAAAGAATTGCAGAAAGAATGAGGGCTTTGCAGGAGCTTGTTCCTAGCTGCAACAAGGTAAAATTCAAAGTGACATCTTATGGCAGCCTGTTAGCTAGCTCTAGTATGTAGGTTAGAACGGGCTAGGGTAGGTTGGGTTGACACACAAAAACGTCTTTGTTCATTAGGAGAAAGAACACTAATCCGTATTTTTCCACAACTCAAATTTGACCATTCTTTTTCATAGGTGCTACTTTAATCCATGTTTTTATGTTGGCTTTTGTATAGCTAATAAATAATATGTCTCTTCTACAGACTGATAAGGCTGCTATGCTTGATGAGATTCTGGACTACGTAAAATTCTTACGGCTTCAGGTCAAGGTAATAAAAAGTTGCAACATTAAAGTCTTATCATGCACATTTTCTGAAAATCTGTTGACAAGTAGATGATATAATAGTTATGCTTATAGAATATCTATTCATGTGTTTGTTTCGTGCATTCATTATGCTTTTACGATTTTTCTACCTGGTAGTTTGCAATTCCACTGATTTACTTGGCAGGTTCTTAGCATGAGTAGGCTGGGTGGAGCTGGTGCAGTGGCGCAGCTTGTATCTGATGTCCCGTTGCAATCTGTTGAGGTAACATACTCTAATATTCCTACATTTTACTTCAGATATAGTTTAATGATGCTTCAGATATTGAAAGGGCACCAAATAACAAACCATTTTATGTCGTTTCATTTTAGACAGTTTAGTTTCGGCTGTTTTAGCACCAACTATCCTTTTACCCGTCACATTTCACCTTCGTCCTTTAACCTTCTGTTGATTTGGCAAATCATAATGCAAAATCCAAAACCTCGAGGATAATTCAAAGCTTGAAAACATTTAAGGTCAAAATCAGGTAAATGATGTATATAACATCTTAAACTATGCCTGAACGATTTTTGGATCAGATTGAAACTTTGGTTCAGTTCTTCTAAGCTGCGCGCTAATGGTGGCTGATGAAAGTGGCATTTTCCTCACTTACATACTTCCAATTTTATTCTAGTTTTGTATGATTATACTAAATCCTTTGTGTATGTAACTCAAATACTAGATCGAGTTTTGTATGATTTCTCTGTAAAAGAGTTGCTCATTTTAAAAGTAAAATTAGGGTCTTAATTGTTTTATTTGTTTGTGACTCTCTCATAAACAGGCTTCTAGGTATTTCAATACAGCAAACTGATTTGTAAAACCCCACCCCCACCCCTCTCCTCCAATGAGCGTATTTTAAATTCGTAAATAACAAAGTATAACTTTTGTTGTATATTGAAAAAGATTAAAAGTGTTGTGACTAAATACGACCGTTGTGAGTTGTGACCCTTATTTTGCCATCTGGAAATGGGAGGCTGTTATTGTTAGTTACAGAGGTTAATATTCGTTAATATATGTAGGGCGATGGGAGTGAAAATGGTCAGCCAGCAGCATGGGAGAACTGGTCAAACGATGACACAGAACGTGAAGTAGCAAAGCTGATGGAAGAGGATGTTGGAGCTGCCATGCAATTCCTCCAGTCAAAAGCATTATGCATCATGCCCATATCCCTTGCTTCACTAATCTACCCTAGTCACCAACCCGAATCCAATTCTCTTGTTAAACCTGAACCAACGGCTCCCTCTTAATCAATCCATAAAACTTATATCTGTTTTATAACTACTACTACTACTACTAGTAGCTTTTCAGTCATTTCAGTTGTGCCCCACGCCCTTTTGTCTTCTCGGGGCGTTTTTTATGATGAAAGCAGAAGGAAAGAAGGAAGGGAGGAAAGAAACACAGTTTTCTCTTCATTTAACCTTGTAAAGTGAATGGGAGGTGATCTCGTTATCCTGGGGTTTATATTTAATCATCCAGACTAAAATGTATTCTAAGACAGGATAATCCCAACTTAGTTGTTCTCCGGCTTTTGGTATTAATTATTATTATCCGCTTCCTTTCTGTTTATGGGGATGTATCCACTCTATCTATATCCGACGTTTCGAAGGAGGGTGTCTCATGTTCTTTTAATCTGTCTCCTTGGCCTCATCAATCTCTCTCTCTCTCTCGGCTTCTATAGACGGTTTGTAGACTTCTATAATATGATGGTTTGAGTGCCTCTCAGCCTTACTTACAAGGGCCTAGAGCAGTGACTGGTGTTTGTGAAATATTGTAAGATCAAATTTGATCCGGAGGTGAACCACCAAGGAATCAAATGTTGATTAATTATTCACTCTAGTCTTTTATGCTCGGTTTGAATCAACCGAATTAGATGCAAACGAATTCGAATTCATACATCAAAATAAAATGTTAAGAGTAAATTACACGGTGGGTCCTTTATGCTTTATCTTGATTTCGAATTAAGTCCTTTAAGTAAAGTTTTATTACATCCGAATCTTTTATGTTTTCAACGTGTTTCATAGAAGGTTATTTATCACTAACGGTGATAAAAAATCATCGTTAAGTTAAAAGAGCAATTTAGTCATTTACAAGATCTTTAAAATAAAAGATTAAAATCCAAACTTCCATTTTGAAAACCTTCATAGACTCATTATCCACCGTCGTCTCCAACATTCCGACGCACTCCACCGAAACATCAACCGTCAACGAGTTCCCAATAGACCCAGACTCATTATCCTTCAGAAAAGCAAATGAACCTACGGCGGCATAAACGAGTGAGACGCTTGACGCCTCCCTTCCACCCTTGACCTATCAAAAGTTACCGCCCCCAAATTAAACAGAAACGTCGATTTCTCCAAGTGAATGTTCTGTCGCGATGCCTTTTTTTGCTCTTGAACGGGTCGTGCCACTTAAACGTCACGGAGTTGACGTGGTCCTTATCGGAGGAGATCGGAAACCTCGATTCGACGACGGTTAGGGCTTTGAAGTAATTCTAGAGGAGATCATGGCGGGCGGGAAGGGAGTCGACTTACGCAGAGGAGATCAAAGGACATAGATACACCGTCATGGTAAAATTGATTCCTTTTTCACCGAGATCTGAAAATGCTTTCATTTGGTAGATGTAAAATTGATTCCTTTCAGTTCCATATGAAGGGTGCTGCTAATTAAACATCTGTATACTG